>CM027674.1:35160000-35891562 GCA_015731905.1 Salix dunnii | reverse complement strand
AAACCCCAAACCCTAAACCCTCAAACCCTAAACCCTAAAACCCTAAACCCAAAACCCTAAACCCTAAAACCCTAAACCCTAAACCCAAACCCTAAACCCGAAAACCCTAAAACCCTAAAACCCCAACCCTAAACCCTAAACCCCAAAACCCTAAACCCTCAAACCCCAAACCCTAAACCCCAAACCCTAAACCCCAAACCCTCAAACCCCAAACCCTAAACCCCAAACCCCAAACCCCAACTTCAAACCCAAACCCCAAACTCAAACCCCAAACCCTCAAACCCCAAACCTCAAACCCAAATCCTAAACCCCAAACCCTAAACCCTCAAACCCTAAACCCTAAACCCCAAACCCCAAACTCAACCCTAAATTTTAAATTTTAAATTTTAAATTTTAAATTTTAAATTTTAAATTTTAAATTTTAAATTTTAAATTTTAAATTTTAAATTTTAAATTTTAAATTTTAAATTTTAAATTTTAAATTTAAATTTTAAATTTTAAATTTTAAATTTTAAATTTTAAATTTAAATTTTAAATTTTAAATTTTAAATTTTAACTTTAAATTTTAAAATTTTAAATTTTAAATTTTAAACCTTAAATTTCAAATTTTAAACTCAAACTTAAATTTTAAATTCTCAAATTTCAAATCTTTAAATCCAAACTCAAACTTAAACTCAAACTCCTGTAAACCTCAAACTCAAACTCAAACCCTAAACTCTAAATTTTAAATTTAAATTTTAAATTTTAAATTTAAATTTTAAATTTAAATTTTAAATTTTAAATTTTAAATTTAAATTTTAAATTTTTAAATTTTAAATTTTAAATTTTAAATTTTAAATTTTAAATTTTAAATTTTAAATTTTAAATTTTAAATTTAAATTTTAAATTTTAACTTTAAATTTAAATTTTAAACCTTTAAATTTCAAATTAAATTTTAAATTTTAAATTTAAATTTTAAACTTTAAATTTCTAAATTTTAAACCTAAACCTTAAACTTAAACCTTTAAAATTTTAAATCTTTAAACTCAAACCTTAAACCTTAAAATTTTAATTTTAAATTTTAAATTTTAAATTTAAATTTTAAATTTTAAATTTTAAATTTTAAATTTTAAATTTTAAATTTTAAATTTTAAATTTTAAATTTTAAATTTTAAATTTTAAATTTAAATTTTAAATTTAAAATTAAATTTTAAACCTAAACCAAATTTTAAACAAATTTTAAATCTAAATTTTAAATTTTAAATTTTAAATTTTAAATTTTAAATTAAATTTAAATTTTAAATTTCAAATTCAAATTTCTAAATTTAAATTTCAAACTCAAATTTCAAATTTCAAACCAAAACCCTAAACCCTAAACCCTAAACCCTAAACCCTAAACCCCTAAACCCTAAACCCTAAACCCTAAACCCTAAACCCTAAACCCTAAACCCTAAACCCTAAACCCTAAAACCCTAAACCCTAAACCCTAAACCCTAAACCCTAAACCCTAAACCCTAAACCCTAAACCCTAAACCCTAAACCCTAAACCCTAAACCCTAAACCCTAAACCCTAAAACCCTAAAACCCTAAAACCCTAAAACCCTAAACCCTAAACCCGAAACCCGAAACCCGAAACCCGAACCCCAAATCAAACCCAAACCCCAAATCTCAAACCTCAAATTCCCCAACCCTAAACCCAAACCCTACAAACCCAAACTCAAACCCCAAACTCAAACCCTAAACCTCAAACTTAAAACCCAAACCTAAACTCAAAATTTTAAATTTTAAATTTTAAATTTTAAATTTTGAAATTTTAAATTTTAAATTTTAAATTTTAAATTTTAAATTAAATTTTAAATTTAAATTTTAAATTTAAATTTTAAATTTTAAATTTTAAATTTAAATTTTAAATTTTAAATTTTAAATTTTAAATTTAAATTTTAAACCTTTAAATTTAAATTTTAAATTAAATTTAAATTTGTAAATTTTAAATTTCAAATTTTAAACTCAAATTTAAATCCCTAAATTTTAAATTAAATTTAAATTTTAAATTTAAAATTTTCAAATTAAACTCAAACTTTCAAATCAAACTCAAACCTTCAAACCTCAACCCTCAAACCTCAAACCTAAACTCTAAACTCAAAATTTAAATTTTAAATTTTAAATTTTAAATTTTAAATTTTAAATTTTAAATTTTAAATTTTAAATTTTAAATTTTAAATTTAAATTTTAAATTTTAAATTTAAATTTTAAATTTTAAATTTTAAATTTAAATTAAATTTTAAATTTAAATTTTAAATTTTAAATTTAAATTTTAAATTTTAAATTTTAAATTTCAAATTTTAAATTTCAAATTTTAAATTTAAATTTTAAATTTTAAACTCAAATTTCAAATTTTAAATTTTAAATTTTAAATTTCAAACCTTAAATTTAAATTTCAAATCAAATCAAATTTTAAACCTTTAAAATTTTAAATTTTAAATTTTAAATTTTAAATTTAAATTTTAAATTTTAAATTTCAAATTCAAAATTTTAAATTTTCAAATTTCAAATTTCAAATTTTGGAACTCAACCTTAAATTTCAAACTCAAATCTAAACTCAACTCAAAACTCAACCTTAAACTCAAATCTCAAATCCTAAACCCTAAACTTTAAACTTTAAATTTAAATTTTAAATTTTAAATTTAAATTTTAAATTTTAAATTTAAATTTTAAATTTTAAATTTTAAATTTTAAATTAAATTTAAATTTAAATTTTAAATTTTAAATTTTAAATTTTAAATTTTAAATTTTAAATTTTAAACCAAATTTTCAAATTTTAAATTTCAAATTTTAAATTTTAAATTTTGTAACCCTAAATTTTCAAATTCAAATTCAAACCTTAAACTCAAACTCAAATTCAAACTCAAACTCAAACCTTAAACCAAACTCAAATTTCAAACTTTAAACCTCAAATCAAACCCTAAACTCAAACTTTAAAACCTCAAACTCAAAACTCAAACTCAAACTCAAACCAACCCTAAACCCCTAAACCCCAAACCCCAAAACCCCTAAACCCCAAACCTAAACCCTAAACCCCAAAAACCCTAAACCCCAAAACCCCAAACCCCAAACCCAAAAACCCAAACCCAAACCCCAAACCCCAAACCCCAAACCCCAAACCCTAAACCCCAAACCCAAACCCTAAACCCCAAACCCAAACCCCAACCCTAAAACCCCAAACCCCAAACCCAAACCCCAAACCCTAAACCCCAACCCCAAACCCTCAAACCCAAACCCTAAAACCCAAACCTCAAACCCCAAACCCCAAACCCCAACCCAAACCCAAACCCCAAACCCAAACCTCAAACCCAAACCAAACCCCAAACCCCAAACCTTCAAACCCTCAAACCCAAATCAAAATCCCTCAAAACCCTAAACTCTCAAACCCTCAAACCCCAAAACCCTAAAACCCTCAAATTTTAAATTTTAAATTTTAAATTTTAAATTTTAAATTTAAATTTTTAAATTTAAATTTAAATTTAAATTTTAAATTTTAAATTTAAATTTAAATTTTAAATCAAATTTAAATTTAAATTTAAATTTAAATTTCAAATTTTAAATTTTAAATTTCAAACTTTAAATTTAAATTTTAAACCTAAATTTAAACCTCAACTCAAATTTCAATTTAAATTTCAAACCAAATTTTAAACCTAAATTTTAAATCTCAAACTCAAATCAAATCAAACCCTAAACTCAAACCTAAATTTCAAAATTTCAAACCTCAAATTCTCAAATCAAACCTGTAAAACTCAAAATCTCTAAACTCAAACTCAAACCTTAAACCTCAAAATTTTAAATTTAAATTTTAAATTTTAAATTTTAAATTTAAATTTAAATTTAATTTAAATTTTAAATTTTAAATTTTAAATTTTAAATTTAAATTTTAAATTTTAAATTTTAAACTTTAAATTTTAAATCTAAATTTAAATTTTAAACCTTAAATTTTAAATTTTAAATTTAAATTTAAACCTTAAACTCAAATTTCAAATTTCTAAATTTTAAACCCAAATTTTAAATTTTAAACCTTAAATCTTCAAACTCAACCCTAAACTTCAAACGAAAACTCAAATTTAAACCCAAACCTAAACCTCAAACTTAAAACTCAAATCCCTAAACTCAAACTCAAAACCCTAAACCTCAAACCTTAAACTCCTAAACCTCAAACCTCAAAACCCTAAATCCTAAACCCTAAAACCAAACCTAAACCCAAACCTAAACTCAACCCTCAAACTCAACCCTAAACTCAAACCTCAAACCTAAACCCTAAACCCTAAAACCAAACCTCAAACCAAACTCAAATTCCCTCAAACTCAAACTCAAACTCAAACCCAAACTCAAACCAAACCCAAACTCAAATCAAACTCAAACCCTAAACCCCAAACCTAAATCAAACCTCAAACTCAAACCTTTCAACCTCAAACCCAAACTCTCAAACCCTAAACTCAAACTAAACCTCAAACTCAAACTCAAACTCAAACCCCAAACCTCAAACCCCTAAACCCCAAACCCTCAAATCCCTAAACCCTAAACCCTAAACTCAAAACCCTAAACTTTAAATTTAAACTTTAAACTCCTAAACTTTAAATCAACTTAAATTTTAAACTCAAATCAAACTCAAATCAAACTAAACTTAACTTAAATCAAATCTCAAACTTTAAACTCAAACTCAAATTCAAACTCAAATTCAAATTCAAATTCTAAATTTCAAATTTCAAACCAAACTCAAACTCAAATCTAACCTCAAATCAAACTCAAATTTTAAACTCAAACTTTAAACTCAAACTCAAATCAAATCAAACCTTTAAACTCAAATCAAATTTCAAACTCAAACTCAAACCCAAACCCTCAAACTCAAAACCTCAACCTCAAACTCAAAACCCAAACTCAAACTCAAAACCTCTAAACTCAAATTTAAATTTAAATTTTAAATTTAAATTTTAAATTTTAAATTTTAAATTTAAATTTAAATTTTAAATTTAAATTTTAAATTTAAATTTTAAATTTTAAATTTAAATTTAAATTTAAATTAAATTAAATTTAAATTTTCTTAAATTTTAAATTTAAATTTTAAATTTTAAATTTAAACTTTAAATTAAATTTAAATTTTAAATTTGGAACTCAAATCTTTAAACTAAATTTCAAATTTTAAATTTCAAATTTATAAATTCAAATCTTTAAATCTAAATCTCAAATTAAATTTCAAATTTCAAACTCAAACCTCAAACTCAAACTCAAACTCAAAACCCTAAACCCTAAAATTCAAACCTAAATCAAACCCAAACTCAAACCCTAAACCCTAAACTTAAACCTAAATCATAACCCCTAAACTCAAACCTTCTTAAAACCCTAAACCCCTAAACCTTAAACTTAAAACTCAAACTCAAAACCCTCAAACTCAAATCTAAACTTCAAACTCAAACTCAAACCTCAAACTCAAACCCAAACCTTCAACCAAATCCCCAAACCAAACCCAAAATCCCTCAAACTCAAACTTTAAACCTTCAAACCTCAACTCAAACCCTCAAATCAAACCCTAAACCTTCAAACTCAAACTCAAACTCAAACTCTCAAATCCCCAAATTCCCCAAACTCAAACCTCAACCAAACTAAATTTTAAATTTTAAATTTAAATTTTAAATTTAAATTTTAAATTTTAAATTTTAAATTTAAACTTTAAATTTAAACCTTTAAACCTTAAATTAAACTTTAAATTCCTAAATCAAATTCTAAATTTCAAATTTCAAATTTTAAATTCAAATTTTAAATTAAAATTTCAAATTTCAAATTTTAAATTTCAACTCAAATCTTAAATTTAAATTGTAAACTCAAACTCAAACCCTAAATCAACCCTAAACCCTAAATTTCAAATTTCAAACTCAAATTCAAACTCAAACTCAAATCAAACTCAAAACCTCAACCTCAAACCTTCGTAAATCTCAAACCTCAAACCTCAAACCCTAAACCCTAAACCTCAAACCTTAAACCTTCAAACTCAAACCTTCCTAAACTCAACCCTAAACCTAAACCTTAAACCTAAACCAAACCTAAACCCCAAATCTCAAACCCAAACCCTAAACCCTAAACTCAAACTCAAACCCTAAAACCTTCAAATCTCAAACCCAAACCCAAACCCAAACCCCAAACCAAACCCTCAAACCCCAAACCCCAAACCCTCAAACCCCAAACCTCAAACCCTAAACCCCAAACCTCAAACTCAAACTCAAAATCAAACCCGTAAAACCCCAAACCCTGCAAACCCAAACCCTCAAACCCAAACCTTCAAACCCCAAACCTTCCCAAACCCTCAAACCTCAAACTCAAACCCCTGGAAAACCTCAAACCCAAACCCAAACCCTCAAACCTCAAACCCTAAACCTCAAACTTTAAATTTAAATTTTAAATTTAAATTTTAAATTTTAAATTTTAAATTTAAATTTAAATTTAAATTTTAAATTTTAAATTTTAAATTTAAATTTTAAATTTTAAATTTAAATTTAAATTTTAAACTTAAATTTAAATTTCAAATTTAAATTTCAACTTTAAATTAAATTTTAAACTCAACCCTAAATTTAACCTAAATTTTAAATTCAATTTCAAATTCAAATTTAAATTTCAAATTCAAATTTCAAACCTTAAACTCAAATTTCAAACCTTAAAACTTTAAATCCCTAAATCAAACTCAAACCTTGGAACCTCAAACCTAAACCTCAAATTCCCTAAACCCTAAACTCAAACCTTAAACTCTAAATTTTAAATTTTAAATTTTAAATTAAATTAAATTTTAAATTTTAAATTTTAAACTTAAATTTAAATTTTAAATTAAACTTTAAATTTGAAATTTTAAATTTTAAATTTAAATTTTAATTTAAAACTTAAATTTTAAATTTCAAATTTAAATTCTAAATTTTAAATCAAATCTCAACCTCAAATTTCAAATTTCAAATCCCTAAACTCAAACCAAATTTTAAACCCTCAAACCTTTAAACCCTCAAATTCAAACCCTAAACTCAAATCAAACTCAAATTTCAAACTCAAATTCCTAAACCAAAACTCAAACTCAAACTCCTAAACCCTAAATCTCAAACCCTCAACCTAAACTCAAACTTAAACCTTTAAATTTTAAATTTTAAATTTTAAATTTTAAATTTAAATTAAATAAATTAAATTTTAAATTTAAATTTTAAATTTTAAATTTTAAATTTAAATTTTAAATTTTAAATTAAATTTTAAATTTTAAATTTTAAACTTAAACCTAAATTAAATTTTAAATTTCAAACCTTTAAATTTTAAACCTTTAAATTTCAAACTCAAACCTCAAATTTAAATTTTAAATTCAAATTAAATTTCAAATTTTAAATTTCAAACTCAAATCCCTAAATTTCAAATCAAACCTTAAAATTTTAAATCTCAAATCTCAAACTCAAACCTCAAATCTTTAAACTCAAACCCTAAAACTCAAACCCAAACCCTCAAATAAACTCTAAATCTTTAAACTCAAAAAACTTTAAACTCAAACCCTTAAACCCTCTAAACCCTCAAATCAAACCCTAAATTCTAAATCAAACCCTCAAATCCTAAACCAAACTCAACTCAAACCTTAAACTCAAATTTCAAATTTAAATTTAAACCCTTTAAACTCAACCTAAACTCAAACCAAACCCCAAACCCTAAACCCCAAACCCAAATTTCTAAATCAAACCCTAAACCCTAAACCCTAAACTCAAACTTCAAATTCAAACTCAAACCTTCAAACCCAAACCCTAAACCCAACCCTAAACTCAAACCTCAAACCCTAAAACCTCAAACCCTAAACCCTAAACCCTAAACCCAAACCCTAAACCCCAAACCCCAAACCCCAAATTTTAAATTTAAATTTTAAATTTTAAATTAAATTTTAAATTTAAATTTTAAATTTTAAATTTAAAACCCTTTCAAACCTTAAACTTAAATTTTAAATCTTTAAACCCTTAAATTTCAAATTTCAAATTTAAATTTAAATTAAACCTTAAATTTTAAACTCAAATCCCTTCCTCAAATCTCAAACTAAACTCCAAAATCTAAACCCCAAATCAAATCAAACTTTAAACCTCAAATTCAAATCTTCAAATTCTAAATCTCAAATTTCAATCTCAAATCAAACCCTAAACTCAAACCCCAAACCTAAAAACCCTTAAACCTTTAAATTTTAAATTTAAATTTTAAATTTTAAATTTTAAATTTAAATTTTAAATTTTAAATTTAAATTTTAAATTTTAAATTTAAATTTTAAATTTTAAATTTTAAATTTAAATTTTAAATTTTAAATTTAAATTTTAAATTTTAAATTTTAAATTTTAAATTTTAAATTTTAAACTTAAATTTTAAATTTCAACTAAATTAAATTTTAAATTTCAAATCTTCTAAATTCAAACTAAACCTCAACTCAAATTTTAAATTCAACCCAAACTTCAAACTTGGAACTAAAATTTAAACTCAAATCCTCAAACCTCAAACTCAAACTCAAACTCAAAACAAAACCCTCAAACTCAAACCCTAAAATTTTAAACCTTAAATTTTAAATTTTTTAAATTTTAAATTTTAAATTTAAATTTTAAATTTTAAATTTTAAATTTAAATTTTAAATTTTAAATTTTAAATTTTAAATTTTAATTTAAATTTTAAATTTTAAATTTTAAATTTTAAATTTCAAATTTAAATTTTAAATTTTAAATAAATTTAAATTTAAATTTTAAATTTCAAATTTTAAATTAAATTTTAAATTTAAACTCAAATTTAAATTTTCAAATTTTAAATCAATCTTAAACTCAAACCCTAAACTCAAACCTTAAAACCTTTAAACGTAACCCTAAACTCAAACTCAAAACCCTTTCAAACCTTAAATTTTAAATTTAAATTTAAATTTTAAATTTTAAATTTTAAATTAAATTTAAACCCCAAATTTTAAATTTAAACCCTAAACCCCAAACCCCAAACCCCAAACCCCAAATTTTAAACCCTAAACCCTAAACCCTAAACCCCAAACCCAAATTTTAAACCCAAACCCCAAATTTTAAATTAAAACTCAAATCTAAATTTCAAATTTAAACCTTAAACTTAAATTAAACCCCAAACCCTCAACCCTAAATCAAACCCCAAATTTAAACCAAACTCAAATCTTAAACTCAAATTTCTAAACCTCAAACTCAAACCCAACCCAAACTCAAACTCAAATCAAACCCAAAACCCTAAACGTAAACCCTAAACCCTAAATTTTTAAATTTTAAATTTTAAATTTTAAATTTAAATTTTAAATTTTAAATTTTAAATTTTAAATTTAAATTTTAAATTTAAATTTTAAATTTTAAACTAAATTTTAAATTTAAATTTAAATTTAAATTTTTAATCAAATTTCAAATTTAAATTTTCAAATTTTAAACCAAATTTCAAACTCAAAATTTTAAATTTCAAACTTCCTAAATTTTAAACTCAAACCTAAATTTTAAACCTAAAACCCTAAACCCTAAACCCTAAACCCTAAACCCTAAACCCTAAAACCCTAAAACCCTAAAACCCTAAAACCCTAAAACCCTAAACCCTAAACCCTAAACCCTAAACCCTAAACCCTAAACCCAAACAAATCAAACTCAAATTTTAAACTCAAACCTTAAACCAAATCTAAAACTAAAACCCCAAACCTCTAAAATTTTAAACCCAAACCCCAAATTTAAATTTTAAATTTTAAATCAAACTCAAACCCCAAACCCCAAACCTCAAACCCTAAAACCTCAAACCCTAAAACCTCTTAAATTTCAAACCCTAAATTTTAAATTAAATTTTTAAATTTTAAATTTTAAATTTTAAACTAAATTTAAATTTAAATTTTAAATTAAATTTTAAATTTTAAATTTTAAATTTAAATTTTAAATTTAAATAAATTAAATTTTAAATTTTAAATTTAAATTTTAAATTTAAATCATAAATTTTAAATTTTAAATTTCTCTCAAACTTTAAACCTCAAACCTCAAACCTTAAATCAAATTCAAATCAAACCCCAAATCTTTAAACCTCAAAACCTTGGAACCCTCAAACCCTAAAACCCTAAACTTTGGAAAACTTAAATTTAAATTTAAATTTTAAATTTTAAATTTTAAATTAAATTTAAATTAAATTAAATTTTAAATTTTAAATTAAATTTTTAAATTTAAATTTTAAATTTTAAACTCTAAATTTAAATAAACCCTAACCCTAAACCCTAAACCTTAAACCTCAAACCCTAAACCCTTTAAATAAACCTTTAAACCTTAAATTTTAAACCCTTTAAATTTTAAATTTTAAATTTCAATTTTAAATTTTAAATTTTAAATTTTAAACTCAAATTTCAACTCAAACCTAAAACTTTAAATTTAAATCTTTAAATCTTTAAACCCAAATCAAATCTTCAAATAAACTTAAACTTAAACTCAACCTTAAACTTAAACTCAAACTCAAACCCCAAACTCAAACCAAACCCTAAACCTCAAACTAAATCCCTAAACTCTTAAATTTTAAATTTAAATTTAAATTTAAATTTAAATTTAAATTAAATTTTAAATTTTAAATTTTAAATTTAAATTTTAAATTTCAAATTTTAAATTTAAATTTCAAACTTTTAAATTTTAAATTTTAAACCCAAACCCTAAACCCCAACCTAAATTTTAAACCTAAATTTTAAAATTCAAACCCTAAATTGTAAACCCCTAAACTCAAATTTAAATTTTAAACCCTTAAATTTAAATTTCAACCAAATTTAAACCCCAAACCCTTAAACCCCAAACTCAAACCCTAAACCTAAACCAAACCCAAATCCCTAAACCCAAAACCCAAACCTTCAAACCCAAACCTCAAACCCAAACCCCAAACCCCAAACCCCAAACCCAAACCCTTCAAACCTTAAACCTTAACCCTAAACCCTAAACCCTTAAATAAATTTTAAATTTAAATTTTAAATTTAAATTTTAAATTTAAATTTTAAATTTAAATTAAATTTTTAATTCAAATTTTAAATTCAAACTTCAAATTTTAAATTTTAAATTTTAAATTTAAATTTTAAATTTTAAATTTAAATTTTAAATTTTTTAAATTTTAAATTTTAAATTTTAAATTTTAAATTTTAAATTCAATTTTCATTTTTTAAATTAAATTCAAATTTTCAAATTTTAAATTTTAAATTTTAAATTTCAAATTTTAAATAAATTTAAATTTTAAATTCAAATTAAAACTCAAATTAAACTCAAATCTCAAACCTTTCAAACCTTAAACTCAAATTTTAAATTTTAAATTTAAATTTTAAATTTAAATTTAAATTTAAATTTAAATTTTAAATTTTAAATTTAAATTAAATTTTAAATTTTAAATCAAATTTTAAATTAAATTTAAATTTAAATTTAAACTTAAATCAAATTTCTAAACTCAAACTAAATTTAAACTTTAAATTTCTAACCCTAAACTCAAACCTTAAAATCTGTAAATTAAACCCTAAACTAAATTTTAAACTCAAATTTTCAAATTTTAAACTTTTAAATCAAATTTAAACTCAAACTCAAACTCAAACTCAAACTCAAACTCAAACCTCAAACCTCAAACCTTGGAACCTCAAATCTTATAAATTTAAATTTAAACTTTAAATTTTTAATTTTAAATTTTAAATTTTAAATTATTTAAATTTAAATTTTAAATTTTAAATTTTAAATTTCAAATTTTAAACCTTCAACTAAATTTTAAATTTAAATTTTAAACTTAAATTTAAATTTTAAACCTTAAATTTTAAACTCAAACTCAAACTAAACCTCAAAATCAAATTTCAAACTCAAATCTCAACCTTGTAAATCAACTTAAATCAAATCAAATCCAAATCTCAAAATCAAACCTAAACCCTAAACCTCAAACCTCAAACCCCAAACCTCAAACCTAAAACCCTCAACCCCTAAACCCTAAACCCCCCTGAACCTTGAACCCCTAAACCCTAAACCCTAAACCCTAAACCCCAAACCCTAAACCCCAAAATCAAACCCTAAAACCCCAAACCCAAACCCCTAAACCCTAAACCCCAAACCCCAAACCCAAAAACCCCAAACCCAAACCCCAAACCCCAAACCCAAACCCCAAACCCAAAACCCTAAATCACTTCAAACTCAAACCCATCCTCAAACCAAACCCTAAACCCTCAAACCCCAAACCCCAAACCCAAACCTCAAACCCCAAACCCAAACCCTAAACCCAAACCCCAAACCTCAAACCCCAAACCCTAAACCCTAAACCCTAAAACCCCTAAACCTAAAACCAAACCCGAAACCCAAACCTAAACCCTAAACCCCAAACCCCAAACTCTAAACCCAAAACTCAAACCTAACCCAAACCCTAAACCCAAAAAACCCCTAAAATCCCAAACCCTAAAAAACCCAAAAAACTCAAACCCTAAACCTTCAAACTCCAAACTCAAATCCCAAACCCCCAACCTCAAACCCTAAACCCCTAACCCTAAACCCTAAACCTCAAACTCAAACCCAAACCCTCAAACCTCAAACTCAAATCTCAAACCCAAAACCCTAAACTCAAACTCAAAACCCTCAAACCCTAAAACCCCAAACCTCAAACCCCAACCTCAAACCTAAACCCAAACCCCAAACCCTAAACCCCAAACCTCAAACTAAACCCCAAACCCCAAACTCAAACCCCAAACCCTCAACCCCACCCTCAAAACCCTCAAACCCCAAACCCAAATCAAATTCAAACCCAAACCTAAAACCCAAATTTAAATTTTAAATTTTAAATTTTCAAATTCAAACCCAAATTTTAAACCCAAACCCTTAAACCCTCAAATTTTAAATTTTAAATCAAATTTTAACCCTTAAATTTAAATTTTAAACCCTAAATTTTAAAAACCTCAAATTTTAAACTAAACCCTAAAACCTCAAACCTTAAACCTTAAATTTTAAATTTTAAATTTTAAATTTTAAATTTTTAAATTTCAAATTTAAATTTAAATTTCAAATTTAAATTTTAAATTTTAAATTTTAAATTTTAAATCTTAAAAATCATAAATTTTAAATTTTGAAATTTTAAATTTTAAATTAAACCCTAAACCCTAAATTTTAAATTTAAACCCTAAATTTTAAATTTTAAACCCTTTAAACCCCAAACTTAAATAAACCCTAAACCCCAAACCCAAACCCTAAACCCCAAACCCCAAACCCCAAAACCCCAAACCCAAATAAACCCCAAACCCCAAACCCAAACCCTCAAATTCAAACCTCAAACCCTTTAAACCCAAAATTTCAAACTCAAATCCAAACTTCAAACCAAATTTAAACTCAACCCAAACCCTAAACCTTTAAACCCAAACCTCAAATCCTAAACCCTCAAAACCCAAAACCTAAACTCAAACCCTAAACCTAAAACCTAAAACCCTAAACCCAAAACCCAACCCTAAACCCTAAACCCTAAACCCTAAACCCTAAACCCTAAACCCTAAACCCAAACTCAAAACCCTAAACCCCAAACTGTAAACCCAAACCCAAACCCAAACCCCAACCCAAACCTAAATCAAACCCTAACCCCTAAAACCCAAACCCTAAACCCAAACCCTCAAACCCAAACCCAAACCCGTAAACCCAAACCTAAACCCTAAACCCAAACCTAAATCCAAACTCAAACCTTTAAACTCAAACCCAAAACTCAAACCAAATCAAACCCCAACCCAAACCTTTAAACCTCAAACCCAAAACCCAAACCAAACCCTCAAAAATTTTAAATTTTAAATTTAAATCAAAATAAATTTAAATTTAAATTTAAATTAAATTTAAATTTTAAATTTTAAATTTTAAATTTTAAATTTAAACCCTTTAAATTTTAAATTTAAACCCTTAAACCCAAATTTTAAATTAAATTTAAACCCAAATTTTAAATTTTAAATTTTAAATTAAACCCTAAACCCTAAATTTAAACCCTAATTTCAAATTTTAAATTTCAAATTTAAACCCTAAACCTTTGAAATTTCAAATCTTGAACTTTAAATTTCAAACCCTCAAACCTCAAACTCAAACCCTAACCCCTCAAATTTCACCCTAAACTCAAACCCCTCAAACCCTTAAATTTTAAATTTTAACCTTTTAAATTAACCTCAACCCCTTAAACTTAAATCAAATCTTTAAACCTTAACTTCAATTTTAAATTCAAATCTCAAACCTTTAAACCTTAACTCAAACTAAACTCAAATTTCAAATCTCAAATCTTAAATCTAAATTAACCCCAAAACTCAAATCTCAAATCAACTTCAATTCAACCTCAATCAACCCTCACCTTCAACTTTCAACTCAACCTCTTCTAAATTCTTAACTAAACTCAAACCTTTAAACTTTGTAAAAACTCAAATCAAACCCTAAATCAAACCCCTAAACTCAAACCTAAACCAAAAAACCCCAAACCCTAAACCCTAAAATCCCCTAACCCTCAACCCTAAAACCCCAAAAATCAAAACCTTAACCTCAAAACTCCTAAAACCTAAAACCCTAAAACCCCTCAAATAACAAAACCCTAAACTTCTAAATCATTGGACCCGGACGCCCTTGCTATTCTCCTTGACCAGCGAACCCACTCTCTCCTATCCGATTATTTCACTCAAACAGCGAGTGTTGCTCTTCTATGTGGCCTGCTATTGAAAGACATAGACCATGTAAGGGTGAAATACCGATCTATTAAATCCACCCTTGATCAAATAAACCCCTTTCCTAACCCGTTGATACTAGCAAGAATCACTGAATTCGTCAATGCTCCGGACCTGTTTGACCGGTCTGGTTCAACACCGCCAAGCCGTGTTCAAGGAATGCAAGCTGATTGCTTCAAACTGCTCAAGCAGCTAGAGTCAAAGTGTGACAGGGCGAAAGCGAAGCTGAATCTAAAAAACAAACTAAAACATAGCTCAGCTATCTTTCTTGTGGCCTTGACAGCTTCGAGACTTGGAAACCATTAGCAGGCTTGTGAACCGACAGTGAAGTACTGGGTGGAGAGAGGAGATGATGAGGGTAAGTGGTTGCATGGCATTAATGGTGAAGTGGTGGTGAGGCAATTCAATAAGATTAATGAATGTTGTAGCTTTAGCAACCAAGTTGATGATCTTGAGGAGCATTTGTATTTGCGTTTTATGACTATCAATAGAGCTAGAAACCTCGTGCTGAAAGAGATTCTCGATCCAGGTCCATAATCCACCTCGATCGCCTCCCAACAAAATACTACATACTATATATGTCTTCATTTTTCACCACTGCTTTTCTCATTATCTCTATATACATTAGTGATTATATATATATATATATATATATATAAACATTATGATCGATAAGTAAGTTATAGTCGTATTTAATTCACTGATGGAAAAAATATAATTGCAACTTATATTTATGTTTTTTTTACACATAATATATACAAATTACATGGTACATATACTCTATATTAATTATTTTGGCATTAGATTAAAATTACCAGGAATCATATTTCATCTAATGTCCCAATACATTGAGATTCTCGCTAATTTAAGACCTATTAAACACAAGAATAATTAGCATCTCAAATTGTTTTTTCAAGATAATCTTCAACTCTTTCATGCTAAACACCAAGATAATCAAAAAATAACAATATGTCCTCCAAAAAAATCAAAAATATTCTTGAAATCAAAAATTAATTTTAACAAATTGAAAAGTGAAATGATAATTACACTATTATAATCCACATTAATCTGTGTATTCTACTATAATACTACGGGTTATAACTCTTTATTTATTTATTTATTTTTAAAACATATGAATGCTGAATATAGCTTGACCAATATAGCGTGAAACTACATCTTACCGTGGATTCTAATTAATGAGCATTAACACGCATTCATAAACAATTGAACCTTACCGTTATCTTTCAAACAAAATTAAGAAATACTTGGAAGAAATTAATTAAATCTATGGTTGTTTCTTCAATTCATTGCATTATAATAATGATAAGTATGTCGAGTTCGCCTTTGAAAAAAAAAATTGAGCTCCTTTTTTTATTAGTGTTGCTTATATTAACATTGCATTATAAAAAAACTAATTTTTTAATTAGTTGTGGTGTTTGTGAAGTTTTAAATCATGTTTAGAAAGATTTTGTTAGTTTTTTTATATTAATTTAATGTGTTAATATGAAACAAATATCAAAATATATAGTTAGTTTAACATATTTTTAAGAAGAAAATACTTTAAAAATAATTGTTGTGTTATTTTCAACACCTAATACATAGTAAAATTAATGTATCAAAAAACTAAATAATTAAAAGAATTAAAAAGGATAAAAGAATAACGACCGAAATGACTTATACAACATATGTGAATTTTCAATTGAATGATAAAATTGAAACAATCAAGACTTCTATATCAAAAAAATAACATGAATGAAAAAAAATCAGAAAAATAAGGGTCAAAATGAAATATAACAACTAATTTTTTTAATTAGTTGTGGTGTCTGTGGAGTTTGAAAAATATTTTATAAAGATTTTTTTTATTTTTTTTATTTTAATATGTTAATATATATATATATATATATATAATTAGTCTAACATATTTTTTCAGGAAAAAATACTATAAAAATAATTGCTATCATTAGTAAAATTAATATATAAAAAACTAAATAATTGAAAGAATTTCAAAAGAAAAAGAAAAAGAATAAGGACCAAAATGAATAACACAATATATAGTCAATTTTAATCGAAACAATAATTTTTTAAAATGTATATTCTCTTAGTCTTTAAAAATATCATTTAAATAAATAAAAAAATATTCTAAACAAAAAATATAAAATATGTCAAGTATTTGTTTTTAGAAAAAACTAATTTACTTAAATAATTTGTTTCATTTTTAAAAATACTTTAGGTGCAAAAAAGCAACACATGGAGGGGGTGTTAATTAAAGCATGCATTTTTAAAAACTTTTGAAAATGATACATTAAAAGGGCATTGATTAAAAAAATCCAAAACTAAGAGTATATACATATAAATATGGACACAAAATATAGATATTTTAGAAGGAACAAAAAAAAATGAAATAAAAAATTAAAAATAAAAATATATGGTCAATTTCAATCGAATGACAAAATTGAAAGAAATCTAAACTTCTATACCAAATAAATTAAGGGATTTAAAACCAAGTCCAAAATTAAAAGAATAAGAACCAAAATGAAAAACAAATACAATTGAAATAAATCAAAACTTATATAGCAAAAACCAGGATAACAAGAAACAATCAAAAGCTAAGAGACTAAAATGATAAAACCATAAACCAAAAGGTCTACCATGTAAGTTAACCTGTAGGAGGAGAGAAAAAGTGAAAAAAAAGATCAACTGGCCACCAACTTATCTTCGACCACCATGAGACAACGCGTGCACCATCATGTGGAAGAGAATACAACGACACATCTAGTGAGATGATGGGTGAACATGTTTGGCCATCACAATATACCATACACGCTACTTGTAGGGCGCAGACGAAAGAGAACTGTCGATGCCTTCACGAGACGCGCCTGCAAGTTTTCACTGTCTTTGCTGACAGCCGCAAAAGGGTCGACCCCCCAATGCCGGAAAATTACTTTGGCAACCTTATTCAGGCAATATTCACAGTGACTGCTGTCGGGCTGCTGTCGATGAACCCACCTGAATTTGGAGCTTCCATGATACAAAAAGCCATTGAAACGCACGATGCCAAAGTCATTGAAGAACGACATAGTCAGCTTGATTCTGAGTTTCTTATAGACAAGCAAGAAAGAGCCTCGTATAAGCCTCGCACAACCATCATTATACTTCAATGCCGAAAGCCAACTAAAATAAATTGTTATAAGCAATTCAAAACTAATAAAATATTAAAGAAAAAAAAGAGGTGGTATTCATATGAAAATTGAGGTAGCTGGAAAAACCTGATTTGTTGTCTATTTGGGAGTATAATTGAGATTGTTTTTTAAAGTGTTTTTTCCTCGTATTTGGTCAAATGAAATTATACACGAACAGCATAGTTAGCTTGATTCTAAGTTTCTTATAGACAAGCAAGAAAGAGCCTCGTATAAGCCTCGCACAACCATCATTATACTTCAATGCCGAAAGCCAACTAAAATAAACTGTTATAAGCAATTCAAAACTAATAAAATATTAAAGAAAAAAAAGAGGTGGTATTCATACGAAAATTGAGGTAGCTGGAAAAACCTGATTTGTTGTCTATTTGGGAGTATAATTGAGGTTGTTTTTTAAAGTGTTTTTCATTCAGAAATACATTTTTAAAAAAAATATATTTTTAATATCAGCACATGAAAATGATCTAAAAATATTTTTTTAATTTAAAACAAAAAATAAAAATAAAATTTTTTTAAGAGCATTTTTAAAATGCAATGTTAAATATAGAGAGTTAAATCAACATTGCAGTTATACTTAAAACGTTAATGTTGTCATTAATTTTGTTATTTTCTCCAGCAACGAAAGCGAGTGACATCAAACTATATTTTTGTCAACGACAAATTAGCACCGCGTGATTTTCTTTTCATCATTGATTTCTCTTGTGCTATTGCTCAGTAAGATGTCTAGATGCCATCTTTTAAGGGCATTTAATCAAATGTAAAATAATGAGACGTTGTGGAATTCCTGGCTAGAAAATTAAAGTGAATTTTTATATATAAAAAAACTTATTTTCAATAAAAAAAAATCTAGAAAATATCCTAATAAATTTGTTAAATCAATCTTTAACATAAAAATCAATTCAAAATTCAAAATTAACCTAAAATTAACCTTTTCCTCGGACTCAAACATGTTTTTTAGATATTTTCAAATAAAAAAACATATAATTTCAAATTTTCTTATCACATGGAACCATTTAGAATAAAAATTGATTGTTTTGATAACTAAAATCATGGAAACAATAGATTTTTCTTTCTAGAATCCGAACAATAAATTTTTTGATTTTTTTTAATCTATAGTGATATATAAGATGATGGAATTACAGTTTTTAAACCATAAAAACACCAAATCATTTAACTTTTCTTAATGGTAACATTGAAATGGTAAAACTTACAACCATTAGTCTTAAAACAGGATGCAATTTTCATTGTTTTAATTCTATTTTTCTTACAAAATATCAACTTACAAAAAGGTTACCTTCGCACACTCATCCCCGAATTCCTTCATTTTCCATGCAGAGAGTAACAGAAAACAATTTCTCAAACGATAACAGTGCCCACGTATTAACTTGGCAGCCAAGAAAAAATATTACCCAAAATTAAAAGACTTGCTAATCAAGAATATTTTGATGAGTCCATTGACTTGCTAGATCTCAGCACGCTCCACGTGGAGGACACAGAGGCAATCAAGGGCTAATCAATGCAGACCCGTAAAACTAAAAAAACTATAGCAGTCGCATTATTTATCATTTTAATAAATAATAATAGAAGAAGAAGAAGAAGAAAAGTCAATATCCCCTCTCCTTACAATTGCAAGCCTTTTATCTCACTATAGACCATGCCCCGTGTTTGTTTAAAGGACTACCACTTGGGACCTTGATAATAATGGAACTTGCATGTATCACTCGCACATCACACCAAAGCTACACATATCCTCCAATTTTCTTTTCTAAAAAACACATCTATGTGCGACAAATGTTACATTCTCGTTAATTACTTGTTTGTTTTTATATTTTAAAAGTGTTTTTAAAAGATTTTCACTTCAAATTAAAGTTTTTTTTATATTGTTTGGATGTACTAATATCATATATATATCTTTAAAATTTAAACAATTTTTTTGAAAAAAATAATAGTATTGGAAAATAATATAAATAATATTTTAAAATCTTATTTAATAGTTTAAATTTTTATACGAAATGATTAATTATTATAGTTCAGAGCTTTGTTGACTTCTCGTCATTCTTATTTTATTCGATAAAAATTAAATATAAAATATGTGCAAGTTTTAAGTTCAATTTTTTATCTATTTAAAGAGATATGTTAAAGAGTAATATAAATTATATTTTAAAATTTTATTTAATAACTTAAATAATTAGATATGATGATTTTAGGAAATATTCTAACAAATATTCCAACAAGCCGACCCTAAAGATACATTTTACGAAATCTTTAATCAACCTCTAGAAAAACTAGAAGCTGAAGACAATAAGACCCTATTTTGTTCATCGATGACCGCGCGCCTGCTCTTCTAGAAAGAGTTTCTAAAATCAAGAATAGTATGGATATTCTGGATACCTGCTACTTTCATTTATTTCATCTTCCTTGTTCTTTACCCTCTGGAAGCCGGCCCCGCTCCTTCCCAACGAACAATTTTTAAGCTGCCTGTCGAAGCATCTTCCCTTCAAGCTCCTTGCTTATATATAGTCGAGACAACTTGGCCAGTTTTTTCTCATCAATCTACAGCAAAGCCATTTACAGACTTCTTTCGAGAATCTCTTCTCAGTTCTTTGTGGAGCCCTCGGGTTTTCTTGCCATTGTTTGATATTCACAATGGTTGTAAGAGAAATGAGCTTTCAACCTGTACATGACAGCAGTGAGTTGCAAGATTTTGATGATGCAGAAGAAACACTCTCTCTCTCTCTCTCTGATCTTCCTATAAATGGCGATGCTTCTGACTGGGATGACTTCTCCAAAGAAGATCAAAGCTTGGGATCGTGTTTTGATCAAGATTTCTTCGAGTTCTTCAGCGAAGACTTCACTGCCTCTACCTATCCCAAAGATGAAATCATCTTCTGTGGAAAGCTCATTACTTGCAAAGGAGAAACAGTAGCAGAAAAAACACAGAACCTGGAAAGCACAAAGAAAGCTGGAAATACCAAGAAGGGCTTCATTTTCCCATGGAAACCATCCTCTTTCAACAAGTCAAGCAGGACCACATCATCAAAACAGCTACAGGAAAAGAGTGGCAAGACTTTGCAAGAGCATCTATCAGAGAATCACGGGTTCGCAACAAGGAAATGCGATGATACGTATGGCTTTTCGATGAAGCCAAGATGGTACTTTTTGGCATTGGGAGTTGGAAGACTTCCAATGGAGATGGAGTTAAGTGATATCAAGATGAGGCAGAGCAGGAAGCGCCCATCGAGGATGTTTCAATCTGAGAAGGTAATTGAGACGAGTAGGGGGACGGGGTAAGAGAGGGAAAGGATCGTGGAGTTTCCTCAGGTTTTTGGGGTGCAACATTCAACATTCCAGTGCCACGGCCAAGGCATCATCTGGGTGCGCACCAATTGTGTGAGTGGTCAGCGGAGTCTTGGCAGCATGTATGGTTCAGCAGACCAAAATTGACCGTGTTCTGAAACGTGACAGTAAACTAAGATGATCGTTTTTTGTAACTGGGTGGTGGCTCCCAGGCATTCAACAGGGACCTAGGGATGACGAAAGGTCAAGAACTATTCAATCAGAGGCGCATCGCCTTCGAAATTTTGTTCCCAGGGAACGCGTGAACATGGCTTAGATTGTAATATTTTGAGTGGGTGGGTGTGTGTATATATTGTATGCATGTATTCCCCTTGGCACAATATTGATCATTAATTTCAGGATGTCATAATTCATGAAGAAACCAAATTGCAAAACACGAGCAAAAATGACCTCGATTGAGAAACTATAATTTATGAAGAAAGGTGGTGACAAAATAACAGTTTGCAAGCATCTGTTTTCGTTTATTGCTGCTCCCAAAAGTGCCACCCACTAACGTAGCACAATAAGATGTAGAGTTATAATTACACAAACGTGAATCTATTAACAGATAAAGAATCAGAGTGTATATATATATAAAAAGTTGACTTGGAATTTCAGGGGCATGGAGCTAATGCTTTCCATGTCATGGAAATAGAACAGCAGTTTCTTGCAGAATGGTTGTATCAGATGGCCGCTTCAGTTATGTCTCAATGTTTAATATATTAGCCACAAGCAAAAATAATACGATACTGACCAGACATTGGCCATCATTGATCATGGAATACAAGAAATGGAATTAACCTTTGATGGGCTTCATATCTTTATCGCTTAGTTCTAACTTCACAAGCTTGGACAAACAAACTATCTTTAGACAGCAAATATTAACCCATAACTTTTAGGATTCGTCAGACCTAACATCTTACAATCTAAACAAAAAATGAACCTGAACCCTGTTGAAGATCAGAATGTCTTTAAGGCTAAATAAGACGCTGTTCAAATTTGCTGTAAGCCACTATAATTACCAAAATTGGAGGTTTTCATGATCTTACAAATATCAAATATGGTGGTAGGAAAACTTAAGTTCTTCCATTTCTCTCCGCTGTTTACATCTCCTCAAAATAGTTTGATGTGAATTTCCTTCAGCATTAACAGCCAGATCCACATCCATTGCGTTCTTTGGAATTTGTTGCCTCTTTCCTTTTGATTTCTTCTGCTCCAGGGAGCTAAAAAAAATATCACAGTTTTAGTTAACCACTAACCAAAGCCCTTTTCAAGTTTTGCTTTTAAATATCATAGTCAAATACAGAATTACTAGAGATTTACAACGTTGCAGCTACAAGGGGGCATGATCGCAATGGTGAGCCAATGCAGTGACAATATGGTGTAGCAATCCTAGTAGAACAACTACACCGAGCATGATCTACCATGACTGGGATATTGAAATCTCAATTAAATAAACCAAATCCAATTTGAGAAAAATTGGCATCTCGCTATATTGGAACAGACACGAACCCTATGCATATATAGTTAAAAGTATTCGACTTCCTTTTCCAGGTGTCATTGGATATCAACATCACCAAAAATGTGGCGGCATTGAGCGACTGAATGACTCAATTATAAGTTCAGTTTTATTCAAATTGAGAACAGCCCCACGCCAACTAGTAAGTTGGAATTCAGTTCAACTTCTGTAAGGCCCAAATATGTCAAAATACACCTCATTCATTTGCCCCATGCTTATTTAAATGGTTTTCATGGCAGGGGGAAGATGCCTAAAAAACTGACGCCATCACAGCACAAGCCATTCGCTGCAGCAATTGAAGGGTGAAAATAAGGTCAAATAGAGGCGCACCTTATTTTTCCATTCAAAACCAGATTTCTGGAACCAGCTTTTTCAATTACACTTGTGTAATACTTTGTAAATGGAGCATTGTCACCGCCCTTTTCAAGCTGCACAGTAACCAGAAATCAAATTTAGAACACGTGACATCTACTGAATCCTGCTTGAGAAATGGTCACAGATGTACGCATAGAAAAAGGAGAGGGACACAGACCTGAAGAAATGATTCAGCAGATTGCTGATGATTCGAGAAAAAGCAACCTCATCTCTCTTCTTCCTGACAAACTCAATGTTCTGCTCTACCTACAGTTACAAAAAGGTACGAGAAACAGTGTTATGTGAATCGTACATCCATCCAAGAATCACCATGCATCTCAGAAAAAAATAAAAAAATTCCCCTACACAATCTGCACGTCCATTTTGTTAACAGTAATAAAGCACTGCTGAATATCAATGATTATGGTTAAATATACAGGAGAGAGAGGGAGAGAGAGAGAGAGAAGGGGACTAGCATAATCAAAATTAAGGAGTTTCCTGTTGTCACAATAACAAGGTGCTGAAAACATATTGCCACCCCTAGGATTGCAATCAGAGCCCAGAGCTTTCAAGCATTTATGCCACCATGTAATATAAACTAAGTTTAACCTCTTAAGAAATCCTTTTCGTTAGACTGGGCTGAATGCTTTACAACTCAGGATCTCGCCATGCCCAGAAAGGCCTAGATACTCGGCTTAAAGAACCAAGTGGCCAGGAAGGAAAGTCTCTTGTCTCTCAACAAAAGCCTGAGTGTTTTGTGAGCCTGTTACTTATCACGGCTTGGATTCAAAGAAATCTCTAAACATATCTATAGCGCAAGACTATTTTCCTCTTATAGTAATTACCAAGTTCCTACTAACCATTTCCCGAGAGCAATCTCAAAAGTTAAACTTTCTTAAATATGATATAATCTAACACCTTACTCTTTGAAAAGAAATCATGTACCTGATCAATAAAACGCTTCACCACACGGCGTAAACTCTCAATAGTAGTAAGCTCATGGAATTTCCTCAAATAAATGAGTGGAATAGTTGCAAGATCAGGAAATGATATGTGATAGCTCCACTGAGCAAAGTGCACTGCCAACAGCTCAATGGCTGAAAAAACACACTCATCCTGGAAGTTTCGAGATTTTAGCCAGTGCTTTGGCAACTGCACAGGAAACAGCTACTATCAGCTTAACAATGCATGCAGTCTTAATGCCAGAGAGTTAACAGGTGGACTATAAAAACCAGCTGATTGGTAATAAAAGAAGACGAGTATAAAAGGTTTGAACATATATCATAGAGCTAAACAGCATCACCATGTAAGCCACATAAGAAACCAGGCTCAGGATAGGTAAAATTTGTACTGACCTTAACTGCAGATGAAAAGCTGAAGTCTTTTCCAGGTTTAGAACTCTCCTTGCCTATTTTATATTCCAAAATATCCAGCACTAATGATGTAATTGGGATGAAAACTCCACTAGATTCAGAGAGAGCATTCAACCACTGGACACATTTAACTCTTAAAGGCATGTATCTTGGTCCTGGAAACAGGACAGCTACTCCATTTATGATCTGAATTATGGTATAAAGCAGAGGCTGCAAATCATAATCACGTATATTCAAAGAAATAAATGCAACCCACAGATCTACACAGTTAGCATACTGCCAACTGCATATCTTCTTGACTGCTTCCTGCATAAAAGCAACATTTCAACACAAAATTTTGATCAATTCACTCTTTAAAGTTGAAAAATAAAGTACGACAATCAGCAATGCAACCAAGGACAGATGTAAAATGATGTTAAGATTAAACAAAGCAAGGTAACAGTATAGCTTTCTGAGTGAATACCTTCTTCTTAGTTCGTAAACCAAGCTGCAATATCTTGGCAAGTTGCTGGATAGAAACCATTGCCTTGTTATAAGCTTTCTGCAGATCTTGAGAGCATAGCTCGATGAAGGAGCTTTTCAGAAATTGTTGGTGCTTAAACAGAACTGGCTCCACAAACTTGCAGTGGTCAATAAAAGCCTTGTATGCTTTAATCATGCAGGTTTCAAAGCAATTTGAGTTAAACACAGTAGCCACATCTTTGATGATGAGAAGTGAGCATGCTGATAGAGTTCCTTTGCCCGTTGCCCATAAATGAACTGATATCTGCATCCAATTTCAAGTCTTGGTAAGGCACAACCTCTTAAAGCATAGGATCGACATAAAACACCAAACAAATTCACAGCAAGTACTGAATAATGCAAATGTCTGAAATTCCTGAGATTTACAAGACCATAACATCCAATATAAAGCAGAATTGTGCAAGCCTTGGTAATATAAAAATTACACATGTAATGAAGAGGCTATTATCATAGTCCCCAGAAAATCATTGTTATCTTGGTTTCTTAGCAGCGTTAGTTACAAATTTGTGACGGTATAGGATTAAAATACCTTGATGAGTCTGCCTAGTAAAAGAGGAAAGGCAGCAAAAAATACTATAGAAGCTCCCAGTCTGGTTAAGGCGAAGGCTAATATCTGGGAGTCAGTAACCTCATTTAAGAGAAACAGAGTACTTCTCAAGTAAGACTTGACTATTGGCTTCAAAGTTTTCCATTTGGAAGTATTCTTCAGTTCCAAGATGGCCTCTTTCCTGTCATTGGATTCTGATATTCCCAGAATTTTACGAAATATATTATCAGCCTCATGAAACATGAATGTCAAGATCTTGCTAAAAGTGTGGCTGTCTTCAACAATGGTGGGTGATTCAGATCCATAGTGGCAGGCAGCCCTGTAGCCGTTTAATAGCCTTACAAAAGCAGGAACATTATTCTGCTCCTTGACTAGTTTACACAATGAATCAACAGTAGAGCTATTCAACTTCCCCATTTCATTTGTGGACTCCCTGCCATCCTCATCAGACTCTTCTTCATCTGAATACTGCTGTGAAGGAAGAGATGGTTAAAACTTGATAAAGCGGGGGGAAATACAATAGACACAAAACAGGTTGAATATAATATTCAATGAATGGAAATTATAAACTTTGATGGTGGGAGAAATTTCTTTTGTCTTAGAACAGATCTTATGGAAAATAATTGAGGTAGCTGGAAAAACCTGATTTGTTGTCTATTTGGGAGTATAATTGAGATTGTTTTTTAAAGTGTTTTTTCCTCGTATTTGGTCAAATGAAATTATACACGAACAGCATAGTCAGCTTGATTCTAAGTTTCTTATAGACAAGCAAGAAAGAGCCTCGTATAAGCCTCGCACAACCATCATTATACTTCAATGCCGAAAGCCAACTAAAATAAACTGTTATAAGCAATTCAAAACTAATAAAATATTAAAGAAAAAAAAGAGGTGGTATTCATACGAAAATTGAGGTAGCTGGAAAAACCTGATTTGTTGTCTATTTGGGAGTATAATTGAGGTTGTTTTTTAAAGTGTTTTTCATTCAGAAATATATTTTTAAAAAAAAAATATATTTTTAATATCAGCACATGAAAATGATCTAAAAATATTTTTTTAATTTAAAACAAAAAATAAAAATAAAATTTTTTTAAGAGCATTTTTAAAATGCAATGTTAAATATAGAGAGTTAAATCAACATTGCAGTTATACTTAAAACGTTAATGTTGTCATTAATTTTGTTATTTTCTCCAGCAACGAAAGCGAGTGACATCAAACTATATTTTTGTCAACGACAAATTAGCACCGCGTGATTTTCTTTTCATCATTGATTTCTCTTGTGCTATTGCTCAGTAAGATGTCTAGATGCCATCTTTTAAGGGCATTTAATCAAATGTAAAATAATGAGACGTTGTGGAATTCCTGGCTAGAAAATTAAAGTGAATTTTTATATATAAAAAAACTTATTTTCAATAAAAAAAAATCTAGAAAATATCCTAATAAATTTGTTAAATCAATCTTTAACATAAAAATCAATTCAAAATTCAAAATTAACCTAAAATTAACCTTTTCCTCGGACTCAAACATGTTTTTTAGATATTTTCAAATAAAAAAACATATAATTTCAAATTTTCTTATCACATGGAACCATTTAGAATAAAAATTGATTGTTTTGATAACTAAAATCATGGAAACAATAGATTTTTCTTTCTAGAATCCGAACAATAAATTTTTTGATTTTTTTTAATCTATAGTGATATATAAGATGATGGAATTACAGTTTTTAAACCATAAAAACACCAAATCATTTAACTTTTCTTAATGGTAACATTGAAATGGTAAAACTTACAACCATTAGTCTTAAAACAGGATGCAATTTTCATTGTTTTAATTCTATTTTTCTTACAAAATATCAACTTACAAAAAGGTTACCTTCGCACACTCATCCCCGAATTCCTTCATTTTCCATGCAGAGAGTAACAGAAAACAATTTCTCAAACGATAACAGTGCCCACGTATTAACTTGGCAGCCAAGAAAAAATATTACCCAAAATTAAAAGACTTGCTAATCAAGAATATTTTGATGAGTCCATTGACTTGCTAGATCTCAGCACGCTCCACGTGGAGGACACAGAGGCAATCAAGGGCTAATCAATGCAGACCCGTAAAACTAAAAAAACTATAGCAGTCGCATTATTTATCATTTTAATAAATAATAATAGAAGAAGAAGAAGAAGAAAAGTCAATATCCCCTCTCCTTACAATTGCAAGCCTTTTATCTCACTATAGACCATGCCCCGTGTTTGTTTAAAGGACTACCACTTGGGACCTTGATAATAATGGAACTTGCATGTATCACTCGCACATCACACCAAAGCTACACATATCCTCCAATTTTCTTTTCTAAAAAACACATCTATGTGCGACAAATGTTACATTCTCGTTAATTACTTGTTTGTTTTTATATTTTAAAAGTGTTTTTAAAAGATTTTCACTTCAAATTAAAGTTTTTTTTATATTGTTTGGATGTACTAATATCATATATATATCTTTAAAATTTAAACAATTTTTTTGAAAAAAATAATAGTATTGGAAAATAATATAAATAATATTTTAAAATCTTATTTAATAGTTTAAATTTTTATACGAAATGATTAATTATTATAGTTCAGAGCTTTGTTGACTTCTCGTCATTCTTATTTTATTCGATAAAAATTAAATATAAAATATGTGCAAGTTTTAAGTTCAATTTTTTATCTATTTAAAGAGATATGTTAAAGAGTAATATAAATTATATTTTAAAATTTTATTTAATAACTTAAATAATTAGATATGATGATTTTCGGAAATATTCTAACAAATATTCCAACAAGCCGACCCTAAAGATACATTTTACGAAATCTTTAATCAACCTCTAGAAAAACTAGAAGCTGAAGACAATAAGACCCTATTCTGTTCATCGATGACCGCGCGCCTGCTCTTCTAGAAAGAGTTTCTAAAATCAAGAATAGTATGGATATTCTGGATACCTGCTACTTTCATTTATTTCATCTTCCTTGTTCTTTACCCTCTGGAAGCCGGCCCCGCTCCTTCCCAACGAACAATTTTTAAGCTGCCTGTCGAAGCATCTTCCCTTCAAGCTCCTTGCTTATATATAGTCGAGACAACTTGGCCAGTTTTTTCTCATCAATCTACAGCAAAGCCATTTACAGACTTCTTTCGAGAATCTCTTCTCAGTTCTTTGTGGAGCCCTCGGGTTTTCTTGCCATTGTTTGATATTCACAATGGTTGTAAGAGAAATGAGCTTTCAACCTGTACATGACAGCAGTGAGTTGCAAGATTTTGATGATGCAGAAGAAACACTCTCTCTCTCTCTCTCTGATCTTCCTATAAATGGCGATGCTTCTGACTGGGATGACTTCTCCAAAGAAGATCAAAGCTTGGGATCGTGTTTTGATCAAGATTTCTTCGAGTTCTTCAGCGAAGACTTCACTGCCTCTACCTATCCCAAAGATGAAATCATCTTCTGTGGAAAGCTCATTACTTGCAAAGGAGAAACAGTAGCAGAAAAAACACAGAACCTGGAAAGCACAAAGAAAGCTGGAAATACCAAGAAGGGCTTCATTTTCCCATGGAAACCATCCTCTTTCAACAAGTCAAGCAGGACCACATCATCAAAACAGCTACAGGAAAAGAGTGGCAAGACTTTGCAAGAGCATCTATCAGAGAATCACGGGTTCGCAACAAGGAAATGCGATGATACGTATGGCTTTTCGATGAAGCCAAGATGGTACTTTTTGGCATTGGGAGTTGGAAGACTTCCAATGGAGATGGAGTTAAGTGATATCAAGATGAGGCAGAGCAGGAAGCGCCCATCGAGGATGTTTCAATCTGAGAAGGTAATTGAGACGAGTAGGGGGACGGGGTAAGAGAGGGAAAGGATCGTGGAGTTTCCTCAGGTTTTTGGGGTGCAACATTCAACATTCCAGTGCCACGGCCAAGGCATCATCTGGGTGCGCACCAATTGTGTGAGTGGTCAGCGGAGTCTTGGCAGCATGTATGGTTCAGCAGACCAAAATTGACCGTGTTCTGAAACGTGACAGTAAACTAAGATGATCGTTTTTTGTAACTGGGTGGTGGCTCCCAGGCATTCAACAGGGACCTAGGGATGACGAAAGGTCAAGAACTATTCAATCAGAGGCGCATCGCCTTCGAAATTTTGTTCCCAGGGAACGCGTGAACATGGCTTAGATTGTAATATTTTGAGTGGGTGGGTGTGTGTATATATTGTATGCATGTATTCCCCTTGGCACAATATTGATCATTAATTTCAGGATGTCATAATTCATGAAGAAACCAAATTGCAAAACACGAGCAAAAATGACCTCGATTGAGAAACTATAATTTATGAAGAAAGGTGGTGACAAAATAACAGTTTGCAAGCATCTGTTTTCGTTTATTGCTGCTCCCAAAAGTGCCACCCACTAACGTAGCACAATAAGATGTAGAGTTATAATTACACAAACGTGAATCTATTAACAGATAAAGAATCAGAGTGTATATATATATAAAAAGTTGACTTGGAATTTCAGGGGCATGGAGCTAATGCTTTCCATGTCATGGAAATAGAACAGCAGTTTCTTGCAGAATGGTTGTATCAGATGGCCGCTTCAGTTATGTCTCAATGTTTAATATATTAGCCACAAGCAAAAATAATACGATACTGACCAGACATTGGCCATCATTGATCATGGAATACAAGAAATGGAATTAACCTTTGATGGGCTTCATATCTTTATCGCTTAGTTCTAACTTCACAAGCTTGGACAAACAAACTATCTTTAGACAGCAAATATTAACCCATAACTTTTAGGATTCGTCAGACCTAACATCTTACAATCTAAACAAAAAATGAACCTGAACCCTGTTGAAGATCAGAATGTCTTTAAGGCTAAATAAGACGCTGTTCAAATTTGCTGTAAGCCACTATAATTACCAAAATTGGAGGTTTTCATGATCTTACAAATATCAAATATGGTGGTAGGAAAACTTAAGTTCTTCCATTTCTCTCCGCTGTTTACATCTCCTCAAAATAGTTTGATGTGAATTTCCTTCAGCATTAACAGCCAGATCCACATCCATTGCGTTCTTTGGAATTTGTTGCCTCTTTCCTTTTGATTTCTTCTGCTCCAGGGAGCTAAAAAAAATATCACAGTTTTAGTTAACCACTAACCAAAGCCCTTTTCAAGTTTTGCTTTTAAATATCATAGTCAAATACAGAATTACTAGAGATTTACAACGTTGCAGCTACAAGGGGGCATGATCGCAATGGTGAGCCAATGCAGTGACAATATGGTGTAGCAATCCTAGTAGAACAACTACACCGAGCATGATCTACCATGACTGGGATATTGAAATCTCAATTAAATAAACCAAATCCAATTTGAGAAAAATTGGCATCTCGCTATATTGGAACAGACACGAACCCTATGCATATATAGTTAAAAGTATTCGACTTCCTTTTCCAGGTGTCATTGGATATCAACATCACCAAAAATGTGGCGGCATTGAGCGACTGAATGACTCAATTATAAGTTCAGTTTTATTCAAATTGAGAACAGCCCCACGCCAACTAGTAAGTTGGAATTCAGTTCAACTTCTGTAAGGCCCAAATATGTCAAAATACACCTCATTCATTTGCCCCATGCTTATTTAAATGGTTTTCATGGCAGGGGGAAGATGCCTAAAAAACTGACGCCATCACAGCACAAGCCATTCGCTGCAGCAATTGAAGGGTGAAAATAAGGTCAAATAGAGGCGCACCTTATTTTTCCATTCAAAACCAGATTTCTGGAACCAGCTTTTTCAATTACACTTGTGTAATACTTTGTAAATGGAGCATTGTCACCGCCCTTTTCAAGCTGCACAGTAACCAGAAATCAAATTTAGAACACGTGACATCTACTGAATCCTGCTTGAGAAATGGTCACAGATGTACGCATAGAAAAAGGAGAGGGACACAGACCTGAAGAAATGATTCAGCAGATTGCTGATGATTCGAGAAAAAGCAACCTCATCTCTCTTCTTCCTGACAAACTCAATGTTCTGCTCTACCTACAGTTACAAAAAGGTACGAGAAACAGTGTTATGTGAATCGTACATCCATCCAAGAATCACCATGCATCTCAGAAAAAAATAAAAAAATTCCCCTACACAATCTGCACGTCCATTTTGTTAACAGTAATAAAGCACTGCTGAATATCAATGATTATGGTTAAATATACAGGAGAGAGAGGGAGAGAGAGAGAGAGAAGGGGACTAGCATAATCAAAATTAAGGAGTTTCCTGTTGTCACAATAACAAGGTGCTGAAAACATATTGCCACCCCTAGGATTGCAATCAGAGCCCAGAGCTTTCAAGCATTTATGCCACCATGTAATATAAACTAAGTTTAACCTCTTAAGAAATCCTTTTCGTTAGACTGGGCTGAATGCTTTACAACTCAGGATCTCGCCATGCCCAGAAAGGCCTAGATACTCGGCTTAAAGAACCAAGTGGCCAGGAAGGAAAGTCTCTTGTCTCTCAACAAAAGCCTGAGTGTTTTGTGAGCCTGTTACTTATCACGGCTTGGATTCAAAGAAATCTCTAAACATATCTATAGCGCAAGACTATTTTCCTCTTATAGTAATTACCAAGTTCCTACTAACCATTTCCCGAGAGCAATCTCAAAAGTTAAACTTTCTTAAATATGATATAATCTAACACCTTACTCTTTGAAAAGAAATCATGTACCTGATCAATAAAACGCTTCACCACACGGCGTAAACTCTCAATAGTAGTAAGCTCATGGAATTTCCTCAAATAAATGAGTGGAATAGTTGCAAGATCAGGAAATGATATGTGATAGCTCCACTGAGCAAAGTGCACTGCCAACAGCTCAATGGCTGAAAAAACACACTCATCCTGGAAGTTTCGAGATTTTAGCCAGTGCTTTGGCAACTGCACAGGAAACAGCTACTATCAGCTTAACAATGCATGCAGTCTTAATGCCAGAGAGTTAACAGGTGGACTATAAAAACCAGCTGATTGGTAATAAAAGAAGACGAGTATAAAAGGTTTGAACATATATCATAGAGCTAAACAGCATCACCATGTAAGCCACATAAGAAACCAGGCTCAGGATAGGTAAAATTTGTACTGACCTTAACTGCAGATGAAAAGCTGAAGTCTTTTCCAGGTTTAGAACTCTCCTTGCCTATTTTATATTCCAAAATATCCAGCACTAATGATGTAATTGGGATGAAAACTCCACTAGATTCAGAGAGAGCATTCAACCACTGGACACATTTAACTCTTAAAGGCATGTATCTTGGTCCTGGAAACAGGACAGCTACTCCATTTATGATCTGAATTATGGTATAAAGCAGAGGCTGCAAATCATAATCACGTATATTCAAAGAAATAAATGCAACCCACAGATCTACACAGTTAGCATACTGCCAACTGCATATCTTCTTGACTGCTTCCTGCATAAAAGCAACATTTCAACACAAAATTTTGATCAATTCACTCTTTAAAGTTGAAAAATAAAGTACGACAATCAGCAATGCAACCAAGGACAGATGTAAAATGATGTTAAGATTAAACAAAGCAAGGTAACAGTATAGCTTTCTGAGTGAATACCTTCTTCTTAGTTCGTAAACCAAGCTGCAATATCTTGGCAAGTTGCTGGATAGAAACCATTGCCTTGTTATAAGCTTTCTGCAGATCTTGAGAGCATAGCTCGATGAAGGAGCTTTTCAGAAATTGTTGGTGCTTAAACAGAACTGGCTCCACAAACTTGCAGTGGTCAATAAAAGCCTTGTATGCTTTAATCATGCAGGTTTCAAAGCAATTTGAGTTAAACACAGTAGCCACATCTTTGATGATGAGAAGTGAGCATGCTGATAGAGTTCCTTTGCCCGTTGCCCATAAATGAACTGATATCTGCATCCAATTTCAAGTCTTGGTAAGGCACAACCTCTTAAAGCATAGGATCGACATAAAACACCAAACAAATTCACAGCAAGTACTGAATAATGCAAATGTCTGAAATTCCTGAGATTTACAAGACCATAACATCCAATATAAAGCAGAATTGTGCAAGCCTTGGTAATATAAAAATTACACATGTAATGAAGAGGCTATTATCATAGTCCCCAGAAAATCATTGTTATCTTGGTTTCTTAGCAGCGTTAGTTACAAATTTGTGACGGTATAGGATTAAAATACCTTGATGAGTCTGCCTAGTAAAAGAGGAAAGGCAGCAAAAAATACTATAGAAGCTCCCAGTCTGGTTAAGGCGAAGGCTAATATCTGGGAGTCAGTAACCTCATTTAAGAGAAACAGAGTACTTCTCAAGTAAGACTTGACTATTGGCTTCAAAGTTTTCCATTTGGAAGTATTCTTCAGTTCCAAGATGGCCTCTTTCCTGTCATTGGATTCTGATATTCCCAGAATTTTACGAAATATATTATCAGCCTCATGAAACATGAATGTCAAGATCTTGCTAAAAGTGTGGCTGTCTTCAACAATGGTGGGTGATTCAGATCCATAGTGGCAGGCAGCCCTGTAGCCGTTTAATAGCCTTACAAAAGCAGGAACATTATTCTGCTCCTTGACTAGTTTACACAATGAATCAACAGTAGAGCTATTCAACTTCCCCATTTCATTTGTGGACTCCCTGCCATCCTCATCAGACTCTTCTTCATCTGAATACTGCTGTGAAGGAAGAGATGGTTAAAACTTGATAAAGCGGGGGGAAATACAATAGACACAAAACAGGTTGAATATAATATTCAATGAATGGAAATTATAAACTTTGATGGTGGGAGAAATTTCTTTTGTCTTAGAACAGATCTTATGGAAAATAATATTAGATGACAGCTACAGATATGAACATCAAGTAGTCATAAGATAGATATACAAGCCAATGGAACTTGGAATATGCAAAAACCAATCCACACCTTTAATTTATCAACCATGTTAACAATCCTGGAAAACAATCAAGACTTCAAAGCTTACATTTTTCTCGTCCCTTAATGTCTGCAGATGTTCCTTGTTGCTTTCCAAAAACTTGGCAAATTCTGGATCCTGTCAAATTTTAAGTGACAACGTTTAGTTGAATCTCTACATGATGACAGTAAATTCATAAAATGGATTCTGCTACCTAGAAGATATTTTAAGTACAGAAACTAACAAGAGAAACTTAATACAATAGGTTGTCTGATAAGCATGTAAGTGCCAAAAAACAACCACATATTCCAGACAAATGGTCCAAGCCTAAACGGGTTTATAATAAAATGAGATTCGCTATCACAATTAGATTTAATAAAAAACAATATAAATAACGAAATCTAATTCACCAACAATAAAAGAGACTTGATGCAAGAGAGAGAGAGAAACACTGTTCAAGCCTCACAAAATAAGCAATTTAATAAATGGACAGCAATGGGAAAAAATTGAGGAACTGTAATAATCACCTGAACAGAGACTTTCTTCACATTGTATACAGTCTCACCAGGGACCATATTCTTAGTTACAAGAGCATCTTCTTTACCCTTAGCAATGAACACCCCTTCATGTCTATGGGGCTCAACCACAACCTTGCTCCCACCTCTCATTCCTCCACCACCGCGGCCTCTCATTCCACCACCTCTCATTGCACTACCCCTTCCACCACCTCCTCTTCCACCTGAAAAACCTCTGCGTCTACCCCTTCCGCCTCCATCACCCCTGCCTCCCCTGAACCCACCACCACTGAACCCACCACCACCACCACCTCGACCTGCTCATGATTTTTTTATAAAAAAATTAGGGTCAAGCTCTAAACATAATACCGATAATATAAAACAAAAAAGGAACAAAAAAAAAAAGCAAGACATCTATGCTTCCAAACAAGAAAACGTGAAAACGTGAACTAAGAGTGGATGTCACAACCTATAAACCCCCAAACAAGAAAACGTGAAAACTATCGTACCTCTAGGGGGTGCCATCTGTTGAGTCTGTTATTGAGTCAGTTGAATTTGGGTAATTAGCATTCTGTTGGGAATTGGTTATTTGTCAGTCCATTTGGGTTGTTATTAGTTTGTTAGTCAAGAATAACACTGAGCACTACAAATAGAGTCAAGGGTCTGTAATTGGGGGGGTGTGATTTTGCCGAGAGTAAAACCCATTCTCTGTAATCTCTTTACTGCAATTGTTAATCAAAGAACATTTGAATTCAACACCATCTATGCTTCCGGCTGCTGCGGTTAGTAGAAAGCTAGGAGAAAATCTGCTGCAATTAGAGAGGAGGGAGGCGACTGAGTTTTGGAAACTCAACCGAAGAGCTCTTTTTATAATGTTTTATCAGTATGCGCTGTAGGGTTTAAGAGAAAAGAGGAGAAGGCGGTGGGTTTACTTTTAGGGTTTTGTTCAATTGTAAGGGCAGAGGGAGAGAGTATTAATGGGCTGAGTTTGATGGAGAATCGGGCTTGTACGTGAGATATGGGTAAACGAATAAGGGAAGGGGCGAATAACCCTTTTTATCTTTTTTTAGATATCTAGTATTTTTGTAAATTAATTATTTAAAACAAATACTTCGAATTATTATTTATTTATAAATTTTTATCATTTTTATATATTAATGTTAAAAACTAAATAAATATTACTTTAATATATTGCTAAATAAAAATATTTTGAAAGATGTTAAGAAGAGGAGCAACTATTCAATGACGGTAAGCAATAAGATAGTATTTATTTTTGTAGTTCAACTTTATTTTTAAAAATTATATTTTTATTATTTTAATATGTTAATTTACAAAAAAATTATTTCAACATATCAATTAAAATCATAAAAAAAAATATATGAAATAAAAAAGTTTGAAAATTACTTTTTGAACACAAAAACAAACCTCTTATAAGTAAGCAAACCTCTCACAAGAATAGTATTTTATTTACATTAGATACTCATGCGTCGTAAGTAAACAAACCTCTTGTTGTTAAGTTTTTTTTTTTCTCAACAAAAACTTTTATAAACAATTTTTCTTGACAAGTTTTTGCATGGAGAAGAAACAAAAATGAAAATGAAAATGAAAATTTGTATAAATACATATAATCAAATAAATCTAGGACAATGTAACCTAATAAATAAAAAATAAAAACGTAATTGTATTGGTAAAAAAACAACTTCACTCATTTCAAAGTTTTTTTTGGTCGGGAATAATTGTGATCATTTGATTATTCAAATGAATAGGTTTTTAGAGTGATAATAGTTTTTTTTTTTTTTTAGTTTTTTGTTAATATTTGGGTTTATGATATCTTTAACGTGTCGATTGAAATAACTTGAACTTTTGAATAGATGTGTAAATGGTGGCATGATGATGAAAGTCCATGACTACGAGAGGATATTGATGGTGTCATGACAATTGCTTTCACTCATAATTCGACCGGTCCCTGATGTCAAAGCAAAAAAGAAGAGAAAAATATCAGATCCTCGATCACTAGCTAGGTTTAAACGAAGAAATTAAAAAGATTGAGGCATGCAGGGGCCCTACCGAATGGAAAAAGAAATGGTTCCCACTTATTCTTCCCTTTAATAATATTAGTTTCCAGAACTATTATTACAAACTTACAAGAGTACAGGTAATAAATCAAACAATTATGATGAGTAATAAAGCCGATACATTACTAATTATGTTTTAAACAGTATTTGTGTGTGTGTGTGTGTGTGTGTGTGTGTAAGAAAGTGTGTGTTTTTTTGCATTATAATTTGTTTTTAAAGTATCTATTAAATTATTTTTTATTTAAAAATATTAAAATAATTTAGATGTTTATAAATAACTTTAGAATGATAAAATAAAATATAAATAAATATTATTTTTATATACTCTAAATTAAATAATATTTGTAAGAAGATCAACGACACAATATCAAACACTCACTTATTATTAAACTTAATGGTGCCCCCACAACAATAAGCTAACCTATATGCAATCAAAACAGAAAAGGAAAAATTAACCATATATCTCCTTTAATTCTCTCATAGAGTTCTTATTAAATCAATAATAAATAATACTTACAAATTATTTATTACTCTAGATTTTACTAAATTTTAAAAACACAACCCTAAATAAGTTAAATAATAATGCTAAGTTTCGAACTCATTTTTTTTTTTTTTTAAGAAATCTCCACAAGTAAAGATATTATAAGGCATTTTCTCTTATTGTAGCGTAAACTAGTTTAAAGATATTGTTCTCGTCGGGAAGAAAAGAGTTTGGAAGTTAAAGAAAGGTCCATATTTGTAGGCTATGGAAGATTGCAGATGCAGTGCCTGCCAAACCCTAGATATTTAAGTGAATTGGGATCAATTTCACTCAATGGATTTCTTCTGTAAGGAGTTTGGTCTGCTTTTCTTGAATTGTTGCGGCTAAGAGATGGCCGCTGATTATTCTCATTAGAGGTCTTGGCATTGGTTCTGGCAGGAGATTTGGAACGTGGTGATGCGGCCGTCCTTGTGCCTGTCAACGCTGCCTCACCAACATTTCTCTTAACTGAGATCCGCTTTATTCGAGTCGTTGCTTGCGGTTCAACCCCATTGTTGCTCTTATCCACCACTAAATTAAGAAGAAACAGTGGCAGGGACTGATACCATTTTTCCAGGCCTATTACTAGGATCACTAGCATGGTTAGCATTAACAGTAGCATTAGCATTTCTAGCAGTAACGCCTGTATTTTGGGTTGTTTCTGATCTTCTACCTGGTGATCGACTCACCCTTCTCCCACTGCAACCACTGCCCCTCTCTCTGCTTCCGGAGAGCTGGTTCTGGTCTTTTTCCCTGCTGGGTGTCCTCCTCCTCCCTTGAGAAGAAGGAGAAGGAGAAGGCCTGCTGGATTGGCGGCGGCTGCGATGCTGCCTTCTCTCGGCTGTAACCTCTCCATCGTCGTCATCATTGCCTTTCTTTGTAAAATCATAGTGATCAGCATAAGTGGCAGACTCAACATCTTTGTTCTGGTCATTATTATTATTATTATTATTATCGAAGTCGTAGCTTCTCTTTGAACCGGAGTACTTTATGCCAGAAGAAGGAGGCTTTCCAGATCCAGAAGAGTTGCTGCGACTAAGCCTTCCACACTGAATGAGAATGGCATCTACCTCTTCTTTTTTGCAGCTTGATGTCCTCACAACCATATTATGAGCACCGACATTGGTGCTGCTGTTGCCCAATAATATTTCAGAAGCAGATGCAGTAGCAGAAGGAGGAGGAGGGGTGCGTTTGTCTCTATCTTGGCTTTTCCTGTGTTTGATGACAAAAATTTCCTTCCTGACAAAGCTCCCTTCTTCTACAACCTGTTTTTTGACCTCTTTATCCTCAACTATCTTGTTGTTGTTTTGGATCTCACTCTTTTGAACTCTGGGGGTGTTTAGAACAGAAGAGTGTTCATTTTTCTTGCTAAAACAACAGCCCATGATGGAGCAAGACTCTAGATTTTATGAAGAGGGAGAGAGAAAGAGGGGTCAGGGTCAAAACGAGAGGAGGGGTCTTTTAATTGGCGGAAATAAAACATTGTTGTCTTGATAATTTCATCTTTAACCGGTGGAAATTAAACATTTGTTGTCTTAATCAATCCAAATTATACATTATTGAAAGGAAGACTTAACTCAATCATGCACGAGCTGCTTTTCTGCTGTTGAATCAACAGCAGTGCTGCTCAATGCTAGCTTGCAAGTTCTACTTCATTCGCTGGCTTTTCTAATTGATTTTTTCCTCCATAATTATCTCCTTCAAAATGAATGTAGTTACTTTGGACTTTTCCATGAGCAATTAAAAAAAATGTTTTTAATAATCCTAAAGGGTTTAGCCTAATACTACATTCATTATAAAAAAAAAGTAAGCATGAGTACCAGCCCCATCCTCCTCCTCGGGCATCCACCGTCAATCTCCGTCGCAAGGAGAAAGATTCATATTTCTCTGTCAAATCAAAGAAGAGGGTAGAAAAAAAAGGGACACCGTTCAGGTAGCCATCAGAACAATGTCCTCCGCTTCTAAATTACTTTATAATGAGATGCCAAACTCATTTCATTACTTTACCATCAAATTCATACTGAAACTCAGTATCAAATCTAAACAAACAAAACAAAGCGAGGTTGCAAATGAGAAACATTACAACCCAACTAACTAAACCTGTTTGTTTACTGGAAAGTGGTTTTTTTTGGAAAGTGAATTCCGATGTTTGGCAGTGTTATGGAAAATAAACTAGAAAACACTTTTCAGTGTTTGTTTGTGTTATAGAAAATGAACTAGAAAATAATTTATTAATAAATTAATTTTTTTTCAAGTTTATTAAAATAATGAGGAACAAATCTTACAAATTAAAAAGTTGAATGAGAATGAAATTGAAAAAAAATATAATTTCATAAGTTATCTCAAATAAAATAAATAATAATCAAAACAATAGAGATCAAATCTAAAAATTAAAAAAGAAAGAAAGATGAATAAATTAAAATAATAATAATTAACATTTCATAAATTATTTCAAATAAAATAAGTAACAATAAAAAAAATGAGAACCAAATTTGATAGATAAAAAATTTCAATAAAAAAATGATAAGAAAAAAGCAAATAGCAATTATAAAAATAAGGACCAAAATTAATATAAAAATTAAATTTTAAGAGATGGAATTGAAAAATGAATATTCAAAACAAATTATATATAGCAATCAAAAGTTTGAGAATCAAATTTGATATAATCAGCAAATAATGACATTTCTAAATTTTTCACAACTTCCGGAAAGTGTTTTCCGCCCAAATTTTCCGGAAAACACTTTCCTGAAAACCAAGCCAAATTTTTCTTTGAAAGTGTTTTTCATTGACCGGAAAGTGTTTTTCGTTGACCAACTTTCTAGAAAACAAACAAATACAAAAAAGTTTGAAAAATAATTTCCCGTAAAGTGAATTCCGAGAAACAAACAAGGTCTAAGAAGCAATTTTCTGTTTCTTTGGCATACGGTACCCCCCAACCACACAAGCATGGTCTCGCTCAAATGGCTCAAGGGTGACCTGCTCGCTAGGTTTCAGCTGCTCCTGCACCATCTTTTTCACTTCACTTTCAAACACAGCCTCCGCGGGAACAGTGGAGTCGATGCAATTTGCCTGGTCACAAAATAATGATATCAATACAAGAACGTGATGAAGCAGTTGCTTGGAGTGAAGCTGGTAGTCGTAAAATAAAATGCTAACCTTTATTGAAATAACAAAATGACCACCACCTTTCAGAAAATAGGAAGCATTGAGTGCTAAAATCCTTGCCTGCACAAGTAATTTGCATTAACTTGCATGCCTCGGTTAAAAAGAATCAATATAATGTACATATTTATTAAAAATGGACCCTGCAGCATTGCCCACAGCTCCTAATATTTTCTACCATTGCAGTTATTGCTCTCATCAACGAGCAGAACTCGCATGAAAAAGGGCATGTTTGTTTTACAATGGACCATGCACCATCGCCCACAGCTCCTAATATTTTGTTCTACCAATGGAGTTATTCATTGTCATCAAGGAGGGAGCTGAACTTGCGTGAAAAAAGGGGTTCGACACACTTTACAGCTACAGCTAGATAAACCATAGAATGGACAAGAGGGTATAGATATTTAATTGAAACCTGAAAATCACTGTTTATTCAGGAACCCCAATTGACCAAGACCAACGGTAAAATACATCATAAAAGCTTTTCAGCAATGATAGCTGTAAAATCTTGTCTCATTTCTCAACATGACTACACGTGTTGTGGGCTTGTCCTTTTCTTTTTAATAATAATAATAATGTTTAACTTAGAAGTGAAAGAAGGGAGCAGACTTTGAAACCACGAAGCCTAGCCCATGGGATTATCATATTGAAATTCACGAGGAATGTGACATGAGGAGGTAGCGGCTATAGCTAGGTAGTATAGGACAAGATGCACTCGTGTGGTGTGTGTATGGAGACAAAATGCTTCCCCACTCCCCCCCTTCATCTTCCCCTCTTTTCTTTTTTTTTTAATATTTTTTTTAATGTGATTTAGTGCCATACGATACGACCAAGCCACATACTTCCATCCAATATTCATAGCCCGACGTCCCGCGTCCCGCGCCCCGTGCCTGCCTCTGCTTTCCTTTCTACTCATTTGTATAATCTTTCAAGAATCAAAGATGTCTATCCATGTTGGTGATTATAAATACCAGCACTCCATAGTATAGGGAACCCACCACTTTCCAAGCAAAATGTTGTCCCTTCCAATACATTCGATATCCTTCCTATGCCAAGGGACTCTCTCTCTCTCTCTCTCTTTAATTTTAGGGTTCAGGGTTTTTCAATTTAATTAATCTTTCATCATATGATGCATGATCGGGATGTTCTCTCCAGAGGTACACAACCTTTCTACCATTTTATTTACTTAAATTCAGAAAATGAAAGAATGAAGATTTCGATTGAGTATGAAAGATAGAAGAGAAATTGAAGTGGGAGATGGAATACACACGCACGCACAGATATATCTTGGGAGGGAGGGGGAGGCGTACAACCAAAAGCTCCTCCTCGTAGTTCCTCGAAAAGATGGAGTTTGGAAGGGAGAGAGAAGAGAATCAAATCTAAAGGTTTGACTGTGCCCGAAAAATGAGAACAAATTTAAAAAAAGGAAGTGGGGGAGCAACAGATTTACATCTCCCACAATTCACTCTTCCCTTCCCTTTCTTTGCCTTCTCTCTCTCTCTTCCCTTGCCTATCCCCAATGCACCACCATTCAACTTGTCCTCTCAAGAGACTCACTGCTACTAATATTCTATTCTATTCTATTCTATTCTCTCTCTCTCTCTCTCTGGAATGTGTGCGTGTGGAGATGTCACTTTACTTGGTCTTGACATCTTTTTCTTTCTTTACTTCCATGCCTATTTCTCCTCCTCCTCCTCCTCCTCCTCCTCCTAAACCTCCACCTTTGCCTTGCACCTGGGCTGAGCAGCCTATCACGGCTACTTGTTCTTGCTCATGTTTCTGGCTGATTTTTGAATCATTTTGGTTTATTTAACTGGTACTGCTATTACTAGTTACTAGTTGATGTCTGTCACACGTTTGATAATGCTATCAGTCATCAAGTGACAGCCGACATTTCTTTCTTTCCATCTGCAAATCGTACCCTTCCCCTCACACACATACTCTCTTCTGTCTTCTTCCTTAACTGATTCTCTCTTTTCCTTGGACTTAAATTTGTACTCTACAAGCAACCATCACATCACCTTCCCTCTACTTCCTAACTACTCCAGGTAAATTTCTCCCCCCCTTCTTCTTCTCTCTTTATTTATTTATTTATTTGATGGTATTATTATCAGTTTTTTTCGGGGAGAAAGGTTTAGAATTTTAGTACACTTGATTACTACCTTAATAGTGATTTCCAACCTTTCTCTTTTCTTAATTTATTATTAATTAATACTACTTTCTTCTTCTTCTTTTTTCAGATTTTCAAGCAACAAGTCAAAGTTTGGAAATTTGGTGAAATATGAATCCTCAGAAGAGGACTTAATTAGGCACAGATCTCTAAATGCTTTGGGGAAGATGCTTCTTTGATTGGAAGGAAGATACAGAGAAACTAACAAACAGAAGAAAAGAGAGATTAAGCTTTCTTTTTTTCAAGATTAATTCTATTGCACAAAAAATGCAGAGAGAGGTTTAGACGGCTGATTGCCGGGGGTTATTTCAGCAAATCTGAACACCCAGATTAACCCCAAAAGAAAAAAAAAATGAAGAAACAATGGAGGATATCACCACAAAGGCAACCACCCAAAGCCATGATTAGAATCTCTGGTTATTTGTTGCTGCTGCTCCTGCTTTTCATGCCATTATCATCACAAGCCAGAGAGTTGTCTTCGCAGCAAAGTAGCAATAATGAAGCTGTGGGATTATTAGCCTTCAAGAAATCCTCTGTTCAATCTGATCCAAATAATTTATTAGCCAACTGGTCTCCAAATTCTGCTACTCCATGTTCATGGTCAGGCATCTCTTGCTCTGTTAATTCCCATGTCACCACTCTCAACCTCACCAGCGCTGGTCTCATTGGAACCCTAAACCTCTATAACCTAACAAGGGCCTTGCCATCTCTCAAACATCTTTATTTGCAAGGCAACTCGTTCTCTGCTTCTGATCTTTCTGCTTCCTCTTGTGTTCTCGAGAGTCTTGACTTGTCTTCAAACAACATCTCGGACCCTCTTCCAAGAAAGTCTTTTTTTGAGTCTTGCAATCACCTCTCTTATGTTAATCTCTCTCACAATTCCATTCCTGGTGGTTCCCTTCGATTTGGTCCGTCCTTGCTACAACTTGACCTCTCTCGCAATACTATTTCGGATTCTACCTGGCTGGCCTACTCTCTTTCCACCTGCCAGAACTTGAATCTTCTTAACTTTTCCGATAACAAGCTTGCTGGAAAACTTGCGGTGACTCCCTTGTTCTGCAACAGCCTATCGATTTTAGACCTATCGCACAATCTATTCTCTGGGGAGATACCACCTAGTTTTGTTGCAGACTCTCCATCTCTCAAATATTTGGATCTCTCACACAACAACTTCTCTGCCAGCTTCTCCAGCCTTGATTTTGGGCGCTGTAGCAATCTTACTTGGCTCAGTTTGTCACAAAATAGGCTCTCCGGCATTGGATTTCCATTAAGTTTGAGAAACTGTGTGCTTCTACGGACGCTTAACCTCTCCCGTAACGAGCTACAATTCAAGATTCCTGGTGCCTTGTTGGGGAGTTTAACGAATTTAAGGCAGCTGTCTCTGGCTCACAATCTGTTTTATGGTGACATTCCTCTTGAATTGGGACAGACCTGTGGAACTCTACAGGAACTGGATCTTTCAGCAAACAAACTCACTGGTGGCTTGCCGCTGACTTTTATATCGTGTTCTTCTATGCAGAGTCTGAATCTTGGCAACAATCTACTCTCCGGGGATTTCCTCACTACTGTTGTAAGCAATCTTCAAAGTCTGATATATCTGTATGTTCCATTCAACAACATTACTGGTACCGTGCCTCTGTCTCTCGCAAATTGTACCCAGCTTCAAGTGCTAGACCTCAGTTCTAATGGTTTCATGGGGGATGTTCCTTCTAAGTTGTGTTCCTCCTCGAACCTAACCGCACTCCAAAAGTTACTCCTAGCTGATAATTACCTATCAGGAAAAGTTCCATCAGAACTTGGAAGCTGCAAAAACCTGAGGAGCATTGATCTTAGTTTCAACAATTTGATTGGACCAATTCCCTTGGAGGTTTGGACCTTGCCAAATCTTTTGGACTTGGTTATGTGGGCAAACAATCTCACTGGTGAGATCCCGGAAGGCATTTGTGTTAATGGAGGAAACCTCGAGACTTTGATTCTCAATAACAATCTCATCACAGGAAGCATTCCTCAGTCCATTGGCAATTGCACTAATATGATTTGGGTTTCCCTTTCCAGCAACCGGCTTACTGGAGAAATTCCTGCTGGCATTGGAAAACTAGTTAATCTGGCTGTTCTCCAAATGGGTAACAATTCACTTACCGGGAAAATACCACCAGAGATTGGCAATTGTCGGAGTCTCATTTGGCTTGATTTGAACAGCAACAACCTAAACGGTCCGCTCCCACCCGAGCTTGCAGACCAAGCTGGTCTAGTTGTTCCTGGAATTGTATCTGGGAAGCAGTTTGCATTTGTAAGAAATGAGGGTGGAACATCATGCCGAGGAGCTGGAGGGCTGGTTGAATTTCAGGGGATCCGGGCAGGAAGGTTGGAAAATCTTCCTATGGTTCACTCTTGTCCTACAACAAGAATTTATTCTGGCATGACAGTTTATACATTCATCACCAATGGCAGCATGATATTCCTTGATCTTGCCTACAATTCGCTTTCAGGAACCATCCCTCAAAATTTTGGTTCGATGAGCTATTTGCAGGTCTTGAACTTGGGCCACAATAAGCTAAGCGGAAATATTCCTGACAGTTTTGGAGGTTTGAAAGCAATTGGAGTTTTGGATCTCTCACACAATGATCTCCAAGGGTTTCTACCAGGGTCTTTAGGGACTCTTTCATTTCTTAGTGATCTTGATGTGTCGAACAACAACCTCACTGGTCCTATCCCTTCTGGAGGGCAGCTAACTACTTTCCCTCAATCCAGGTATGAAAACAATTCTGGCCTCTGCGGTGTACCATTGCCCCCTTGTAGCTCTGGAGGTCACCCACAAAGCTATACCACTCGGGGAAGGAAGCAATCTGTGGAAGTAGGGGTGGTCATTGGCATCACATTTTTTGTCTTATGCCTCTTTGGCCTTACATTGGCTCTTTATCGAGTGAAGAGGCACCAGCGGAAGGAAGAACAGAGGGAGAAATACATCGACAGCCTCCCAACTTCAGGTAGCAGCAGCTGGAAACTTTCAGGCGTTCCTGAGCCTTTGAGCATCAACATAGCCACATTCGAGAAACCTCTAAGAAAGTTGACTTTTGCCCATCTACTTGAAGCTACGAATGGTTTCAGTGCCGATAGCTTAATAGGGTCTGGTGGATTTGGAGAGGTATACAAGGCACAACTAAAAGATGGATGTGTTGTTGCTATAAAGAAACTGATTCATGTCACGGGTCAGGGGGACAGAGAGTTTATGGCAGAAATGGAAACTATTGGGAAGATCAAGCACCGTAACCTGGTTCCTTTGCTGGGTTACTGCAAAATTGGAGAGGAGAGGCTTCTTGTGTATGAATACATGGAATGGGGGAGTTTAGAGTCTGTTCTTCATTACAGGTCCAAAGGAGGATGCACAAGGCTTGATTGGGCAGCAAGAAAGAAGATTGCAATAGGCTCAGCAAGAGGACTTGCTTTCCTACATCACAGCTGCATACCTCACATTATCCACCGTGACATGAAGTCCAGCAATGTTCTTTTAGATGAAAACTTTGAAGCTCGGGTTTCTGATTTTGGAATGGCAAGATTGGTGAATGCGCTTGACACGCATCTTAGCGTGAGTACACTTGCAGGAACTCCAGGTTATGTGCCCCCTGAGTATTATCAGAGCTTTAGATGCACGTCGAAAGGGGATGTCTACAGCTACGGTGTTATTCTTCTGGAGCTCCTCTCAGGCAAGAAACCAATAGATTCCGCTGAGTTTGGTGATGATAACAACCTTGTTGGATGGGCAAAGCAGCTGTATAGAGAGAAGAGAATCCATGGGATACTGGACCCTGAGTTAATGACAAAAAAATCTGGAGAAGCTGAATTATACCAGTATTTGAGAATCGCTTTCGAATGCCTTGATGACAGGCCTTTCAGAAGGCCAACCATGATTCAGGTTATGGCTATGTTCAAAGAGCTTCAGGTTGACTCTGAAAGCGATATCCTAGATGGTTTCTCATTGAAAGATGCAAGCATTGATGAATTCAGGGAGAAGGAGTCTAGTTCATGATGTTTAGCTTTTGATTGGACTAAAAGGTTTTGTCTCTTGGCAACTTTGATCTGCTTTGCCTGTGATTACAGATATAGAAGTGGTCATTTGCGCTTCTGAATTGGATATGGAGTAATCCTTCAAATTTCAGCTACTGTAAATAATAGAACGCTGAAATGACACCGAGAAAGTTGCAGGAAAATGGGGAGAGAACAAACGAACGGGTCCTTTGGTTGCTCTACGATGGGTAGCTTATACTTTTTGTTTCTATTGATCATCATCTATATTGCAAAAGACTTGAAACTTTGTCTCTTCACCATTAGCTTCTTTATTCTGTCACAGTTTTGCTAACTGATGCTTCACTATTTGTTTGTTTATTTTCCAATTGTTGCTGTTTATAGGAAGCCATGATTTTAGAAATGAACACACTGTTTTGTAAAGTTGTAGTGATAGCATTGTTGGATAGTAAATCACAAGTGCATTTCTTGCATTTAGTAGTAAACTTGCACAGTGTTCGATTAGTCGATGATGTAGAATGGATTAAAGCAATTGATTCAGGAATATGATGATCCACAAGCATTTCTTTTCCAGTCAACCTCTGTAACATTCCCACTAGCATTATGATGATTCCGTTTCAAGCTGCTTAAGGTTTATTACACGCCCTCCAAATCAAGTTGCAACAGACGCCATCCATTTAACTGAAGCACCCCTGGGGAGGCTGCTAGAGATTATTCAAGTTTCTTTTCAAGAACACTGCAGAATTTTGACATCATCTTATTGAGATTCATTCAGGACGTGAAACAAAGTTTAGGGAAAAAGGCAGTGGTCTTGCAACATCATATAAATAGACCTGGTGTGGTCATATAAATGGAATGATCATATTTTTTATATTCTCATTGTTGATAGCAACAGCTGTAAACACGCAGCAAGTCAAGTAATGGAATCCCTTGTTTCAACTTGTGCTTATCTCATGGCGCTTTCAAAGGACCCGTTTGCAGTGTAAAACGGATAAATAAAGAAAGAAAGAAGAAGAACCTCTTTCTTGGTCCTTGACAAATATGGTGACATAAGCAAATGCTGGTGATTTTTCACTGATGGCATCCTGTGTGTTAGGCCCATTATACACTTTGTTTGCTTGTTTAATCAAGAAAGGTCTAGTTCTAGGTTTCTGTTTAGGAACATGAATCTTTTTAGCATTGTCAACATTTCTTTTATGTAGACTCCAGGACTCAAAACTCTCCCATGATGCTCTTGACAGAACTCTTGTTTTTGATAATGATGCATTTGTCAACATAAGCATGCCTGTAAACAAATCTTTCCTGACTCAAATTCTCCCTGCCTTAGATTGCTTCTGATTTTAAAGAAGAAAAAAATTCCATTGTTGGCCCGCCTTTCTTTTTTTCTTCAATCCATTTTTTTATTTATTTTAATTCCAAGATTTCATCCGGTCTCAAAGCCGTACATAAGTGGGATTGATCATGCATATAACAATGTTTATATATATGCTAGCTAATATTTCTATATCTGGTAGTGAATAGTATTATATTTTTTTAATATAAAAAAATTATTATATAAAAAAATTTATTATAATATAAATTTAGATAAAATAATATATTTGTGCAGAATTTATATGAAATGCAAATTTTCTATAAAATGTATGTATTTTATATTGATATAACTTTATCTATTTTGAAAGGTTTTAATGAAATAACCAATATAAAATTATAATCATTATCATTAAAAAAGCAAGAAAATTCAGATATCAGAATTATTGAATTCACTGTATTAAAATTAGATAATTTTATAGTTCAATTTAAATTACCAAAATAAAATATAAATTGTGAAAATACCTATAATAATCAAATAATAAAAATAAGTACTTAATTTTCTATCTATAAAAGACAAAACATAAATTGAAAATTCATCTCTATTTTACCATCAATATAATTACTATAACAATTAAAATTATTATCAACATTACTGCTCAAACAATTAAAATAACTAAATTGCCTCATAAAAAATACAAAAATTATCACTAAAATTATCATTATTATTGCGCAAATAATAAGATCATAAAATCATATTATCCAAAACATAAAAAAAAAAAAAAAAAAAAAAACAGAATACACAAAAAAGAATAAAAGGAAAAAGAGAGTAATATTAATTTTTGAATGATCACAAACATAAATTAAAATTTTAGGACTGAACTGATTAAAAATAAAACCTCAATAAAAAAATAAAATTAAAAAAAATTAAAAACAAAAACTAAAAGCATAAATACAGATGAAAAATAAACATTGTCTAAATGACAAAAAAAAACAAATGAATTAATATCAAATAAAATTCAAAGAATAAAGACCCAAATGAAAAATAAAATATATATTTATTTCCAATGGAAAGATAAAATTGAAACAAATAAAAACCTGGGGATCGAAACAAATAAAAGTTTTTTAAAAAATAATTGCAGTGTAATTTTGTTAAAATAATTAAAAAAAATAATGATATAAATGAAAAGTAGCACATATGACTAATTTCAATTGGAGCACACAATTAAAACAAATCAAAACAAAATATATAATTAATTCTAATCGAAGAAAAAAAATGAAACAAATAAAAACCTTAGGACCAAAACAAATAAAGGTATTTTTAAAAAAAGTATAGTGTAATTTTTTTATAAAAAAAGTAGGATTAATTGTGTGTGTGTGTGTGTGTGTGAGTGTGTGTAATTGAAACAAATAAAAACATTGAAACCTAAATAAATAATAGTATTTTTAAATGTAATTACAGTGTAATTTTGCTAAAAAAATTTAAAAAATGAGGACTAAAATTAAAAGTAGCATATATAACCAATTTAAATTGAAGAAAAAAATTAAAACATGCATACCGAAAAATTTAACGGAATCAAAAACAAAAAAAAAATCAAAAGAATAAGGCTTGAAATGAAAGCTAACATATATAATCAGTTTCAATTCAAGAGCAGAATTTAAAACAATCAATATTTTTATTGAAGAATTTAGGAATAAAAATGAAATCAAAACCTCAGGGACAAAAATAAACAACGTAAACTTATGAAAGACTTATAGCAATGTGTAAGGGTAGGAGAGAGAAAAAACCCAAACTATTCATCGGCGATACCTCGGACATCGTCATTCGCCATCCGCCGCACTAAGAGGTAGAAGACATAGAGTCGCACTAGAGGACACGATGAAAGTGAAGTTTTCACCACCCGAACCCATTACAGGCGCCACCTGAATGGCATGTGCGCATAAAACACTACTAGTGTCCCTACGATGCTCCTGCAGTGTTTTAGAAAGAAAAAAAATTAATTAGTAAATTACATATATACCCCTGGATCTAATGATAAACACAAAAAATCAGAGATGAAAGTACTACAGTACCCCAGGTTACAATGATCTGTTTTCTCTTCTTCTGGGGTTATTTCAGTAATATTACAGTGAAAAACACCACAATATTTTCACCACCCCTGTTATATTACAAGTAATAATTTTTTGTTACGAATAAGATTGTTTATGTTCCCTCTCAATTCCTATAGCATTAACATAGTTCTCTTTTTGTTTATTTTTGTAATGTAGGCCCTTTACACATAGCAATTTCAGTGAGAAGTTAAAGGAATTATTACATTGAGCAGCTCCATTCAACTGCCCCTTTATGGCTTCCATGAGCTGACTTGCTCGCGTGTTGCACTGGATTTTTTTATTACAACAATTTGATTGATTGTTATGATATTTTCATTGAACAAGTAAAAATTTAATTAGTTAAATTATCATCAATAAAAGCATTTTCAAATGAGTTAGTTGTTTTGTGTATCGAAGTTATTGAATTTTGGTATTGTTTGAATGTTTGGATAATTATTTAATCGGTAGATTGTCCATATGCATTGAGAACTTGTAAATAATTTGGCTCAAATTCCCTACTCGTTTTGTCTATATACAGTTTCATATATTTTTTTGTTACATGATATTTTTTCGTACACATCATAAAGTCATGCAAGTAATTTTGAACAAAAACAATATTGACTAATAAATTATTTTCAATATTATTATATTTTAATCATCATGATTTTTAAATTATCATAATTATTATAGTTTCTATTATAATAATTGTTGTCAATAATTAATATTCTTATTTTTACTGATAGTATTATTATAATTGTTGTTATTATTACTGTAACAAACCCAATTTTTCTTTCCTCCTATTAGTTTATTTGCTAATCTTTCCCCCTATAAAAGGGTAGATGCAGCATGAAATTTTTTTTTCTCTCGCTGAAATTTCTAACGAAATTTCGGTAGAGTCTCCCTTATATCGGGAGATCCCTAGTTATCAACAACACAACTTGCACATAATTTGAATCACATCTTATCAATAATCATAACCATGTTTAGTACAAACAATTGCATAACTCATTTTAGAATATGCTCAGAATCATATTCATACTCAAACTCCATCTTACATCGCACGCATAAGATACTAAATAAAAGAGCTAATTCAAACACAGAGATTTCACACACACACACACACATATAACACAACACAATTTAATATTCTAACATAATATCATAATTTTTAATATCCTAAACATAGGTTGATACATTTAACCTTCCAGAAACAAAATATTATGAATATAACAGTTTACGTGTTTTCTTCCCAAAAAAAAATTACAACACAGATCCCTAAGTTCCTATATTATACAAAAAGGGATCAAGGACTTAAAAACTATTCCTGGCGAGAATGGAAGGAACTTGTAAAATATAGATTATCCATATAAGTAAAAACAATTAAGTAATTATTAGCAATTTACAGAAGAAATTTAAACAACATATCCATCAGTCTACTTAAATCATATGAGATTCTAAACACAACGCTATACACCCTTGTTAAGGTCATATAAAAAAAAATTATTTTTTTTTACTACTTCTCCCCCCTTACACATCGAAGAGACTATAGCCAACATTAATGACCTCTAATAGTGTCTCTAGTTGCCCGTCCTGAAATCAACTAATCAGTTTCATAAAAATGCCGACACGAACGTAACCGTTGGTGTAATTAACTATTTTTAAAAACAAAATAGTTAATCTTTGTTTCTTATTACCTTGGGAGGTTTTAGAGCATGTCAATGTCAAGGATTCTCAACATCATTAACTTTCATCTCGGAAAGCTAATCAAGTTTATAAATTTTATCGATATCAACGTCACTTGCCGATATCATTAACTATTTCGGAACCGAATAATTAATCATGTTTATAAATTATATCGATATCGATGTCACCTGCCGATATCATTAATTATTCCAGAACCGAATAGTTAATCATGTTTATAAATTACCCCGATATCGATGTCACCTATCGATATCATTAACTTTTCCGAAACTGAATAGTTAATTAGGGTCTATACCTCACCACCAACGTATCGGGAATGCCAATATCAACTAGTTTGTTTCTTCATATATATATATATTTCCATCCCTTAAACTTTCCTTTACCTCTTTTCTTTTCCTCATCAATAAGCATAAACTTGTATCTTATAGTGTAATAACTAATAAAGAAAATAATTATTAGATAAAGGAGATATAGGTACCAAATACCTATATGCTGTGAACACTCGACTTGCGTTCCCCTGTTGTTGTTGCCCTCCTCCGGCTGTTCCTCTTGGATGAAATCTTGACTTTAGTTCACAATTTTGAAGGAATCTTAGTCTTCTTCTCCTTGTAAGAAACCAACCACTCCTCTCCCTCCTTTCTTCCCCAATTTCTTCACTTTCTTCTTGTTGATTTCTATCCCAATTGTGTTCCTCCACTTTAGAATTCTAAGACCTATATGGGTTTACAAGCTTTTGGTTGTTTACTCTTAGTATTTGTGAAGAAAATTTTAGGATTATCTCTCCCCTCCTTTCTTCTAATTTCAACTGGACATGGCTGAAAGACGAGATGGGTATTTATAGTCCCATCTCTTCTTAATTCTATTTTTGACCTTTTTTTTAGCTTTTCTTTTCTTTTTAAAGAATTTTGTATTATAACAACATTTTAATTTATTATAATCCTCCTCCTACCTCTTTGTATATTTTATTCTCAGATTTCACATTCGACCCTCCTAATAAAAATTTCATCCTTGAAATTTAAACTACATACCTAACTCAAGGAATAGGTAAGGGTATTTTTCCTTAATCTCTTATTCTCTCTCCCACATTTCTTCCTCAATTTGTGAGGTCTCCATAACACTCTGACAAGTGAGACTTTCTTATTTCTCAATGTTTTTTCACTACGATCCATGATCTTGATTGGCCTAGTCTCGAGTGTCAAGTCTTCTCTTACTTCAATAGGAACTAGAGGTAACACTCGAGAAGGATCCACTTCTGCCTTCCGTAATAGTGATATATGGAATACATTGTGAATCTTCTTTAGGTGTGCAGATAGCTTCAAGCGATAAGCCATTGACCCTGTCCTAGCTATCACCTCAAATGGGCCAATGTACCTCGGAGCAAGCTTTCCTTTCATTCCAAACTGAATGTTGCCCTTACATGGTGCCACCTTTAAGAATACTCTATCCCCTATTTGGAATTCTAAAGGTCTCCTCCACTTGTCAGCATAACTCTTTTGTCTATCTTGGGCTTCCTTCATTCACCCTCACTTTATCAGCTATTATTTGTACCAATTCAGGACCCAAGAATTTCCTTTCTCCAACTGCATCCCAACATATCGGAGTGCGACATTTTCTCCCATAAAGGGCTTCATATGGAGCCATCCCAATAAAAGCTTGGTAACTATTATGGTAATGAGTCTTCCTAACTTCCCCTAAACTCTAACACATGACCTTAGAAGGTCTTCAAGTGTTTGGATGGTTCTTTCAGATTGACCATCTGTCTAGGGGTGGAATGTCATGCTTAAATTCACCTTCGTTCCCAAAGCTCGTTGTAAGCACGGTCATAACCTCGAGGTAAATCTCGGGTCTCGATCTGACACCATTGATATGGGAACTCCGTGTAGTCTAATAACTTCGTTCACATATAATTTGGTCAACTTGTCTACAGGGTCTGTCATTTTGATGGGTAAGAACAAAACCAATTTTATTAGTTGATCTACCACTATACATATAGCATCATTACCCTTTTTCTCTTTTGGCAATTCAATTACAAAATCGATGGTTATATTTTCCCATTTCCATTCTGGAATTGGTAGTGGTTGTAATTCTCCTGCCGGCCTTTGATATTTTATCTTCACCTGCTGACATATCCCACATCTTGACACATATTTCGCTATCTCCTTCTTCATATTCGGCCACCAGTAATATTCCCTAAGATCTCTAAACATCTTGGTGCTCCTAGGATGGGTTGCAAATCGAGATTCATGAGCTTCTTTCAGTATCTCACCCTTTAGGGTCTTATTCTCAGGCACGTAAACTTGTTTTCCCATCATCACCAACCTTTCTGGCAACATTTGAAGGGATAACTCTTTGCCTTGCTTTATCTTTTCCTTAATTTTCCCTGCACCCTTATTTACTAACTGAGCTTCTATAACTTTATCTCGTAACACTGATTTGATCTTCATATGAACTAGTAGTGACCCTCCATGACCCATATTTAATTGTATTTCCATTCTTTTCAATTCCATCACATTTGCTTGTTCTGAAGTTTTTGTATCACCTATCACTGCTTTTCCTTTTCAACTTAATGCATCCGCCACTATATTGGCTTTACCCGGATGGTAATCAATTATGCAATCATAGTCCTTTATCAATTCCACCTACCTCCTCTATCGCATGTTCAATTCTTTTTGTGACATTACATACTTCAAATTTTTATGGTCGGTGAAAATCTGTACTTGTGTCCCATACAAGTAATGTCTCCATACTCGCAAGGCAAATACTGCTGCTGCGAGTTCCAAGTCATGGACCGGATAATTCACTTCATGCTGCTTTAATTGTCTAGATGCATATGTTATCACCTTTCCATGCTGCATTAATACGCATCCCAAACCCCTGCTTGAGGCATCACTGTAAATAATGAAACTTTCTGTTCCAGAAGGAAGGGCCAAGACGGGGGCTGATGTAAGCCTTCTTTTCAACTCCTGAAAACTCTCCTCGCATTACTTTGACCAATTAAACTTCACTTCTTTATGAGTTAACTTGGTCAGAGGTGATGCTATTGTGGAAAATCCTTTAATAAACCTTCTATAATACCCTGCAAGGCCCAAGAAACTTTGAATTTCGGTCATATTTGTGGGCTTCTCCCACTTTACAACTGCCTCTACTTTTTTTGGATCCACACAAATTCCCCCAGCTGAGATAACATGTCCTAAAAATATCACCTCCTTGAGCTAGAACTCACATTTATCCAATTTCGCATACAATTTATTTTCTCTCAATATTTCTAACACCTTCTTCAAGTGCTTCTCGTGCTCCAGATAAGAGCTCCAGTACACCAGTATATCATCAATAAACACTACCACACATTTATCCTAATAAAATCAGAACACTCAATTCATTAGATCCATAAATACTGCAGGGGCATTAGTTAACCCAAATGGCATTACTAAGAATTCATAATGACCATAGCGAGTTCTAAAGGCAGTCTTCTGTATGTCGTGTTCTCTGATTCTTAATTGATAATACCCTGATCTCAGATCTATCTTCGAGAAAACTCTTGCACCCTTCAACTGATCAAACAAGTCATCTATCCGGAGTAACGGATACTTGTTCTTTACCGTCACTTTGTTTAGTTAACGGTAATCGATACATAACCTGAATATACCATCCTTCTTCTTTACAAATAACACTAGGGCTCCCTAAGATGAATTGCTCGGTCGTATGAATCCTTTGTCCAACTCTTGAAGCTGGATCTTCAATTCGGCTAGTTCTATAGGGGTCATCCTATAAGGGGACTGTGCTATAGGGTTAACTCCTGGAAGAGTCTCAATAGAGACCTCAATTTTCCTGATTGGAGGCAGTCCTAGTAATTCTACTGGAAACATGTATGAGAACTCTTTTATAATAGGAATATTTGTTAATTCAATGTTTCTCTTCTTCAATTCTCTCACATGAGTCAACCAAGCAGGGCATCCCTTTCTAATTAATTTTCCAGCCATCATGACTAATATTATAGAGTTTGGAATCACCCTCCTCTCTCCCCTGAATACTACCCTTTTCCACTTACATCTTAGAGGTTTACAGTCTTTGTGAAACAATCTACTTGTGCTTTATGTTTACTCAACCAATCCATTCCTAATATTAAGTCAAAATCATATAATGCTAAGGGCATGAGGTCCGCCCTTAGCTCTGCCCTCTCAATGTTTAGTATCACTCCCTTGTATACTTCATTAATGTTTATATTCCCCCTCAAAGGTGTACTAATTTCCATTCCCACATTCAATCTACTTGGTGACACATTTAAATTTCTAGTAATTTGGTGGGCCACAAAAGAATGACTAGCCCTAGGATCAATTAAAGCATAAACTTGTATCAAACTCAATTGTAGTGTACTTGCTACAACATATAGCATTGCCCCCACATCTTCCTGGATCATGTGGTATATCTTGCCTCGGGTCTTTTCCTCTAACAATTTGGGTCAGCCTTTATTGGCACTTGTCCCTGATTGAGTGGGTTGTACAGGTCGATCAACTGTCACCGACTGTTACTAGCTTTGAGTGGCCATTCCCTGTCCCTATACTCCTTCAGTAACTCTATGTGGACATTCCTTCTTTCTATGACTCATTTTCCCACAATGGAAACAACCTTTTCCCAAGTATTGGCAGTCCCTCCATCGATGCCCTTCTCCCCTACAAATATAGAATCTCCCCGATGCAATTGAACAATCCCCGGGGTGTTTCTGATTATATCTCATGCATATCGGGTAGACAAGTCCTCTATGCTCCATGGACCCCCTTACAATACTTGTCCCTTGACGGGTTTGTCCTCCTACAGATCCCCCAAGATTAACTCGTCTAACTCCTCTTGAACTCCCACCATGAATAAAACTCCCCCCTTTTTTTGTAATGGCTCGAATGATGACCCACTCTTGCCTCTCTTTGAAGGAGGACTCTTCCCTAGAGGGGGTGTGAAATCCCTTCTTTTGAATCTCATGGTTTGACTTTGTTCACTTGACCTTGGTGTGTCAATCATCACCCTTTCTATACCTTAAACAGGTCGCACTAACTCTCATACTGACTAAAATGGCATAGCCACCAGAATTAATTTTAGCTCCTGCTTGAGTCCATCCTGAAACCATTCCACTCGATGAAGCTCAGTTGGAAGATCGGTGGTGGAAAAGATAGATAAATCCTGGAACCTCTTTTTATACTCATATTCCCCTGTTTCAGATCTAGGAAATCCTGCCCTTTATCTTTTTGGTGCTACCAGGAGTAATATCGTTCCTCAAATTCTTCCCAAAAGTTCACCCACCTCAATTCTTCACTTGCCATTTTTTCTCTGATGGTCTTCCACCAGGAGTGAGCACTCTCTGTTAACATCTAGGTCACACAATCTGCCCAGGTTTCCTCCAGCACCTACATCTGATCTATGACCCTTGCTACCTTCCCCAGCCAATGCCCTGCTACTTCAGCATCTTCTTCCCCTGAATAGGTCGTGCAACCTATATCTCGCATGCCTTTCACCCATTGAACCAGGGTGATTACTCTTTCTACCCTAGGAGTGGCATTGGATGCACCTGCGGTCATCCCTGCTGCAACTGCTTTGACCAATTGCTCGAGAAATACAGGGTTTGAATAGAGATTCGGGGCAACCGTAGATGTCACTATTAGTGGCCTATCTCTTGATCCTTGGCCACCCGATGTTTTAGCTGGCAACACTTTTGTCCGAGAAGTAAAAGGGTCATCCTGATGTCCCCCTAAATCTCCTTTCTCTAAATGGGTTAACGCCACAGATTGATGGGAGGCAGTATCCATTAATGGTTCCCTTTTGATTTCATTCCCCGTAAATGAGTCATACTCTCTCCCTTGCATGGGGGACGGAACAACCCTCGCTGTTTACCGTGTACGAATCATCTTGAAACATTTTTCCAGAATCACATTAGTATTTTAATCCATGAAACTGCAACCAAAAGCTCTAATACCAATTATAACCACCCCAATTTTTCTTTCCTCCTATTAGTTTATTTGTTAATCTTTCCCCCTATAAAAAGATAGATGGAACATGAAATTTTTTTCCTCTCACTGAAATTTCTAATGAAATTTCGGCAGTCTCCCCTATATCGGGAGATCCCTAGTTATCAACAACACAACCTGCATATAATTTGAATCACTTCTCATTCACAATCATAACCATGTTTAGTACAAACAACTGCATAACTCATTCCAGAATATGCTCAAGACCATATTCATTCTCATACTCCATCTTACATCGCACGTATAAGATAATAAATAAAAGAGCTAATTCAAACACGGAGATTTCATATACATACACATATTTACATATATATAACACAACACAATTTAATATTCTAATATAATATCATACTTTTTAATATCCTAAACATAGGTTGATACATTTAACCTTCGAGAAACAAAATATTATGAATATAACAATTTACATGTTTTCTTCCTAATAAAAATTTACAGCACAGATCCCTTAGTTCCTATATTATACAAAAACGGGTCAAGGACTGAAAAATTATTCCTGACGAGAATGGGAGGAACCTGCAAAATATAGATTACCCATATAAGTAAAAAAAATAAGTAATTACTAGCAATTTACAGAAGAAATTTAAACAACATATCCATCAATCTACTTAAATCATACGAGATTCTAAACACAACTCTATACACTCTTTTTAAGGTCATATAAAAGAAAATTTATTTCTTTTGACTACTTCCCCCCTACACATCGAAGAGACTATGACCGACATTAAAGACCTCCAATAATGTCTCTAGTTGCCCGTCCTGAAATCAACTAATCAATTTCATGAAAATACCAACACGAATGTAACCGTTGGTGTATTCACTATTTTTAAAAACAAAATAGTTAATCTTTGTTTCGTATTACCTTAGGAGGTTTTAGAGCATGCCGATGTCAAGTTTCTCGACATCATTAACTTTCATCACGGAAAGCTAATAAAGTCTATAAATTTTATCGATATCGACGTCACTTACTGATATCATTAACTATTCCATAACCGAATAGTTAATCATATGTATAAATTATGCCGATATCGACGTCACTTGCCCATATCATTAACTATTCTGGAACTGAATAGTTAATCATGTTTATAAATTATGATGATATCAACGTCACCTGCTGATATCATTAACTATTCTGGAATCGAATAGTTAATCATGTTTATAAATTATGCCGATATTGACGTCACCCGCCGATATCAGTAACAATTTCGGAATCAAATAATTAATCAGGCTCTATATATCACCACCGACGTATCGGGAATGCCAATATCAACTAGTTTGTTTCTTCCTATATATATATATATATTTTTTTTTTTCATCCCTTAACCTTTCTTTTACCTCTTTTCTTTTCCTCATCAATAAGAATCAACTTGTATCTTATAGTGCAATAACTAATATAGAAAATAATTATTAGATAAAGGAGATACAGGTACCAAATACCTACCTGCTGTAAACGCTCGACTTGTGTTCCCCTGTTGTTCTTTCTCTTCTCCCGCTGTTCCTCTTGGATGAAATCTTGAGTTTAGTTCACAATTTTGAAGGAATCTTAGCCTTCTTCTCCTTATAAGAAACCAACCACTCCTCTCCCTCCTTTCTTCCCTAATTTCTTCACTTTCTTCTTGTTGATTTCTCCCCCAACTGTGTTCCTCCACTTTAGAATTCTAAGACCTATATGGGTTTACAAGCTTTTGATTGTTTACTCTTAGTATTTGTGAAGAAAAATTTTGGGATTATCTCTCCCCTCCTTTCTTCTAATTTCAGCTGGACATGGCTGAAAGAAGAGATGGGTATTTATAGTCCCATCTCTTCTTAATTCTATTTTTGACCCATTTTTTTTTTGCTTTTCTTTTCTTTTTAAAAAAATTTGTATTATAACAACATTTTAATCTATTATAAACCTCCTACCTCTTTGTATATTTTATTCTCGGATTTCACAATTACGACAATAATCATCACCATAACCAACGTCATTGTTTCTCTTAATATTATTTCAATTAGAATTAGTACTATTATCATTAGTATAATTATTTTTGTTATTATTGATATTTTTATATTATTATATGAGTTGTTGTTGTTGTTTTTGTCATCAAAGTCATCATTAGATACACCATAAGCAACATAATTATTACAATAAATTGTATTCGTTATTATCATGGTAGTCTATAATGTCACTATTATCATCAAGATTACAACATCTTAAATTATTATTATTATTAATACTGTTAAAATAAATAAAAATATTAACTTATCTTGAAGAGTAAAAAACTTAAAAATTTTAACAAAAGAGTAAGCAAGAAAAAACACATCTTTTGTTATTATTATTATTGCATATATAAAAACAATTACCTTGAAGAATTATATAAATTATAACAAAAGAGAAAAAAAAAATAAATGAAAGAGAATAAACGACAAAACAAAAATAAATAGCAAGCAAACAAAGGCAAAGTGAGGCAACCCCAAAAAAAGAGAAAATTAAAAAAATAAGTCTTACTATTATTACATAAATAATAAAAAATATTAACCTCGAAGAATAAAAAATCTCAAAAATTATAACAAAAGACTAAGCAAACAAATAAAATAAATGACAAAAAAAATAGCCTTAAAAAATTGATTTTTTTTTAAAGAAAAAAAATATTATTTTTTTTAAAGAAAAAAAAATATGATTTTTTAAATAGTCACTAACACAAATTAAAATTGCAAGAGTATAAAATAAATGCTGAACCAAAAAAAATATCATTAGCCTTAAACATTTTTTTTACTTTTTTTGAAAGAAAAAGAAATATGATTTTTCAGATAATCATTAATACAAATTAAAATTTCAAGACTAAATTAAGAAAATATAACCCCAAAAGAGAGAATAAAAAAGAGTTCAGCATTAAAACAAAAACATATACACATAATTCTATACAATAATAGGGATTGATGTATAAATATATAAACAATAATAAAGGTATAAAATTTCAATAGAACAATTAAAAGTATAATCCAAACTTTTATACAAAAAATATTAAGGGATTTAAAACCAAAACTAAAATTAAAAGCATAGGGACTAAAATGAAAATTTAATACATAATTCATTTGAATTGAAGGACATAATTGACAATAAGACAAATTGCTATGCCAAAAAGATTAAAGGATTTTATACAAAATTAAAAATTAAAAGAATAAGGACCGTAATGCAAACTAAATATATTATCAATTTCAATTCAAGGACTCAATTAAAACCAATCAAAACTTCTATTACAAATACGAGGACCATACAATATAATAAAAGGCTAGGGGACAGAAATTAATCCACAATAAACCCAAGGCACATAATTGTAAGATGGCTTTTAGGAGAGAAAAAAGAGTATAAAAACGTTCAATCGTCGACCGTAGCCTATCCAGTCATTAGGGGCAGACACGTGCCCCTCCATCAGGTAGAGCACATGGCAGCGCATCCTCGAAAACACTAGAATTACATTTTTCAATGTCGTATGATGCCACACGCGCTACCAAAAAAGGATATGACAAAAAAAACATAGACATGTCCCAATGATGCGCCAGCAGTATCTTAGGATAAAAATAATAAAAAATAGAGTAAATTACTTACACACCCCATACAAACATTTCTTTACTTTTGTCTTATTAGAGGGTGGAGTCATATTAACATATTTTTTGAAAATGTGAAATCCTTGGAAGACCACTTCCAGCAGTGATGTTTTTGTTTTATCTGTGGGCGTTTGTTATTGCACTATACATACACCGGTAAAAAATTGATATTACCCCTAGTTCGGTCACAATTTACAAGTTGAAGAAAGGGGTAACTCAGTATTTATACTGTATAAAAATATACGGAAAATACTAAAATACCCCCGAATAATCTGGTAATGCCAATCGATTCCATGAAAAAATAAAAAATACCTCTAATACAAAGACACAGACTAAGACACACTAAGGGATTAAATTGTTAATCCAATGTTGCAATCCACAATGTTTTATAAGTGCATATTTCTCCTAGCTCTTTTAGCTTTTCTTCTAGTAACATTAGAGGGCATTTCCTAACTTGTATGTGTAGATAGATTCCTGCCTGCATTCAAAGCAATGATCTCCTGGACAGGGCTTCAATCCTTTTCAGTCTACTCTTTCAAGCCTGTACAGCATTATGACTTGGAAAAGCCCACAGACATGTATATATGTAACCCACGTAAGATAGTTTTATAGGCTCAGTATTGGCCTAAACATTGCTAATCCAAGGCGCGCATCCACTACATTGCAGGGCTCTTTTAACATGGGGTCCATATGGTCCACTGGAAACAGAATCTGGAGATTATTCAGTCATGGAATTCAGTCCAAGGAGAGGTCCCATTGACAGGAAATTCTCTGACTCAAGTTTTCCCTCCAAGATTGGCTTCCAGCATCCCAATCCCAGCCTTTTTGAGGCCCCACCAATAACTCTTTTTTATATTTTTCCTGGGTTTGTGACGAGAAAGGAGACAAACAGATTGTGAAAGTCACACTGGAGACAGCACCTTACCAGGCTTAAACGGTGCTTGATCTCTAGCATGAATCAAGGTATGTTGAGCAACAAATCACAAGTCCATGATGAGAATATGTTCAGAAACATCTCACGGGTATTGGCATATACATATTTTTTGTCATGATTTCATCTCTGATGTTGCTTCCATTTCTTATGCATCCACGAATCACCTCAACCTTTTTTTTTGTCTGAAAGTAGTACCAGCAATCTCCCAAGCATGTTACAGCAGGAAGATAGTGCTGCTGGTGAAAGGTGAAATTAGTCCTGCAATGGGGGTCCACTTGTCAATCGGGTTTGATTTGTTAATAAAACATTGGTAGTGTAAATGTAAAAAAGACAAACACTTGGTCAAAGAGTATCTTTTTGACTGGGAAGCTATGTGGGTGAGGTGAGGTGAGGTGAAAGAAAGAAGTGCCCATCGGACATCTCCTTTCCTGCATAATCCTTCTGATCAAAATATATTAATTAATTAGTAATGCAACCAAATTTTATTTGCATAAAAGTGAGTATGGGTCAGATGAGATGATCAGAAGAAGCCTGAAATATGCTGTTTGTTAGCTGGTTAATGTGATGGATATGTATAAACTAATCCAGGAGGTAAAGGGTGGCAAATTGCAGGCCAGGTTGAAATCAGGCCATAACAAGAAGAAAAATCAGAGACCAAACTAGCCATTTATATAAACCTCTAATCAACAAACAGAGTGAGTTAGATTGCATCATCAATTTTCCTTCTCACTGGTAGAAATAATATTTGAAAGAGATTTTTATTTTTTTTATTTGAAAGAGAAATAATAAAATTGAACTCAAAAAACAATAATACATTGGTAAACTGCAACGGAGTCAAAACTATTAAAAAATAATTTAAATTATATTATGAAATTTATTAGAATTTTGTTGACTAGCAGTCATGAATTCGAATCTCATCATCTTCATTCTATTTAATAAAAATTAAGTACAAGTAGTATGAGTATGTGTGCAAGTTTCAAACTAAGAGATTTTTATTTAAGAAGATGTATTATAGAATAATATAAATTATATTCCGATACCTTATTTAACAACTTAAATTTTAAGGTGAAATGGTTATTTTTAAAACCTATCCTTAATTTGTAGAGAAAAAAAGAGTGAAAGTAGTATGTTTGGTTGATAAGTGATACTCTTGCATAATGATTTACCAATACTATCTAGCCAGCTGCGAGTGGCATAGCATTGGTGATTATTGCTAGGTTGGACATGAACAGGGTAAGATAGGTTTGAGGTTAGGAATGTTACAATTGCAGTGACCTTGATTTGTACGTGTGTGTGTGTATATATATATATATATATGATAACATTTTGCAGTTCAAGAGTTATAAATTTCTCAATATTTACTTGAAAAATCCTCTCTCCCTTTTTTAGCGAAGGAGGGAAGAGAGACGGATTAGGCGCGCAGCTATTGCTGCATTGCATTTCCAGTGCTGAAAAGATTAGAGAATTGGATCCCCCCTTCAACACTCAGCAGGAATATCATTATAATCCTTGCTCTCTTAAAAACAAGGTGGTTTAAAACTGGGAATTTAAGCCTTTTCCGTTTGTCCTCATGTTAGACTCCATCTTCTTTGGGAGCTCCGTTTATTCACAAACCAGAACTCAGGCCACCATGCAATGGAGTCTATCCTTTTAACCGCTCCGTTTAATCATTAAATAAAAGAATTTAATGTGAAAGTTGAATTGGGTTTTTTTATCTGATAATAATAATAATAATAATATCTTTAGACCAGTTTAACAATAAAAAAATCAATATAAACAAGCAATCGAAGCTGATGCGTTAACGCTATTTCTTTTTTAAAAAATGATTATTATATTTCATCGAGAATAGATGGATTTAAATCCAAGTTTTTATTATCATTTAAATAAAGAAAATTATTTTTAACCGCCGTACGAAACAGAGGTGAAGTGGATGATGAGGAGATTATTAGGTGTGAATAGAAGATTGAGTTAGTTACAACATCTTTCACTTTCATAGGAGGTAAAACATACAGGTGTTAGGCACCTATGAAATTTGACACCCCAACGTTACACATATTTTCCATTACTGAGTTTTGTTTTTCCTCTTAATTTTAGCCCTAGCAGCCTCTCCTTGATCCTTACTATGCAAAATCACCTGCAACCCTCCCTCCTCTGCGCTCTCACCTTTTCATTTTTGACCAACCACCTCAAAACTTGCATGACAATACTGCCCTTGGAGACCCACGTGTCGCTGTCTACTAGAAGGGCCCCACAATTTGTTGTTTATTAATTCAATGGCAGCACAAAGCCCAGTCCAAAACTGTGAGTTTTGGCAGAGAATGCTCAATGGTCGATTAGAGAGTTAAAAGAAGAAGAGGATGCTGGAGGAGACAGGGGGATGGAAGAAGGTTAAAGTAGAAACTAGAAACAAGAGGATGATGAAACATACTGTTCCATAAAGCTTTTGTTTTTTGCTTTCTTTTCTTTTTCATTCTTCAAAGATTCCATCCATTTCTGGTCCCCCACCATTCCATTTCCACAATCATCTCCTCTCCTTTTTAACCCTGCCTGTTGGTTTTTATTTTTGTTTTAACAAATTTCTTGACTGTATGTAAAGGTGATTCCTTTTTGTGTTTTTGGTTTTCAAAATCAATAAACATCATCATATCATTTTTGGGCTAAAACAAAAAAGTGGGTCGTTTCCATTTCTATTGAATTAAACAGAGAAGTGATCAAAGGAACCAGATTTCATTCATTAAAGGGTTAGGTTGGTGGTGGTGGTGTGGTGGTGGTGAAGGTTAAGCTGTGGTGGTGGGTCTTTTTCCTAAGATATCATCATCTTGGCCTTGACTCCATAATCAATCAGGTGATCATTTTTAATCATTCTCTCTCTCTCTCTCTCTTGTTTTTTTATCTCTTTTTTTTTTTTTCCTATAATTATTATTACTGTATGTCTGACATGTATATCTTCCCTTCCATTTTAAGATAATGACCTTTAGCTTCATAATTTAAATCACCTTTTTAGTCTAAATTTTGGACTTCTTCTGGGGTGGTTTTCTTCTTCTTCTTTCTTATTTTGCGTTCTTTGGGTAATATCAAATGCCTTTGTATTGTTAGATCTTGATGGGAAATATCTAAGCTTGGATGTTATGTGTTTCCAAGTTTGTAAAGTTTTATTCATTTGATTGGTTTCCTCGACAAAACATCATCAAATTAAGAATGTTGTCTTTTATCATCCATTTGTAATATTATAGTAATGGTTGCTACTTTTTGACAGCTAACAAAAATGGAAACCAGTTTGATCATCATTCTGTCCATTTTGTTCATTTTTCTTCTTCTGGTAAATGTTTTGTTGGAATTGGAAATCAGGCTGAGTTCGGTTCAATTTGAATATCTTACTGGAAAAGTCGTTACTTTATTGCCGAATCTCATTTGTTAACTGAAAAATACCTTGTTTGGTTGCATTTTTTTGTTTTTGTGTTGCTTTCCAGTTATTGTTACAGTTTGTTGAGTGAAAGTGTTGTTTTTGTAGCTTGGGTAAAACAAGAATTCGGTTCAAAAGTGAACCTTTTTTGATCTTTATTCCTACTTATATGTCCTTTGCAACTAAAAGATTCAAATTTATAGGTGGTTTTTTTTCCTGGCATGTTCGTGATTTGTGATTCTTTGAACTCCTCGGACGGTATTTTATTGAACTATCTTATGCCTTTCAGGAACTTAGTCGTCCCAACGCCTTTGACTAATAGCTTCCTTGGACCTTGTTCCAAGGTTTTTGGAAACATGGCTGGGATTGATGATAATGTTGCTATAATTGGTGACTGGGTACCTCCTAGTCCAAGCCCAAGAGCATTTTTCTCAGCAATGTTAGGTGATGATATCATCTCAAGAACAATCACAGAACCCCCTGTGGAGAACAGAAATGAAGGGCTCTTTCTGGGACAACCGGAGCAGATGACAACAAGAAATGCTGAAAAAAAGGATGGAGCACGAAATAGTGGTGCTCATTTGACTGAATTGGGTTCATTTTCTGAGCAAAAATCAAACTCACGTGGAGGTCTCGTTGAAAGAATGGCAGCCAGAGCTGGATTTAATGCTCCAAGGTTGAATACAGAAAGTATCAGGTCTGCTGAAACTTCACTGAACTCTGAGATTAGGTCTCCTTATTTGACAATACCACCTGGTCTCAGCCCGACAACCTTGCTGGAGTCTCCAGTTTTCCTTTCAAACTTGGTAAGTTTTAGAATCTCAAAATTCTTACATGCTGTTTTGTTGGCCCTTGGCCTTTGAAAAGAAATATTGTTGCCACCTTTGAGAAAAATGGAATCTGAGGTGACAGTGACAAGCTCTCAAGATTTGCAATCACTGCATAATTCGAGTTAGATCAGAACAACAGAGAACTGAATCCAATAATAGAACTTATTAAATTCCAGATTGTTGCCCCAAGGCATTCATTCTGGTCAAACCTTGATCAATATGGGCTCAATTAAATATAAGTACAACTTCTACCTTTGATTTCTGTATTTATTGCCTCAATACAATGTCCTCTTTCTGGGGTGGTTCTCTTCTTTTCCCTTTTCTTCAGATCTTGACAGATTAGGATTCTGATTTGTTTCTTAATTTTATTGGTTGCTCATATAAATTTTAAGAAATCACTGGAAGATATTTAGCTTTTTAAAATAATTAATGATTTTAACTCATTTTCTTATTTGCCTGTTTATTCAAGCATTATCTCATCATGTTTGATGGAATTCTGGAAAACAGATACTTTGTGACAGCTTGGCTATAGATATCAATGTCAAAGTCAAATGTGAGAGTTTTAATTTTGTACTGAAGCTCAAAAACTATGGAGGCCCTGCCTTGCAATTACCCATCTATCATGATGTTGTTTCTATAAATTATTGTCTTTTGCTTGTCTTTTGATATGGAAATAGGTTGACAAGCTATGCATTAAATATCTGTACACCAGAACATGTCTGAAGTAGCCACAGAGAAACCTTGATTAAACATGTTTTTCTGATATTTCCGTGGTCAAATAATTCAGTTCAAGGCTGTTCTATCTGGCGATGAAAATTGTTTGAGGCTCACTCAGTAGCGTCTTCAATTTCTAAAATTTTTCTCTTGCCAAGATCAACGTTTTATTACATTAATAGTGCATTTGAAACATTAAACCTTTTTTTTTGAGTTCTTCTGCCTCGCTCCCCAGGCGCAGCCATCTCCAACTACTGGAAAGTTTTCATTTTTTCCAAATGGTAGCGGTAAGAACTCCACAGTGGGCTCTGAGCTTCCTGACAAAAGTAAAGAAACTTTCTTTGAAGATATCAATTCATCTTCGTTTGCATTCAAGCCTTTGGGAGAATCGGGCTCTTCATTTTTCCTTGGTGGAACGAGGAAGGTAATTACACTTGGCAGTCTTGCCTTTTGACTATTTGTTTGTACAAAAAAAAACAGCACTTCAAGCATGAGAGACATTCACATGCAGTCATGCTGCTAATCATGTTTCATTTAGAGTATTTTAAATACTGAAGATCTGCAACGCATGATGAGATTTAGAAGGGGGTGGATGATATAAATAGGTAAATAATATGTCTTAGGGTTAATATTTCCTTTTCTCATACAGATAACTTCAGCCACTTTTCCACCACAATCCTTTCCTGGTATTGATGTTTCTGTTCACTCTGAAAATGCTATTCAGTCGAATGATGTTGAACCCTCCAAAGTTCAGTCTGAGAGTAGGAACTCCATTCATTTTCCAGCAGAATTCTTAGGGAATACCATAGCAGATCAGAGGACCTTTGATACTGTTGGTGGCAATGCTGAGCATTCTTCTCCTCTTGATGAGCAACAAGATGAAGAAGGAGATCAAAGAGCCACTGGAGATTCAATGGTTCCTGGTGGTACTGGTGGCACATCATCTGATGATGGATATAATTGGAGAAAATATGGACAGAAACAAGTAAAAGGAAGTGAGTATCCACGGAGTTATTACAAGTGCACACATCCAAATTGCCCAGTTAAGAAGAAAGTGGAACGTTCTCTCGAGGGCCATATAACAGAGATCATATATAAGGGGACACACAGCCATCCCAAGCCACCACCCAACCGGAGGTCAGCCATTGGATCACTGGATACACAATTGGACATTTCCGAACCAGCTGGGCCACAGATTGGTTCTGTTAATGATTCGTCTTGGGCAGGTACACATAAGGGAACTGCTGCTGGGACTTCTGATTGGAGGCGTGACAATGTTGAGGTTACATCTTCAGCATCTGGGGGCCCAGGCCCTGAATTTGGGAATCCATCCTCCTCGGTTCAGGCTCAGAGTGGAACTCCCTTTGAGTCAGCTGATGCCCTTGACGCCTCATCTACCTTTTCAAATGATGAAGATGATGACCGGGCTACACATGGCAGTGTAGGTTATGATGGTGAAGGAGAAGAATCTGAGTCGAAGAGAAGGTAAGCACTCCATCTCTTTGTTTTTCCTAGCATGCACCTCTCATGACATTATTATCAGCAAAAGATTACTGATGTTGCTTGACATCTCAGGAAAATTGAAACTTATGCAACTGAAATGAGTGGAGCCACCAGAGCTATTCGTGAGCCTAGAGTTGTGGTCCAGACAACCAGCGAGGTGGATATCCTTGATGATGGATATCGCTGGAGAAAGTATGGGCAGAAAGTTGTGAAAGGAAATCCAAATCCTAGGTTGTCAATTCAACATTGGCCCCTTGCTCAAACTCCCCACCCCCAAAAAATAAAAATTTTCATTTCTTGTGCAGAAGGCAAAAAAATCAATTGTTCACAATTTGAAATTGAAATTGGGGTATTTTTTGCAGGAGTTATTACAAGTGTACTAGTGCAGGCTGCACGGTTAGAAAGCATGTGGAGAGGGCATCACATGACCTTAAGTCAGTGATCACTACGTATGAGGGGAAGCACAATCACGACGTTCCAGCTGCTCGCAATAGCAGCCATGTCAGCTCTGGCACCTCCAATGCCCCTCCAGGCCAAGCTGCTGTTTCTGTTCAAACCCATGTTCACAGACCCGAACCATCACAAGTTCACAACAGCATGGCTAGGTTTGAGAGGCCTCCTGCATTTGGATCCTTCAGCCTGCCAGGGAGGCAGCAGCTAGGGCCTTCGCCTGGCTTCTCTTTTGGAATGAATCAACCTGGCTTGGCTAATCTTGCAATGGCTGGCTTAGGACCTGGCCAACCAAAGATGCCTATTATGCCCATTCATCCATACTTGGCGCAGCAACGTCCTGGGAATGAAATGGGGTTCATGATGCCGAAAGAAGAACCAAAGGTGGAGCCTGTGACAGAACCTAGTCTGAACCTCTCCAACAATCCAACACTGTATCAACAAATCATGAGTAGGCTGCCCCTTGGTCCTCAGATGTAAAATTTTCAATCTCCTTACATTCTCAAACGTTTATTTATTGTTGTTATAATTATTATACTTTTTGTTGCAAGAAAATAGAAAACTTTTAACTTCTCTATATATAAATGGGCAAATACTCCGTTCTCTTTTCCTCCTGACGGTGGTGCTCTCATTTCCGCATAGAAGCAATGAAGTGTATCAAATGAGTAGTGTTTTTACGAGAGGGAATTTGTGTTTTCTTATATCTGCTGTACTCTACACCATTTCAACAGAAAACCGTGTATCTGGGGTTGGGATCGCAATATAATATTTTTTTAATCGAGAAGAGGTCGTGTATGCCTTGAGTGTTTTTAAGTAACAGATACGGTATAGTGGGGGAGATGAAGGTAGATAGCATAGAATAAATATGCAATTTTTTTTTTATTAAAAAAACAAGAACATAAAAACATGTTCACTTCTCAATTTGTCTCGGGAGATTTTGTTCGGAAGTCACGTACCCCGTCTCCATTAGCAGGAAATTATTTGCTTACAAGCGTGTCGCGCTAGTAAACAAGCACAAACGCAGCAGTGTCATTTGATGTTGATTGTGCGGGAAAGTGCATGGACTACCTCTACCAGGGTAGTGCATACTAATCCGGCTGCTTTTTGAGCTGAACTTCAACAAGGTTAAGGATCCAATTGCATTTTTGAAACCAAATAGTATGAAATTGACATTAAACAGTTTATTAGCAAACAAACCGCATGGTGTATGTTGCTCTCAATACAGAAGAGATGTATAATATAGTAATTGAGACAAGATTTGACTAATTGCACAATTTCCCCTTCCATTAACTAATGCCGGGGGTAAAAACAGAGAAATTTTGTAGGAGCGGTGTCCAGTATCAAGAGGCTGGAGGAATGATCATCAGAATAAAAATATATTTGAGTATGTAAATGGAGTACTTTAATTCTGGAACCAGCCAGATCGAATAGATTTGATAAGTGCTACTATTCGAGGACGTAAATGACAATTAAAGAAGAAGAAAACCATGTGGGTTTTTAACTATAGTAGATAAAATTGTGAATTGTAATAGTATAATTATTATTTTGCCTCTTAGTATATAAAATTTTAACTCTCGGATTCTGGGAGCATGTTAGAATTTTCCATGGAGTTAGTTGACATTTCCTTATTGTGTTGGAGTATTTGAGTTTTCTCTAGTTATTTATTTATAGTAAAAATATATTTTTATCCTTGCCATCAGACAACAACCATTTGAGTACCCTGAGGTATTTTTTATTTTTTACACTAATGTGAATAGAAAAATATCATACTATCCTCAAATAAGACAAAAATCAATAGTTGCGCATTTAGGGTATTTCTAGTATTTTAAATTTTTCCAAACAATACAAATTCAGATATACCACCAGAAAAGATAAAATTCAAGAGTTGACTGTAGAGGTGTTTAGATAATGTTATGTTTTTTTTCTTGCATAACACTGTTGGCGCATCTACTAAAGCGTCGATGATTTTTTTCCTTACACTCCCTCTAAGCACTGCATATGACGTCTTCTGATGGTTCTAGATGTCCATCCAATGTCTTAAAGAAAGCGCTGCCATGTCCTTTTTCATATGGTGGTGCATGTGTCGTCGCACAGTGACCAGAAACATGATGGAGGTCGGTTGATTTTTTTCTTCTTTTGTCTCTCTCTTTTTTCCTCTTTTCTCTCTCTTTTAGCCTAAATGACACGGAAGTCTCCTTGATTTATGGTGTTTTCATTTTAGCCTCTAATCTTTTGATTATTTTGTTTGGTCTTCATTTTTGTTATAAAAGTTTAATTTGTTTTAATTTCAATCTTCAACTGAAATTGATTATATAATTGTTTCATTTCAGTCTTTTTTTTTTTTTTAATTTGGGTTTGGTTTTAAATCTCTAAATATTTTTGGTATAGAAGTTTGATTTTTTTCTTTCAATTTTTTCCTTCACTTGAAATTGATCATATATTTTGTTTTCATTTCGACCTTTATTCTTTTGATTTTTATTTGATTTTAATTTCTTTATTTTTTTTTATCTTTTTGAAATAGTCCCTATTATAGCTTTGATGATAATAATAACAATAACTCATAAAATAATATGAAGAATATCAATATAGATAAAAATAATTATAATAATGATATTAATAAAGATAATACTACTGCTTATAATTTAAGTGATATTAATAACAATAAGAGTGTTGGTTATCGTAATGATTATTATCGTAATAATGACATTGATAATAACAAAATGATGGTGAAAACAATATTATTCCCAATAATAATTAGAATATTGATTATTTACAATAATGATTATAATAATAACTATAATGATTATGACAATTTAACAATCTTAATAATAACAATGAGAATAATAATCAAAATAATTCATCAGTCGATATTTTTTTGATAAAAATTGGCTTAATAACTTTTTCATGTATACTATTTCAGATCTAATATCACGTAAACAAAAAATATACAAAGCGACACGTAGACAAAACATGTGAAGAAATTTGGCCAAGTGATCTACAATAAAAAAATAATATAACAGCTACTTGCCATGTGCTTTGTTGCAACCAAAACAAACTTTTTTAACATTTAAAAAAATATTAATGGTGTAATTTTTTTTATGATGTTATACATCTAAGCGAAATAATCAACCTAGGTAGATTTTTTTATTAGGTAATGTAAACAAAACTAATTATAGGATAATTTTTTGTCTTTAGTACTAATATTAAATAATATAATTTTTAAGAAATAAGGTAAAAAATTTAAAGAAAACATTGAGTTAGAAGATTTTTAACGAATACAATATTGAGTGATAAATTATTAGTTTTGAACCATTATATGTAAAGAATTTTTTAAAAAACTCTTAATAATTACAACATCGAATGATAAATTATTTCCATTGTTATTCTTATGATTGAAGGGAAAAAATATATTATCAACATAAAAAATTATAATTTGATTTGAAGAACAAATGAAATTAATTAAAAGATAAAATTAAAAGACATGTAAAATTTGTATGATTACCATTATGAATATATTATTATAATTGCTTGGATTATAATAAAATTTATTGTTTAATATTTTTTGATTGATACTAATATTAAGTCATATAATTTTAAAGAAATAAGATAACAAAATTAAAAACAATATTGAGCCATAATTTTTTTTCAAATCATTAATCCAAGATATCAAATTTGAATCATTATATGTAGAGAAATTACAAAATTTAATTCTTAATAAATACAATATTGATATTCTTATTGTTATTATTATGACTGAAAGTAAAACAAAAAACAGTATTAGGAGCATTGAAAAAAATTGTTATAAAGAACAAATGGAAATATTTGAAGAATAAAAATAAATGATAAAAACAAAATTAGTATTATTATTTAACACTATCAAAACTAAATTTATTTTGTTTTTTTAATACATATTGTATTTAATATAAAAATAAATAGTAATGAAAATTAGAAATCCAAACTAAAATTATAAATACATAAATATAAATAAAAAATAAAAACTATCAAGTACAAAAAAAAAAAATCAAAACTAAACTAATCTAAAGCAATATATATATCCAAATCAGATGAAATAATATTTATTTCATCTGATTTGGAATTTGGGAATGGAAAGAAAGAGAGAAGCAATGGAAGAAGGCGATCACTGATTTGGAATTTGGGAATGGAAAGAAAGAGAGAAACAATGGAAGAAGGCGATCAGAAGCATCTTCTCCTCAAATCCAATTCCTCAATTAAACAACAACACGATGACCATGACCAACAACCACTAGTACTTGCTGTAGAAAATAACGACTTGGAAGCAGCACAAGCAGGAGGAGGAGGATTCAGCAGAAGCAGCAGTGATAATAGCAGAGGAGGACATAAGAAAACTGCTGTTATCAAAGATCTGATTCGAGGTTTCTCAGGTCGTCGTCCCTCCTCCTCTGTCAACAACAACAACAATCTTCATTATCATCATCTAGACGACGACGACGACGCCCCATCTATATCAGATCATAACCACCGCCAAAATCGTAATTATGACCACCGTGTTAAGAATATTAATGATCACAACAACGACGACATCGTTTTAGAGAATGGTGCCACTCCTGAATGGGCCTTGCTTCTAATTGGTTGCCTTCTAGGTCTCGCCTCCGGTCTCTGTGTCGCCGCTTTCAATAAGGGGGTTTGTTTTTCCCTGCCTTTCTCTCTCTCTTTTTTGAATTCATCTGGGTGGATCTCTCTCTCTCTCTCTCTCATTCTCATCGTGCTTAGCTGCTCAGTTTCTGCTCAATCTCTCAATAATTGGCTGTGCGTAAGGTTTATTATTATTATTGATTTTGCTTACTACTCAGTTCACTGCCATAAACCTTTTAACAATCAACTGTGCAATCACATCACATGATTTTGTCTCATATTGAAGAAGAAGAGCAAGGGAGAAGAAAGAAAAAGAAGAAGGGGCTGCTTCTCTATACATGTTTCTTTCTTATGCTATGCCGTGCACTTATGTTTGCCTTGCTAGTTTCCTTAGGATCTCTGTCATTGATATTTTGGTAATGCTCCTTTAGGTTCATTTAATACATGAATGGGCCTGGGCTGGGACTCCAAATGAGGGTGCTGCATGGCTCCGTCTGCAAAGGCTGTCAGACACTTGGCATCGGATTCTTTTAATCCCTGTCGCTGGAGGAGTTATTGTTGGAATGATGCATGGCTTGGTTGAAATATTGGAGCAAATAAGGCAGAACCTTTCTTCTCACAGAAAAGGTTTCGATTTGGTCGCTGGAGTGTTTCCTACAGTGAAGGCCATTCAGGCAGCTGTTACTTTAGGTACTGGCTGCTCTTTAGGTCCTGAAGGACCTAGTGTTGACATCGGCAAATCATGTGCCCATGGATTCTCTTTAATGATGGCAAACAATAGAGAAAGGAGGAATACTCTTGTGGCCGCTGGCGCAGCTGCTGGGATTTCTTCAGGTATCTCTCCTTTTTTACATGATAAGATTTTGTTTCTGCTCATTTGGTTCCTTTAGATAATCACCATTTCAAAAGCCAGATATTGCCTGGCTGTGGCCGGCTGCTTTGGTTTCAAGATCATCTATTTTATATATATTTACTGGCTTCCGGCAACTTTTGGTCATTCATAGCTGAAAACAACACGACCTTATATGGTTTGTCATTCACTTATAATGCAACCTATCTATCTATTTTTTTTTCAAGTGAAGGTTTTAGATCGCACCTCCTAGTCAATGGAAGATCAACTGTTCATAAAAAAACTAGCCTTAAGGTAATTAACTTGAGCATGATAAGGCTTGAAGGAGGAGTAACGGCACTTTGTATGGCATTTAGAGAAAAACTGAATATGAAAAAAATGTGAAAATGACATGCTTGTTTCAGGGAGCCTATCTGGAATCATGATGTTGAGACTGATTTCCTATGCCCATCAATCATGTGTAGTGTGCTCATTAGCCTTTTCACTTGAGGAGAAATCCTTAATTTCCAAACACAACTGAAATCTTCTGCAATCATCTTGTAGCTTTTATCAATCCAACTGTATTTCTTATCTCTGCTTCCCTGATGATCTGGTTTGTAAACAAAGTCAGTAGCAAATCACAATTTCTCTTCTGTTTCTATCCATTCTGCTCCAGCAAATTCTTATTTGAATTCCATTCTAATTTTCTTTTTGCTCTTCTTGTTCAGGTTTCAATGCACCTGTTGCTGGTTGTTTCTTTGCTATTGAAACTGTGTTGAGGCCTCTCCATGCTGAAAATTCACCTCCATTTACAACTGCAATGATTCTGTTGGCTTCTGTAATATCATCAACTGTATCAAATGCATTACTTGGAACACAATCAGCTTTTACAGTGCCATCATATGATTTGAAATCTGCTGCTGGTATTATTCATCTCTTGATGGATTTATTTCTATATTTCGATGCTGCATTTGACATGAATGTGTCTGTGTAAAACACATTATAATGATTTTTCCCCTCTTTCTTTTTTTTCATCCCCTTTTAACTAAATGAAGATAAAAAACAGCGAGGTCTTTGTGTGCAAATCCTATCCAGTAAGAAACTGGTATCACTAGCGAAATCTGAATATTTTTATTCATTGGTTTTTGCTTTGCAGAATTACCCTTATACCTGATATTGGGCATGCTATGTGGTGCTGTAAGTGTGGTCTTCACTCGCTTGGTCACCTGGTTCACCAAGTCATTTGAGTTTATCAAAGAAAAATTCGGCCTTCATCCTGTTGCATGCCCTGCTTTAGGTGGTTTAGGAGCTGGAATAATTGCTCTGAAGTATCCTGGAATACTATATTGGGGTTTCACCAATGTTGAAGAAATCTTACACACTGGGAAGAGTGCTTCTGCTCCTGGAATCTGGTTATTAACCCAAATATCAGCAGCCAAAGTTGTGGCCACTGCTCTGTGCAAGGGTTCATTGCTTGTAGGTGGCCTTTATGCACCAAGTTTGATGATTGGTGCAGCTGTTGGTGCTGTATTTGGAGGTTCAGCTGCAGAACTTATCAATTCAGCCATTCCAGGAAATGCTGCCGTTGCCCAGCCACAGGCATATGCCTTGGTAAGATGTAATTTATTTTGGGCTATTGTAACTTTTATGAGATGGTATATCTCTCTTTGCTGAAGTGCCTTTTAATTTTTGTCAAGTTGAAAAAGTATTTCAAATCTTTTGTTGTAGGTTGGAATGGCTGCTACCTTAGCTTCAGTTTGTTCAGTGCCATTGACATCAGTTCTACTTCTGTTTGAGTTGACAAAAGATTACAGGATAATCCTTCCCCTCATGGTAATTAGATTTACTTGATATTTTTCCAGAATAATCTTGATTGTTAAGATGTTTATTTTATCCTCCCAGTAATTGGGATGTGTGATGGGATTTATGTTGATTTTTTTTTTGTAAGGCTATATTATTCTTGGTCAAAACTGTGTTAAATCAATCATAAACCTTATATTCCTGCATGAAACAATCAATTTTGGTTTAAGAAACTGAAAAATGTATTTTTTCTGCTTGTTTTCATCAATAATCCGATATCACTGCAAATGGGACTGAAAAAGGTTTGTTGTCACTCATTGGTAAATAGGTTTTGTCATGGTCATCAGCACCATGTGCCATATGTTTCCTGGCTTTCACATTTTTAATGCTAATTTATTTTTTCTTCCATGAAATGTGAGCAGGGAGCTGTTGGGTTAGCAATATGGGTTCCATCTGTGGCTGACCATGGCAAGGAGAATGAAACTCCTGGTCCTCATAGTTTGGCTAAGGATTATTCTTCTCTTTCAAACGAGACTGATGATGAAGCAATTAATGAAGATTTGCTTGCAGAAAATCTCAAGGTTTGTATTTTTCTCCATTTGTTTTCCCAGACAATTGATTTATTTAAGAAATCTTCATGCTTACGTAATTCTTGTTATTTATTGTGCACCAAAACCTCCTCTTCAGATATAATTGTGTATTATTTTGAGGTCTATTTATTTACTCTATTCTTCCCTGCTTGTTGCTAGGTTTATAAGGCCATGTCAAAGAACTATGCAAAGGTTTCAGTAAGCTTAACATTGAAAGAAGCTATAAAATATATGCATGACAGCAAACAGAATTGTTTGCTCGTAGTTGATGATGAAGATTTACTTGAAGGAATACTAACATATGGCGACATCAGACGGCTGTCCAAGACATCTAGTGATGCTTCCACGGGTGATTCAACAATCATAGATGTATAAAAGGATGAGGATAACTTTCTTTCCGCTCTTGTATGCTCTCCAGTGTGATATTTGAAGTATTTATTTGTTATTTGGTACAGGTAAACACCTGTCTCGTTTCTACTGTTTGCACCCGGGAGATAAGGTACCGAGGTCAAGGTCGTGGACTTTTGACATGTTATCCTGACACTGATTTGGCAACTGCCAAGGATTTGATGGAGGCAAAAGGCATCAAGCAGTTGCCCGTGGTTAAGCGTAGCGGAGGCTCTCTAAAGGATTGGAAGCGAAGGGTTGTAGCTATCCTTCATTATGATTCAATCTGGAATTGCCTCAGGTTCTTATTGATTTTACTGTCTCAACTATAGCTTTCTTTCTTGTCTATAATTGATGCATGTTTCCTGGTTTCAAATTCTGTCTTATTTCATCATGTATTTTAGACATGTAGTTGTTGGTCTTAGTTTCCTTTCCACATATGATTATGATCCAGTATTTGATCCATTGAGTTCTCTAGTTCTTGCATCTGTACACTGTAATTGTGAAACAAAATGAAAGGTTGATGGATGAGTTGTAAAACCCAGTCATCTTTTTGGCAGAAAGTTTTATGACTCTGGATTCCACCAAACTAGATCAACAAGTTGATTGTTAATGTTAAAAGTGTAGCCATTTGCCTTGGGAACTTCCATCCACTGAAATATCAAAAGTAACGTTTTTTGTGTCAGCTCTATGACCAATGTGAAAATGGTTGGGTGATTTTGGCAGGTTACATAACTCAAATATACCAGTATGAAGTATTTATGTGCAGCTATATACTGGTTATACCAACAATTTTGTTTTAGCTTAAGAAATGTTGAGTTTTAGTATCAACATGCCATGCTACATCTGTTGAACCTGCTTTCTGTACATTAACTAGGATACCTGAAAACAAGCTTGCTAGGCGATTGAATTTGCCTACAGATTTTGATTGTTGATTCTGTGTGCTTCATTTTTTTTACAGCTTGTAACTGAAAGTAGGTGAACACCTTATCAGTGGACACAGTGCCATAGTGGCATATGTGTGAATATCACATCGTGTTTTGTGAATATCCTATTTTATTGACTAGGAAAATACATTTGTGTTATTTGATGTCAAGCTTCTTCTCCTTTTTTTTTTTTTTCATTATCTTGGAATCTTAATCATTTTCTATTTCCTGAAACTTCTGTTTGGTTGAGATATCTTTCTCTGTTGCAGAGAGGAGATAACTCGGAGGAGATCAGTCCATCAGAACAGAAAAGAGAAAAATATTGAGATGATTGAAAACGAGCATTAATATGGTGGTGGTGAAAGTGCTTGTAAGGTTTCATGGATTTGTGCACTACCGCCGCAAAAGACAGGTTGGAAGAGAGACCTGGATGTCGTTATTTTGGAATTAAGAAGTCATATAACCCGAATGTATTTTTGCGTCTTTTGGCTTGCTGGCTCATAATTAAATATTATGTGGTGGGTTTTGCCAATGGACAAAACTAGTTAGTAAATTGCACATTGGAGATGTAATATCGTAGATACATTTCAATGTCCTAAACATAGTTAAAGTTAAAAAAAAGGATGGAGAAAAAGAAAAAAGGAAATACAGGTTCAACTCAGATAAAAATAGTGTTTGATTGCCAACGGGATCATTGAAGTACCAACATGTCTATGGGTCCCCAAAATATTCTTCAATGATATATTGCTTCATCAAGGACAGAGATGCTTACTTTTCACTGAAAAATGAAGATTGACTGTTCTTGTTTTCCTTGAGATGATGCTTCAAGCTAGGAAAAATATTCTTGTCGTGATCGGATGATGAATGATTATTGTTCATGTCAATTTTCTGTTCTCCATAACTGAGAATTTTAGAGATTGGTGACAGACTGAACTTCTTGCTAAACGTTTTTATTTCTTCAAGTATTATGAGGAGTTGTTATAAATTAGCATTAAACTTTAAAAATAAAAATGTTTTTTCATAAGTTTATGTATGATAAATGTTGAGAATGAATTATAACTGAGAAAATTATGAATTCCATTAGAATTATAACGAAAATTATTACCTGAAGTTGCGTAAAGTGTAATTATAACCTTGAGTTTTCTGTTTTTTTTTTCTTACTTTTTTTCATATCTAAATAAAAGGAAGACCATTACAATTGTTGTGACATGTAAAATGTTGAATGACAAGGTTGTAGGATGTTGAATGACAAGGTTGTAGGTTTAAATATGAATTTATAATTATAGGGTTTAGGAGTTGTCACTGGTAGAAAATTTAATAACATGTGAAAGTTTGACTAAGATGATTAGCTATGTAAGGGAAAAATATATCTTTTTCATGCATTTTATCTATAGGTAAGATATGTTGTTGATTAATTGTTAATCTAAGACATGTTTCTATTTGTTGATTTCATCTATGGTTTAAGACAAATATTTCTTCGTGTGAAAGTCTTCATCTTATTGTTTTAAATCTTAATTATTTCAAGACCTAAATTTGAGCATTGCATTCTATTTTGTATGTTTAATACTTGATATTATACTTTACAATGTAGTTTTATACATTAAATTATTAAAGTCTACAGCTTAACCTTAACATTTTGAATAATAAAATAACTAAACAAGATAATTGTTATGGAATTTTTGGTATTTTAGTTCTAATAAATAATCATAATATTCATTTTGTAAAATCTACAAACATGTTAGAAAGTGCAATTTTATCTCTTAGAAGAATATCTTTTAAAAGTGCAATTTTATCTAATAATTTTGTATTAGGGTTTGCTTAGTGAAGTGCATGAACGCGTTATTCCAATCCCTCCCATTTCTTTGATTCCATACACCAGATAGAACAGGTTGAAGAACCAGGTCTTGGAGCTGACAGTCTGATGTCGTATGAACACCAATTCCTAGCTAACTCCGACCAACAACACTTAGCAAATGGGCAATACAAAAACACATACCCACCTATAGCTTCACAGAACACGCAGACATCAATAACACCAACCCCCTTTAGCTGTAATCGTGTCCTTGTTGGGAGACAGTTCTAGCAGGCTTGTTATAAAAAAAAGCATTATATTCAGCGGAACTTTTAGGTTCCACAACTTTCTCCATTATCTCATTGAAGCTTCACCAAGATTAGGGAACAAATTTAATTTCTACTGATTCAGTTGTATTTTTAGTATAAGGTGATAGAGATATAGTACTGAAAATGACACCTATGAATCCTAAATACAGAAGATGATCTAAAGATATTCTATGTAACTATATCTTCCAAGGATGTTATCTACTGAGAGATAAATGATGAAATGGATTTAAAATTGTCTAACAATACTTGGCTCTTAGTGGACTTACCTCTAGGTTCTACGCCAATAGGATGTAAGTGGGTGTTTAGAAAAAAAAATTCAATACTGATGGTTCTATACAAACTTTCAAGGCAAGAATAGCTGCCAAAAGCTTTACTAAAAAAAAAGGTGTTGATTATTTTGACAAGAATTACATTCATTAAAGTTTTATTTTCCTTAGCATTAATTTATAATTTATATGTTCATCAAATGGATGTTAAAACGACTTTCTTAAATGGATATATAAAGGAGGAAGTGTATATGGAGCAACCTAAGGGTTTTATACTTTCTAGAAATGAAAACAAAGCCTGTAAATTATAAAGTTTTTATATGGTATAAAGCAAGCTCTGAAACAATGACATGAAAAGTTTAACAAAGCAATTTTGTAAAATGACTTTAATCATTACGATGTAAATAAATGTATATATTCCAAATTTAAAAAAGAACAATGACATGAAAAGTTTAACAAAGCAATTTTGTAAAATGACTTTAATCATTACGATGTAAATAAATGTATATATTCCAAATTTAAAAAAGACTTTGGTGTGATTATTTGTCTCTACATGGATGACATGTTGTCTTTATCACAAATATGATTGAAATAGTTGAAACCAAAATGTATCTCACTTTTATTTTTAAAATGAAATATCTTGGTGAAGTGGAAACAATTTTAGATATCAAATTTAAGAAGCATAATAGTGGTTATGCACTTAATAAGCCATATTATATAGATAAAATGCTTGATAAGTTTAAGCATCTCAATATAAAGGAGGTTAATACTCTATTTGACTTTAGTGTGAAGTTAAATAATAATTGCGATAAAATGATAGCACAACTAGAATATGCTAGTGTGGTAGGAAATCTTATGTATGTGATGCATTATACAAGATCATATATAGTTTTTGCTACATGCAAATAATCAAGATATACAAGTAAGCCAAATATAGATCATTGAAAGCCTATTACAAGAGTCTTTGGTTATCTCAAAAGAACAATTGATTTATGTTTGTTTTATTCTTATTTTCTAGTTGGTTTGGATGAATATTGTGATGCAAGCTGAATAACTAGTTCAGTGATAATAAGTCCATATCAGGATGAGTTTTTACACTTGGAGGATATGCAATACCTTGGGCATTCAAGAAACAAACATGCATCTCTCATTCAACTATGGAATAAGAATTTATTGCCATGGATGTTGCAAGTAAAGATGCAGAATGGATAAGAAATCCATTGTTAGATATTAAGTTATGGACACAACCTATGCCAGCTATTTCTTTATATTTTGATAATAAAACAACTATGTCTCGAGCTTACAATAATATCTAAAATGGTAAATAAAAACATATAAGTATTCGATATGGATATGTTCGAGAGTTGATTATAAATGGAGTAATCACCATTGTTTATGTGAAGTCTATGAACAATTTAGAGGTTCCACTCACAAAATAATTATCTAGAGACATGGCAAAGAAAACAACCAGTGGAATGGGGTTGAAACCCATTATTAAAGATACCAATAATGGGAACCCAACTTTGGATTAGAAAAAACCTTATCTCTTAGTTTGATGGGTAATAACAAATTACTATAGTATTTGCTAGACATTGATAATTGATTTAGAACCCTATTTTGATAGTATTCAATGCAACCTATTACGTAAGAAGAAAAAACAGACAAACATAATGAATGCGTTTTCTAGCCCTCAATTATCAACTCAGATATTGTGCTTTCCAACCTTATTTCTCTTCTTCTTATTTGAGTGCACTTTTTAGCTCTCAAACAAATATTGTGCTTTCTAACCTTATTTCTCTTCTTATTTGAGTGCACTTTTTAGCTCTCAAACATTAAGCCAGATACTAGGCTTGCCAACCTTATCTTTTTTTTTCTTACTTAAGTGTGTTTTTTAACCTTCAACCATCAATCCATATAGTGTTTTGATGTGAACCAACCCAAAAACACTAGTAAAGACCCATTACATGTTTCAAATTATCCAATAACTCGATCTAAGATAAGGACATTGAAACATGTATTTCAACGCATTGATTTTGAAAGTTTCAACCACGTTAGATTTGAAAAGTTCATTGGAGTATCAAGAGGAGGCCCTAATACATCTTATCCATATGCAAGAGGGATTAAATACAACCTTTTTTAGGCCATGAAGTATGGACAACAAAGGATACAAAAGGATTCTACAACAACTTTGAAACAACATGGGTAACTACCTTTTTATTTTGTTTATGGGATTAACAAGTTACATGGAAGGCTATAAAAAAGTCTTGAATCGACTCTATAATATTTTATTTCTCTCTACTTCTCATGGTAAAACATAAATTTAATATTAGAGGCTTTATTTTATTTTGTTAGCTACAACTCAAGACTTGTTTAAGCTTAATTAATATTTTTTTTCCAGCTAGGATCCAAAGTTTGTTTGGATTAAGTTATGGGCTTTTCAGTTTAAGGTTTTGAGTTAGTTTTGAGTAGACCTTATATAAGTCCACATAAGTGGTCTATTAAAGTTATTTTTTCAAGAGCTATATAAACTTATGTAGACAAAAATTTGGCATCCTTTGATGATTATTACTTCTGAATTTTTTAGTTTTAATGTGTGAGAGTGATTCTTGTATTCTTCAGTTCTTGAACGAACTGAATCTAACTTATTGAAGATTAACTGGTTTTATGGTGTCATTCTACTCTTTCCAATAATGTTAGTGCCTAGGACAGGTTTGTATTATATCACACTCCTATCAGTCGTATTTAGACTTTCTGAGTCAAATCTCAATCTTGGTTTTGGGTTGCGTGACTACATGATTATGAGGTTCATATCAGTTGGTATCAACACTAGGCTCCAAAACAAGGTCATATCCTCATGTTATTTTCATTTTTTAGTGTTCCTTAAAGTTTGTCAGTATTTGCATCCATCTTCTTATTCTTCTTGTCTGTGTCATCTAAGCAAAAAAAAAAAAAGGTTATATTTCATCTTATTACTGTCTCTAATCATATCAGTATATTAAAAAAAAAAAAGAAAGAGAATTAGTTGAAATTTGAAGGATCATTCAATTTTTGTTGCAAAAAAAAACAACTCTAGTGAAACATAAGAAAACCAAAACTAAATTAATTGAAAACTCATATTTAATCTATTGGGGTGAGATTACTCATATGTCAAATTTGGGTTTATTATGATATTGTTTACTTAAGGTTTTAATTCGAGATTCTGTCGTAGAAACACTACTTTTAGTGAACCATAAGTAAAATACCTTAGAATCAATTGAAACTTCATATTATTTGTATTGGGGATAAGCTCGCACCATATATTAAATTTGAGTTTATTTTGATATCTCATTCTGGAGTTTTTAATTGGAAATTCAATTATGTCACAAACTGATCATACAAGGGATTAGGTACCTAGAAATAAAAAATAACCTATAAATTGAGTTTTGTTGCTTGTTTAGTATTATAATACTAAATATTAAATTTGAGGTCATTTCAAGGTCTTTTGGTCTGTGTTTCAATTCTAATACGTAAAAATTACGTAACATGTTAGAATTGCATCAAGTTTCAAAATGTAATCCTTATTGTTTAGTTTTTTTCTAAATCTTTGTTTCTATTATATTTGGATTATCAAGGAGTTAAGTAAAATTTTTTGCTAATGTTTTCTTCTATTTATTTTGTGTCTTCATTTCATCCACTATTCGTACGAATTTGCATTGCTACTCTCAAAATCATAATCATAATTTTGTTTTAATATATTTATTGATTCTTGAGTTTGGAAATCATAATTAGAGTGCATTATGAAGGCTATTGACTTTGATTTATTGATTTTAGTTCCTAAAGAACTAGAAGAAAGTAAATTATGAGGTAAAAGATGTAATGAGCTTATTATAGTGAAAAACCTTGATTTTTTTTTTGTGTGATATGCGAGAGGTGTGAGGATATATTTTGTGTTACTAACTAAATTTTGCATATTTAAAGGATATTAAAAATGAATCAGCGAAACAAAATGTTGTCGTAGCTTTCCAATTACGAGTCATAGGCCAACACCTTGAGTTGTTGTCCAGGATGTACAAGGATCTAAAAGATGGAGTGAATTCAATAAAAAAACAGAATAGTATGGCTAATCGCCAAGGAAATACGGTTCACATGGATTTATGGAATGACATATATGATTTTGAAGAGTTTGTTGATGAAACAGATGTGAGTGAAGATGATTATGATTTTGCATCTACTAGACAAGGAATCAGATCTAGACTGAATAGGGCTAAGACAAATTTAAAATCCCATGGCATGGAGAATTATGAAGATATGGATGGGGACTTGGACACCATTAAGCTGAAAACTCCTAAGTTTCAATGTAAAAACAATCCCGATGCTTATTTAGAGTGGGATAAAAAGATTAGATTTTTGATTGCCATAGCTATCCTGAACAAAAAAAAGAGGTGAAATTAGTGATAATTGAGTTCATAGGGTATGCATTAATTTGGTTAGATCAAATTGTATTTAGGAGGAGAAGGAAGAAGGAGTAACCCAATCAAACTTGAGGGGAGATGAAAGTCTTAATGAGGAGATGATTTGTGCCAAACCACCATTACAAAGACTTATACCTAAAGCTCCAAGGTCTAAATCAAGGCTATAAGACAATAGATAAATATCACAAAGTAATGAAGATAACAATGATTCAAGCCAATGTTGTTGAGGATAAGGAAGTCACTATGACTAGATTTCTTAATGGGTTGAATCAAAACATTGCCAATGTGGTTGAGCCACAACACTATGTAGAGCTAAAGGACATGGTTCACATGGCTATGAAGATGGAGAGACAACTTAGGAAGGGACATGTTCAACCAACATTTAGTTCTGTTTTTTCATCATCTTGGAAGCCAAATCAAAAGAAAGAGGTTATTATCTGACCAAGATCCTTTATTCCTTATAGAATTGAACCAATAAAGGCTAAAGTTGATGTTCCTACTGGTGCTAAAGATAAATATGAAGCTCAACCTAAATGTACTCGTGATGTTGAATGTTTTAGGTGTCAAGAACATGGACATTATGCTTCATAGTATCTAAACAAGAGAATCATGATGATTAGAGATAATGGTGATATAGAATCTGAAAGTGACAGATTTGATTATGAAGGCATACCGCCATTTGAGGAATAATATCCAAATAGGATAGTTATGGGGATGAGTTAGCATTACCGATTGAGGAGTCCTTAGTTATAATACGCAAACTTCAAGTTTAGGTCAAGAAAGATGAAACTAATCAACAAAAGAAGAATATCTTTCATACGTGTTATTATGTATAAAGCAAGGTGTGTGATTTGATTATAGATAGTGGAAGTTGTGTTAATATTTGTAGTACCATTGTTTTTAGTAAACTTGATTTATGTATTGTTAAACATGTTAAACCATATAGACTACAATGACTAAATGATATTGTTTTTTAGCACTATATTTCTCCCTTTTTAAGTATGTTTTCTAACCTCCAATCATTATCCTAAATGTGTTGTTCATCATCTTCTTATCTTTCAGCTCTTCACAAACATCATTTTTTTTCTTCATAAATTCATCACTTTTCTCTTTGAGTGTGCTTTCTAGTTGTCATAAACCACTTTTAGATTATTCCCAAAATTTACAATAAAAAATAAAAATAAAAAATAAAATAAAAAGGGGTTGACGTGGTGAAAAAATAAAGTAGGAAAATTTGGATTTAAGAGCCCGATCGTACCTTTATAATCCCCTAATAATGAGGGAAAATACAGATTCAAGACTTAAATAAATGATTATTGAATAAATCTACATAAAAAATAAGTCAAAAAAGATAATTATATTTTTAATAGGTCAATTTGATTTAATCATGAGTAAAATTAAAATTTAATTATGTTTATGAAAAAATTTAGGGTTCAATTAAATGATTTAATTAACCGCAAGGATTTTATTATACTTACAATTGGTCAAATTAATTTTATTAAAGGTTTAATTGGTGAAAAATTAGGTTTGAGCACCCAATTTAGGCATAATTAAGAATATTGGAATTTTCAAAGATGAAATTTAATTTTTACTCAAATCATTTGGTTGAAATTAGGTGTATAATTGTAAGAAATCAAAGTTTTAGGGTCAGTTAAGAGTGAAATTGAAGAAACTCGAGACCAAGGACCAAAATGAAAAGACACGTAAATTTAGGGGCTCGATTGAAGTTTGACAGTGAGTTAATTGCACAAAACTAACAATTTTGGGCCAGTTAAGGATAAAATCAGAACAATCATAAGATGAGGGAATCACCAATTATTTTCTTCCCTAAAATTCCATTGAAAATCCTACTTTGGTACCAGCTTTGCAAGTGCATTTAATGCTTTATCCTTCATCAAATTTGACAAACCGTGTATGAAAATGCTCCTCTGATTATTGACTATACTAGGATATGACCAGTTCAGGCTGATTAACACCACATATACAGTGGTTCAACCCCAAAGTTGACAACTCATGTAGTCTGTTATAGCTATCAAATTTAACAGTTCATGACACCTATTTTGAGCTAATGGTTATGATAGTTTTGCATTGAATCAATGAATGAAATTTAACCTTAGTATAGATGAGATTATCCTCTTCCAACATTTATAAGTAGAAGTGAAATCTATGGCTTAAAGGGGGAGAAATTAGAAATCAAAATAAAAAAAACAACAACAACATTTTCCCTAGTTTTTGTTATTTCGCTGGCAATTCCTTTGTTTTTTTCAGCCACACTATCACCATCTCCATCACCAATACATCCCATAGACACCATAAAATTGTCCTCTACATTGTAGAGCAACCCAAAGGCATTCATCTTATCCCTTTTCTCCCCTCTCTTCCTCACCCGTGACTACATATGTCATGATTTCTTGGATTTTTTAGCGAACTCTAACCAACTCTGTCACCAATGACACCACCAATAGAGTTTTCTCTTCACATTGAACTACTCCACAATAGGTAACGATCACCTTCATTTTCTTAACCTTCGTTCCTATTCATGTAATACATGAACATTGTAGAGTGAATTAAATCACTCTTTATTGTTCATGCATTAAGTGAACAGTGCATAGCGAATTAATTCACTCTACCCTGTACACTTGGATGTTTTATTTTCTAGAATAAAAAATAAAAAAATCCAAAATATTACATTTCAAGATTTTTGTGATTTTATCATGTATTTTTTGATCAATTTTTGTTCAGCATTGGTCCGTATATCAACATTGAAGTATACAGACTTGGTATAAAAAATATGTTTTTTCTCCAAAATTTCCAATAAAAAATCCTTATTTGAACAATATTAAAAAATATATGTTTTCTTTTCATGCATACAACCGAATCTTAAAAATGTTCTGAGCATATTTTCACAACAAAAAAAAAATTCTCATGTTTTAAAATGCAAAATGAATATTTTAACTAGTTTATTATTATTTGTTAGAGTTCGAACAAAATATCAAAATTCTTTCACCTACCATTTTGTTCTTTTTCTGGATGTAGACTTTAATATTTATGGTGAAAACTACATTATAAAGCACACCATTAAATATTAAATAAAATAATTATAGTGTTAAAATTAAGAACTTAAAACGATTTGATTTTTGACCTAATGAGGTTAAGATTTTTCACAAAAAGAGATCTACTTTGAACCTTAAAAAGAGCAACAAATATAAATTTAATTTAGAGAAACAATCAAATAACAATGCAATTTATCTTAAGCAGAATGCACTAAAGGTGAAGCATTTTCCGCTTGTAGAATAAGTTCCCTTCCTCGGACTTTTATGAACCATTAGGTTTTATAGTTACCTTTATACTAGGTGGCGACTCCTGAAAATTATAATCATAATTTTATGATTGATGAAATCTTTTTTTTCACGCATCCCTTATCTTCGGGGATAGGCGCACAGAAAATCATCGTTGCAACACTAGCAATCAATTCTTAGGTAGTGTATTTTCTAACCCTATCTCATTTTTGTTTTTGAGTGTGTTTCTTAGCTCTCAATTCTAATACTTTTAACCATATCTTGATCTTGTTAGTGCATTATCTCTTTTTTTCTTCTTTACAACACTTATTATCTAAAATATCTTATAAAACTTTAACCATAAGCATTGTAAATAAGAGAGAAACTATCATAACTCATTCCTAGGTTATTCCTAAAATATAATAAAAAATTAGTAAAAATAACAAGGTTCAGACAAATTTAAGAGCCTGATTATACCCAATTATGTCAAAAAATAAAGAAATGATGCAAATTCAAGATCAAAATAAATGATTATCAGACAAATTTGTATAACAATTAAGTCTAAGAGTATAGCTAGATTAGGGTTGAAATTAGAGCAATTATAAGATAAAGCACTAAAGTGAACTTTGTCCAAAATCCTAATATAAAACAATGTCATTTTAGAGGAAAAAAATGTATAAGATAGTCGACTATAGTCTTTCTCTGATAAGGTAATTATAGAGCGTACATGTCGTTTGGTCCACTAGAGTGTCTAAACGACGTGTTTTGTGCTCTTTGTTCATTTTCATCCCTAAATTTTGCATGAAATGTTAGGTTTGATACTTCATTTGTAGGTGAATTTAATGTGTTTATCCTTCACCAAATTTGACAAAAATTGCACAAAAAATATCATTTTATGTTTAACCATACCGTGATAATTCTGACCACCACTCACCTTTGGAAAGATAAGGTAACCCCTCTATTTTACCACTTAAAATCACCAACTTAGCAAAGGCCATAATAGCTATTGTTCACGTTATACATGAACAATGCAAAGTGAATTAATTCAAAGTAAACAATGCCAAATTAGATTTTTTCCCAATGATGTATGACTCTTACGAAGAGAGATTTTCTTTGAATCTTAGAAAAGAACGATGAATGGAAATCTAACTTAGAAAAATAATCAAACAACAATGCAACTTATCTTAGAAGCAATGTACTAGGGGTGATGCATCTTCTCCTTGCATAATAAGTCCTTTTACCCAGACTCTCGCAGACCATTAGGTTTACTAGTGATCTTAATATTATTTGGAGACTCCCAAAATTATAATCATAATTTATGAGTATAAAAAACCTTTTTCCAAGCACTCCTCCATCCCAGAGGATTGCTATGTGAAAAATATCATTGTGATAATAGGAGTATTAGGGAGATCATGTATGTTCCCTATAAAATAAGTTATGCAATCATATTAGGGATATAAACAATCTATTTAAGACAAATGTGTAATCCCCTTTGCTAATGACATTGTCATTTCCATTATTAGAGATGTTTGCAAAAACAGTAGAAAGATCGTACATAGCCTCTCTAAGGTAAATTACACAATCAAATTAGGAAGACAATTGATCCTTTTCAAGGAAAATATGAAATCACACCAGGGAGATTTAATCTATATCATCCTTGGAAGGTTATGAGGTGATTGTCATGGTTCAATTTCTCATTCAGAGTTAATTATGGGATTCCCTGGGAAATATGAAGATTGTTTTAAATTAGTGAATAAACTGGTTTATATTAATTATTATTCAATTTCAAATGATCCAGTGTCATGAGTGAAGACTAATTTTTCTCTTCGTATCCTGAAGGTGATAAGTGTTGGCTTTACTATCTCGGTGATTTTGAACGTCATAAGTGTAATGGTATTTTTTCTTTTCGAGGCCGATTTATCTCTGGTTTTTTTTGTTGTTGATTGCCTCCAACCTTCCTAGTGCTAAATCTCTTAGATTGAAAATCATGTTATTAAGTTTAGCATTATAATAATAAATAGTTCTGTGTTGGTAATCCTTATTGCTAATAGCTATAATCAAATGAATTTCATCTAAGAGATCCAAGTTTTTTTTTTAGGTCTAGATGATTACTTTTAGTGGTGTAATGGACCACTCAATAACTTGAGCATCTAGTTTGAATAGGGATCATTGTCTTAGTTTCATAGGTTAAGTGAAAAGAAGTTTTCCCTATAAACATCTTTCAGGTGGTTCAATAGGCCTATAAGAACTCATCGTTTTATTCATTCTTACTTTGCCTCAAGTACCTTTTTTTGAGTCCATTAAGCATAATATTACTAATAAGTTTGATCTAGTTGTTTATCCGGGGATAAGATATTAAAGAGAATCGATGATCAATATGAAATCTCTCGCGTTGTGTTTTATTTTATGGTTGTCAAACTATGTCACATTATTAGTGATTAGGATTCTTGGGATTTTAAATTTGTACATAATATTTTTCTATAAGAAAAGGATAACTTTGTTGGCAATATATTTGCTAAAACTTCCACTTTTACCCATGTGATTAAGTAGTCAGCGACTACTGATATGATGTTTATTCATCACCTCTAAAGAATAATAATGTGTGCTACTGTATTTATTTGCTATCATAGGTTTTTATTTTTTATTTTTTTTAAATACAATTAATTTTCTTGTTGAGTTTATGTTAAAAGTATAAATTCATATATTTTAGAGTTCTTTTTCCATTACAATTGAGAATGAACTTATAGAGAAATTACAAGACTAATTTATCTAAAGATAAAAGCTATTTTATCCCTACTTTACACAATTTCCATATCTGGAAATTAACGGTCATATTTTAACGGCTATATTTTAACAGCTATATTTTAACGGTCATATTTTAACGGCCATATTTTAACACTCCCTCTCAAGTTGGAGCATAAATATTTATCATGCCCAACTTGTCAATAGCATCATAGAATGCCATTCCGAAGATTGCCTTTGAGAGAATATCGGCTAACTGATCTTCAGACCGAACAAACAGAAGTTGTATAATTTTTCGATCAAGATTTTCCTTAATGAAGTGTCGGTCGACTTTAACGTGTTTGGTACAATCATATTAAACATGATTATGAGCAATTTCGATAGCTATCTTATTGTCACAGTGTAGACCCATAGATGTTCCATAATCAATTCTAGAAAATTATAGCCCCGGACTATGGAACAAAGGATTATACTGGACTTACCTACACTGAGGTATTGACGATGATTCTCAAATATCACAAACAGAATGTGATATGATGAGATAGAATGCAATAGAAAAAAGAGCACAGGGAAAGGCTACTCTTAACGGTCAAAGCGAACCCTTTCATTCTGAATTAAAGAATTCAGAATGAATCAAATCTCCCCAAGTAGAATTCGAACCTGTTTAATCCATAGTAATTCACACACACTATGAGCTATTCCTCAATATTCTGCTTTTGCACTTTACCTTGTGACCATTTTCTGCTTCTTACTTCTCCAAGTGACAAGGTTGCCTTCTACGAATGTAAAATATCTTGATGTTGATCTCTTATCAGTCTGATTTCCTGCCCAATCTGAGTTTGTATACCCTTTAATATCTTGGACCTCCCCTTCAGAAAATAGAAGTCCTCTTCCTGGTGCACTTTTTAGATACCTTAAGATCCGATAAACAACTTCCATATGTTCTTCTCCTAGTGAATGCATGAATTGACTTACCACACTTACTACATAGGCGATGTCTAGCCTAGTATGTGATAAGTATATTAGTTTTCCAACTAATAGTTGATAACATCCTTTATCTATCGGGGTCTGATTTTCTGCTTGTCCTAGTTTGTGATTCATTTCCATAAGTGTATCTACCGGTTTGCATGCAAGCATTCCAGTTTCTGCCAATAAATCTAACACATATTTTCGTTGCGAAAGATATATCCCTGTTTTTGACTGATGCGACATATTATTTGATAGTTTCATCCATATTTACCTAGTGTTTTGTATATGTTTTGAGTATTAAATGCCTTGATATTCTTTGTTTTATGTTTTGAATGTATTTTTGGATGAAAGATGCAAAAAGGAGGTAAATGAAGTTGATTGATAGATTTAACATTCAGTCGATGTTTTGTACAGAGCAGAAACTCTAGATATCAAAATGAAGTGATTCTAGTGGCATTCAAAAGCTAACATCCATATATTTCTGGAATTCTAAGTAAAAAGAAATAAAATAAGGAAGAGCATGGGAATCACATCCTTCAAAGTCAAATCTTGCAATCTGCTGATGTTGACCCTTATCCATTCTAGCTTTCATATCTCGAACTAAAGAAGTCTGATTGATGCAAACCTAATTCTTTTTGCATTCAGAACTCAAATCCCTATAAAACCTCCAAATTTTAATTCAAAACGATGTGATATGAATGAGATATGAATTTTACAAGGGACAACTAAATTCTGCCAACTTAAGGAATGACTATTTTGTAAAATAGATTTATGCTTGTAACCCGTTCTGCTAACCAAAGTCATCAAGTGCAGGTTGATCTCGACATAAAAAACACTTTACACAGGTTATGACAGGAAGCTCGCATCAACATCATGGCTATTGCACGATAACAAAAACTCAAGGAGCTTGCTGCTCCTAATGTGGAAAACCAACCATTGTGCATAAACATAGACAGTAATGTAGACTTTGAACTCAAATCTGGTTTTATACATTTGTTGCCAACTTTTAATGGTTTTGCAGAAGAAGATCCTCATACTTATCTCAAGGAGTTCCACATGGTTTGTGATGGCATGAAATCAAATGGAATTGAAGAGGAATAGGTTAAGTTGAAAGCTTTCCTTTTCTTTTTAAAAGGGGCAGCAAAGGCATGACTTTTTTTTATTCTCCCAGGTTCCATTGATACTTGGAATGGCATGGAAAGATCTTCCTTGAAAAGTATTTTCCAGCATCTCGAGTTGCCAACATAAGAAAAGAAATATGTGGGATTCAGCAATCTCATGGAGAAACACTTATTGAGTATTGGGAAAGATTTGAGCTATTGTGCATTCAATGCCCTCATCATCAAATACCTGATCAATTGCTCATTCAACACTTCTATGAAGGATTGATGTCTACTGACCATAGTATCGTTGATGCTGCAAGTGGAGGGGCATTGGTAGATAAGACACCCGAGGCTGTACGCGCAACTGATCTCAAACATGGCAGCCAACTCGAAACAGTTTGGCACCTGTGGAGACTTCTCAAACAAACTAGTGAATGAGGTAAGTATTTCTAACCTTAAGAATAAAGTTAATGATCTTACTTCTCTTGTGTGTTCTTTGGCTTGTGGAAATGTATAACAGGTAAAAGTTTGTAGCATATGCTCACTACAAGGACATGTTTCGGATATGTGCCCAATAATGCAAGAAGATTACATTAAGCAAGCGAATACGATTGATAGAACATTCAATGGACAAGCCCAACGTAAGTATGATCCCTTTTATAACACGTACAATCCTGGATGAAGAGATCACCCTAACTTTCACTATGGAGACCCACCTCATCAAGGCAATCAATGGAGACAATTCCATTCCCATGGATTTCAACAATAGCCCCAGCACAATTATCAAGTAAGACAACCCCCTTCATTCACCAACTCCAATGTTATGGGGTCATCATCCATTGATGATCTTCATGAGATTATGAAAACTTTGGCTTTTAACATTGTGACCTTGCAATAAAATATCATGTCTTTTCAACAGGAAACAAAGTCAAGTATTCACAACTTGGAGAAGTAAATGGGGCAAATAGCTTCAAGTGTGGGCAAACTGCAAACACAAAATGAATGGAAAATTGCCCTCCCAAACATTAAATCCAAAAGAGAATGTTAGTGCAATCATGCTACGAAGTGGGAAAGAACTTGGAGAAAACAAGTCAAAACAAGTTGAGATAGAGGAAGAAGAAGAGATAGAAACTAAATTGAGTAGCAAGAAGAAACCTACTCTTCCTTCACAAAATGAGACAACTACTACCACTCCAAAGATAACTCCTCACTCAATAATTCCAATTTTAAAATAATTCCACCCTTTCCTATGAGTTCTTCTAGGTCTAGGAAAGAAGACAAAGAAAAAGAGATCTTAGAGGTTTTTAAGAAAGTGGAACTCAACATTCCTTTGATTGATGCTATCAAGCACATTCCTAAGTATGCTAAATTTTTGAAGGAGTTGTGCACTACCAAAAGAGCTTTCAAATTGAAAGGTCATAAAATGGTAAGTATGAGAGAAGTCGTATCTGCTATTGTTCAAAAGAATATGCCTTTGAAGCAGAAAGAACCAAGTGCATTTACTATTCCATATGTTATTGGCAATGCTAGTTTTAATATGGCTTTATGTGATTTAGGTGCATCCATTAGTGTTATGTCTAAACATGTTTATGATTCTCTTAGTTTGGAGTCTTTGAATAAAACTGGCATTGTAAGACAACTTGCGGATCATAGTTTTGTTTACCCACTTGGTGTGATATAAGATGTTATAGTCAAGATTGATAGCTTGCTAATTTCATGTGACTTTTATATTCTTGATATGACGCATAATTCTTGTGATTCTAGTACTCCTGTATTGTTTGGGAGACCGTTCTTGAAAACTATCAATACAACGATTGATTGTGGTAAGGAAGCTTTATCTATGGAGGTAGGAGATGAAAAGATTGAATTTAATTTTCATGATGCAATGAAATATCCTTATAGCAATGTTTATTCTATCACATGTTATGATAAAATGTGTGAAACAAGTTTGTGATTTTGATTGTGTGGATGGATTAAGTGTAACTTTGAGCTATGACTATTATTTTATCAAATTAGAGGAGATGGAGAGGCACACATGTGTTCCCCAAAACGTGCACAAAGTAGCACTGATTTTGCAACCTTTGCAAGTTGTTCCCTATGGTAATGTCTTTGTTGATTTAGTACTTTCACATAAAAAGCTTTTGCTATCTACTTTACAGGCTCCCAAGTTAGAATTGAAACCTTTGCCTGATAATTTGAAGTATGTATTCATTGGAAACAACAATACATTTCCTATTATCATAGCAAAAGGTTTGACCAGTGCGCAGAAGGAAAAACTTGTGAAGTTGTTGTGTGATCACAAAACGGCCATTGGATGGACTTTAGCCGACATCAAGGGCATTAGTCCCTCAATGTGTATGCATTATATATTATTAGAGGATAATACGAAACCAACAAGGGAAATACAAAGGAGGTTGAACCCACCTATGATGGAGGTCGTGAAAGATGAAATTTTAAAACTATTAGATGCAGGAGTCATTTACCCCATCACAGGCCGTAAATGGGTGACGCCAATCCATGTGGTGCCCAAAAAGACTGGAATCATATTGGTGAAAAACAGAGATGATGAATTCATTCCTACTCGCATCTCGAATGGATGGAGAATGTGTGTTGATTATAGAAAACTTAATCTTTCTACGCGTAAAGATCATTTCCTGTTACCATTCATGGACCAAATGCTTGAACGTCTAGCAGATAAGTCTTTTAATTGCTTTCTTGATGGATATAATGGACACAATCAAATTGTTATTAATCTTGAGGATCAAGAAAAAACTACGTTTACATGTCCATTTGGTACATATGCATATAGAAGAATGCCCTTTCATCTCTATAATGGACCTGCAACTTTTCAAAGATGCATGATGAGTATTTTTTTTACTATGTTGAAAGAATAATTGAGGTTTTTATGGATGATTTCATGGTGTATGGTAATTCTTTTGAAAGATGTCTAGAAAACTTATCTTTGATCTTGAAAAAGTGCATTGAAACTAACCTTGTCTTGAACTATGAAAAGTGTTATTTTATGGTAGATCAAGGAATAGTTCTAGGCCATTTTGTGTCTTCACGTGGATTGGAGGTTGATAAAGCTAAAATAGATGTTATTTCATCATTACCTTACCCCTCATGCATGAGGGAAGTTTGTTCTTTTCTTGGCCATGCAGGTTTTTATCGACACTTTATCAAATACTTCTCGAAGATTACAGCACCCTTGTGCAAACTATTATCCAAAGAAGTGGATTTTGTGTTTGATCAAGTATGTAAAGATGCCTATGATGAGCTTAAAAGGTGTGTCATATCTACCCCTATCATCTAACTACCAAACTGAGATGAACCTTTTGAGATAATATGTGATGCGAGTGACTATGCAGTAGGGGTTGTTCTTGGGCAAAGAATTGGTAAGAATTTGCATGTTATAGCCTATGTTTCCCGCATGTTAGATGGAGCACAATGCAATTACCGTACAACTGAAAAGGAACTTTTTGCAGTGGTGTTTGCTCTAGAAAAATTCAGGTCGTATTTACTTAGTACAAAAGTAGTCGTTTTCACTGACCATGCAGCTCTAAGGTATCTTTTGAAGAAAAAAGAATCCAAACTAAGATTAACTAGGTGGATCTTGCTTTTACAAGAATTTGATCTTGAAATCAAAGATAAAAAAGGTGCTAAAAACCATGTGGCTGATCACTTGAGTCTACTAAGAACCAATGATATACAAGTTGAAACAATAAGAGAGACATTTCCTAATGAGCAATTGTATGTGTTACATTCCTCCGCAAGACCATGGTATACTGATTTGGTGAACTATTTAGTCACCAAAGAATTCCCTTCAGGTTTGTCTACATCCTACAGAAATAAGTTACAAGCTGATGTTATATATTATTTCTGGGATACTCCTCATCTATGGAAATTTTGTGTGGATCAAGTAGTTAAGAGATGTGTACCTCAAGATGAATTTCATTTCATTCTCACCTTTTGTCATTCTCATTCTTGTGATGGACATTTTGGAGCAAAAAGAATGGCCCATAAAGTACTTGAAAGTGGTCCTTATTGGCCCTTTATTTTTAAGGATGCATTTCATTTTTGCAAATCATGTGAAAACTGTCAAAAAAACAAGTAATATCACTCATAAGAATCAAATGCCTTGAATAAATATTCTTGTAAGTGAGATTTTTTATGCTTGGGGTATTGATTTAATGGGTCCATTTCCTTCTTCTTTTGGCAATCTTTATATTCTTCTTGCAATCTTTTCTATACTATCTTGTTTGATTTGTTTTAAACTAGGTTAATTAATTTGTTCGACCGCGACATCTCAACATTGACCTTAAGACCTCAATCCCTAAAAAAACTTCAGTTGTTCGAGATCTTTCATTTCAAATTTGGATGCTAGAAACTGTTGCAGTGCCTTTCTATCTTCTGGATCATCTCCTATTAAGACCATATCATCCACATATACTATTAGTTTTGTTACCTTCCCTTCTTTGTGTTTTATAAACAAAGTATGATCTGAATTACTTTGCTTATAGCCAAACTCCTTCATCGTGGATGAGAATCTTCCGAACCATGCTTGAGGTAATTGTTATAGACCATACAATACCTTTTTTAATTTGCATACTTCGTTTTCACACAAGGACTTGGTTTTAACTCCAGGTGGTAATTCCATATACACTTCTTCTTCGAGATCTCCATTTAAAAAGGCATTCTTGACATCGAATTGTTGTAAGGCCTAGTCTCAATTCACTGCTGTAGATACGAGAATCTGGATGGTATTCATTTTTACAACTGCAGCAAAAGTTTCTTGATAATCCACTCCATACTTCTGTGTATATCCTTTTGTGACTAATTTTGCTTTGTATCTATCAATACTCCCATTTGTATCCAGCTTCACTGTGAACACCCATTTACATCAAACTTTCTTCTTTCCTTTTGGTAGTTGACATAACTCCTCATTCATCGTCTTAGTCCATTTTGGGTCTGCTAATGTATCCTGTACATTACTAGGAATAGACACATTTGATAATTGATTAATAGTAAATGCATATGATTCTGATAATCTATGGGTAGAGATATAGTTACTGATGGGGTACTTAGTTTTGGTTTTGAGATCGGGTTCATACTATTTCTTTGGGACTCCCTGGTTTAGTGTTTGTGGGTACCTATTGATCACATTATTTTCTAAGACAGGAGTTTCATTTATCTCATTAGAAATAGGATTTCGAGATACCTGAGGTGATTGAGGAGAGACATTCTCGGTTGCTTCTTCGATTAATAGTCTAGTCGTTGGTAATTCCAGAGATATAGGGGGGTCATTTTTTAGATCATTTCGGTCTATGTAGAATTCCAGGTTATCACAACCTGATCTCATTTCCTTTAACCCTTCATTTTCCTCTAATTCGAATATATCTTCGTTCTCTTCAACGTTACTTTCCCTTGAAGAGAAGACCCAGAAACTCCTCGTGAATAGTAGGGTTCAGATTCTCGAAATGATGCATCCAGGGTTACATGCAGCTTTCAATGGTGAGGATCATAGCACTGATATCCTTTCTGGAACTCTGAGTAACCTACAAAAACACACCGCTTTGCACAAGGATCCAGTTTGCTGCGCAGGACTTTCGGGATGTGGACATATACCATACAACCAAATACCCGTGGTTCTAGATTTGATAGATGAGGAACAAAGAGAAGAGATTCCATTTTCTGTTGAGGAGATTGAAAATCAATTGCACTTGATGGTATTCAATTTATTAGGTAAGCAGCTGATTTTACCACCTCACCCAAATAGTATTTTGGCAGATTCATGCCAAATAATGAAGCACGAATAATTTCCATAATCTACATGTTCTTCCTTTCTGCTAATCCGTTCCGTTGTGGAGTATACATGTAGGAGGTCTGATGTCGAATTCCATGATGATTTAAAAAATTACCTAACACTTGATCCATGAACTCCGTACCATTATCTCATTGAAGTGTACAATGTGCCGTTGGTATTGGGTCAGCACCATTTTGTGAAATTTATGAAAAATTGTACCTACTTCATTTTTATTCCAGAGAAGAGATATCCAGGTTATCCGAGTACATTCACCCAAATAGTATTTTGGCAGATTCATGCCAAATAATGAAGCACGAATAATTTCCATAATCTACATGTTCTTCCTTTCTGCTAATCCGTTCCGTTGTGGAGTATACATGTAGGAGGTCTGATGTCGAATTCCATGATGATTTAAAAAATTACCTAACACTTGATCCATGAACTCCGTACCATTATCTCATTGAAGTGTACAATGTGCCGTTGGTATTGGGTCAGCACCATTTTGTGAAATTTATGAAAAATTGTACCTACTTCATTTTTATTCCAGAGAAGAGATATCCAGGTTATCCGAGTACATTCATCAATAAATGTAATAAAATATCATGCATTAGAAAAAGACGAGATCTTTATAAGACCCCAAATATCCAATGGATGACTGCAAATAGTTCCATATTTTTCTTCATACTTGGCAAATAGGAAATACAGTGGCTTTTCACCAGTTCATAAATTTCACATTAAAAATTCAAAATTCTCAAATTAGAAAATAAATGTGGTTGTAATTTCTTAAGGTACCCGAATGAAAAATATCCGAGTCGTCGATGCCACAACCATACAAGAGCATGAACGTGATCCTTACTCCTGGTTTGATGTGCGTAACCCATCATTGGCCCCCTTTTTTTCATTAACTCTAAATAATACATGTTGCCCACCTAACACCATAACCAAGAATCTTTCAGGTTAGAATGTCCTAAAAAACACAAAACTGAAGCCAAAATGTTACCATGCACTTAAGAGTAGCAGTAATTTGACTCACTAACAAAAGATTATATGCAAGAGATGGAACAATAAGGATAATATCTAGGGTTATAGTGTCAGTCAAAATGATAGATCATTTCCCCGTAATAGGGGAGATACTATCGTTAGCAGTGCGTATAACTGAATGTGATGAGGGTTTATGACAGAGTAATTTATTAGAATCTCTAGTCATGTGACTAGATGTACCTGTATCAATAACCCAAGTGCTATTTTTAGTAATAATAAAATGTGCAAATTTTTTTCCGATGATACTTGGATGGACCACATTCATTGTAGGGTGTACTTGGTCTATTTCAGTCAGATTTGCCACAAATTTCCCAATATTTTTCAGAAGTTTTTTCATAAAGTTCCACCAATCCGGGTAGCTAATAATTTCAAAACATCGTTGTTTCGAATGCCTCATCTCACCACAATGGGAACACATCAGCCCAACACCAGGTTTATGTCCCGGTTGATTATAAAACATAAAACCCATTCTTCCTTTATTTCCATTTCTTTCACCCTCGTGCCCTCTGTCTCTCCCGTGTCCCCCCACCAGTCATTGATGCCTTGCCAACATCGTTGCGTGATGGGTGTTCTTCGCCGGAGTTGGAGTGGAGTTGGAGCTGGAGTATTCTGGGTTTCAGGGTGCTCTTGTCGGAGTTGGAGTTAGAGTATCGTTGTTTGGGTGTTCTTCGTTGAGATGAGTGTTTTTCGTTAATATGGGTTTTTAGGTGGGTTGGTAAGTGAAATTTATAAGTTTCTAACAAATAATTGTGAAAAGAGAAAGAAAAAATTCAGCAATATGATTCAAAGAAAAAATTTTGAAATTCGCTCTGATATCATGTTAAAAGTATAAATTCACATATTTCAAAGTTTTTTTTCCAATGCAATTGAGAATGAACTTATAGAGAAATTACAAGACTAATTTAGCTAAAAATAAAAGCTATTTTATTCATATCTGGAAATTAACAGTCATATTTTAACGGTTATATTTTAACGACTATATTTTAACCTTTTATAACCATTGCACTTGGATTATGATACTCTGTAAATAAAAACGAAACATTCCAAGCATAAAAGTCTCATAAACGAGTAAATGTCAGGTTTTGTAGGGTTGGGCATGAATGCATTCAAGATAGTTTCAGATACTTCAACTAGAGGGCATTCAATATCATAGTTTTTTTTTACCAAATTAAACATAAATTCCTATTCAATCAAGAAGGCAATAAGATATCATCAAACGTCCATGGATGAAATGAGCCTGTGGCCCTATGTTCCTCTTCTCGCTACAACCCTTCACCAGTCACTTACAGGCTTTGCCTTTCCTTCATCGGGCTTAGTGCCTTATTTCACAGTGAATTCTTTCCTTTTGTTTCCATTGAAAGAGGGAGCAAAAGGCAATCAATAAATATGCTCGTGTTTGAGATGAGTTGACTTAAAAATATCTACCTATGTTTTTGTTTAGTTTATGCTGCATTTCAAATTATATTTAGCCTGAAAAATATTATTTATCATGTTTTTCAAGCTAAATACAGTTTGAATCTTGTAAACAAATTTAGCAGACATTAAAAATAATATTATAATTAATCTTGTAAACCGTGTTTAGACATGTGCCAGAGAGAGCATTGACGTGGGGAAAAGATTATCGCTAACATTCTGTCTCTTTTATCTATTTTGATTTATTTTACTTCATCCTTTTGAGATCCAAGGAAAGGACAATTTTAAGAGAAAAAGAAAAAGAAAAGAAAAAAAACTGAAAACTGAACCTCCAGCAATCCAAAAACCTCTCACCATCAGCAGGAGGAGAAAGGGAAGGGGGAAAAAAATAAAAAAAGGTTGATATCGTAGAGTTGTTTTACGTGTCTACATTTCCTTGTTCGAAAGGAAGCTGCAAACTTTGTGATCGATTTGACCTTGAAGTTCTTCCCTTTTTTTTTTACACCCTGGATAAAGTAATTATTCGACTACTCTGAGGATTTTTATTCTTCATTTCTTTGTCATGGTGTAGATGGTGATGATGGAGTGTTGAAGTGGGATCTTCTAACCCTAATAACCACATCTCTGGATCTTCTTCTTCTTGTCTTGGACATTTACACTGTACCATTCGTAATAGCAAAACACAAGCAAGGTCAGATTTTCAGAGAAGATCCCTCTTCATTATTGAGTTTCAGATTCCGGGTTTCCTGGATTTGATTCATATTTTGACTATTTTCATCTGTTGATTTTTTTTATTAAGTTTACACAATTGCACTGTTGTTAAGATTAAGTTTACTTTTTTATTCCTAGCTACCTGCCTTTTATCTCTAAAATATAATCTCTTTATGGGATTTTTTCCCTTCTTGCTGTAGCTGATTAAAATGAGAAAGACTTGGTCTTTTCTGTAAATTCCCTGATTGAAGATAGGTTGATTACGGGCTTGCTGCTCGGAGCTACTATCACCTCTGCTACTTGTATTGTATTTGCTATCATGGGTTTTCATTCAATTTTGTGACAATTGGTTGCTTGTAGGGTTTATATCAGAAGCAGGAACATGCATGCTAGGCATAGAAGTCCTGGAAATGGATACAGGTCGGGTCCCATGGGGGTGGGCGTGAGTGGATCCAGGATATCACCGGATACTTCAGCTAGAGGCCACGGCTTTTACAATTCTGAACACGGAAGCTTCAATAACCGTGGCTTTGGCCGTGGCCAGGGCCACCCCAAATCATTTCGTCAACCTCCTCAGCCCCCGCCACAGAAAGGTGACATTTTGATGGAAGCTGGTAGGCTTGCAGCTGAGTATTTAGTTTCCAAGGGATCCTTACCTCAGAGTGCACTTTCTGGTAAATGGCAGAATGGTGGTTTCAAATTGCAAGTTGGGGATTATCAGGACTTTAGGCAACAAGAAGAACTTGTGCATGAGGGACGAACATCTGCCCATTCTCGGCTAGGGAGTGGTGCTTCTGATACTGGACTGGGCAGGAGAAGATACCCTGGTGACTTCAATTTGAGAAATCATGTGAAGGGAAGGAGGAGAGGAGAGCATTTCTGGGGCTATAGCTCAGATTGGGGTAGAGAATACGGGAGGAGTGGACCATTGTCAGATAGGAACAGAGTGTCCCCTGATATGGAGGGGCAGAGTGATACTGTTTCTGAACACTGCGAAGAGCAGCAAGTTAGCAATGATGTTGGTGATGGAATGGAGAAATCTGGTCTTAGTGGGGTGGCACCAGAAAGTGAAGAAACTGCTGATATAGAATCAGGGCTGAGCAAGTACAACCACCCTGATGAAACTGGCTCCAAGGCAAGCTCTTCTAGTCTTCTGAAAGAAGAGACTGATGGTGAACCCTCCAAGGGCTATGGTGATCCAGCTAATTTAAATCTTGGGAACGGGGAAATAAAGGATAGCAATTATGATTATGAAACTGAGAAACAGATTGTTCCAGAGGATTTACCTATCCAGCAGAGCGCCATGGACGGCAATATCTTGGGCAAGAATGGATCTGATTTACTAACTTTGAGCAAGTTCTCTAATGTGCCAACGAAAACACGCTCTACATTGTCATGTAGGTCCTCCAGGGTTGATCAAGCTCCCAATAATGAAGAGGAAGACATTTCTGATATTGGGCATAACAAAGGATCTGAAGATTCACTTCAAGATGGCGTGGACAATGTCTCTGCAGCTGATGTGCTAGCAAATGCATCTCATGATTCAAATTGTCCCAACTCGGAAATAACTGAAGTAGCTGCTGTCCTGTCTGCCGAGGATGTTGATGAAGGCGGCCCCGGGTATGGTTCTGTGCAGGGAAAATGTGTGAGGTCTCATTCTTTTCCAGTTAGAGCTTTTATACATGACAATGAACAAGAATCAAGCCTGGGGCCTTCAGGTTTTGGAAGGTCCACCTCAGTCAAAGAGCGAGGTGAGAAACGGGCTACAGAAGGCAGTGATTTTAGCGAGGTGGTGAAGAAACCTAGAGAATGGTTTCCATCCATGGTTAACACCACTGATGAGCTCTTGCACCTCTCTAATTTGAATGAAAATACAGGGAGTTCTCTAGAAGAGAGGGTTTCACCTGATCAGCAGGTTACCATGGCTGCTACTCAAGACAGTTATGTTAGTAATTGTCGATTTCCAACTGGTGGTGAACCAGGAGTCAAGTGTGCACAAGAGAAGCAGCTTTTTCCTAGTTCATTTAAAATCGTTGATCTTAATCTCATGGAAACATCTGATATGAATGACACTCATCGTGGTGATCCAGTTCTCACATATCCATCTATTACGACAACTAGAAAAGAAGCACCACAGGTTGACATTGATTTGTCAATGAGTAATTCCATCATGTCTGGTGAATATGCTAGACATTTGAGTGATGACAAGCTGGTTGAAATAATTGATTTAGAGAATGATACCCTGGAAGACAAGGATTTTGATAGTTCACAAAGAAAGTACGTTCCTCTTATAATTATTCCTTCTCTCTGCTCTTATATGTTTCTCAACTTGTCAAATTATAATGGCAGGTACCTTGCAAGAAGCCTGCTTCATTATTGTGTTTATGATCTTCTCATATTAGTTTGTTCAGATCCTGGATTTAGTTTTTTATCTACCTGATCCTAACTTGTCCATTTTCTTAGGACGGAGATTGCATTTAATGTGACAGAAGGTTTTCCCAGCCATTCACAGGATGTTGGTAATGTTACTGATGTTCAGGATAATTATGGTCTTATGCTTTCAGAGTTTCTCATCGATTTCTCAAATTGTACCTCTGTTCCAGAGAACATAAATCCACTGCAAAATGAAATGGGCCTTGACAATGGAGAGGTATGATAGAAGAAGCCTATTAGCATGAATAGAACATGAAAACAAAGTGGCCTTCATTTGAACTAAAAAAATAAAGTCTGAAAGAATTTTAAGATGTATGCATTTTGCTACTTGATGCTGTTTGCATTCTATTCGTATTCCAACCTGTTGCTTCATGAAATTTAATTCTATGCATATGATCTCATGGCATTTATGTGACACTAAGTTTTAGAATTAATCGTCTTGGTAGTGGAAGCTAGATAAATAAGTACATTTCCATCATATAGTTGATGAATAACTCACTTAGTATTACTGATTGTTTCAGGGGACTCTTGGTGATGATGACTCGATTTATATGTCCCTGGGAGAAATACCATTAAGTATGCTACATATTTAACTTCTTGGTTTGATTTCTTATAAATCTAGAGTTTATGTAGTCGATCTGCCTATCTCTGGTGTTAAATTGCATGCTAATAGGCTGTGCAAACACATTTTTACCATCATTAACCATCTGAGGTATATTTGGTGATGGTTCACATTATTGTGAAAAAAGTCTTTTTCGACAATAAGATGTGCGTAGATCTATAGATAACTAATATATTTATACAATAAATGGCTCTATTTGTATCTCAAAAGCATATAAATTGGAGAGGGAAAGGATTATAAAGAAATTTCTTTTCCCATTAATAACTTTCTGACCCCTCTGTTTCTGCTTGACATCATGAAAGCTGAAGTCTTTTACCAAAAACATGATGTGCACTCCAAAAAATGTGTGATGTTAATTAAAGCTGGGGGGACAGTAAATCATGATGCTGCATAAACTTTATTTGCTTCAATTTTGTTTGAAATCAAAATTGACCGATAATAAATTTAAGTGTACTCCAGGATTCCAGGGTGCTTGATAGCCTATAAACAATGTTTTGCTTCAAATATTTAGTCCTTATCATAACATTCACCAAGAAAAAAGGTTTTCTTATTGATCTACTTTCAGGTCAAAATCATCTCTTACATTGAAACTTGTTTGTCTATGATTATACATGTCTTCATCAAATTTTTCCCACGTCATTGAGATGCAGCTATATGAGAATTGGATGAGTTCTTTTCAGTTGCATCACTGTCTTTCATCATAGAACTTAAAATGGTAATACCTTAATAGTTATCTTGTGAAACAGGCAAATTAATGATATTTTTGTCCATTTTAACCAATACAAAGAGATTTCAAAGTAAACTAAAAGGCTGCTTTAAGTTCTTGTAAATTTGGCCTACAAGCAGAAACTATATCAGAGTCTTGTTGACATGGCGGTCACGAGTTTGAATCTTATCACCCCCATTCTATTTAATAAAAATCAAGTATAAAGTAGTGTGAGTTTGTACAAGTTTCAAGCCTAAAAAGCTTTCATTTGAGGGATATGTTAGAGAATAATATAAATCATATTATAGTGTCTCACCTAATAGTTTAAACTCTTAAGTGAGATAGTTATTTAATAGTTAACTAATTAGTAGAGGCAAGGATATTTATATCTGCTAGCTACATAAAAGCAAGCTTACAACATTGATGTCCTATGAATGTCATATAAGTAATGTCTATATGAAATGAGTCAGTAGATGGCTGGTCCTACTAGTTCATTTTTAATCACTCTCCTTGGCTAGAGGAATCCAGATTTCAAATGCATAGCAGAACTGTTTGGTCAACTAAGAACACGGTTGTAATTCATACAAGCATGTTAAGTAATATACATTAATGCTGTATTTGAGGCAACTCTGATTCATCTTCATCAAGCGGCACAGCAATTTTGTTTTAACATGCATGATGCTGATATTCTGAGCAAATAAATTGTCTATCAATTTATCAGTTAATATTTTGCAGTATCTTGTCTGACACCATTTTTTTCCCACTCAACTAAGTCTCTTTGTTTTTCTTGCAGGCTTCATACCTGCCTGGAAGTAGCCAACGCCACAGGAGTATGAGAAGCCCTATTGATTCAGCATTTCTTTGAATCGGCAAGGACTAGTGCTTGGTATACTTAATCTCGGTCATTGGGGTTTTGTTGCAATGACTAGCTCAATCTGAATGCCACTGTCCTTTGCCTTTTTTCTTCCTCCTTTTCTATGTTCATAAATAATGCAGGAAATCATTTTCCTGGTAGGAATTTTAGGAATGGTGAATGATTTTCTTTTATTTGGCTGTTGAGATTCTTCATTATATGGTTAAAGAGGTTTGTTGTATTGATTAAGAAATCAATCTGCTTTTTTTCTTTGTTCACTGACCCGGGTTATCAAGGCACAAGGTATAAAGCTTTTCTTGCAGATTCTGAAGGGGCATGTTACATACGCCTTCTAGGTTCGTTCTTTGATTTCAGTTCCTCCAGAGGGATACTTGGTAGTGAATATTGCTGAATGAAGTTTTTGATTCCTTTGACTTTTCAACTTGGTTATTTAAATAAAGTCATGGCGTACTCTTCAAATAACCTCAAGCATATACCAGATTTGATGTAAGCTTTCAAGTGCAAACTGCAGCCTGACATGTGGCTTTGAATTAGAGATTGTATTGCCTGCGAACATATTTCGAATTTCCAACAAGGAATAAATAGTTTCTCCTAGACCTACTATCTTATTAATTTGCTTTGTAGCTTCCAATTGCCAGTTCGTTGAGCGACTTCATTTCCTTTTCTATTTTGTTTCCGTGTGCATTGTGCAACAGCCACCGCGGCTGGTTGCAAGTTGCTTTGGGAGAAATGCCGCCTCTCAATTATAGATGCATAGAAGGATAAAGCCTTTATGACATAGGTACCCACTTTATGGATGATTATGCAGGCACTCTTGGAAATTGCCTCTTGGTGATCAAGTATTCTTTACATAATCATGTACCAAGCTCTTGCTTTGCATTAACTTACATGGTGCCAACCACCTATCACTACTTTCTAACTCACCAATTCCATGTACAATAATCCTAGAATTTCTAACAAGGAACCGCCTATGCCTTTCCAACTCACGTATTCCATGCACAACAATCCTAAAATATATAGTGAAGAACAATCGGCTATTCAAAGTTTCGAAGTGATTTACATGTCCATCAGCCTAACTTTGTATATGTGTGTGCGCGTGTGTGTAGTCATGTAAATGGAATAGGCTGATAATTTCAAGAGATGGTTTTCGTTTGTCATGTTGGACATGATAATTCTGCTAACAGCAGCGACTGTTGCCTCTTTTATAAGATGAAACTATCAAGGTAAGTTGGTTCTGGCTGCTATGGAGATGGAATAGGTTGGTTTATCCCAACTCCTAAAGAAGGGATTGAATGTGCTTAAACTGGATGAAGGAAACACCTAAAACTGAAATAGTAATGTACCAATGGTCATTCTTCATCTGCACTCTACTCTTCTCCTATTTTCTAGGGTTATTCACTCGTTTCGCTGAATGTTGAATTTTGGGCTTAAATTACGCATAGAGCCAGTGTTAGTAAAGCCACTTTTCCAGCCTGTAGTTGATGATGACTAAACATCCCAGTTACATGCTGGCATTAGTTTGGTGGGTCTTTAGTCAAGACTCGATAACGGTGTTGTTGTCTCAAATAAAATGGGCCCATAGTGCTAATTGCCCCGGGTCAAAAGAGAATTCAACTGGTGTTAAGAAAAGAAAAAAAAGTTAGGCTTGAATTTTTGCATGGCAGGATTGGAATTATCTTCTATCATCCCTTCGTTGATAGCTCATGCTCATGAGAGTCATAAGATTTGGCAAATCACTTGTTAGTAATAGTTGCTCTCGAAAGCGAGAATACTGAGTTTCTCTTCGTCGTCGTCGTCGTCGTCGTCGTAAAAGAAAGTGCTTTGCACTTGAGTTGTTCTGTCTTCACTAGTGAGAGATCAGCATGACATGTGCCGGGGTGAGTTATGTAATGTAAGTGGCCTAGCTAGGTGTTAAAGGGCACAGTTAGATGTCTTTGTCGAACTGGGAAATGATCGATAGACATGGATGGAATTTGAAGTTTCTTGCAGGAAAAAAACTGCATGGTTACGTTAAGCAAACACCACCTGAAAACGACATCTCCTTCAATTAAGCAATAAATAATGCTTAATTCACCAGTCCTTGTGATTATGTAGCTACTACTTTTATACGTAAATATATTTTTTTAATAAAAATAAACATATAAATAGTAGTAGTAGTAGTAATCCACACACATAAATTCTTTTCATTGGTAGCAGAAGAAATAGATTCATGCTACGTTCTTACACGCAGAATGCTAAGGTAATATTCTTCTATGATTTTCTTCATGTGACTGACTGATACTCAATCCGTTCTATATATTTTATGAATACGACCCCTAAAAGCAGCATCTCTTTGAATGGAAATCGACTTGGTGGATTACAGCTAGCTTTGTTGTGTATATAATTCATCATGGAATGTTTTGGACTTGCGGGGCTTCATAGTTTCTATAACTAGAAAAATGTTAACTGCCCAGCTATTCCCACGAAGCTCCTTAGAAATTTCGACAAGCTTTCAGTTTTCTGAACCTCAATCAGAATTAATTGTTTCCTTCTAGTTTGTTTACAGGGTGATGAATAATGGCCAGTTAAAATAATTCGAACATGTAAATCATATAGTTTTAGGTTTCTTTTGCGTAATGTTCAAGGGGATGGGGAAATGGAAGCTTAATTAATTGAAATAAGTGTTTAAATTGTGTTTTAAGGAAAAAATAAATCACTTTTTAACACAAAGAAAAACGATTCTAAAATACAAAAACAAACACTCTTAAAATGCTTTTTAACCTACTTTTTTCTTGAAAAAAAATCAAAATAATACATTTTTTAAAATTATTTTTATTATTTTAATGTACTAATATTAAAAAAAATAAAAAAAATATAATTTAATTGAAAAATAAATTAAAAAATATATATCGCGTAATATAACAAATCCAAAGTAAACAAAAAAAAAATTAAGATGCGTTAGGTAGGTTTTAATTAATAAAGGGTATTTTATTTTATATTTAGAGTTTGTAATGAGATTAATAATGATTTAAATTTAATAACTATACACCACATATTTTTTTTATGAGAAAGGTTCATGCATAATTATAAACCTCATATTGACCGGTTTGAAAACCTAGTATTTCCCATTTATAATTTTACCGAATAAGTCATGATTAAATTATGGTCAATTTATCTAGCTTCCACACAACACAATCTATTGGCATGAGTTTCCCATTACAAATATAGAAGAAGATCTCATAATTATAGAAATCAAATCATATTTCATACTCTAATATATATATATGTGCACACTCATAATTTCTTAGAACAAGATTGTTTCCTATTTGAAGTTATAAATGGTAATTTTAAGTTGTAATTATGTCTACAAATTTCCTCTAAGAAGAAGAAGAATACACATTATAAAATATACAAGCTTTAGTTTGTAAATACTATTGTTATTCAATATGGTATCAAATTCTAGTTCATAGAACTACTCAAACACGAACATTATACCTTTTTTTTCTTCTTTTTGAAAGCTATTCTCATAGAGAATATATGGTCAATCCAAACTCTATTGTCCTAGTTACATAAAATAACCAAACATCATTCATTATTATCCACTAAGACAATTTTGCATTCCCTACTAGTATCACATTGGATGAGACCAATTACCCATTATGGTCTAAATTTATGGAGATGCGTATTGGAACTCATAACAAGGTTAGATAACTCACTGGAAAGGCGAAATAACCAGCACCCGAAGGTCCTATGTTTGCAACATGGATTAGTGAAAAGTAAAAAAGTTAGCTTATTGATGCATTGATTTATACGCCTCTCCATAACCAATGATATATGAGAGGCTGTGTCAAAAACCTTCTATGATATATCAGACGAAACTTATCTATTTGAATTAAGTAAAAAGTCTTTCTCTAAACGAGATGGTCAATATTTATCTACAAACTACAATTATTTATATTGTTATCCTCCATGAAATTGATCACAAAACTTCCACAAAACTTCTTCCTAGGATGAAATAATGGAAGGCGTAGTTCAATTACACTCGGCATTAACTCGACTTTGAGTTCATATTTTTCTCAGTGGACTTGATTCTGAATTTGATCAAGTGCATGGAGAAATGTTACATAAAGATCCAAAAATGTACTTGGAAAGCACATATGTATACATGAGAAGAGAGCTTCAACAAAGACAAATGATAGGGGGCTTCGCTCACATTTTGAGCACTCTACTATGATAGCTAACCAAAGCAAACAAAGACATCATTTGGCCCCATAAAAATCACAATTATCCAACAGCTAGAAAGTCTAACAATATTATATAAGGTCATTGTAATGAATCACGTCATTCAAAATATAGGTTTTATGAGATCATTGACTACCCTGAATGGTGGGATTTCTAAAAAATAAGGAAGAAATTTGTAGGAAATGCTATGGTGACATCTTCAAATAAATTCTAGCCTACCATTGTGGATAAATTGTAGCCTACAATTAATACTACTCACCCCCATGTATTGTTGGTAAGGCAAATGTATTCTCTGCAACTTCTAAGAATAATATTTGGATTACTAATATAGGTTCATCTGATCATATGATTAGATACCTAGGTCAATTACAATCTATTAGCTTGTCTACCAAATCTTTTATATCCACAGTTAATGGTAATGTCTCCCCTACTACTATAAAAGGATTTATCCTCTTGTTTGATGCATCCTCTTGTCTGATACTTTCACTTTATATTTGGTCCTAGTTGTTCCAACTATTGAATATAACTTGTTGTTAGTTGGCCAAATTACTTGTACTCTTGATTGTATTGTACATTATGGCTTTTATTTTGTGTGTTTCAGGATATTCTGACCTATAAGATATTTAGTTATGGTGTTAAAGAAGACAAACTCTATTACTTAGAAATAATAGAAACTAGAGGACATAAATTCAGCCATGCATATCATACTATAAGTTTAGATAAAGCTCAAGCAACTACATAGTTATGGCACCAATAATTTGGACTTCTTTTTTTTGGCACCTTAGAAGATTACAATCGTATCTTTTCTCGGTATTAACTAAGTTAGATATTCATTGCAATATTTGTGAACTATATAAAAGCCATTATATTTCTTATTTATCAAGTTGGAACAAAAATTTAGAACCTTTTGCAATTATACATTATGAAATATGGGCCCTTGACAAAATTCCTTATATTTATAAAGCTCATTACCTCATTACATTTATAAATGAATGAACAAGAATAAATTGGTTGTTTTTGCTTCACAAAAAGTGAGGTTTTTGTAGCATTTAAGGAATTTCACAATATGATGGGTGATTACTATCAGAAATAGATTTGTGGTTGGCAAACTAATAATGTCATGGGATTTTTAGATATATATGTTCAAAGGTATCTACACCAATACGGAATTCAACATTGGACTTCTTATGCTTATACTTCATGACATAATGGAATGGCGGAAAGAAACAATAGACAAATGCTAGAAATGGTTTGTGCTTCCATTTTTGGTATGCACATGTCTAAGTTCTATTGGGAAGAGGCTACAAAATCTATTGCATATCTCCTAAATCGAACACCCTCTCGCGTGCTAAATTTTCATTCGCCTTAACAAACACTGCAATCATTTTTTTCCATTCCTCATCTTTTTCCTCATCTTTTCTAAAATACTATCCCAATGATTTATTTTTTTAAGAAAGTCAAATTATATATACATAAAAAATAAAAATAAAATCCTTTTGTTTCAATAAAAAGTAAGGAAAAAAAATCAAAACCAAAGCATTTTATTGTAATTTACTCTTTCCAAAAAATAAAATATAATGATTTTGCAATCATAATACCCAATCATCAAAAGTTGATTTTATTAATGATATTTTTATCTCTTAGAATGAGTAACATAAACAATATCAAACATAATTTATAATAATAATAAAAAAAATCCCGAAAGAAATATACATCGAGCTCCTTACAAAGAGGTGAGATACTAGAGAAGCTTTTATTGTTTTTAAATTTCTCTAAAATTATTTTTTCAAAGAATATTAAAATAATATATTTTTAGGTTTTTTCTTATAGTTTTAATATCCTTATATAAAAAATTATAAAATATTTTAAATTAACAAATATTATAAAAAAATACCATATACAATATTACTAAACATACAAAAACGTAACAATGATACTGAGCATACACAAAAAAAAAAAAAAAAAGTCTTAGTAAATATTGTTATCACAGTCATAATCATTAGTATTATTACCAATATTATTATTGTTATTAATACCATTAAAATTATCATTATTAATATCATCACTATAATTGTCTTTATTATATTTGAATTATTGTTATTATAATTGTCACTACTATAATTATCGACATCGTAATCACTATAACCATTATAATAAATTATTATTGTTATTATTATTATTTTCATTACTAATGATACTATTATTATGATTACAACTACTACAACTATTATTATTGTTGAAACAACAAAAATTATAAAATTATTTTGAGAAATACACTAAGACTTTGACAAAAGAGCAAGCAAAAAATGAAAAGAAAAGGATAAAATTAAAATAAGTATTATCTGTATTTAAAAAATCATTTGATTTGAAGAATAAAAATTAAAAAAGAAAAGAAAAAAGGGGAAAATAAAAAATAAAAAGAAGTACCAATTTCAAAAAGAACATCTATACAAATTAAAAATAACAGACTAAATTGAAAAAAAAACTTCAATAAAAAGAAAAGGACAAAAATTAAAAACATAAATTAAGATAATAGACATATAAATATGAACAAAAAAATAAGGGTTGCTTTAAAAGGACTAAAACAATAAAATTAAAAATTAAAGAGTAAGGATTAAAAAGAAATAAAAGATTTGATCCATTCTAATTGAAGGACAAAATCGAAAAAATTCAAAACTTTTATAGAATGAAAAGACCAATGATTGAAATGTATAAGCCATAAACAAAGAGGACATATATAGATATTAACATCTAGGAGAGAGGAAAAAAAAGAAAAAGAAAAATTAATTACTCACAACACTCCAACCATCATACACCAATATATGTCACACCATACAGAAAATGATATGGTCGGGCATCTAGGGAGATGACAGATGACCATATTTTGTCACCATATGGGTTTTGATGCACTGTTTTTATGGGGAGGACACCTCAAAATCAATGGCGTGTCTAGAACATGTCTAAATAACTTTTTTGATTAATTTAAAAAAAAACATGAAAAAGACCAAAATTACTCCTATAAAACAAACAAAAAATCTATAAAAATACAATAATACCCCCACGAGTAAATTGGTTCTTTCAATGTTCATAGATAATGAAAACACCTAAAACACATGTGCCTGACAATTCTTATTTTTGTCATTTTGAATGGTAAATTAGTTCTTTAATTGTTCATAAAAAAAATAAACACTTATATCCATGTATTTTAACAATTACAAAATCTTGTGAAAGCTATATACACTTTTAAACAATCATTTAGTGACAAATTGACCTGAGAAAAAGATCATAACACTATCACACACAAAAACTTAGTTTTTATCATCTAAAAAATAAAAATAAAAATTATATTATAGCAATTAAGATTAAATTGTGTATATAGCCTTCTTCTTAATATATTTACAAATCATATTCTAAGTAAAGAAAAAATTGACAAAAAAAGGTGTTAGCTTTTCATCTTACAATGATCATGATTGAAAGAAAACAAACTATTTGACTTTCATTAATTAATTTCTTTTAAGATTATTGAATCTTTTAATTAAATGATTGGTGAGTTGCTAATCTCACCTTCAAATTAATGTCATTGATTGTTATGGTTTAGACAGAAACTTAACAATTGATAATAGTATGATTGGATAATTTTTTGGTTAATAGTGAACCAAACTTAGCCATATATTCATGATAATACAAGTACATGAAAGTATATGTTTGTTATTTTTAAAAATATTTTTTAATTAAAAATTGTTAATCATTTCAATGTGATATATAAAAGTGATTTCTCAAAATAAAAAAATATTTTAACATATTATTTTTAAAAAATTATTTTAAAATTAATATTTCAAATATATATATATATATATATATACTAGCCATATTGCCCGCGCGTTGCCGCTGATATTTTTGTGTATATAATTTAACATGATTAAATTTATGATAATAAATTAATATGATATCATAAAATAAAAATTATAGATTAGGCCATAAAATGTATAAATTTTTAAATAGAATTTATTGCGCAAGCATAGATTACATCTTTTAGAATGTAGGCACTGCGTCATAAAATATCACAAAAGAACGCGAACTATATAACTTGCGAAGTATTGCAAAAAAAGGCATATTGACATGAAGAACGAAGTCAAAACCTTCTTCAAAATGAGACATTTAATCTCCCTGCTAATTCAATTATTCAAATAAACATCATAAGCTATTAAATGAAATGAAAGAAAAAATTGATGTGAATCAATTGAAAATGTAGCTAATATTGAAGAAAAAAATTGGCGAGGATGATCCATGATGCGAATTGTAAATTTAGTCAAAATGATAAATTTATTTGAATATTTTTTTCCTAAAATATATGAATTTTAAATCATTATAAATTTATTTATTTCGCAGTTTTTAACGAAATAACCAGTATTAATTTATTATCATCATCAAGAAAGCATGAAGATTAGGATATTTGAATTATTAAATTTATTGCATTAAGATTAATTTATTTTATAATCTAATTTAAACCAAACAAAATATAAATGGTGAAAATAGTTGTAATAATCAAATAACAAAAATAAATAGTTAATTTTTTATGTACAAAAATTCAAAAACATAAATTGAAAATTTATCCCCACGTTATTTTCATTATCATTGCTATAACAATTAAAATTATTATCAATATTATTATCAAAACAATTAAAATAAATAAAATCCCTGGAAACATATTAAAAAAATAAACAAAAGATTTTAATACAAAAACAATTAAAAAATGACAAAAATTATCATTATCATTGCGTAAATAATAAAATAAAAAATTATATAATCCAAATAACAAATAAAAATAAGAGAAAACAGGGGGGAAAATGAATAAAGGGAAACAGAGAGTAATAGTAATTTTAAAATGACTACCAATATAAATAAGATTTTCAGGTCTGAACCAATTAAAAATAAAACACCAATAAAAAAATAAAAATTAAAAGCATAGATGCATATAAACTTAAAGAATAAACATTATCAAAGTATTTTTTTTAAAAAAAAAAACTAAATGAATTAACAAAAAAATAAAAATTTGCAATAATCAAATAACAAATATAAATAGCTAATTTTTTACTGATAAAAAAATATGAAAACATACATTGAAAATCTATTCTCACATTATCGTTATTATCATTGTTATAGCAATTAAAATTATTATTAACATTATTGTCAAAACTATAAAAAAGATTAACAGAAGAGTAAGCAAGAAAAACAATTATTATTATTATTATTATTATTATTATTATTATATTTGGGCTAATAATGAAAGAAAAAAAAATGAAACACTAAAAAAAATCCTAAAAACTTTAACAAAAGATTAAACAAAAAACATAAAAGAAAAATAAAAAGTATCATTATTATTACTGCAACAACAATAAAAATTATCAAATTATTCCGAGAGAAAAAAAAACCTAAAAAATATTAAAAAAAGAGTAAGATCAAAAAACAATTAAATTATTATTATTATTATTATTATTATTATTATATTTGTGTTAATAATGAAAGAAAAAAAATGAAAGACTAAAACAATCCTAAAAACTTTAACAAAAGATCAAACAAAAAAAAAATTATCATTATTATTACTGTCACAACAATAAAAATTATAAAATTATTCTGAAAAAAAAAAACCTGAAAAAAAAAAAAAAAAGAGGAATGAAGAAAAACAATTAAATTATTATTTTTATTTTTATTACTATTAACATCATCATCATTATTATTATGTTAATAATGGATAAAAAAAAATGAAAGAGTAAAAAAATCTTAAAAACTTTAATAAAAGATCAAACCAAAAAACTATTTGGTAAAAAAAGTAATTTGACTTGAAAATAAAAATAAAGGAACAAATGAAAAAACTAAAAGAAATAACAAAGGGAGAGAAAAAAAATAGAAATATCAATTCTCAAATTATAATTAAAAAATAAAATTCAAGAGCTAATTTTTTTGAAAAAAATATCAACTCAACAAATAAGAAAATAAAAAACAATTAAAAATAAAAGCTAAGAGCAAACTTATATATACATGGACAAAAGTAAAGAATATTCTAGAAATATAAAGAAATAAAGGGATTAAAATAAAAAAATTAAAAGTATAAGGGCTGAAATAAAAATGAAATATCAAAGGATTAAATAGAAAATTAAAAGTTTAAGGGTTGAAATGAAAATTAAATATATTATTTATTTCAATCAAAGGATAAAATTAAACAAAATAAAACTTCTGTACCAAATTGCACTAAGTGTTTTAAACTACATCTGGAAATTAAAAGAAGGAGGATCGAAGTGAACAATGCACATTCAATTAATTGCAATCGAAGGACCCAATCGTACTAAATCAAAACTTATATAACAAAAATGAGGAAGATAAATAAAATTAACAGTTCAGGGACTGAAATGAAAACTAATAAAAATTGGGGGACTCTCTTGCACTTTGACGTGTAGGAGAGAGAGAAACAGCAGCGGCGGCTTTAACCGGCCACCGCCGCGTCCACGGACATCGGATAGAGAAACGCGCCGCACCGGGAGGAAGATCAGGAGGAGGCGCATCGATCTAGACGCCGGTAGCCCATCTCCGGCGACTCCAAAACCCCGCACGCGCTGCTCAAATAGGGCGTGGGGCAGAAGACTGTCGACAGCGTGTGACGCACGCGCCGACAGTTAAAAGAAAAAAAATAAAAAAAGAATGGCCAATTACCGGTGTGCCCCTGTGCCTAAGTCAGCTATTTTGTCTTATTTGGGGCTAAACCGGTAATTGGCCATTTTCCAGAAAATATTAATATAATGAAAAGGTAGGCGGATCGGACCGGACCGGTCCGGTCCGAATGGGTGCAATTACCTCTAAGCCCCTTTACCCGAAAGCGTTTTTTTGTTTTTTTCGAGGGCTAAAAGCGTGATTTCACTGTGCAAAAATGATAAAAAATCAGAAAACCGGGTAACCAACTGAACCGAGTGAACCGAGAACCGAACCGACTCAAAAAAATACTATTACAATCCACAGTTAATACACTCACATGCTACAGTACCTAAATCTACAGTAAAACATCGAAAACGTTTATTGTTTAGTTAATATGCATGTTTAGTCAAGCTACTAAACAGGTCAGGCAATAGGCAAGTAGCTAATTAGCTAGTTTGCTTTAACCTGCCATATGATATAATGATGCAACAAAAACCATAAAGCTATCATGTCATCCTTTTGTCCATAATTTTAATTTAGGACTTAAGCCTCGCAAGGCTATAATCAACACTCATCTCGCAAGCAAGGTTTATGTTCATTTTCAACTAATCAAATTTAATTTGTTAGGGTTATAAAAATATATTAAAAAAACACTTTATATTATAATATTAAATATACTACTAAACATCTTATTTAAATTGTTACTAGGTTTAATTTGTTTAAATAATAAACATGGTGAAAATTGCTTTTCAAATTTTATTTCTCTTAAAAAAAGCTTTTCAACTCAAAACAAAGAAAATATAAGTACACAGATATATATATATATAATTTTATATTTTAATACTTAGTTTATTGAAAGTTAAGTTTTATATTAGTTTTGTAATATATTGTGGTTTGTTTGGTACGTAATTAGTTTAATCTTATAATTTATGTTATAAGTTTGGTTACTTGACTCAAGTTTATTTGTTTTTTAATTAATATTTTTTTTTATTTTATTATTAAATATTTAGTTGATTGAAAATTAAATTTCATAATTTTTTTTTTAATTTTTTTTTTACAAAATTAGCTCGGGCTCATGACCAAGTTTGCTTTATAAATGGCTAAATATGCATCATATAACTTGTGTCACTAGTTTGATGAGTTAACTAATTTTTTTTAAAATTGATATCTTTTTTAAACTTCATTCTTCAATATTGGGTTGACTAGAAACTAGTATTCATGATTTATGTTCAATGATCTCATAACTCGAGTCACAAATTTGGTTGATTAACTTATTTGACTTGACTTTTTTTGTCTTCTTTAATAGGTATTTTTTTTGTATTTCATCATTCAAAATCAAGTTGATTAAGAGTTAGGCTTTATTTTTTTTTCAATGTGGTTATCTCAGTCTTATGGCTTGAGTCACATGCTTTGCGTTGAGTAGATTCAAATTGTTTTATCGTGTCTAATTTTTTATTCATTTTTTTATTTTCAACCTTTAATAATGATTTATTAAAATTAAGCTTGGTAATTATTTTGATATATTATAGGGTTATCAAATTCTTATTATCTTGATCATAAGTTTGACAGATTAATTTAGATTGACTCAAATTATATTTTATTTATTTTCTACAAGGTTATTTTGATCTCATAATTCATGTCATGAATTTGGCAAGTTAACTCAAGTCAATTTTTTTGTTATATTTTAATCCTTTTTTTCAATTTTATTTTTCAATACTAGGTTGATTGAGAATTAAGTTTTATAATTTGTTTTGATTTGCTTTATATGAGATTATCATGGTCTCTTAATCCAAGTTGTGAATTTGACAAGTCAACTCGGGTTGTTCTAGATCAATCCAACATGTCACCATTTCAATATTATTTTTAAAAAAATATTGTTTTTATTTGTTTTGTTCTTACATATTATCTGGGTTGTTTTTGGTTTTATAAAGTCGACTGAGTTAAAATTCTTTTAAATATTAAAAAAGCATATTTAAATATCACTAATATTTTTTTAATGATAAATATCAAAATCATGTGGAATTATTGCTATATACATGTGTGTGTGTGAATAATAATGCTTGTGTAAGAGTGAATCTTTGTGTAAGTTAAATATTCCATGAAGAGCTAGTTGCAAGTAACAAAAGATGTGTTGGGGAAAAAGATGGCTTCAAATGCATATTTAAAAAAAACATATAGAACAAGTTGCTCTTCCAAAATAGTTATAGACATAGATTATTATGAATTATGATATTTTAATTATCATGGTACCCTTTGGTCTATAAATATTAACAATTAGTCTATAGAGTATTTTAGACTTTCACTGCACTTGTTGTCATTAACTAATTATTCAAGAGTGTTTGTGTCTTTTCCAGTAAAATTATGAGTTTACCACTGGAATCAAACAAAAAAATGATGGTTGGGCAAAGCTATTTTAGATATTCCTATTTAATCATGAACAGTAAAATAACTATTTTATCTTTGAATGATACAAAAAAAAAAAAGAGCTATCGATTAGGGTATTGTTGATATTTCAAGTATGGTGAATAGTAAAAACACTAATATGTGAATGGTTGGCGCCAGGGTATGATAGTATTTTATTTTCATATGCAATTTTTTGTTATTATCGCGAGCTCTAGAAAGTGTTTAAGTAATTTTTTATTTTTTTCAAAATAATTGATGGCCTGTATGCTTGACTCGCCACTAGTTTTCTTTTGTCTAAGCCATACATACGACGTGTTCGAAGTCATGCGTGGTTAAAAGTGTCTAACCTTCATCTCATCATATGCACCACCATGTCATCTTCCATATGGTAGAGCGTGTGTTGTCTTATAGCGGTTAGAGATATGCTAGTGATTAGTTAAAGTGATGATAAATTCAATGAGAAATAGGTCCTATAGAAACTCCATCTATTCCAAAGCTCTAGTAAAAAATAAAAAAAATCAATCCATTGATAAGATTTCATCAATTGAATTAAAGGATCATCCGTTAAAAGGAGTTCCAGTACACATATGAGTATAATATACCATCTATTTACCTTATTTCCTCTATGAGAGTAAAACTATTAATATTGTTAACTAAGGAAAAAAGTTCGTGGTAAAGACAAGATTACTTGGACAAGAAAAACTCGTAATCGAAAACATAACCTATTTATTGTTGTTGTTATTATTATTATTATTTTAATACACATTTTTGTTGGTAAACAAAAAATCAAATGCATTCAATTTGTTTTCTCTCTTCAGCAGTCAAAAATGTATACATGACTGAAAGGTCATTGATTTTTTTATTTCTTTTTACATCCTGATTTTTTTATATAGAAGTTCTGGTTTATTTCAATTGTGTCTTTTTTTTAAAATTGATCATATATGTTATTTTTCATTTCAATCATTAGTCTTTTTATTTATTTTTTGTCCTTATTTTTTCTATAGAAGTTTTGGTTTATTTCAATATTGTTCTTCAATTGAAATTGATCACATATGCTATTTTAAATTTCAACCCTTATTCTTTTGATTTTTTATTTGTTTTTAATTCCTTTAATTTTTCCGATCTTGAAGTTTTGACTTCTTCAATTTGTTTCTCCAATTGAAATTGATTATATATGTAATTTTTTATTTTGGCTCTTATTCTATTCATTTTTAATTTATTTTAAATTCCTTTAATTTTTTTGATCTCAAGGTTTTATTTTGTTTTAGCATTGTCCTCTAATTAAAATTGATTATATATTTTATTTTTTTTATTTTGGCTCTTATTCTTGGTTTGGTTTAGTTTTTATTTCTTTAATTTTTTCAGTCCTTTTGTGATAATTTCCTATTTTTTTTCCATATTTATGTATCTATATCTCAATTGTAGTTTTTTTTTTATCACTTTTTTTGTTGTGGTTTCTATTTTTATCCTGAAATCTAAATTTATGTTAATGATCATTTCAAAATTATTATTTCTTCTTTTTTTTCTTTGCTCTTTTTTTTTTTAGTTTTTCTGTTATTTTTTTTTTCAAATCAAATGATTTTTTATAGTAACAAGATTTATTTTGGTTTTGTCATTCTTTTTTGTAGTTTTTGTTTGGCGTTTAGTTTTTGCTTTATTCTTCAAGATAATTTTATTGTGTTCATTGTTTATACAATAATAATGATAATGATAATTTTAGTGATTATTTTTTTAATTATTCTCTTACTTACTCTAATGTTAACATGTTTTTTTTTAAGAATTATTGCAAGTGCTTATAAAATAAAATTTTGTAAAATGAATAAATAAAGTAACCCTAATAAAGTATACTTCAGTGTCTAAATTTTTTGAGTTTATAAGATGCTAAAATGAATTTAAATCTGGTGCGGGAAAATGAAAGAACACCCAGGGGGGCATGGAGAAGAGGGATTGGGAGAATATATTGGTGTGAGAAAAGGGAAGGTGAAAGGGTTAAGTTATGAATGGTGCGTAGCCTGAATTGTTTTGCATTTGGATCCCTTTTCTTTCTCTTACCTGTACTCTGATTGCAATCAAAGAGAGATTGTCGGAGAATCTACTAGAAACCAAAAGGAAAAGTAGTGCGATAGGAAGCGGTCAAGCTTGTAGTATTTGTTATAAATTAAATTCTTTAGAAATCGATCGTTCATCGAGTCACCTTAGTGGCGGGTGGGGCCTGTCTTTGTTCCCCCTCTAGCTTTTGTGCTCTATAAAATATATAGCCCAAGGCAAGGGTACAAAATTCCCTCCACAATATGTGTATTCTATTTTCTTGGCGGAAGCGTATCTCAATTCTATTGTTTAATTTATACACTATGAATACTACCAAGAATTGCTAGGAAAAACAAATTCTATTGTCAATTCTGTTTTTGTTGATATTTCGTTTAGGGTTTAGGGTTGATGTCGTGAAAAATTGATTGAAATATAGTTTTATTTTAAAAAAATAAAGTTGACATCTAAATAAAATTGAAACAACAATATATTAGATCAACTCGGGTCAACCTATCTTAACCTTTCAAATGTGTGACATGCATTATAAGATTATGATAGCCTTAAATAAATCATAAAGTTCAATTTGTAAGAAACTTGTTATTGAATAATAAAATTGAGAAAACAAATTAATCTAAAAAAAGACAGTTAAATGACTTTTCTGAACAAAATTATGAGCTGGATAGTATTATGAAAATATCATTATCAATCTTGCAAGGTCATTATATTCTTTTATTATTTTGAAAGTTTAGCATAAGATATATAAATATATCAATATATTTATTATAAAATTTCATCTCAATCTAACAGTCAGATTAAGAGATATGATTGATAAAGTAAAAATATTACTTGACCAGAATGGAAGGGATAAAATAAAACCAGAATATTCCAAATAAAATTTAGGTGAAATTTCTAGAAAGATCTAATAAGATTCTAGACGATCGAGTATGGAATTGACAATAATAACAATGATAATTACAAAGCAATGTCGCTAAAACTATACATTAATGGTGGTTTTTTTTTTTATTATTATTATTTTTAGGTTTTCCAGATTTGTTTTGAAGGATCTTTAAAGCAACTTAGAGGCTCATGGTCATACACGCTCTGAATAAAAAATATCCTTCTTCTCCATCAACAAATAGAGTAATGATATTCGTTTTGGAAGATCATAACACCCACAATCAAGCTCCTCAATTATCCTTTATTATTTCCATCCAGGAAATAAAAGGGAATAGGCGTGAGATCGAACACAAGCAGGTGATGAAATATTCTTGAAAGCTCTCTCCCTCTCCCCGAATTGATCATGGAAGGGAGATGTGAAGAGCACAAATAACTAAGAGGAAAAAGAGTGACCACGCAATCGGGATTAGCTGTACCTGTACTTGCTACTACATTATATGTGTGTGTGTGTGTATACACGAGCGCACAGCTCGACCTTGAGATATGCAGTCGATCATAACTTATTGTATACATCCTCCTCCTGCTTAGCTACATGGGAGTTGGAGAAGAAATACATGCTTGTATGGATCAGAGAAAGACAGAGGGGAAGGAAGAAAGCTCCATCCCTAGCTCTTATATATATATATATGTAAAGCATTTCACTTTCTTTTCTATCAGCAGACGGCATCATGGGCACATTCATGTATACATGATCATGATCACGATCACAGGCATTCTTGATATTTTGCTGCTCCCTTTTCAAGTTCGGTTACTCTTCGATCGATGCATGGGTGCCCCCTCCCACCCCTTTTTTCAAAATGTATTAAAACGGTTAGATTAATATATAAATCTGGATTTAAAATGGCTTAAAGCAAAAATCAAACAGAAAAGGAACAATACAACCGTGGGATAAAGAAACTCTTGACCTTGGCTGGCTAGCTTCTAATATCAAAAGCTAACTCCAGGAGACACGTTGCAATTCAGCACTCGATGATGGGTTTCTTTTACTAAATCACATTGATAGGTATAGCTAATATGTGCGTGTGAAGATGTGAATTTCAAGTATTACAAACAGGAAGTCCTCCTAGTTGAAGAAGAGAAATCAAACAGTGGGGGGTTGATAAATTGTCAACAATCAAGAGATGAGAGAGGTTTTGTCGTGTAGCATGGGGCAAGAAACAAGCCAACATGGGAGAGGCTGGGGAAATAGGAAAGAAAGGCCACACCCCCATTTATATATATATACTAGCCAAATCCCCCGCGCGTTGCCGCGGGTATTTTTGTGTATATAATTTAACATAATTAAATTAACAATGATAAATTTATATGATATAATAAAATAAAAGTTATAGATTGGGAGATAAAATGTATAAAATTTTAAGTAGAGTTTGTTACGCAAGCATAGATTATATCTTTTAGAATGTAGGTATTGCGTCATAAAAGATCACAAAAGAGCGCAAATTAACATTAAAAAAAAAAGAGCAAAATATTTTGATAAGAAAAAAAATTAATCATTTAATACAAAGAGGAAATAAAAATAATAATAAAAAAAATAAAGGGGAAAAGGAAACAATATTAATTTAAAATATTATAACAACAGCAATATCGAAGTCTTAACATCTAAAATTATTGTTGTTGTGACTATCAAAACAATAAAAACTATAAAATTATACCGAGGGAAAAAAATTAAAAAGCATGAACAAAATAGCAAGCAAGAAAAATGATTAAAATATTATTATTATTATTATTATTATTATTATTATTATTATTATTATTATTATTATCATCATCATGAAAGATTAAATAAATAAATGAAAGATTAAAAAAATTGTAAAAAAAAAAATATCAAACAAAAAAATACAATAAAAATCCAAAATTATCATTGTTGTCACTGTCAACATCATAAAAACTATCAAATTGTTCTAATGGAAAAAAAACCTTAAAAAACATTAACAAAAGAGTAAGCAAGAAAAACAATTAAATTATTATTATTATTATTATTATTATTATTATTGTTATTATTATTATTATTATTATTTTCATTTATATGTTTTATTTTTGTCTTAATAATGAAAGGAAAAAAATGGAAGAAAAAAAAATCTTAAGAACTTCAAGAAAACATAAAAAAAAAAAAAAAACTATCGTTGCTATTATTGTGAAAGAAAAAAAAGTTATCAAATTATGCCAAGAAAAAAAACCCTCAAAAACATTGACAATAGAGTAAGCAAGGAAAAATATTAAATTATTATTATTATTATTATTACTATCATTATCATTATTATTATTATTATTATTTATTTTATTTTTTTGTTAATAATGAAAGGGAAAAAATGGAAGTGAAAAAAAATTCTAAAAACTTCAACAGAAGATCATACAAAAGAATAATAAAAAAATAAAAACTATCATTGCTATCACTGCTATAAAAATAATTGTGTGTAATTTTTTTATTATAATATAAATTCAGCTAAAATAATAAATTTGTGCAGAATTCATGTAAAGTGCAAGTTTTCTACAAAATATATAAATTTAAAATCGATATAAATTTATCTGTTTTGTAGTTTCAAATGAAATAACCAGCATAAATTTATCATCATCATTAAAAAAGTAAGAAAACTCGGATATCTGAATTATCAAGTTCACTGTATTAAGATTAGTTTATTTTATAATTCAATTTAAATTAAACAAAAATAAAATATAAATTGTGAAAATACCTACAATTATCAAATAAAAAAAATTGTTCATTTCCTATCAACAAAAAGACGAAAACGTAGATTGAAAATTAATCCTGACGTTATTGCCATTATCATTGCTATAAAAGCTAAAATTATTACTAACATTACAGCCAAAACAATTCAAATAATTAAATTGCCATGAAAAATACAAAATAAAAAAGCAAAAGATTTTTTTTAAAAAATAATAAAAAAATAATAACTAAAATTATCAATATTATTGCATAAATAATAAAATAATAAAAATAATATAATCTAAAGAACAAATAAAGAAAAAGAAAAAAAAATGAATAAGGGGAAAAATAGAGTAATATTACTTTTAAAATGATCACCGATATAAATTAAAAATTCAGGAAAATCTTAAAAAAAAATCGAAAGATTTTATAAAAAAATAATCATTAAAATTATCATTATTATTGCGTAAATAATAAAACTATGAAAATCATCTAATCCAAAGAACAAATAAAAATAAAAGAAAACATCTAGCCATGGCACCCACTCCTCATCGCGGGCGGAATCATATTTTTTTTAACGTAAAAAAATATTTATTATGCATGATTTTTTTTATCATAGGATAAATTTAGATAAAAGAATCAACTTGTATATAATTTTTATGAAGTGCAAGTTTTGTATAAAATATATAAATTTTAAATGAACATAAATTTATTTGTTTAGTAGGTTTCAATGAAATAACCAGTATAAAATAAGTTGTAATTTTCTATCAATAATAAGTTGCATTGTGGATTGCAATAGTCTTTTTTTCGTCTTATTTGAGGATATTATGATTATTGTACTATGCACATAAATGAAAAAAATTGAAAATATCTCTAATATCTTGATATTATTTAAAACACATTCTACATAATAAAATGAATATATAAAAAACTAATATACATTTTTAGAAGTTCTACGCTGCACGCGCCATCCAAAATGTGGTTAAGAGAAAGCATTGTAGCAATCTATATTGTTTGTAAAAAAATTTAGCTCAAGAATTAGTCGTGGTGTGCTTACGTTGATCGGAGACCCCGATCATAAAAAAAAATGTATAAGTGAATAAAACAAAAGTATAAAACAAAGAAAAAAAAATGTACCAGCAGGAAAGCACTTAAGAAAAAAATGTGGGTCCGCAATGTGCACAGTGTAATCATGAATCAACCCTTTGAAAATGATAAAATAATTATTAAATTATCTTGGAAAAAAAAACTCAAAAACATTAATAAAAGAATAAGTAAGAGAAAAACTTAAATTATTATTATTATTATTATTATTATTATGTTAATAAGGAAAGAAACAAAAATAAATGAAACACTAAAAATATCTTAGAAACTTTAAAAAAAGATTAAAAAAAACAATTATTGCTATTACTGTAAAAAAAAAAATATCAAATTATCTAGAGGGGAAAAAAAACATTAAAGAAAGAGCAAGAACGAAAAACAACTTAATTATTATTATCATTACTATTATTGTTGTTATTATGTTAATAATGAAAGGGAAAAAAAAACGAAAGACTAAAAACATGCAAGAAATTTTAACAAAATATTAAAAAAACAAAAACAATTATTGTTGCTATCACCGGCAAAAAAAAAATATTATCAAATTATCGGGAGAAAGAAAAAAAACGAAGAAGAGTAAGAACAAAAAATAATCAAGTCATTGTTATTATTATTATTACTATTACTATTACTATTACTATTATTATTATTATTATTATTATTATTATTATTGTGTTAAATACACTTATATATATATGGGCAAAAGTAGGGATTATTCTAGAAAAAAAAAATAAAAGTATAAGGATTTAAATGAAAATCAAATATAAAGGGCTTAAATTAAAAAATTAGAAGTCAAAGGGCTGAAATGCAAATTATATTTATTTTCAATTGAAATAAGAGGACAAAACTGCAAAAATCGGAACTTGTGTACCGAATTAATTGATTTATATACAGACAATCCGGAAATTGAAAGTAACAGGACCGAATTGAAACTTTGACATTCAATTAATTAAAATCGGAGGACCCAATCGAACAAAATCAAAAATTATAAAACAGAAATGAGGACCCAAAACGAAATTAAAAGTTGAGGGACCTAAGTGAAATGTTAACAAATATGGGGGACTCTCTTGCGCATTGACGTGCAGGAGAGAGAGAAAGTTGGCCGGCGGCTTGAACCGGCCTCCGCCGCGTCCACGGACATTAGGTAGATACACGCATCACCGCGGGAGGAAGACCACTCGGCGGCGCACCGGAATAGCCTCCGGTAGACAATTTCCGGACGCCGTATGAGGCCGCACGCGCCACCTGAACTGAGCGTGAGGCGGAAAACCGCTTGGCGCGTGCGGATCACGCCCTGACAGACGCCGATTAAAAAATTCGAGAAATAGGGACAATTACCGTTCTAGCCCTGAAGTCAATTCAGTGTTTTTGTCTTATTAGGGGCTATAACCGTATTTAGCCATTTCCGAAAATTAAAAAAAAATAAAAAGTTGCGGCGGACCGGACCGGGGCGGGCTGGTGCAGACGCGCGCAATTACGCAGGTGCCCCTCAGCCGGATGCCTTATTTTGTCCTATTACCGGGGGTTAAAGCGTGAATACACTGTGCACAGCTGATTATTAAAAAAAAAAGGAAAAACCGAAAGAAAAAGAAGGAAAAACCGAAATTGGCCCCGTTTCACAGCCACCTTTGCCGCGCGTCCGAGGGCCATTTTCGCCCCTACACTGCTCGAATCCACAGTCAACTGAGTCTTGCGCTACAGTGAAAACTCAACGCCCTTTATATTTTTTGTAATATATATAATCAACAATAAAGAAATGACATAAATTTTGGTGAATGTTGCAGCAGGGGTAATAATTGGCAGGCATCGACAAAATTACAGCAAAGGAAGGAAGGAAGGAAGGAGAAGGACACCCTTTTCATCTCTTTCTTGTTCAAAAAAATAAATAAAAACTTTTAACTCTTATTACCACCCTCATACAAAATAATAATAATAATGCTGGGATAGACACAGCCTCTATACCCGCTCAAAACTCTATTCATGAGAGTGTAGTCATTTATAAATTAAATTAATAATTTTGTAATGTTTTCTTCATGGCTTTAATATGTTAACGTCAAACTAAAATAAATTATTTCAGTGTAATCTCAAATCAAATCTGTTTTTGTGGGGGGGGGTTGACGAGAATGGATGGCCAATCAAGCCATACAAATATTAACTAAGAACACTCGTTACTATAATTTATTTTAATTATAGCTATAAAAATCATCACAATATTAATCTCACCCTTACTATTTTTCACTTCACTTGCTTCGGTTCTGTATTTTACAGATAAATTCATGTTAATAATAATAATAATTTACTCTAAAAAACTCCAATTTTTATTTTCTTGAGAGAGAAAGAGAGGCACCGATGCGTCTTTTGATGTGTGAGTGGGTGGTGCTCCTCTCTCTCATTTATACTCTCTCTCCCCCCCTCTCTCTTCTCCTTCTCCAGGAGCACTTGTACTATTTCTTTCCTTTCCCTTCTCTCTTGTAAAGAAACTTGAAAAGGCTTGTTTTTTCTCTTTCTTTCCTCTACTTTCTGCTCGTCAATACCATACCATCTCAGAGCTTAATAAGGTTTGTTTCACTTATCATTTTCTCTTCGATTTAGTGTTTTGCTTGATTCTGTCTCAAAGATGAAGTCTTTTCTTGTTTTTGCCTTCACACTCCTATATGGGCTCATGTGATTTCATGATCTCTCTCTGCCTTCCATTTTTCTCTCCCTTTGATTTTCCGGGCTGTTTCTGTTTCAATATTTTGAAACTAGTCAAGACTTTCAGACTGGTCTCTGGTCATAATATGCCTTTCCATTCTTAGATTCGATTTTCTCCTGGATTTTTTTTGGTCAGTTCAAACTGTTCACCTTGTAAATATAGAGATGCCTGAAATCTTGGGGTGCCTGCCTGCCTGCCTCTCTCTCTTGATTTCTCTCAGATGGCTGCTCGGCTATACATAAAACTCAATCCATCTAATCTAAAGTACTTTCTCTTTGGTTTTTCAGTTTCTTTTTGGTCTTCATTTTGTTTCCTTCATAATTCACTGGCTAGCTGCTTCTCTTACAATAGTCCTTTCTCCTCTTGGATTTTTGAAAGTTTCGTGTAGATGCAAATCACAACCTCTTAAAAAAGGTTTTTAATCTCGATGATTATCTATCTATTCTCATAATCATATGAGATTTGATTTGATGGTACTGTACTTTGAGCTTTCAACTTCATCTTCTCTTTGTTTTTGAGGGGTTGTTTTCCCCACATAAAATAACGCATGCTAATCAAAACTTTTGGGAAGAGTTTCAACATCATCTATGCTGAAGTGGGTATTTGTTGTTTTGCGAAAACTTAATTTTGGTGCTTTTCTTTGCTTGATCGATCAAAACACCACAGGATGCTTCGGTTTCACTCATTCCCACATAAAATAACGTTTTCTACAGGCGAATCTCTCCTTAATTTTTAGCTAGCTACCCACTAATCCTCCACTGATATTAACATCTTCTACTTCTGGCCATGTCCTTTGCTAAAACTGTTAATGATCTCATGATTTCTTTCCTCTTTGTTTTTTTCTGTGATCTTTGCAGGCAGGTTAAATGGATGAAGATTATAATGGGGCTGCTTGATCTTCTTGTTCGGGTGTACAAATATAGGTAGCTAGCTGGAGCTTTGGTTTGCGTCTTTGTGTTGCTGTTGCGGCTGTGGAGGTCAATCGCATGTGGCGAGAGTTCTTTGGTGGTGGGGTTTTTTGAAATAGAAAGACAGAGAGAGAGAAAGATAAAAAGAAAGGCAATACTTCTACTACTACTACAAGTTACAAGTGAAAGAAAGAAAGAAAAGGAGAAGGGCTGTAGTGATATACTACTAGCTACTAGCTATATGCTGAAGACTAAGAAGATAAAGATAAGGCAAGACAGCAGTACTGGAGGATATAGTTGTGGAGAAGCTGAAGTTGCTGCTGCTGCTTGTGACTGTTACAGAAACAGCACAAGAAGAAGAGAGAATAATAGCATCAGATGTTATCCATTGAAAACCCTCCAGTACCCGATCCCTGCTCATGTTCTTCTTCCCAACTGAATAGTAGTGATGAGAGGGCTTCTCAGCTTCCCACCAGTACTAATAATAAGCTTCCTTCTCCCAATTTGTCAGACGTAGGAGTAGTAAATCTGCCAAACACAAACCCGTCGCTTCATCATCATCGTCATAATACCTTACTTCCTAATTTCTCCATAAGGTAAAACAATTCGCTCTTCTTATCTGATCCTTTCTTTCAGGGATATAAATAGTACTTTTTTAATCTGATTTATTTATTTTTGTCGTGGCTCTCTTGCTTTGCTTTGCTAAGCTGACTACTACTCTTTCCTTTTCTCTCTTTGTCATGGTGATCTGATCAAAGCCAGCTAATCGATCTTCAAGATCTTTTGTTGGGCCAGATCCAGAGTTAAATGCCCCCCTTATGGCTCAGTTCAACATGGGCACACCTCCCATCTTGTCTTTAGTTCGGTCTTTGAAGACTTTTTCTTGCTTTGATTATAATGATCATATTCAAGGCTTCTTCATGGGGTTCTTGTTTTTGTGAATTTAATGGTTTTTTGAGTCAATACTCATTGCCTCTAATCTTTGTCAATTATTCTTGCTTGTGATTTCATGTCACTTTGAACAAACAATCTTTACTTGCTCTAACCATATCATGCTGCAACCTGCAGACCTTTTCTCAGTCACTAGACCTTCGCTTGAATTTTGCTTGACTGTTTTCTTACTGTTTTGGGTTTCACTTCCAGTTCCATGAACCTTATTTTCCCTTTCGAACTTGTTGTTTTTAACATATGATATAATTAAGGTTTCCAATTATGTACATAATAAGATCGTTATAGCTTACATATATAATTTGATTTTTCTAGCTTGTTATAGGTAGCTTGATCTTCGTTCATACTAACAGAAACAGTGGTTTGCACTGCAGAGATTATGTATTTAAAGCCAGGAGCAAGGATATCAAGAATAGCTGGCCTTTTTCTCAAAAACAGTTGCAAATTTGTTTGAAACATGGCGTGAAGGACGTGTTGCCACAATTTCAGCCTCTTGATACTGTAAGAAACCAGTTCTTTAAGAGATGTACGGGTGAAACCAGTTCAGTTGAGAAGGAAAACATCAGCAAAGGAATCAATTTTGACAAGGAGGCTTTGAGGCCGGTCAATCATGTGCTGCTAGATTCGTTTGATGATACCCACTTGAATAACAAGCTAGCTGAATCCTGTGTAGTCATAAGTTCATGTAGATCTGAAGAAGAAAATGATTTCCCATCCACAACAACAAGTGAGATAAATTCAGTTCCTGATAACAGGCAACCTAGATCACCATTAGAAACTCAAACTTTGGTCAAAGCCGCTGTTGAAGTTGAAGCTCCTGTGACGCACAGGACTGAAAGCACCTCTAGGCCGTTGGCTAAGAAGTGCAGGTTGATTGTGAAATTTGGTGGCAGCTCTGATCGTAGCTCAGCCGAAGATATTGCTTCTAATTGTACCACTACATCAGAAACAATGGCTTCAAAAGTTTGTCCTGTTTGCAAAACTTTCTCATCCTCATCAAACACTACCTTGAATGCTCACATTGATCAGTGCCTTTCTGTGGAGTCAACACCGAAGTGGACTGATTCTAAGCCAACAAGGTATAGAATTAAGCCGAGAAAGGCTCGGTTGATGGTGGATATATATGCTACAGCTCAATATTGCACGTTAGAAGAGCTTGATCGAAGAAATGGTACGAGCTGGGCCACCATGTCAAACTTCCCTGCTCAAGAGACTCAGAAGAATGACGCACCTAATGAAGGGAAAAAGCAAAGGGTGTCCACAATTCATCCTGAGGATGCTGGTGATGTAGGCCCAGTTTATATTGATGCAGATGGTACCAAAGTTAGGATTTTATCTCAGTTTGATGATAGACCACCAGTAACAAAAGTTAGCGAGGATATTGGAGCAAGAAGGGAGGATATTGGAGTAATGAAATCTTTGAAAGGAGGCAAAATAAGCAAATACATTTCAAAGAAAAAGAAAAAACGCTTAGCACAAAAGCATCACAAGTATCTAAAACTTGATTCTCAGAGCAAAAGGATTTTGTTCCACAAGGCGCCTTGCGCTCAGGTACAGTCTCTTGCTCGCACTACACATTCTTTCTTCCCAAACTTCATATAATCATCTCACTGACTACCCTTGTCCATTTTCAATCGCCAAGAAATTTTAGTATGTGATAGATCAGTTAGTTTTTCTTTTGTTTTCTAATGTCATCCAGAAGCTTGATCATGTTATGTTTTGGGGCAAAATGCATCTTGGATGCTTCAGCTGGTATTGTGTCGCGTCCATCTGTGTAGTGTTTATGTTATCTGTATGGAATTTATTGTGCAGAACAATTGCTGAAACACTATAGTTTCCACCTCAAGCTCTTCTATAACATATTTTGTAGATTTCTTGTGATTATCCTGTACTTTAATTTACAAATTTTAAACCATCTTTTGTTTCAAATTCAGTAACATAATATCAGATATATACGACTCTCAATATTGCTGTTAAACAGATTTCTGGATGTCAAGAAGAATTTAACGGGGAGGGGAAAAGTTGTGAGAAAGAACAACGCATGTTGAAGCAAATCAATCCCAGTGATGGCGGGGCTTTAAGACCATGGATTTGCTCCAAACGAAGACGTTTTCCAAAGAAGATTCCATCTCAAGTGGGTCGTCAACCTGCGAGATGTAAATGGCATTTGGGTCAAGATTTGCTAGATGAGAATGGTAATCTTTCAGAGAGGAGCCGCACTCAGAAATCTGTCATTTTGTCTGATAACCCAATCTCTTCTCATAGAAACAATGAGAGGACGGAGAAGCCATTTCATAACAAACAAGTTAATGAGAGTATGGAGCACTCTCCTGGAAGAAAGATGGTAACTAATCTCCTAGTGAGAGACAGGATTAATGGCAGACTGGATAAGTTGTTTCCACCAATGAAGCAAAATGCCAGTCAATTGAGCAAAGATGGCACTTCTATTCGTGATAGCTGTTTGCTATTACCTCCAGACTCTCCCAGGATAAAGGTCTCTTCACTAACCAAGAAGACCATTTATACTAAGGCTGATACAAGTAATAATTCAGATACCTCTCCCGTTGCTAACACAAGATCATCCCGGAGTTCTCGTACAGCTGTATCTAAAGCAAAGAGATTCTCCTCCTTTCGGAAAAGTGTACTGTCTGTCAGCAGCCAATCTTCTGTGACTGAATCCAGGCCCAGCCAAGTTAGGAGATGGTCAGCCCTTGACAAGTCTGAAGAGCCTTTGACAACAGAAATGGATGAAGAGGCAATGGGCAGGCATTCTGAGGTTGATGAACAGAATGATTTGATGCAGGATCATACGGAAAATGTACTTGAAAGAGAAGAAATAACTGATGAGGTGTCTCTTGGTGGAAGTTCCATGGAAGCTAGGCAAGAAAAAAGATTGTCATGTAGCTCTGACAGGCTGGAAGCCTTGTTTTTGAGGAGCTCAAAATCTACACCTCACTATGGTCTTGATGAGGAGATAAATGTGGATTCTTCTGCTAGAGTCGATGATTATTATTCACATAAAATTGATCCTCTAGAATCTCCTGGAACACAAGTTCCAATACATGATGACATTGTTGTTGAATCATCTTCCAAGACTTTGGATGGGAGGACGAGTGCCTTTGGTACAAGTAAATCCATTGACACTGAATTCTATGAGCTAGGTATTTCTTCAAAGGTCCCATCAAAATGTCTTCGGTCTATTGAAGATTATGAAGGGCTTTTAAGGCAAAACGATGGGTCAACTGGTCCAACTGAACCACGTTTTGTTCACAACCATGGGATGTTTTCTGCTGCTGAAGCTGGCAATGGCATGATGGGCCAAAATGCTCATATGAGGGTGGTGGAATTGGATTCTGAAGCTGCAAAAGTAGACTCTTTTCCTGAGGTTGATCCCATTCTTATTCCAGGACCACCGGGGTCATTTTTGCCAAGTCCTAGAGATATGGGCTCTGAAGATTTTCAAGGAAACTCATCATTGACTAGTAGCCAGGTTCAGTCATCTCCAGATCAGCATGATGTGGTTGATGGAGATTCATCAGATTCCCCTCTATCTGCAGCGTCGACTATCTCTAACTCCATGGCTGGAAGATCTAATTTCAATTATTCAGAACCACCATTATCTGCAGGACATTATGTTTTTCAAGACAATATTAGGCCAGGTTTAATGTCTTCTGGAATTGAATCTTTGACACATGATGCTGATGCACAAGCACCAACTACAGGAGTTGAAAGAGCTAATTTCCCAGGAGAGTACGTGAAACTTGATAGGCTCTCCATAGAGAAGGAATCTTTTGGCTTAAAAAATGATCAGCCATGCTGTTGCCAAAGAAAGGAAAGATTTGCTGAGAGTGTTGCTCTAAATCACCAAGAATCACAGCTACTAAGGCGGAGGAAAATGCCATTGATGAGAGTTCCTTCTGTTTGCAAGCAAATGGGTTACAATTCAAACCCAACACTTATTAATTTGGATGTCAGGCCTGAATTAGTTCCCCTGAACAGTTACTCAGCTTCAGGATCTGAAAAGATTGTTCTCCCACTCATCAAGCCCCACGTGGATCCTATTGCTTTGAAGGACCCTCCCAATAATTCTGCAGTGAGATTCTTAGCTCGTGCAGATGGTGATTCTGCTACTCCATCTGCTTCTAATCCTATACTCAGACTGATGGGGAAGAACTTAATGGTGATCAACAAAAATGATGATAATGTACCCATGTCAAATGGGCAGGTCCAACCTTGTGCTCAAACAATCAATCAAACTCCTGACTTTCCAACAATTTCTGCAGTCTCTCCTGGCACTATTCAGAATCAGGACGGTCATTCATTTCATCGCGTCACCCCTCAAGGTTCTGCCATCTTTAGTCGGGATCCATACAAGCCATCAGTTCAACGTTTCGATGTTGGGTTGTCCAACAGTTTTGGAAGCCACACTGATTCTAAGCTACCCCGAGCACCATCGCAGTTACCAGCAGGCATGTTTTGTCACCAACAAAATGATGGTAGTTTTGTAACATCCATGAAGCCTCAACAGTGCAAACATGATTATAATTTCTCAAGCTCTCAGAATACGCTAAAGAGAAGACTAGATGCGTTTCCTACGTGTTCAATGCAGAAAGCTACAGAAGCTACTGACCGCCAGTGCAAGCGTGCAGATTCATCTGTCAAAGAAATTATCATCATTGATGATGTTCCTGAGAGTCAACCTGTTGTGATCAGTGACATTACAAAATGCAATGAAGGCTGGAGGGAAAGACAAGAAGTTCCATCTGGCATCTCTGTTCCAACCACCCCAGTTTACAACATGAGTAACGTGAATCCCTTTACTTGTTATCAGTCACAAGACCACCCTCCATTTGGCGGAATACCATTGTTGCACAATGGAAAATTTCATGCATCTTCCACTAGTCTAGTTAATACGAGTCCTGCTAGGTGGGGTCATCCATCGGAAGGTCCCAGCGTGCTGCAACAGAATCCTTTCATGGCTGCATCAAACTCATCTGGTCATCCAAGATCGCTGTATTATTCTCCAAGCTTTTCATAGTCACCGTGGTTAGCTTTCATGATCATTTCTGCGCAGTTGTGCTTCAGCAGGTTTACATCGAGGCACTGAACTCGAGTTTCTCCTAAAGCTACCGTTGCCTGAAACTTTTGGGTTCGTAATTTAATCAAAGACAAACCTGCATGAGTTTTGCAGTTGGGATCTCAGACGAAGTTTGTATTTATTATTTCCAATGTACTGATATGTTGAGTCTATGGCACTTTTCTTGGCGTTCTGCTTGTCAAGCAAATCTCAAAGCTTTCAAAAACTAGACAATGTATAAGCAAATCCTTGAATAATAGTCGACCTGGAACTTGGCTGAAAGACAACGGAGTCAAGTGTTCCTAAAAGAAATTTCCATATACTCTCTCTCACATGATGTTTATTTCCGTTTTATACAATCATTCGAGCTGCATTTTGTCATAGTTTCTGGTTTTATGCATGCGAGTTTTAAAACATTCGTGACTGATCACTAAACTACTTTCACTTACATTTGACTTAACATGAACATGCAAGGCAACGGGCATGCGTTTAAACAGAAACATTGCTTAGGACAAGAGTGAAAGATTTTATAAATATTTTATTTTAGACAAAAAAAACAAAGTTTGGATGAAATTGTTACACGAAGCACACTGTGTTTGCATTTTCTTGGTTTCCTGGCATATGAGCCAATAGAATTACTATCAAGGATGGATAAATTTGTGTACTTGGGAGTCATTTTCATGATAGGGCATATTCTAACAAACCTTAAACAAGTGCATGCATTTGGAAGCTTTGATGTTTCTCGTAGCTAGACAGTGCAAACAATGACAATGATGCATGTCCAATGCAGACCCCCTCCCCTTTATTCTTCTGCTAGCTAGATGTGTTGAGCTTGCATGCATTAGGACGCAGATGATCATAATATTCATACAGCCAGTGGAGAGAGAGAGAGAGAGAGAGAGAGACGTTCTGGCATGTAGTATATGAGAAGTAAAACATGATGGCCTGGCAAGGGGGGCCCTTTTTGGGTTAATTTGCACCATGGATTGGAGGAGAGACTGGGTCCTGTAGTTTGCAGCTACGGGATAGCGAAGCTGTGCCACAAGAGTAGCTAGCTACTTAATTATTTTAGTATTTTATTGCATGGTGAATTAGCTAGCACACCAAAGGTGGACAGATGAAAAGAAAGCTGAGAAGCGTGGAAGAAAGGGTCCAAGATCTGTGTTTTTAATTACGTGTGGGCCATCATTTGTCTTTTCCGTCATCTCTTTTAGCATTCCCCTGCCCTTTCAAAACTCTTGAATGAGTGCAAGAATCTCTCTCTCCCTCTCTCTCTTGACTACCATGGGGATAGATTACTTTTTTGAGATAAAAAAATAATAATAATAACATCAAGTATGTTTAATGTCTGTTAGTATAAAAACATTTAGGATACCCATTACTATTAAAAAAATATTAAACTTAATATAAAATTGAAAAAGTAAAATTTAATTAAATCAATTCATTGAATCAACTCTTGATATTTTATTATACTTAAATAGAATAACTCTATAAAAATAAATTATAAAATTCAATTTATAATCAAATTAATATTAAATAATAAAATTAAAAACATATAAAAAAATCACTTGTATCAACTAAACAAACTTGTGATCAGATTCAAGACTCAGATAACCTCATAGAATACAAAATGAAATTTATGAAATCTTATACTAAATCAACCCAATATTAAATAATAAAATTAAAAAACTGAAGTCAATCAATTTAGCTCTCAATCTCGATTATAAAACTGTAATAACCACATACTGGTAGATAACAAAACTGCAATTGATCAAATTAGTTAAAAATATATTATTTGTTGTCTATAACATACTAATTATTTATTGTGCATGTTTTAACCTTTTGAAGAATAATTTATTTTACAGATAGCAAAAATATAATTGTTAAAATTTATCAAAGATTATTTTTTTCAAATTTTCCTCATATTATTATATTAAAATTATATTAGAGCACAACGATTAAATTAATGTGAGATTTATAAATACAAGTTAATATATATATATATATATATATATATATTAAGACATTAATATCAAAAAATATATCACAATATATAATAAGCCTCTCCTATTTTTTAAGGAAAAAATCCAAAAAATAATTATTATCATTATTCTAAATATTTTTTCTATATTAAAATAAATACATATAAAACAATATAACATTAAAAATTTTAAGTTGATTATTTAGCTAAAATGTATAGCATTTTAAAAAAAAACAAATGGATTATTAACAATTTTGTTATATTTTAAAAAAATTGGTACTAGTTGTGGCGAAACATAGAGTAATTATTTTTATTCTATTACTGTAGATAATTTGGCACAATTTTTCTACACGACGACATATGGTTTTGTATATTTATTTTTTTATATAAGATATAAAATATCATACATAAAAAAGACTTAAAAGTTGTTTTCACAAAAATAATATTGACCAAGGAACTTTTATCACAATTATTATAGATGTCATTATAAATATTATTATACATAATTAATATTTTGATCATTATTGGTCATACTATAGACGACATCATAATTATTCTTAAAAAAGATTTTATTTATTTATAAGATTTATTCCTCATATTATTATATTATTAGTATTTTAGAGCACTAATAGTAATTTATAATTTTTTTTTAAAAAAATAAGTCATTTATTTATATATATTTTTTAAGGTTCTTATATTAAATAAATATCAAACTATATAATTAGTTTTAAATATTTATAAGAAAAGAAAAACTATCAAATAATTATTATCACTATTTGTAATGCCTTATCTATAATAATTAGAAAAAAAAACAATATTAAACAAAAAAACAATTAAAAAACAAAATAAATGACAAAACAAAAATTAAAAACTATTTGACTTGAAGAATAACTAAAAATAATAATAATAAAAAGATAAAAATAATAAATATAAATTTTCAAATGATCAATAACTCAAATTAAAATTCAAACATTCAATAAAAAAACCCTTAATAAAGAATAAAAATTGGAAATAAAAAATAAGAGTATATACATATAAACATGGACAAAAATATGAACTATATAAGAAATATATATTAAAAACTAAAGGAATTAAATAAATCAAGATTAAGAGCCGAAATGAAAAATGCATATATAATAAATTTCATTTAAAGGACAAAATTAAACCAAATTTAAAACATTGATAGTGAAAAAACTCAAGAATTTAAAACCAAACCGGAAATTAAAAGAATGAGGATCGAAATGAAACTAAAATATATAATCTATTTGCATGGAAGGATACAATTGAAACAAATTAAAACTTTGTTACAAAAAATATTGAGAATTTCAAACTAATATGGTAATTAAAAGACTGAGGACAGAAATGAAACTACAATATATAATCAATTTCAATTGAAAGATCAAATTGAAACAAATCAAAACTTATATAACAGAAATAAGAACCATATAAAATAATCGAAAGATCAAAAAATAAAATGAAATTACAATAAATAGCGGAGCTGACGTGTACTTATGCAGGTAAAAGAAAGAAAAGAGAAAAACAATTTAATAAACCATTAACATGTCTATGGCCACCTAGGAATAGTGCGCACGCGCACTAAGAGGAAGAGAAAATGACTAATAATAATTATAGATGTTGGTTTGGTATTTTTAGGTGCAGGAATGCATAGCACGCGTTGTTTAAAATCCATGTGAACGTTGGCACGAACGACGCGTTAACTCGACAGAAAATATAATAAAAATACGCGCTATGTATTTTTATCTTATTCATGGATATTATAGTTATTTTATTGTGCACAAGAAGACAAAAAATCAAAAATACCCCGGATCCAAGGCTAAAAACACGGTAAATGGGGGGCAAAATAATAATATTACTATTTCATTCCATAGTGTCTCTAGTCTAGATGGAAAATGAAATTCATTTTTCATTACTGTTTAGTTTGCTGATCTCTTTTAGCTTTTTTAGTAATAATACTGATTGGTCCTTGTAGTTTCTTAAAATGCAAAAATAGATTTTTTTTTTGAATAAATTCAAAAATAGATGAACTCTAGACAAATCATTTATTGCTTAACCTAGCATAACAGACGAGAATAATAAAGAAAAGGGATCAGATTAGTCACCTGATGAGGAGTAAGGTAGTAGACTTGCAATATTGGAGGAGAAATTATCACATGAAATTGTGCTACCATTCCAATCAATAAAACACACTATGATAGGCCACCCAAAACATTCATCCAACCAAGACGGGCGGGCGATGCAATACTAATATCTTATAGGCTAAACCTATTTTTTATAATATAAAAAATATATCAACAAGTGTGAATAATTTGAAACCTTGTTGGGTCCTAGTTACCAATTAAATTATGTAGGGTCTAGTTCTAAATAAACTCTTTCATTTCATGATTTCAAATGCAATATGTATAAACATGACTTTTATTTCAAAAAAATCAAGATGATAATTGTTTTTTTTTTTTTAAATATCAAGACAATGACAAATTGAATCAATTCCACATAACTTGTGTTATGGACTACGTTAAGCTTAATAAGATGTTTTTATATTTTGTTTAATTATATGGTGACAACATTTTGCACCAACTTAAAAAGAAAATTTTATTTGAAGTAATGATAACCTTGTAGAAAAATAAATCATATAGTTTATTTCTAAATCAATCTAATATTCAAGAATAATTTAAAAAAAAACAACTACAGGAACAAATAAAAAAAAACATTATTTATTCAATGGGTCAACTCGTGAAACCTATAAACTAGATAGCTCAGGCTAGCATGTAAAAACCATAAACCAAATTATGGACTCCGGTGGGGTTATAATTTATTTTCTCCAAAGATATTTTAATTCAACTAAATGATAATAAAAATAGACAATCACAAAATCAAACACCAACTTAATATTAAGGACTTAATTGCCAAAAAAAATTAGGTCTTAGAGACAATTTGAGTGTTAATTGAAAGAATCAAAGTTTGGGGTTTAAAGATAAATTAGTGAAATGAGAGGTTTAATTGCATGACATTTAAATTTTAAAGATGAATTACAGACTTAATTGAACCAATTGGAGACCAAAAACCAATTAAAAAAAGGTGTGTGACTTTGAGGACTATAATCATTGGAATTAAGGGCCAAATTGAAGAATATTAAGAGTTTATTAACCGATTAGGATTTCAATTAAACAAATCAGAAGCCAATGACTAAATTGAAAAAGACACTTAAATGTAGGGATGGGAATTGAATTTGACATGGTGAAATTGAATACAATTAAGAGTTTAGAAATGATTATAGGAAACATAAAACGAGACTGTAAGAACAAGGGTTAAATTTAAGATGCCAAATATTAAATAAAAAAACCATAATTCTTAGGGATTATCCAAAACAAGGTTATTCAAGAACAATATGCATTTTCTTTGGCTCGTCATATAGGCAAATGAAAGGATGTGTTATTCTTAATCACCTTTAAGGTTATAACCACCATTGTACAACTAAGAAACAACCTTTTTACAACCTTATTACCTTGAAACCAAATATTTATGTTTCATGTTCTTCATTGATCATCACAACATCTTATCCCTGATCAGCCCTTATTGTATGTTCAAATGTTTTTAAATGAATAAATATATTTGATAAATTTTATTAAAAAATAAAATAAAATCATAATATGTGGTGTATAGTGTATAATGTATTAGAATTATTAATAAACCAGATAACATGGTCCATTTCAAGGGTTGTATTGAAATTTTATTAAAAAAATAAATAGTCATAATATATAGTATTTAGTATACTAAAATCTGTTATAAGTCATATAAAATGGTCCATAAACGGGTGTGATTATACTATATCCTACAATAACACTAATATTATTTTTGTGTCTTGTCAATCCTGGACTATTTGATAGTACATAGATCAAAACTATACATATTAGTTTTTTTTTATATATTGTCCATTTATAATTCACCTCCAAAACTCTTTGAATAATGCATAGGAGTAAATGTGAAATAATAGTAAACTTTTTATTGTGAAGTTAGGATAAAGATGAATTACTTCATTGATTTAAAAAAAAAATGTTTCTATTATACCACCATAATATCAAGAAAAAAAGATGATCTAGCAATAAATTATTCAGTATAGGCCTCAACTTAATCATACAATCAAGTTCTCAGACTCTATTCAACCATTAAATTAGATTGATTGGTCATCTAGGCTGGTCCATTCCAACCACCTATCTAACCCTATCTAACACATATAAATTAGGTCTTAACTCATGTATCATTTCCTTTTCTAGGAGAAAACATTATATACACATTAGCAAAAAAATCAAATTATATATATATATATAAGGTCCCATTGAAAATTTTCAATAGAATTTCTCTTATAATGACAAATCCCAAGTTATTGATATAGAACATAACCTTCAAAGAAAAAAAAATTCAATCTCAAACCAAATATCATGGGTCTATACATTCTTAAATATCATCCTCATCACAAACACATAGAATAAAACTTATATTTAACAACAATTATCAATTAGAATAGGAATTAAGATAAATCAATCACATAAATAGGATATTATGAAAAGAAAAATTAATTTCTTGCATTCCAATTCTTTCTAAAGATCACTGAACGTATATATTAAGTTTACCAATATTTAATTGACACAAAATACTAAGATGGACCATCGAGAGTTAGATATAAAAAGCTAATAAACAACATAATCTATTTCTGACATGGAGATGATAAACCTAAAAGAGAAATACAAGATAATTCTATATATAAATCTAATAAATATATTGATAAATTTATTAAACCAATTACATACAATCATACATAGCTATTTTAAACAGAGACTAACTTTTCCATCTATATACTATTGATACTAAATATTATCAATATCTTTATTAGCCTACAAAGCAATGATATTAAAAAAAGACCAATTTTTGAGTCCTTAACATACCTCATAGTTATTTATGGTTGTCATCATCCAATTTTTGGGTGATTCCCCAAAATATCCCAAAAACTAACAAAAATAAAATAAAAGGGGTTGGTGTCGGTAGAAAAATTAATGTGGAAATTTTGGACGTTTTCGAAAGCCTAGTCGTAACTCTTTTTGACTAGAAATGAAGGAAAATACAGATTTAAGGCTAAAATAATTTATTCAGAAGACATAATTAAATTTTTATGGGATGATTTGATTTAATCGTCAGCCAACTTTAAAGTGTAATTATGCTTCGAAATTAATTGAGAGCCCAATTGAAGGATTTAATTAAGCACAAGGGCTTAATTATACTTAAAATGGGTAGAATTAATCTAATTAATGGTTTGATTGCTGAGAAATTAAATTTGAGAGCTTAATCTGGGTTAAATTGAGACTATCAGAATTTTCGGCGACGAAACTTTTCGAGTGAAATCGGAAGCCAAAATTGAAGATAAAAACATCGTTCTTCTTGGTTTTTCTCATCGAAAAAATCTTTTTTTATCACAGCCTATTTATTTAAAATTTCCAAAAAAAAAAACACTACCGGCAGCATGCTTGGCCATACTAGCAACCATGCTGCCACCACTCCCTCTGCAACACCATTCCTAAATTCCCATACTTTGGACACTTACCCCATACCATGCACCATGCTTTATTTGCCTATAAATAAGGCGAGAAAACACTATCATAGAGGGGAGGAGAAAATTTTGAAATGGAAGGATAAAACTAGGTTAAACACAGAGGGGGAAATAACACTTTCACGGGGCTGAAAACTAAAAACAAATAAAGGGAACGAGAGAGTTTTACGTAGAAACAGAGGGGGATTTACAGAGGAGAAAATTTTTGGGGAACGTCACGGGGAGATTAGTTAACACAAAGAAAAAAACTGGAGGAATTTTACGTAGGAAACAGGGGACAAACAACGAACACATGCAGCAAAAAAAACCTGCAATGACAACTAGCTGCCCCTTTGTCTCCCTCGGTTCTTCTTCTCCAACGCCGGCAGAGCAACTCCGGCATCCCTCTCTCTCCTCGTGTGGCAGCGTCGCAGCTCCTCCCTCTCTCCCTCTTCTTTCTCCCGTCAGCCGACAGCAGCCCGTTGCAGCTTTCTCTCTCTTCAAAACCAGTGGCAGCCGGTGCTCTCTCTCCTCCAACAGCAACACTTTTCGGCGAGCACCAGCATCTTTCCCTCAGCACCGGTGGCATCTCCCCATGACAGAGGAATCACCAACAGCAGACCATCTCTTCTTCTCCATTGGCTCCGACATCACAGCAACAACAAGTAGCCAATTCCAGCATAGACCAACGACTTTGGAAGCTTACTCCGGCTACCACGGACCACCTTTTTCGACATCATGATGACAGGGAGAACCACCTCTATGTCCTCTACCCGGCAGCAATAGCAGGTGAACCTCTCGTCGTTGTCGGCCGACCAAGTTACTGTTCACGTAAATTGCACTGCATTGTGTTTTGCGTTTTGCGTTTTGTGTTTTCTTTTTTTTAATTTCTGGGTTGGGCTGCTCTCGGCCATCCCAGCCCAACAGTGGTGGGCCTTTGGCCCACCTTGGCCGGTCCATTTGGTTGGGCAGGCCCATCCTAAATAATTTTTTTAATTTAAAAAAAAACAAAAACAAAAAAAATGCAATAAAAAATTGTGTTTGTTTTCGTGTATACGGCCGAATTCCAAAGTTTTTTCATCATATTTTTCGTAAAAAATATTGCGTCTTTCTTATGTTTTAAAACAAAATTGGGTATCGTAACTAGTTTACGATAATCCTTTGGTATTCGGCCAAAATGTCAAAAATAATTTAACAATTATTTTGTTTTAGCTTTCACGGTGTAAATTTACATTGTAAAGTACACCTGCAGGTAAAAAGAATTTTTACTACTGTGTAAAATTACATTGTAAAATACATCCGTAGATAAAAAAAAAAGATATTTTTAATTGCGGTGTAAAATTACATCATAAAGTACACTCGCAGATAAAAAACTTTCTTGAAAATGCAGTGTAAAAATTTTGAACATAGAACACAATCTAACAACAATGCAGCTTACCATAGGTAAGGTGCACTGGGGGTGACACGTCTTCCCCTTGCACAACAAGTCCCCTTACCCAAGACTCTCATAAATCATTAGGTTCTGATGCGATCATATTATTTGATAGTTTCATCCATATTTACCTAGTGTTTTGCATATGTTTTGTGTATTAAATATCTTGATATTCTTTGTTTTATGTTTTGAAGGCATTTTTGGATGAAAGATGCAAAAAGGAGGTAATTGGAGCTGATTTACAGATTTGACCTTCAGTCGATGTTTTGTGCAGAGCGGAAGCTCTAGAGATCAAAATGAAGTGATTCCAGTGGCATTAAAAAGATAACATCCATATGTTTCTGGAAAGCTAAGTAAAAATAAATAAAATAAGGAAGAGCATGGGAATCGCATCCTTCAAAGTCAAATCTTGCAATCTGCCGATGTCGACCTTTGTCCATTAAAACCTTCATATCTCGAGCTACAGAAGTCCTATTGATGCAAACTTAATTTTTTTGGATTCACGACTCAAATAAATATAAACGCTCCAAATATCAAATCAAAAAAAATGTTCTATGAAGGAGATATGAATTTTAGAAGAGACAACTAAATTCTGCCAACTTAAGGAAGGACTATTTTGTAAAATAGATACTAGGGTTTTGAAGCATATATAAAGGAAGAGAGGAGCAAGGGAATTTCGGACAGCACCAAAGAAAACACAAATCTTCCTCCTCCAAACCCTAAATCATGTTTTCTTCCATCTTTTTATTTAGTTGTTCAATAAACATGCAAGGCTAAACTCTTTTGCTTGGTTGCAAGGACACGGAAACTTTCAGATTTCAAGAACTGTGAGATGTATTTTTACCTCAATTTTTTAGTTGATATGATGAAAATGTTTGTTCTCCTATGCTTATTTTCCTATGATTGTTTATTTAATTGCTAAGAGCGGACTCGAAGTTATTGGTGTAGACAATCTATTGCTAAATTTGATATCAAAACCGGAGTTGTGATATATGAACTTGTGAAGCAACTAAGTTAGTAATTGTAGCGGATCTACGTTATTAATCTTAGGGAGAACATTCAATCAAACTAAACATATATTATGGACAATTATGTTTCTTAATTGTTCAATTTATCTAGTTTTTAATGCTGTCATTGAATCAAATTACTAGTGCGGACACTGTGGTTGTTTGATGGTTAGGGTAAGTTATACGGCGGATCCGTTAACGAAGCAATTTTAAGAAGAGATAAATATTCAGAATATAAATTGATGTGTCGTTTCCATGATCAGTTCTGATTTCTGTAGGTGGATGTTGACTTGTGACCAAGGTTTGCTTTATTAATATATTTCAGTTTTATATAATTTTCGCTTAGTTTGTTTTAGCTTAGCCTAGACAACTTCCAACCCCCCCAATTGCATAACATATAGCATGAAAATCTGAACTAAATCGTCCTCTTGGGATCGACCCCTTGCTTTCTCTATACTATCTTGTTTGATTTGTTTTAAGCTAGGGTAATTAATTTGTGCGACCGTGACATCGCAACAAATTTTGGCACCGTTGCCGGGGACATGATTTTAGTTGATTCTTGTGTTGTTGTGTTGTGCTACAATTGATTCTACTTGCTTTTATTTTTATTTATTCTGAAAAAAAAAAAGAAAAAAAATACTTGTGTTTGTGGCGGTACTGTTTAAAACAGATATTTTGGTGGAATTAGGTATTGTGATTTCTTTTTCTGAAGGTAAACGATGTTTTGAGAAGAACTAGTGAGCTTTGGTCACTAGCCCTACCCTATCGAGGCCCAATTCCATCGTTTTCTATGGTTTCTGGACACTTTTAGTTTTCTAGCGTAGGAGACTATTGCCTATTACGTTGTTTTCAATCTCTTGTGTGATTGATTTCTTTTGAGTTTTCTTTGTGTTATATGCCTGCAACCCGTTCTGCTAACCAAAGTCATCAAGTGCGGGTTGATCTCGAAATAGAAAACACTTTACGCAGGTTATGAAAAGAAGCTCGCGTCAACATCATGGCTATTGCACGACAATAAACACTCAAGGAGCTTGCTGCTTCTAACGTGGAAAATCAACCATTGTGCATAAACATTGGCAATAATGTAAACCTTGAGCTCAAATCTGCTTTTATACATTTGTTACCAACATTTAATGGTCTTGCAGGAGAAGATTCTCATACTCATCTCAAGGAGTTCCACATGGTTTGTGTTGGCATGAAACCAAATGGAGTTGAAGAGGAACAAGTTAAGTTGAAAGCTTTCCCTTTCTCTTTAAAAGGGGCAGCAAAGGCTTGGTTTTTTTTCTATTCTCCCAAGTTCCATTAACACTTGGAATGGCATGAAAAAGATCTTCCTTGAAAAGTATTTCCCAGCATCTCGAGTTGCCAACATAAGAAAAGAAATATGTGGGATTCGACAATCTCATGGAGAAACACTCGCTGAGTATTGGGAAAGATTTGAGCTATTGTGCATTCAATGCCCTCATCATCAAATACCAGATCAGTTGCTCATTCAATATTTTTATGAAGGATTGATGCCTACTGACCGTAGTATCATTGATGCTGCAAGTGGAGGCGCATTGGTGGATAAGACACCCAAGGCTGCACGCCACTTGATCTCAAACATGGCAGCCAACTCAAAACAGTTTGGCACTCGTGGAGACTTCTCCAACAAACGAGTAAATGAGGTAAGTATTTCTAACCTTGAAAATAAAGTTAATGATCTTACTTCTCTTGTGCGTTCTTTGGCTTGTGGAAATGTGGAGCAGGTGAAAGTTTGTAGCATATGCTCCTTATAAGGACATGCTTCGGAGATGTGCCCAACAATGCAAGAAGATTACATTGAACAAGCTCATGCAATTGATGGAGCATTCAACGGACAGCCCTAGCGTAAATATGATCCCTTTTCCAACACCTACAATCCTGGATGGAGAGATCATCCCAACTTCCGCTACGGGAACCCACCTCAACAAGGCAATCAAGGGAGACAGTTCCATTCCCATGGATTTCAACCACAGCCCTAACAAAATTATTAAGCGAGACATCCCTCTCCGTTCACTAACTCCAATGTTATGGGGTCATCATCCAGTGATGATCTTCGTGAGATGATGAAAACTTTGGCTTCTAACACTGTGACTTTGCAACAAAATATCATGTCTTTTCAACAGGAAACAAGGTCAAGTATTCACAACTTGGAGAAGCAAATGGGGCAAGTAGCTTCAAGTGTAGGGAAATTGGAAGCACAAATAAATGGAAAGTTGCCCTCCCAAACATTGAATCCAAAAGAGAATGTTAGTGCTATCATGCTGTGAAGTGGGAAAGAACTTGAAGAGAAAAAGTTGAAACAAATTGAGATGGAGAAGGAAGAAGAGATAGAAACTGAATTGAGTACAAAGAAAGAACATCATCCTCCTCCACAAACTGAAACAAAGACCAACACTCCAAAGGTAACTTCTCACTTAATTAATTCCAGTTTTAAAACATTTCCACCCTTTCCTGTGAGTTCTTCTAGGTCAAAGAAAGAAGACAAAGAAAAAGAGATCTTAGAGGTTTTCAAAAAAGTGGATCTGAACATTCCTTTGCTTGATGCTATCAAGCAAATTCCCAAGTATGCAAAATTCTTGAAGGAGTTGTGTACTACCAAGAGAGCTTTCAAACTAAAAGGTCATGAAACGGTAAGTATGGGTGAAGTTGTATCTGCCGTTGTTCAAAAGAATTTGCCTTTAAAACAAAAAGACCCAGGTGCGTTTACTATCCCATGTGTTATTGGTAATGCTTGTTTTAAAAGAGCTTTATGTGATTTAGGTGCATCCATTAGTGTTATGCCCAAACATGTTTATGATTCTCTTAGTCTTGAGCCTTTGAATAAAACTAGCATTGTAATACAACTTGCGGATCGTAGTTTTGTTTACCCACTTGGTGTGATAGAAGATGTCCTAATCAAGATTGATAGTTTGGATATTCCATGTGATTTTTATATTCTTGATATGAAACATGATTCTTGTGATTCGTCAACCAGAACTCCTATATTGTTTGGGAGACCATTCTTGAAAACCACCAACACAAAGATTGATTGTGGTAAGGATACCTTGTCTATGGAGGTAGGAGATGAAAAAATTGAATTCAATTTTCATGATGCAATGAAATATCCTTATAGCAATGTTTATTCTATCACAAACTATGATCAAATTGATAAGTGTGTGCAGTAAGTTTGTGATTTTGATTGCGAAGACGGATTAAGCATGGCTTTGAGCTATGGCTATGATTTCACCAAGATAGAAGAGATGGAGAGGCACGTGTGTGTTCCCCAAAACATGCACGAATCAGTATTGGCCTTACAAGCTTTGCAAACCATTCCCCATGGTAATGTCTTTGTTGATTTAGTACTCTCACATAAAAAGCTTTTGCCATCTATTTTACAGGCCCCCGAGTTAGAATTAAAACCTTTGCCCTATAATTTGAAGTATGTATTCATTGGCGACAACAATACACTTCCCGTTATCATAGCAAAAGGTTTGACAAGTATGCAAGAGGAAAAACTTGTGAAGTTGTTGTGTGATCACAAGACGGCCATTGGATGGACTTTAGCCGACATCAAGGGCATTAGTCCCTCAATGTGTATGCATCATATACTATTGGAGGACAACACAAAACCAACAAGGGAAATGCAAAGGAGGTTGAACCCGCCTATGATGGAGGTAGTGAAAGCTGAAATTTTGAAACTGTTAGATGCAGGAGTCATTTACCCCATCACTGACAGTAAATGGGTCGCGCCAACCCATGTGATGCCCAAAAAGACTGGAATCACGTTGGTGAAAAACAAAAATAATGAGCTCATTCCTACTCGCATCTCGAGTGGATGGAGAATGTGTGTTGATTACAGAAAGCTCAATCTTTCTACACGCAAAGATCATTTCCCATTACCATTCATGGATCAAATGCTTGAACACCTAGCAGGTAAGTCTTTTTATTGCTTTCTTGATGGATATAGTGGATACAATCAGATTGTTATTAATCCTCAGGATCAAGAAAAGACTACATTTACATGTCCATTTGGTACATATGCATATAGGAGAATGCTTTTTGTTCTCTGTAATGCTCCTGCAACTTTTCAAAGATACATGATGAGTATTTTTTCTGACTATGTTGAAAGAATAATCAAGGTTTTTATGGATGATTTCATGGTGTATGGTGATTCTTTTGATAAATATCTAGAAAATTTATCTTTAATCTTGAAAAGGTGTATTGAAACTAACCTTGTCTTAAACTATGAAAAGTATTACTTTATGGTAGAACAAGGAATAGTTCTTGGGCATGTTGTGTCTTCACGTGGATTAGAGGTTGATAAAGCTAAGATAGATGTTATTTCATCATTGCCTTACCCCTCATGCATGAGGGAAGTTCGTTCTTTTCTTGGCCATGCAGGTTTCTATCGACGCTTTATCAAAGACTTCTCGAAGATTACAACGCCCTTGTGCAAACTATTATCCAAAGAAATGGATTTTGTGTTTGATTAAGCATGTAAAGATGCCCATGATGAGCTTAAGAGATGTGTCACATCTGCCCCTATCATCCAACCACCAAATTGGAATGAACCTTTTGAGATAATGTGTGATGCGAGTGACTATGCGGTAGTAACTGTGCTTGGGCAAAGAATTAGGAAGAATTTGCATGCTATCGCCTATGCTTCTCGTATATTGGATGGAGCACAATGCAATTACCATAGAACTGAAAAGGAACTTTTTGCAGTGGTGTTTGCTCTTGAAAAATTCAGGTCATATCTACTTGGTACAAAAATCATTGTTTTTTACTGACCATACAGCTTTTAGGTATCTTTTGAAGAAGGAGTCCAAACCAAGATTGATTAGGTGGATCTTGCTTTTACAAGAATTTGATCTTGAGATCAAAGACAAAAAAGGTGTTGAAAACCATGTGGCTAATCACTTGAGCCGACTGAGAACCGAGGATATACAGATCGAAACAATAAGAGAGACATTCCCCAATGAGTAGTTGTATATGTTGCATTCCTCTACAAGACCATGGTATGCTGATTTGGTAAACTATTTAGTCACCAAAGAATTCCCTCCAGGTTTGTCTAAACCCCAAAAAGATAAGTTACGAGCTGATGCTAAATTGTGGATCAAGTAGTTAGGAGGTGTGTACCACAAGATGAATTTCATTCCATTCTCACTTTTTGTCATTCTCATTCTTGTGGTGGGCATTTTGGAGCAAAAAGAACAGCCCACAAGGTACTTGAAAGTGGTTTCTATTGGCCTTCTATTTTTAAAGATGCATATCACTTTTGCAAATCATGTGAAAAATACCAAAGAACAGGTAATATCACTCATAAGAATCAAATGCCTTTAACGAATATTCTTGTAAGTGAAATTTTTGATGTTTGGGGTATTGACTTTATGAGTCCATTTCCTTCTTCTTTTGGCAATCTTTATATTCTTCTTGCTGTTGATTATGTGTCTAAATGGATTGAGGCGAAAGCCACACGAACTAACGATGCTAAGGTTGTTTTAGATTTTGTTAGGAATCACATATTTGACAGGTTTGGAATCCCTAAAGCTATCATTAGCGATCGTGGCACTCATTTCTGTAATCGTTCCATGGAAGCATTGCTACGCAAATATCATGTGACTCATCGAACTTCCACAGCATATCATCCTCAAACGAATGGCCAAGCTGAAATTTTAAATCGAGAAATCAAGTCCATTTTGGAGAAAACAGTGCAACCTAATTGGCGAGATTGGAGTTTACGTCTTGGAGATGCACTTTGGGCTTATCGGACCGCTTATAAATCACCTATAGGAATGTCACCTTATAGAATGATTTATGGGAAAGAATGTCATCTACCGGTGGAGCTTGAACACAAAGCTTTTTGGGTCATTAAACAATGTAACATGGATTATGATGCTGCTGGAATTGCAAGAAAACTGCAACTACAAGAGTTGGAAGAGATTCAAAATGATGCTTACGAGAATGCAAGGATTTACAAAGAAAAGACTAAGAATCTTCATGACTGAATGCTTACAAGAAAGGAGTTTCATGTTGGAGACAAAGTCCTTCTTTATCATTTGCGTTTGAAACTTTTTCCTGGAAAATTGTGCTCTCATTGGATTGGACCCTTTGTTGTTTCTAATGTTTTTCCTTATGGTGCAGTTGAAATTACAAGTTTAGAAACCAACAAAGTACTCAAGGTCAATGGGCATCGTTTGAAACCTTTCTATGAAAGTTGGACGACAGAAACCACCACTTCTATGGAGTTAGCTGAACCGATTTATGAAGAATGAGCATACCATATGTCGAGCCAATGACACAAAACAAAAGCGTTTACTGGGAGGCAACGTAGCACAAAATAAAAAAAATCAGATTTGCTTTCTTTTTCCCTTATCCTTTATTTTTCGCATTTTATTTCATTTTTTTCATTCTCCTATATTCCTTTTCTTTTATTTTTCAACATTGAGGACAATGTTGTGTTTTAAGTGTGGGGGTATTGGGAAAATGTCAATTTTCTTATTTTATTTTTCTTTATTCTTCAAAAAAAAAATAGAGAAAAATCTATGATTGATCTTTTTGAACTCCTATTGGTTTAGGAGAATATGAGTATTATGTATGAGAATTAAGTGAGATAGATGAATATATAAATTGAATGAGTGAGTGAGCATGCAAGTTTTAATATTTAATTGGTTTAGGGATTGACTTTGAGAATATGCCATGTTGACTTGATAGTGCTATACCAATGCAAGCTTTTGAGCCTTCAACATTATATTCTTTGAGTGTGCATTCTTTCAATGATATGTATCTCTAGAACTTGCTTCATATCTTGTTGAAATTACATTCGCATTACATATATGCATGAAGATGATAAAGGCATTAGGAATTTTAACCGCTTGAACCAAAAAGCCAACCTAAAACATATTATCCTTAGTGAGCCCCTTTTGAGCTTGTTTATCTTTTCTTTGCTTTACCCATGTATAAGCCTTAAACTTTTTATATGTTTTCCTTTTTTTCCCTGACCAAGGATTAGTAGAGCATATACTTATGATATCTCATGGAATTATGGTTGGAAATTATGTGAAAAGAAAGAAGTAGTGATGTTTGATGAAAAGATGGGCAAAGTTGCCAAAGGTGAAGAACAAAACAAAAAAAAACAAAAAGAAAGAAGAAAAGAAGAAAAGAAAGAATAGAAAAGAATAGAAATGAGTTTGAAATCGAAAGTAGCTAAGCATTGGTGCTTAAAGATTGAAAATTGATGTGTTTTGATGGAATATCTTGGTTGAAATATAATTTTTTTTTTCTTTCAGAATGCTCTACTTTCTTTGGTTTAAACCTTTTCTTCTACTCTCTTTTACCTCACCTTAACCTTAGCCCCATTACAACCAGAAAATAAGACCTTTAGATTCATGCATTGTTTGTAATATTTTAATAATGGTGATGAGATTGAAGAGCAAGCTTATGGTAGAACATATTCATTAATTGAATTTGAGAGATTTAAACACATAAGCCCTAAACACATGAGTGTTGGGGTGTATATCAATGAGAGGACCTATCACTTTGGCATGGCATAGATTTCTTTTAAATCCCAAAGAGTAATTGAGTTTTGAAGTTTGCATGTAAACAAATTCAAGAAGATTTATGTTCTTTATCCTTCTCAATTGTATTCTTATTTATAATGCTTAAATTCATGGATATTGATGGGGGATTAAGAGATTGATCATGGCTATTTTATTTTATTTTTTTTAATTTAATTTTTTTTACCTATCCTTCCTCGAGGATGAGCAAGAGCTAAGTGTGGGGGTATTTGATGCGATTGTCGCACCCCAAAAAATGGGCGCGGCGTCGCGGCGACCCTCCCCGTGAGCGGGGGAAAATTCATGTGTCGGGGTCTAATCTTATTTTTGTGGAAAGGGAGTCGCCACCTAGTATTATGGTTACTAGAAAACCTAAACTGGTCCTTTAGAGATTCTAGGGTAAGGGACTGGTTGCGTAAAGGGAAGGTTTTAGCACCCCTAATACGCCCTACCTAAGGTAAGCTGCTTGACGTTTTGGTTTGCTTATGATTTGTTATGGTTTTGAATCTTTCAAAACATGTGTTGGTTAAATGGTGAAGGGATATTACCCCGCCGAATATTTTGGATATTAACCCCTTAGGATTTATTTATCCAAACACCGCCAATGAATAATAGCATATCATTCCCGCCGAATATTTTGGATATTAACCCCTTAGGATTTATTTATCCAAACACTGACAGTGAATAATAGCATATCATTCCCGCCGAATATTTTGGATATTAACCCTTTAGGATTTATTTATCCAAACACCGCCAGTGAATAATAGCATATCATACCCGCCGAATATTTTGGATATTAACCCCTTTAGGATTTATTTATCCAAACATCGCCAGTGAATAATAGCATATCATTCCCGCCGAATATTTTGGATATTAACCCCTTAGGATTTATTTATCCAAACACCGACAGTGAATAATAGCATATCATTTCCACCGAATATTTTGGATATTAACCCCTTAGGATTTATTTATCCAAACATCGACAGTGAATAATAGCATATCATTTCCACCGAATATTTTGGATATTAACCCCTTAGGATTTATTTATCCAAACACCGACAGTGAATAATAGCATACCATTCCCGTTGAATATTTTGGATTTAACCCTTTAGGATTTATTTATCCAAATACCAACAATGAATAATAAACTTGGAAAAAGATTTTAATATTTTTGGAATATTGGCCAATACCCTTTTGATGTTACAAACGTGTTGTAAAATCTCAAAATGCAAGAAATAATTTTTTCTTTGCAAAATCCATGTTAAAATATATTTTTTTTCTTAAAATTACAAGGTAATATATTTTTGAAACAACAAGATTTTTTTTTAAAAAATATGCTAGTGTATTGGCCGTATGCATAAAAAACACATTTTTGTTTAAATCATCTTTTCAAAAAAAAAAATTTTTTAAGAAAATTTGTATTTTTTATTTTTTATTATTTGGGGGGGTGGGCTAGCTGCCCAGCCCTGATGGGGCTGGGCTGCCAGCCTGCCTAATGAGGTGGGCTGGCAGCCCAGCCCGCCTATGAAGGGGGGCCAGAGACCCGCGGAAACTGGGCTTCAGGTCCTCCAAAAAAACAGGCCTGGGCTGGTCTGTATGGCCCATTTATATTGGGCCAAACTTCTCAACCCCTTCATCTCGGGCTTGGACTGATTTTTCAGCCCAGCCCACTTCCCTTTGAACCTGGGCCGGGCAAAAAGCCCGGCCCACCTCACTTGGCCTGCATGAACAGTGGGACGCAAATTGCGTCCCACTACATGCAGGCAAAGTGGAGAAGACGCGTGAACAATGGTTTTTTCAGTATGAAGAAAAGAGAAACGGTTAGTACCTTGGAGTAGAGGAGGTTGAGGTGATGATTTCTGTCGTGGTGGCGTCAAGAACGGAGGTCTGTGGTGATCGGAGTGGACATCAGAAGTGACGCGGTCGGCGTTGCAGCTGCTGAGGTTGTTTTGCCTTGGCTTCAACAGAGACCTTGATGGGATGCCTGGCGTGGTAGTGATGATTTCTGTGATGACGAGGAGGTGAGAAGGTGGCCTGAGCTGACGCTGGAGTTGCTGATCGTGAGGGAAGGAGAGAGAGAGAACTCTCTGGTTTTAGAGAGAGAGAGGCAGAAATGAGGAAAGAAAATGAAATGAAAATCAAAGGGGAATGAGGACTGGAGTCTGAAACAAAAGGGGAATAGATTCACTCAAAAATCTTCACGCAAATGGCTCTATAACTTTAATCTTTCTGTGCTTTCTTTCTGTGTTCAAAAAAACTCTCCCCCACTGCAAAATCCTCCTTTTTTTTCTTTTTCGTTCTTGCATGCTGCTATTTATAGCAGAGCAAGAATAACTCTTCGGCTGCCAAATGCTTATCGCTGCTAAACAATTTAATGCAGGAGCGTATTCATTTAATGCCGGGCTTACCGGAGCATGCAACCATGCAAATCTCAAAATTATGCAGCCGGAACAGTACAGTGCAACTTTCAAAATTTTAAAGGCGAAACATGCAGTGTAATTTTCAAAACTTTAAAAGGTAAAAGTATAGATTTGGTCCCCCAATTTATAATTTTTTTAATTGCACCCAATTACAATTACATCCCCTCAAAAATTCAATCTCAAACTTAGCGTTGCGTGTCTTTTTTTTTATTCAAGAACTTGATATCTGATTTGCGTGATTTTAATCCTCAATTGACCCTTAAAACTCTCCATTTGTTCATTTTCACCCTCGATTTTGTAATAAAAATTCTAATCAATCTCCGAAAATTTCAATCTCATCAATTGGAAACGAGTTTAAATTCAAGAACTTGATTTCATCGTCTAAGCCCTTAATTAATTTGATCAATTTGAAGTGTAATTAAGTCATCGCACCTAATTAAATCATTCAATTGCCCTAAATTAAATCTCAAATATAATTACACTTTTAAAACGACCAACGATTAAATCGAATTGACCCATAAAAATATAATTATATCTTTCGTCTTAATTTCTACGCAGATTTATCCGATAATAAATTACGTTGACCTTGAATCTGCATTTCCTTTCGTTTCCGGGCACATAAAAAAGTATGATCGAGCTTTTGAAACACCAATAATTTCTGCCTTGATTTTCTCACAGACACCGGCCCTCTTTTATTTTATTTTTTTATATTTTTGGATAGTTTTGGGGAATGACCCAAAATTGGGTTATGACAGCGATCATATTATTTGATAGTTTCATCCATATTTACCTAGTGTTTTGCATATGTTTTGTGTATTAAATATCTTGATATTCTTTGTTTTATGTTTTGAAGGCATTTTTGGATGAAAGATGCAAAAAGGAGGTAATTGGAGCTGATTGACAGATTTGACCTTTAGTCGATGTTTTGTGCAGAGCGGAAGCTCTAGAGATCGAAATGAAGTGATTCCAGTGGAATTAAAAATATAACATCCATATGTTTCTGGAAAGCTAAGTAAAAATAAATAAAATAAGAAAGAGCATGGGAATCGCATCCTTCAAAGTCAAATCTTGCAATCTGCCGATGTTGACCTTTGTCCATTAAAACCTTCATATCTCGAGCTACAGAAGTCCTATTGATGCAAACTTAATTTTTTTGGATTCAGGACTCAAAGAACTATAAACTCTCCAAATATCAGATTAAAAAGATGTTCTATGAAGGAGATATTAATTTTAGAAGAGACAACTAAATTCTGCCAACTTAAGGAAGGACTATTTTGTAAAATAGATACTAGGGTTTTGAAGCATATATAAAGGAAAAGAGGAGCAAGGGAATTTCGGGCAGCACCAAAGAAAACACAAATTTTCCTCCTCCAAACCCTAAATCATGTTTTCTTCCATCTTTTTATTTAGTTGTTCAATAAACATGCAAGGCTAAACTCTTTTGCTTGGTTGCAAGGACACGGAAACCTTCAGATTTCAAGAACTGTGAGATCTATTTTCACCTCAATTTTTCAGTTTATATGATGAAAATGTTTGTTCTCCTATGCTTATTTTCCTATGATTATTTATTTAATTGCTAAGAGCGGACTCAAAGTTATTGTTGTAGACAATCTATTGCTAAGTTTGATATCAAAACCGGAGTTGTGATATATGAACTTGTGAAGCAACTAAGTTAGTAATTGTAGCGGATCTACGTTATTAATCTTAGGGAGAACATTCAATCAAACTAAACATATATTGCGGACAATTATGTTTCTTAATTGATCAATTTATCTAGTTTTTAATGCTGTCATTGAATCAAATTACTAGTGCGGACACTGTGGTTGTTTGATGGTTAGGGTAAGTTATACGGCGGATCCGTTAACGAACCAATTTTAAGAAGAGATAAATATTCAGAATATAAATTAATGTGTCGTTTCCATGATCAGTTCTGATTTCTGTAGGTGGATGTTGACTTGTGACCAAGGTTTGCTTTATTAATAAATTTCAGTTTTATATAATTTTCGCTTAGTTTGCTTTAGCTTAGCTTAGACAACTTCCAACCCCCCCCCCAATTGCATAACATATAGCATGAAAATCTGAACTAAATCGTCCTCATGGGATCGACCCCTTGCTTTCTCTATACTATCTTGTTTGATTTGTTTTAAGCTAGGGTAATTAATTTGTGCGACCGCGACATCGCAACAGGTTCCTAGTGATCTTAATACTAGATGACGACTCCTTATAATTATAGTCGTAATTTTTACAGTTATAAAACAACCCCTTTTTTCACCGCGCGTCGTTATCTCTCCAAACCTCAGGGGATGGCGAGGCGCGAAGCACGAAAAATTGTCGTCGCGACAATGGTTATGCAACAATTTTTATTTCTAGAATCCTAACATACACTAACATGTGTTAGACAATGCATCACGGTCCATTTATACAGGATTCTAACATGCACTAGATATATATTAATCTATGCATAATGATCCTCGTTTTTAGAATCTTGATATATATTGAATATATGACAGTAATTTATAATGATCCTCTTATTTAAATTCCTAACAAACATTTAAAAAAAAATAGTAATTGTACTTTACAACCAAATAGGAATTTTTTTTCTTAATAATTTTATTTTGAAAATCCATAATAAAATATAAGTACGTGCATAGTAAAACTCTCGTTAGATTTTTTTTCAATGCTCTTCTACTACTGTATCATCTCCATATTCCATCACGTAATCATGATTATTACTGTAGTTAAATAGGACTCAATGAAATATAGGGACTCAATTAATCAGATTGAGATTATCTAGGGATGATTCTTGTACCTAAACAAGCCAATGAATAAAAGTCAACAATTTCTTACCTACCAATCCAAACAAATAACAGTATTTGTATTTGAAGGGTTGTTGGGTCAACTGAAAAACATCCTAAACACCATGTCACATCCACCACCATCCTCAACCACCACCACCTATACAACCATCCCCATCTCCGCTGGGGACGTCATTTCTCGGTCACTTCAAAACTTCACCTCCTCCTTCTCCATACTCCGCCCCTGGCCCGAGCTCTTCACTTCCGGATCCTTCACCCGACCTGACTCATTCGCCACTGCCTTGACCCAACTCCGGGCCAATTTCCACTATTTCAGAGTCAATTACTTAATAATCATCTCTGCTTGCGGAGCTTTATCTCTAATCGGGTCTCCAGTTTCCCTCCTAATATTTGCTTCTGTGTTGTCTCTCTGGCTTCTCCTCTACTTCTTTAGAGAAGACCCATTGGTGTTATGGGGCTATGATGTGAGTGATCGCCTGGTTTTAATTGGTTTGATTTTGGTTTCTGTTTTGGGTGTTTGGCTAAGCGGGTCAGACTGGAATTTGGTCTGGGGTGTTATAATTGGGTTTCTGGTATGTGCGGCTCATGCTGTTTTGAGGAACTCAGACGGGTTGTTGGTTGCCGACGAGGAAGCAGCTTTGGTCGGGTCAGGCTATGTGTCCGGGTCATATGGAGCTTTATCAGCATCTAGTGATGGTGGTAGTCAATTTATCAAGTAAAATTGGAGTCCCTGAAAGGAACTGACTTTACATAGTTTCATTGATTGCTTTATTATTTTACATTATAATGATTCTTGTGAAGAGTTTTGTGTGATTTGGTTTTGTTCTATTTTGTTTTTGGAATGTGAAAGTTTGTCTCTTTTCGGTTCTTGAGACAAAATGAGACTGGAAAAAACTACTTATGACTTAAAGTCAACAATGTAGTTTAGTGTGAATTTCAACAATTACTGCCTTCCTGTCTTGTGATACCATTTTTTATGTATGTTTCTGAACAAGGATAAGAGGGATTCTCCATTATTTTCAATGTCTTGTTGTTTATGATAGTTTTTGTATTTTACTTTACTTTAGCTCCTTAATCTAAATATTTATCAAGTTGTCTACTGATTAGGTAGGAGAAGGTAATAGATGGATAATGTGGAGGAGGTTATGAAACTGTCGTTGTAGAGTGTAGACCAGACACCTTCTATCTACTGCAAGGGGACCTTTTAAATTTTGATCATGCAGATTCAGACAAATAACTTAACTATTCACCACTTTGTTGTTTTTTCACCTGTTATTTTCAATCTCTTCCCTCCGATTGAACATCTTGTATATACAAAAACTGAAACAGGGTTGTTCAACTTGGAGTTAATGTTATGATGTGAAGTGAGGACTACTATAAATTATGATTAACTTCATGCTTATATTTCTGACTAAACATAGGTTATTACCATGTAAGCAAAAACTGAGCTCTCCATGGTACGATATTTGGTTCTTTCATTGATGGAGATTACCAGCATCGCCCTTTGCTTCTCATTCGATTTAGCCTTTTCAGCTAGTGTTTCTTGGGCAGCCAAAGTTTGAGCATGCTTGTTGTAAAACCTCCGGACAAAAAAAAAAAAAAAAAAAAAATTATTATAAATTGACTAGTTTTATGTAAAACAAAAAAATTCATAACTCTTGATTGGGTTATCAAAAAATTCTGAAATTTTGCGTGAAGACTTCTAATATGATACCCTATCTTGGGTTAAAATTTCAGAATTTTTAGAGAAATTCGAAAATTTGACGAAAAATCACAATTCGACTAGTTTTACGTTATTGGATGTAATTTTCAATTCGACCATCGGATTGAGCTGAAAATTTTTGAGAAACCTTAAAATATATTGAATAAAATATGGTTAAAATTTTAAGATGAATGGAGCTCGGTAGTGTTAGAAATAAATAGATAAATAAATAAATAAATAAATAAAATCATTAAGGGCAAAATTGAAATTGACCATTTAAAACACACATATAAGCTCTCCTTCTCTTTTAATCACTGTCGAAAGGGGCAGAAGCAAAACAAAAGAGTGAAGAGAAACAGGGGAACGTGAGAGAAAGAGATAAAGAGAGAAAAGTTAGGGGAAAATACAAGAAATTGAGAAAATACATTTATAAGCTTGCAAGTTCAACCTATAAAGCACTAAAGCAAGTGAAGGAAGGAGGATTTGAGAAGGGAAATTCAACTAACCTTGGAAGAGAAGAAAAATTGGAAGAAAAGCAATAGGTAAGCATGAGAAGTTTAGATTTCATGTTTGCTTTAGATGTGTTCTTAAGCTTATTTGATTAAGTTGGGATGTAATTTCATGGAGTTTTATCTTAGTTCCCTTAAATTCTAGATTTTTTTTGAACTTAGGGTTCTTATGTGAATTTGGGGGAAATAGGAGGAAGGAAAAATGATGAAATTGAAGTGGAATAGAATGAAAATAAGTTGAAATAACAAGTAAATGAAGAAAAATTTGGAGGAGGAAAAAGAAACACCACATTTGGCCAAATGAAGGAAAAAGTGGGAGAATGAATTTTGATGTTAATGTTTAGAAACAAACCATGTTTAATCATGATAATTGAAAATGTAAGAAAGACTAAATGAAGAGATGGCATTTAAATTGAGAAAATAATAATAATAATAAGTAAATTCAAATTAAAAGAGAAATAAACTAGTCAAAAGAAAATATAAAGACAAGATGTCTAGATTGTGTTTGAATATAGTATTTAGATAAAATGAATAATATGATGTGAGGATATAAAAAAAATAGAAGAATTATTTGATGGAGGAATTATGAATATAGAGTAAGCAAAGAAGTAACTTGAGTTAAATATGAAGTTGTATGTAGAACAATGATGTTATATTTGAGAATGAATTTTATTAGAACAAATTACAAATAAGAATATTACGTGCTTTGTGTTTCGGCATGTAAGAAAAATATTGATGGACTAATGATATAATGACACTTGATTGATTCAGGAGTTGTGTCTGGAGCAGGTTATCAGACAGGAGGAGCTGGGTCATCCCGAGTAGAAGGTAGGTGATTCGTCACCTTATTGTAAAATTTTTAGTTTCTCTAATAATTTGTATTGCTCATTAAATTGATATTAAATGAATGGAGCAAATTAATAAATTGAGTTATGATTATGTGGATTCTGGTAAATTTTATGAAATTACCGGATTGATTGGCTAATAAATGAGGTTAGCCGGATGTTGGGTAATTCAAATGGAATTACCGGATTGATTGGCTAATAAATGAGGTTAGCCGGATGTGGGGTAATTCAAATGGAATTACCGGATTGATTGGCTAATAAATGAGGTTAGCCGGATGTTGGGTAATTCAAATGGAATTACCGGATTGATTTGGATAATAAAGAAAAAAAAAAAAAAAAGGGTTAGCCGGATGATGGGTAATTAAAATGGGAGTACTGGATCTATTGGTGACTAAGGAAGGAAACTAAATTTCTGAGTAATTATATGAAAGTGCTAGATTTATTTGGTAATTAAGATGAGTTAGCTGGATTTGTAAATTTTAAAAAGATTATGTAAATTAAGGGATTAAGTTAGATTGAAGTAATTATTAAATTTCAAAGATTAAGAGTAATTAATTAATATTAGAATAATATAGTGAATAAGTGATTTAATATTGTTATTATTGAAACAGGTACGTCGCGAGGTGATGCAGATCGTTAGATATAGGAACACTCTTGTTTTGAAATTCTATTTTGGAATGTAATAGTCATGTCGTTACTTTGACTGTAAATCCTTTTGTGTTGTAAAAATTAAGTAGAAGGTGTAGCATGTAGTGGATGTATTATATACATGCATAGTTGTTAGTATGATCAAATCATTTTCAAAATGATAAGATAAGATTTATTATAAATATATTATGACTCTTAATCTTAATATTGTATTTAAGTGGTTTAAAGGCTTATATGTGGTTAGCTAGCATTTATTACGTATAATGATGAATTTGTTTATCTTTTGAGTTGTTTTTGGTAGTACATTTATGTTAATTTACTAATTGATATTATGAGATATATATATATATGTATATATATATTGATAAATATGAATATGGAGTTATTGTTGGATGAACAGAATGTGATCCAGGATGATTGGATCAAGATGGAAGTCGTAATGACATATAATAGAAGTGTTGTCAATAACTTGGTATCAACAAAAAATAGAGGAAACTCTGCCGAAATTTCAAAAAAAAAAAAAAAAAATTCCCATAATTTAGCCATATTACCCCACACTTGACATTGGAAAAAAAAAAAGAAATGTTGGGAGAATTCATGATATTAGAATTTGAGGGTGTTACATTTTGGTATCAGAGCCAGGTTAAAGTTCAGGAGACCATTATTAATGAAAAATAATATTGTTTCAGGATGGTGCGTACACGGCAAGAAGCCACAGCTGACTTGTCACCCGTGAGGCACGAGCGTCTAGTTGAGACTGGAGATAGAGGACTAGAGAGAGACCCTCTGGTAGATACAGCATCTTTTATGCCAGCCGGGTCGGTGCAATTTGGACAAGGAGAGTCATCAAGACTCCGAGATGAGCATAGGATATTTGGTGGAGATGGGCAGGGGACTCAGTCCCCACCAACAGTAGCGCCTGCAGCAGCACCCCCTGGGGTAACACCTTCACCATATCCAAATCCAGCGTATTTTGCACAGTTGGTTCGTGTAGTGATGATAGAGATGGCTGGACCATTGAGTACTACCCTCATGGATAATGTGGTCACTTTAGTTCGATGGGTAAAGAGTCTGAGAGAATTAGGTTGTGAGGCATATATGGGAGAGGAGGATGCTGAGATAGTTGGGCGATGGTTACGAAAGATAGAGAGGTCTATGGACAAATAGCAGTACCAGCAGAACTCCAAGTGGATTGTGCTACTCAACTATTATCGGATAGAGCCCAGACATGGTGGGATATTGTTAAAGAGAGGCAGGCTGTTGAGATGCTTAGATGGAGGGATTTCAAGACAGAGTTTGAGAACCAGTATTATTCCCGACAGCATTGAAAGATCAAAGAACATGAGTTCTTGGCTCTTACATAGGGAGATATGAAAGTATTGGAATATGAGAGGCAATTTCAAGACCTCTCTATGTTCGCTTCTGTTTATTTACCGACTGAGCAACATCGGATCGAGAGACTCCGAGATGGACTCCGACAGGAGCTGAGGATGGGATTGGTTGCCTTGTAGTTTCCAACAGTAAGAGATTTTATAGTGGCCGCTCAATCTCTAGAGGCCGTGGTACCCGCAGGGCGGTGAGAATGTGATGGACAGGGTACTATGGGAACAGAAAAGTGTAAGGAGCCTACATCATCTACAGGGAGACCTCCATTTCCAGAAAAGGGAAAAGAAGGACATTTTGGTCAGTTCAGAAAGAAGGGAGGAAATCTTGGATCAGGCAGTACATCGAGTAGACCTATGCAGAGCTCACAGGGAGGGTGGTCACGACCACAGACTAGTTTACCAGGAGGAGTCGCAGAGGGCTACAGGATGACTACTTATCCCCTGTGTGTGAGATGCGAGCGTAGACATCTTGGAGATTGTTCAGTCACATCTTGCAGATGTTATATATATGTAGACAGGAACATAGATGGAGGGATTGCCCCTATATAGATGCTGCATGTTATTATTGTGGAGAGTCAGGGCATCGTAAGAGGGAGTGTCCTCAGAGGACTATGGGGCAGACCCGTGGACAGGCCGGGTAGACCTACCCAGTCTGGGACTAGTGCCATCCGAGGCCGACCTCGAGTGCAAGGAAGGGGAGCTCAGGGAAGAGTTTTCCTATGACTCAGAAAGATATGCGAGTTGCCACTGATGTTGTTGCAGGTACTTTACTATTAGAATCTCAACCTGTATATACATTGATTGATCCTGGTGCTACCCATTCCTTTGTAGCTAGAAAATGGAAGGATAAATTAAAAGTGCAACCTATGAGAATGGAAGAAGGGGTAGCAATTGGTACACCTCTAGGGGAAACTATATTTATAAAGTATGTCTATAGGGGTTGTCGGGTAAAAATAGAAGATGTTGAAATGATGGTAGATTTATTACCACTAGACTTGTATGATTTTGAGATGATTTTGGGAATGGATTGGCTAGTAACATACAGAGCCCAAATAGATTGTTTTACTAAAACGGTAACTCTTCAATATGAGGGTGGTAGGAGAGTAGAGTTTAGAGGAGAGAGGAACATCATACCCAATAGTATAATTTCGGTCATGACAGCTAGGAAACTATTAAGAAAGGGATGTACAGCTTATCTTGCCTATATAGTAGATTTGGAAAAGAAAGGAACAGAGTTGGATAAAATACCTGTAGTAGGAGAGTTTCCAGATGTATTTCCAAAGGAATTACCCGGGCTACCCCCTGAGAGAGAAGTAGAAGTTTCGATAGAAACACTGCCTGGGACTACACCAGTAGCTCAGGCACCGTATCGAATGGCGCCTACAGAATTGGTGGAATTGAAAATACAATTACAAGAATTGTTGGATAAAGGATTTATCCGCCCTAGTGTTTCCCCTTGGGGGGCTCCTGTGTTATTTGTTAAAAAGAAAGATGGAACATTACGACTCTGTATAGATTACAGGCAGCTAAATAAAGTGACTGTAAAAAATAAGTACCCCCTTCCACGAATTGATGATTTGTTTGATCAGTTAAAAGGGGCATGTGTATTTTCAAAAATAGACTTGAGGTCAGGGTATCATCAGGTGACGATAAAGGAGAAAGATATGCAGAAAACAGCTTTTAGAACTCGCTACGGGCATTATGAGTTTGTGGTGATGCCTTTTGGATTAACTAATGCCCCAGCGATATTTATGGATTTGATGAATCGGGTTTTTCGATCCTATCTGGATAAGTTTGTAGTAGTGTTTATTGATGATATACTAATATATTCTTCGTCACAAATGGAACATGCAAATCACTTGAGAGAAGTGTTAGAGACCTTGAGGAGAAATAAGTTGTATGCAAAACTGAGTAAGTGTGAATTTTGGCTGAATGAAGTAGTATTTTTGGGTCATGTGATATCAGAGAAGGGTATCAGTGTGGATCCAAAGAAGATAGAAGCAGTATTGAGATGGGAAAGACCTACGAATGTGACTGAAATTCGTAGTTTTTTGGGCTTAGCTGGATATTATAGAAGATTTATAGAAGGATTTTCTACGATAGCCTCTCCAATGACTCGGCTAACTAGAAAGGAAGTTAAGTTTGAATGGTCAAAGGAGTGTGAAACAAGTTTTCAAGAGTTAAAATCCAGGTTAACTTCAGCCCCGGTATTGGCTTTACCAAAAGAACAAGAGGGATTTGTCGTGTATAGCGATGCTTCCAGTAAGGGTTTGGGTTGTGTACTTATGCAGCACGGAAGGGTAATCGCTTATGCATCTAGACAGTTAAAACCACATGAGGTGAACTATCCAGTACATGATTTGGAGCTGGCAGCTGTGGTGTTTGCTTTGCGGATATGGAGGCATTATCTGTACGGAGTACAAGTACAGATTTTTACAGATCATAAAAGTTTAAAATACTTGTTGTCACAAAAAGAATTGAATATGTGATAGAGGAGATGGATGGAGCTAATCAAAGATTATGATTGTATTATTGACTATCACCTGGGGAAAGCAAATGTGGTGGCAGATGCTCTGAGTCGGAAGAATAAAGCTTTTATTGGTGGCTTACTGGTGCGAGGCAATAAAGAACTCTTGGAACTTGGTGGGCTAAATGTGCATTTGGATGTGACTCCAGGAGGAATGTTATTGGCAATGTTAGTGCTACAATCTGATATGAGAGAAAAGATACGAAAGGCTCAAGGGGAAGATCCCAAAATAAAGAAAGAAATGAATAATGTAAAAGTCGGCCAAGACTCTTTATTTCGAGTGACGAATGATGGGCTCGTAGTGATGGGAAAAAGAATATATTTACCTGATGACAAGGTTTTAAAAGGTGAAGTTTTAAAAGAAGCTCATGAGTCTAAATTAGCGATCCATCCAGGGAGCACGAAAATGTATAGAGATTTGAAGGAGAGTTACTGGTGGCCAAACATGAAAAAGGAGATAGCAGAATATGTGGCCAAGTGTGCCATATGTCAGCAAGTGAAAGTAGAGCATCAACGACCGGCTGGAGAATTGCAGCCTCTTCCGATTCCAGAATGGAAATGGGAGAATATCACTATGGATTTTGTATCTGGGTTACCAAGAAGCAGGAAAGGACACGATGCTATATGGGTGATCGTGGATAGACTGACAAAGTCTTCTTTGTTTTTGCCTATGAAGATGGGGGATTCGGTTGAAAAATTAGCTCAATTATATATTAAGGAGGTGGTGAGATTGCATGGTGTACCAGTTTCTATAGTTTATAGGGATCCTCGGTTTACATCAAGGTTATGGCCGTGTATACAACGGGCTTTGGGTACCAGATTGAATCTAAGTACAGCTTTTCATCCACAAACTGATGGGCAATCTGAAAGGACAATACAAATTTTAGAAGATTTGTTGCGGTCTTGTATTCTAGAGTTTGGAGGTCAATGGGAGGATCATTTGTCACTAGTAGAATTTACTTATAACAATAGTTATCAATCTACTATTGGAATGGCACCATATGAAGCATTGTATGGAAGGAGGTGTCGAACTGCAGTATGTTGGGATGAAGTCGGGGAAAGAAAATTATTGGGACCTGAACTGGTGCAGATCACGGTTGATAAGGTGAAGGTGATAGAGGAAAGGATGAAAGAAGCCCAAGATCGGCAAAAAAGTTATGCAGATAATCGACGGAGACCTCTAGAGTTTCAAATAGGAGATATGGTATTTTTAAAGGTTGCTCCATGGAAGCATGTGATTCGGTTTGGAATGAAAGGAAAATTAGCACCCAGGTATATTGGGCCATATAAAATTATAGAAAGAATTGGGATGGTTGCCTATCGTGTACTGCTGCCACCACAATTAGATAGGATACATAATGTATTCCATGTCTCGATGCTGCGGAAAGCAAATTTGGATCCTACACGAATTTTGCCACAAATTTCGATGGAAGTGCGGGAAGATTTAACTATGGAGGTACAACCTGTGCGAATTACGGACCAAAGTATAAAGGAATTACGGAATAAAAGGGTGTCGTTAGTAAAAGTATTGTGGCGAAACTCTCAAATAGAAGAAGAAACCTGGGAGAGAGAGTCAGAAATGATGAAGAAGTATCCTGGATTATTTTCTTATAAAGGTATGAATTTAAATTTCGAGGACGAAATTTTTTTTTTAGGAGGGGAGAATGTAAAACCTCCGGACAAAAAAAAAAAAAAAAAAATTATTATAAATTGACTAGTTTTATGTAAAACAAAAAAATTCATAACTCTTGATTGGGTTATCAAAAAATTCTGAAATTTTGCGTGAAGACTTCTAATATGATACCCTATCTTGGGTTAAAATTTCAGAATTTTTAGAGAAATTCGAAAATTTGACGAAAAATCACAATTCGACTAGTTTTACGTTATTGGATGTAATTTTCAATTCGACCATCGGATTGAGCTGAAAATTTTTGAGAAACCTTAAAATATATTGAATAAAATATGGTTAAAATTTTAAGATGAATGGAGCTCGGTAGTGTTAGAAATAAATAGATAAATAAATAAATAAATAAATAAAATCATTAAGGGCAAAATTGAAATTGACCATTTAAAACACACATATAAGCTCTCCTTCTCTTTTAATCACTGTCGAAAGGGGCAGAAGCAAAACAAAAGAGTGAAGAGAAACAGGGGAACGTGAGAGAAAGAGATAAAGAGAGAAAAGTTAGGGGAAAATACAAGAAATTGAGAAAATACATTTATAAGCTTGCAAGTTCAACCTATAAAGCACTAAAGCAAGTGAAGGAAGGAGGATTTGAGAAGGGAAATTCAACTAACCTTGGAAGAGAAGAAAAATTGGAAGAAAAGCAATAGGTAAGCATGAGAAGTTTAGATTTCATGTTTGCTTTAGATGTGTTCTTAAGCTTATTTGATTAAGTTGGGATGTAATTTCATGGAGTTTTATCTTAGTTCCCTTAAATTCTAGATTTTTTTGAACTTAGGGTTCTTATGTGAATTTGGGGGAAATAGGAGGGGAAGGAAAAATGATGAAATTGAAGTGGAATAGAATGAAAATAAGTTGAAATAACAAGTAAATGAAGAAAAATTTGGAGGAGGAAAAAGAAACACCACATTTGGCCAAATGAAGGAAAAAGTGGGAGAATGAATTTTGATGTTAATGTTTAGAAACAAACCATGTTTAATCATGATAATTGAAAATGTAAGAAAGACTAAATGAAGAGATGGCATTTAAATTGAGAAAATAATAATAATAATAAGTAAATTCAAATTAAAAGAGAAATAAACTAGTCAAAAGAAAATATAAAGACAAGATGTCTAGATTGTGTTTGAATATAGTATTTAGATAAAATGAATAATATGATGTGAGGATATAAAAAAAATAGAAGAATTATTTGATGGAGGAATTATGAATATAGAGTAAGCAAAGAAGTAACTTGAGTTAAATATGAAGTTGTATGTAGAACAATGATGTTATATTTGAGAATGAATTTTATTAGAACAAATTACAAATAAGAATATTACGTGCTTTGTGTTTCGGCATGTAAGAAAAATATTGATGGACTAATGATATAATGACACTTGATTGATTCAGGAGTTGTGTCTGGAGCAGGTTATCAGACAGGAGGAGCTGGGTCATCCCGAGTAGAAGGTAGGTGATTCGTCACCTTATTGTAAAATTTTTAGTTTCTCTAATAATTTGTATTGCTCATTAAATTGATATTAAATGAATGGAGCAAATTAATAAATTGAGTTATGATTATGTGGATTCTGGTAAATTTTATGAAATTACCGGATTGATTGGCTAATAAATGAGGTTAGCCGGATGTTGGGTAATTCAAATGGAATTACCGGATTGATTGGCTAATAAATGAGGTTAGCCGGATGTGGGGTAATTCAAATGGAATTACCGGATTGATTGGCTAATAAATGAGGTTAGCCGGATGTTGGGTAATTCAAATGGAATTACCGGATTGATTTGGATAATAAAGAAAAAAAAAAAAGGGTTAGCCGGATGATGGGTAATTAAAATGGGAGTACTGGATCTATTGGTGACTAAGGAAGGAAACTAAATTTCTGAGTAATTATATGAAAGTGCTAGATTTATTTGGTAATTAAGATGAGTTAGCTGGATTTGTAAATTTTAAAAAGATTATGTAAATTAAGGGATTAAGTTAGATTGAAGTAATTATTAAATTTCAAAGATTAAGAGTAATTAATTAATATTAGAATAATATAGTGAATAAGTGATTTAATATTGTTATTATTGAAACAGGTACGTCGCGAGGTGATGCAGATCGTTAGATATAGGAACACTCTTGTTTTGAAATTCTATTTTGGAATGTAATAGTCATGTCGTTACTTTGACTGTAAATCCTTTTGTGTTGTAAAAATTAAGTAGAAGGTGTAGCATGTAGTGGATGTATTATATACATGCATAGTTGTTAGTATGATCAAATCATTTTCAAAATGATAAGATAAGATTTATTATAAATATATTATGACTCTTAATCTTAATATTGTATTTAAGTGGTTTAAAGGCTTATATGTGGTTAGCTAGCATTTATTACGTATAATGATGAATTTGTTTATCTTTTGAGTTGTTTTTGGTAGTACATTTATGTTAATTTACTAATTGATATTATGAGATATATATATATATATGTATATATATATTGATAAATATGAATATGGAGTTATTGTTGGATGAACAGAATGTGATCCAGGATGATTGGATCAAGATGGAAGTCGTAATGACATATAATAGAAGTGTTGTCAATAACTTGGTATCAACAAAAAATAGAGGAAACTCTGCCGAAATTTCAAAAAAAAAAAAAAAAAAAATTCCCATAATTTAGCCATATTACCCCACACTTGACATTGGAAAAAAAAAAAGAAATGTTGGGAGAATTCATGATATTAGAATTTGAGGGTGTTACACTTGTAGCTCAGCATCACAGTCCAGATGCTTTACACAAGCCCCGCATAACCCTTCACAGCTATCAAAATGACCACCTGAAAGTAACAACTTTGCTCTAATCTCAAGTAAATTAGCCTTTAACAATGTCACATCTTGCCTGGTGAGTAGCCCTGCATTTTCAAAAAAGTGAACCGTGGCACAACTCCTGTGTTGTTTGTGTACAAAGTACAAACCATAATAAGTTCAGTGGGAAATCTGGGTTTGTATTTAAATCGGAAGACAAAAAGCCTACGACCATGGGTGAGTTGATCAATGGGTTACCAGTTCTCTTTCTCCTTGCAAAACTCGAGTTAATGGATGGAATCGAATGCAATATTTGAGTGGACAGCTGTTTCTGGTAACAAGATATAGAATTAAGCCAAGAATGACGAAGTTGGAGGTGAATATTTGTGCTGCAGCACCTCATTGCATGTCAGAAGAGCTTGATTGAGGAAAGGTACAAACTGGGTCTCTGTTTCAAGCTTGTCTGCTCAGGATATTGATCAGATAATGCTTTCAATGAAGGAAAAATGCAAAGGGTGTCACCAATTCATCCTGAGGATGCTGGTGAAGTAGGTCCTCTTTATATTGATGCAAATGGTACCAGCCTTAGGATTTAATCTCAGTTTAATGCTCCACCACTAATTAAAAGTCGACGGAGGATATTGGATCGAGGAGGGAAGATATTTGGGCAAGGAAATGGCGTCAATGGCTGTACTTGCTGTGGAAGATCAAATAAGTTGCAGTTCTAAACAACGATCAACTTCGTTAATTTGGATGTGAGGGCTTAAATAGTTCCTGTGAACTGTGGCCCAACTTCAGGATCTGAAAAGGTGGTTCTTCAGATACTTGAGAGGTTTTTAGCCTGTGGAGATACTGATTCTGCTAATCCATCAGCTTTGAATCATGTACTTGGGCTGATGGGCGAGATCATTTAATGGTGGTCAATAAAGATGATGATGATGTATAATGCAGGCATGCCAATTAGGCTGGTACAAGTACCGGCCATGTGCTCAAAATAACTTTGAAAATTTCTGCAGTGTCTTCTGGCAATACTCAGAATGAGAGCAGTCATGCATTGCATCGTAGGAACATGATGAAAGTTCCTAAAGGCTCTTTCTTTGGTGGCGTTGGGTTCCTCAGAGCTGAAAAATGCATAACCAACCAGCTTAATCAAAGGACTTTAGAGAAATGTGAACTTATAGAAGATAATCTTCGTTTTGACAACTAGTAGTTGTAAACCTTATTCTGAAGAGGACTAAATAAAAAGGCTAGGCCAGGCCATGGACTTTATTAATAAATAACAATTAAGGAAACGGTGAATCCCGATTTTGATCTCTTTGGGAGTAACGATTCAAGTTTCAGGCAGGCAGATTGGAAAATGGGCTCGAAAAAGAGAGATGGAAAGGAAGAAGCCGAAAATGGATGAAGAGACGAAAGCATGTTTTCGTGCTGGAAAAGTGAGAATGACGTTGGAAATCGAGATGAGAGGAAGGAGGAGAAGTACCGAGTGGTTGATGATTACATAGGGTTAAGGTCTCTTTGGTCACGAAGTGATTGTTCAGATTACATAAGTATGACCCCCAGGCAGAGTTTGGACAAATGTGGGAGATATTTTCGGACTATATCTAAAAACATAACTTCCTTCCGCAGGTTCTCAAAAGATGAAGATCTATGGGGTGAAAAGGCGGTATTTGGGTCATTGGAGGTCTTGTTTCCCTTGAGGCCCTCCTCCCATTCCCGACTCTCGATCCATAATCATTCTTGAGTTTTTCTTTTTAAAAATATGTGTTAATGGAGGTATGTACTTTATTAGGAATCCCATTGCACTTGCAAAAATCAAATTTTACAAACTCTTGTCTTGAGCAATTTAAGTACTCTGCAAAGAAGGCTGTTGAATTCTACATTGAAAAGCACCTAGTAAGTACTAGAAATTGCTTGTTAATTTCTTTTTATTGACGTTTTGATTTCCATCTTCAGGATTAAGTAAATTTATTTACATACATTATACTTTTATTCCTTGGATTAATTTCTTTATGAGTGTAATGTTAATCAAGGTGCTGGTCTTGAGACTCTGGAGGTGGTGTCTGGACAAATGCTTTTTGGCAGGGACGTTGTTCATCATGTCAACTTCCAGGCTAAGCTTAAGGGTTCACCTCATGATGGTTAATCTCTCTGCAAACATTCTTTTCTAAGTTGTGGTATGGATATCCTGCTTTCGATTTGGCAACTGATATACGTAAGCAAGGTGAAATTTGTTGAAAATACAAGATAAAAGTCAACAAAGGTCAACTGATTTCAATTCTGTAGAAATTGAAGAACTGAAGCTGTGAAGATCATTGATTTTCTTTATTATTTTTATCATGTTTTAATTTGAGTATTTATGTTCTAGTTAATTAAGATCAAATTAATTGATCATATCTTGTTGCTTTATTTTCACAGATTTATTTCCTGTTTTAATTAGAAGAGATTGTAATAGTTTTGAATTACTATTCTTGTATTTCGATCTTCTTCTATAAAAAAAAAAATCTAAGGGATGGCAGTAACTTTGAGCAATTCTGCCCCTTGTTATACACCTGTTATTGCATTAAATTGTGCTTGAATCTTTACATAATTTTCTGGAAAATTTCTGGGCAAAGTTCTCGGTTCTTAGCACTGATTTGAACAGTGCTCGTTTTGTTCATCAGGGACAAATTCCTGAGGGTGATTTGAATAGTAACTGTTCTTCACCAAAATTCTATTTTCCAACATTTGGTATCAGAGCAGAATTGATCTTAGAAGGGTTGTGAGAAACACGAGAGAATTGTGAGAATTTTTCAAAGTTATTAACTTTGAAGGAAAGGTGAGTGAAACACAAGAGTGAAGAAATTAATCAAAAAAAACCCACTAATTTTTCTTTGATTAATACATAATTGACTTCGAATTGTCAATTACTATTATTCCCTATTAAGAACAAGGCTCTTTATCTTTACTGTGTTATGCATAATTGAGCAGTAACAAGAAGAATCAACAACGATTTTTTTTTTTTGTTTTCTCATGGATTCTGGAAATTTTTCATCAAAGTCACCTGTCTTCACAGGCACCAACTATGGCGTATGGGCAGTAAAGACGGGAACTTATCTCAGGGCCTTTGACTTGTGGGAAGTTGTGGAGAATAAGGATCCAACTCCCTTGAACAATAATCCCACAATGACTCAAATCAAGTTTTTCAATGAAGAGAAGGCAAAGAGATTCAAAGCACTTACTTGCATCCATAATGCAGTAAGTGAAGAGATATTCACAAGAATAATGGCTTGTGAAAGTGCTAAAGATGCATGGGATAAAGTGAAAGCTGAGTTTCAAGGTGATAAGAAGTCAAGAAGAATGCAGATATTGAACTTAAAAAGGCAATTTGAAGGGCTGAAAATGAGGGAGACTGAAACAATTAAAGAGTTTTCATCTAACATCTCCAAACTAGTCAATCAAATGAGACTTTTGGGTGAAGATGTTCAGGATTCGAGAGTTGTAGAAAAAGTCCTTGTGAGTTTACCTGAAAAATTTGAGAACAAAATCTGCTCTCTGGAGGATTCAAAGGACTGTACTCAATTAAGCCTTCAAGAGCTAATCAATGCTCTTCAGGCAGTGGAGCAGAGACAAGCTTTCAGGCAAGAAAGCTCAAGTGAAGAAGCTTTTGTTGCAGGTTTCAAAGGAAAATTTCGCAATCAAAATTTTCCTTAGGATAGCCATGGAAGCAGAAGAGAAGTTGGCAGATATCAACAAAATAAAAAATGGCAACAAAACCAGAATCATCCCAACAGTTTCAATACAAGAGGAAAGGAGAAAAAGGATCAATTTCCTGCTTGTAAGTACTGCCACAAAACTAATCATCTTGAGTCATGGTGTTGGCTCAAGAACACTCAATGCAGGAGGTTTAAACAGTATGGACACCTTCAAAAATTCTGCAAGACAAACATAGGAACTGGAGCAGCAAAGCAAGCGTATATTGCTAAAGAAGAAGAAGTTGAAACTGAGCACTTATTCATGGCCACGACAGAACAAAGCTGCAACCAAGTAGAGGTAAATGTTTCAAACTGGCTAGTTGATAGTGGTTGTACAAACCATATGACTGCTGACATAAAGATGTTTAATACTTTGGATTCAAATTATGAGTCTAGAGTAAAAGTGGCTAATGGTCAATATGTGAGTGTTGAAGGGAGAGGAGATGTAGACATTGTAACACTAGCAGGTAAAAAAACTTTTGATAAAGTACTTTATGTGCCTGAAATTAAACAAAACCTAGTGAGTGTTGGCCAATTACTTGAAGAAGGCTACTCACTATCCTTTATTGATAACATATGCACCATTAGAGATGCCAAAGGGGTGATTTTGTTTACTGCTGAAATGAATAATAGAAGTTTCAACCTTGGTGTGAAGAATGAGCATATGAATTTGAGCATAACTGAGAATTCAAAATCAGTACTGTGGCACAAAAGATTAGGGCATTTTAACTATGCCACTTTGAAGAAGATGGCAGACCGAGAGATGGTTATTGGTTTACCTGATATTCAAGATCAAAAGGCAGTATGTGAGGCTTGTCAACTAGGTAAACAAACAAGGATTGTTTTTAATGACAATTCCTTTAGAGCCACTTGTAAATACAACTGATCTTTACTGATGTGTGTGGACCTATGAGAACTGAATCTTTAAATGGTGCTAAATATTTCTTGCTATTCATTAATGACTATAGTAGATACTGCTGGGTTCACTTCCTTAAAACAAAAGGGGAAGTGTTTGATGTTTTTGTGAAATTTAAGGCTGCAACCGAGAGGGAAGCTGGGACCAAGCTAAGGGCTTTAAGGTCTGATAATAGGGGTGAATTCACCTCTCATAAACTTGATAAACTTTTAGAAAAAGAAGGGATCAAACACCAACTCACTATACCATACACATCCCAACAAAATGGTGTGTGTGAGATAAGAAATAGAACTTTGATGGAGATGGCTAGGTGTCTTTTATATGAGAAGAAAATGCCTCTCAAATTCTGGGCAGAAGCTGTAAGTACAGCTTCTTACCTTCTAAACAGAATGGTTACTAAAGTGTTGGGAGAGAAAACACCTTATGAGCTGTGGCATGGTTACAAACCCAACATAGAACACTTGAGAGTGTTTGGAAGTCCCTGCTATTTCCTATTGCCTAAGATAAATAGAGGGAAGCTTGATCAAAAAGCCGAGTTGGGGATTCTGTTAGGTTATAACACTAAATCAAGTGGATATAAAGTGTTTGATTTAAAACCTAACAAGGCTGTGATTGCAAAGAATGTGAAAGTTGATGAAGACAAAACCTGGAATTGGGAAGCTGAACATGCCGAGAAGACAAATGATGAAATCCAACCTGAAATCATGCAGCCTGCCACTGATGATGAAGAAGAACCTGTGGATTGCTAAGTGAAGTCTATAGCAGGTGTAATGTAGCAGAAGCTGAACCATATGATGTTCAAGAAGCTATGAACTCACACACATGGATGACAGCAATGAAGGAGGAGTTGTTGATGATTGAGAAGAATGAGACTTGGACACTTGTGGACAGACCAGTTGACAGGAAAGTAATTGGGATAAAGTGGATCTTCAAAACCAAAATAAATGCAGATGGCAGCATCAACAAACACAAAGCAAGACTTGTGGTTAAGGGGTATTCTCAAGAACCAGGTATAGATTTTCATGACACATTTGCTCCTGTGTTTCGGCTTGATACTGTTAAATTGTTGCTTGTGATTGCTGCACAAATTGGATGGTATGTGTGGCAAATGGATATCAAGTCAGCCTTCTTAAATGGGACACTTGATGAAGAAATCTATGTTGAATAACCTGAGGGATTCGAAGTTGATATCACTGCCAACAAGGTCTATCTACTAAAAAAGGCCTTGTATGGCTTAAAACAAGCCCCTAGAGCTTGGTACAGCCACCTAGATGAATTCTTGCTGAGTTTGGGATTTAAAAAAAGTCTAAATAAAGCTACCTTATATGTGAAAAAGGTGGATAAACATATACTGATTGTATCAATTTATGTCGATGATCTATTGATCACTGGAAATCATGAGCAGCTGGTTGATGAATTCAAGCTGAAAATGAAGAACAAATTCAAGATGAATGAGCTGGGCTTGCTATCCTATTTTCTGGGGATGGAAATCACTGAATCAAAATCAGGGTGTTTTGTGTGTCAAAGGAACTTCACAATAAAGTTACTGAATAAATTTGAAATGGATAATTGCAAACCTGTCAACACTCCCATGGTAGCTAGACAAAAATTGATGAAAGATGATGATGAACACAAGGCTGATGGAAGAATTTATAGAAGCTTGATTGGAAGCTTGCTATACTTGACTACCACAAGACCAGGCATTGTGTTTACAGTGAACTATCTTTCAAGGTTTATGCAAAAACCAAGTCAAACACATTATGTTGCTGCCAAGAGAGTGTTAAGGTATCTAAAGGGAACACTGGATTATGGCTTGCTGTTTGACAAATTTGAAACTGTAAAATTGATAGGTTATTGTGACAGTGACTGGGCTGAAAGTGATGAAGAGATGGTGAGCACTTCTGGTTACTGTTTTTCTATGGGAAGAAGTATTTTTTGTTGGAATTCAAAGAAGCAAAGTGTGGTTGCACACTTTACCGCAGAGGCTGAATACATTGCAGCCTATGTAGCTGCAAATCAGCTTGTCTGGTTAAGGAAAATTTTGGGAGATTTGAACCTAAATCAACTTGAACCTACTGAATTGTTCTGTGATAATATGTCAGCAATTTCTATATCCAAGAATTCAGTGTTTCATGATAGAACCAAGCACATGAAGATCAAGTTCCATGCAATTCGGCAATTCCAGCAAAAGGGTGAGCTTGAAATGAACTATTGCAGCTCAAAGGAACAATTGGCTAATTTATTTACAAAATCCTTAGCCAAAGAAAGGTTTGAAGAACTGAGAGAGATGATAGGGATGAGAAGATTGGAATCAAGGGGGAGTGTTGAAAATGCAGGGTCAAAGTCAACAAAGGTCAACTGATTCCAATTCTGCAGAAATTGAAGAACTGAAGCTGCGAAGATCATTGATTTCCTTTATTGTTTTTATCATGTTTTAATTTGAGTATTTATGTTCTAGTTAATTAAGATCAAATTAATTGATCATATCTTGTTGCTTTATTTTCGTAGATTTATTTCCTGTTTTAATTAGAAGAGATTGTAATAGTTTTGAATTACTATTCTTGTATTTTGATCTTCTTCTAAAAATAAAATCTAAGGGATGGCAGTAACCTTGAACAATTATGCCCCTTGTTATACACTTGTTATTGCATTAAATTGTGCTTGAATCTTTACATAATTTTCTAGAAAATTTCTGGGCAAAGTTCTCGGTTCTTAGCACTGATTTGAATAGTACTCATTTTTGTTCATCAGGGACAAATTCCTGAGGGTGATTTGAACAGTAACTGTTCTTCACCAAAATTCTATTTTCCAACAAAATTAGCTTTGCTTCTTTGCTGGATGGAGGGAGATTATGTCATTTATCCCTTTCTTTCTTTGTTCTTCCGCATTGTTTGGTTGCGCGGCCAACCACGCAGTTGGCTGCCTATTTACATGCTCGATAACTATCTGCTCTCTTTGTTTGGTTTCAGAACTTACCATAATTTCTTGCAATTTTAGTCATGCGCAAAACGGAGTTATGCACCGCACCTTAATAACAACAAAGAACATCATATGGCTCAGTAATCCAAGTTGACAAGGCTGGCATATTTGGGGACTCAAACATTGGCAGACTAACTTTCCTCTGTATATTGATACCTTACCCTAGAAGTCGCGTAAATAATGCCTTGGCTTATTTTGTTTACATATTTTAGGATTTGCCCTGCTCCTTGTTAACGTGTATGAGAATGCACGTATGGTAGGCTTGCTTTAGAATGGTGACTGATACACACATTATGCAAGCATGCTTGTCAACTTACTGCTGCTTGAAACACCCATTGCTCTAGTGTTTTTCTTGCATCCTTTCCTATTGATGCTTGGAACATCCACCACAATCTCTTACTTGTTTCTAGTGTTTGAGTTTCAACTTTTCCAATCTATTTCTATCATCAGCCTTTTTTTCCCAAATTTCCTCCAGCATTGTGATTTATGTTAATCAGAGAATTACAGTGCAATGAACTTCATCGTTATGATTTTATTGGTCCAGGTAATCTTAAATACTATGGATTTCTATCAGCAGCAGCCTTGAGCCCTTTAATAGGAGATGGGAAAATTCTTTATTTTCGGGTTTCAACCTTGATCCACAAGGAAATGTGTATGCACTTCATATTAATAATTGTTCCAAACTTCATGCTGACAAAAAAAAATCCATAGATTTGATTTATGAAAAATGTTGCAGTAATGCATATTCCTGTAGGCATCTGTTAGAAGTGGCAGCACTGCTGTGGAAGGAAATATAGGGATTCAATTTCAATCCCTCGTTTTTCAAACTGATTTTTTTTCCTTGCTCCATTATTGAAAGATCAAGATGACCACATTTCAGCCATGTATCCGAAACAAATGAGAATTGCAGATACCTATGGTCTCAAAAAACAACTTCAGTGCCTTAATTTCTTAATCTGTGTGCATATAGTGGTTTCGTTATCAGGTTATCTACCAGAGCTGTCATTTAGAACTTTGATAATTTAGATTTAGACAAAAAAAACTTAATTATTCTCAACTACCTCTCTTGTTTGTTGTTTTTCACCTGTCCTTTTCAATCCCTTTGCTTTCATGGGTTACATCCAAGAAGTGTTCTTGTTTCAATTTCTAATCTCTAATCCACACTTCCAAGGAATATTAATAATAAAAAAAAAAAATCCTAATTGAAAATGTCATGCAAAATATACAGAAAGTGACAAACAAATTAAGGTTTCATCAACTCGAAGTAAATGTTATTATAATGTGCAGTGGAGAAAACTACATTATGAGCAACTTAATGGTTATGTTTCTAGCTAAAAACATGATTACAATGTGAACAAAACTGAGCTCTCCATGGCATCTGATAATCCATTCTTTCTTTGATACAGATTACTAGGATCATACTTTGCTTCTCATTCTAACCAACTTTGCTAGTGTTTCTTGGGCAGCCAATGTTTGAGCATGATCGTGACCAAGCATCACTGTCCGGATGCTTATACAAGTCCTGCACAGCTCTTCACCACCATCAAAATGACCACCTCTAAGCAGCAACTTTGCTCTAGTCTCAAGTAAGCTAGCCTTCAACAATGTCACATCTTGCCACAAATATTCATCTACCCTTTGATGTCCATGAATGTTCCTTTTCCAACAAAGTGAACCATGACACCAGTCCTGTATTTGAGATACAAATGACTTCTCTACTTCTTCAAGCACATTAGTGCACACCTTTAGAAGCTCCAATGCTGAATTACACATTGAGAAAGTTGTGAAGGCTCTAATTGCTAGCGGCACAGCTGTCTTCTTTATGTACAAAACCATATCAACAGCCTTCAGTTGAACAAGCGGAGGCTCGGATTTGAATCCAAAGACAAGGAATGCAGATGCCCATAGATGATTTCTGTTGATGGATGGATTGCCAACTTTCCTCACTCCCTGGACTGTAGCCTTGGCTGCGGCTAATCCTTCTTTTCTTCTTGCAAAAACTTGAGTTATTGGGTGGAATTGAATCCAACAACCTGGCTGTCTGTTGGCTCTCCGTGCCAAGCCTAGTTTAACAAGAAGAGTGGCTGAATCTTCTTCGCTTTGAGGTGCTAATCCACACCCAGAGCAGCAAGAAAATGCGAGGCTCACGTATTTGGTCCATTTTCTGAATCCATTTCCAATTGCGGGCATTTTCTTAGCAGCAGTGGCCAGCAAAGTTGCGGAAATTGGAGCTGGGGCAAACCAAGCACCAACAAGAAGCATTCTCGAGGCCAGAAGGTTCCTTCTTCCATTGTTTTGCTGTAAGATAATGAAACTGAAATGGAGAAGTTTCATGAGGAAAGGATTGCTCTTACAGTACTGCTCATCACTCATGCTCATATAGGAATAAGTAGAACCATCTTCAACCGGAATTTGGTTCACAGCTTCGAAAAGCGCACATGGAGAAATTGCAAGCTCAGAAAGAAGTGATCCAACCAACCACAAGCCAAAGCTCAACCTTCCCAATTTCTCATCAAACCTATGAAGAAATTGAAGCTCCTCAGTTGGATAATCTCTTTTCCTTTTTCCTCTCATTAAGACCATTGCATCAGTCAATTCCAGTGGTGGCAACTGCATTATGTCAAAGTTCATCGTCTTGGATAGTCTTGTTGTGATGATCACATGTGTCCCTCCAGTGTTCCTTGGAATCAAATCATGCAGATCCTTCCCTTCCCACCATTCTCTTTCTGTCTCAAGGTTGTCAATAATGAGCAGATATGGCATGTCTCGAAACAGTTCCCTTTTGATTCTCTCAAATGCTTCATTTTCTTGCTCTTTAAAGCTTCGAATCCTTCCTCTTTCCTTCTCGGCATCAGCACTCACATCCAACCCCAAATTCTGTGATAGATTCAATAAGTTCTGCTTGAAATATCTAGCTTCCCCGCCAACCCATAAGACCATTTTATACCTCTGAGAATATCTATAAGCAAATTCAAGTGCAAGCTCTGTCTTTCCAATGCCAGCAACGCCATTTATACAAAACACACTGCTGTCCAGGGTCTTGTAATTCCCACTTTTTGATTTCTTGTACTTGGATCTTTTCAATGAATTCCTTCCCGTAATTGGCTCCACCCAAGCCTCCAATGTCGGTTCTTTGCACTTCCCTCCCAATTCCAGGTTAATAAATCTCCCTCCCCGGCTGCTAAAAGTCTCACTTTCTTCATCTGCTAGGCCCTCAGATTGCCCACTGGTTTCGCCTTTAATGATCGACATAGCATAATCCTGTTCAGAATTATCAGTACATCCAAATAATGCAGTCTCAAGCTCCATAATCTCCTTCTCTCGTCCTACAAAACACTTGTTCCTTGGAAATGGAATCTCCTCAAATCCTTCTGCAGCTTTCTCGGCCGCACTCTTTCGCCCGAGCTTTGCTCTTAATATCCCAGCAGCTTTTGCTACACAGCTCCTCCAATTACCCTCGTTGACCTCCAGCTTCAACTCATTAAACTTCACTAGTCCTTCAATCACTTCTCTACACTCTTTATCAATTGAATTGCAGTTGATAAGACCAGTGATCTCAGCAAGGCCCGTGTTGAAGAAAATTGGAGTCAAGTTCTTCTTTTGAGCGAAGAATCTAATCTCCTCCAAGCTGGGATGGTTGAGGATGCTAGAGCTAGTCACAACCACAATTCCATAAGTCACAGAACAGATAACTCTGTCAGAAATCTCATGGCTCTGAGTATTCGAGTATTTGGCTCTATCCGCAACAAAGCAAACAATTCCCTGAAGCTCTAGCTCTGATTTAAGCCACTTACAGAAGCGCACAAGATTAGGATTCTGACCGTGGTAGCCAATGTAAACATCACAGCTCCTGAGTTTGGCATTGGAAGCTGGAGAAACAGGCCCTTTGAAGGAAATGCGTGGGACTGGAAAAGAGAATGAGATTCTAGGAGGAGCCGGATCTGGGACTGGAACACAAGTAACATACTTGAGCTTGGCCTCTGTGGGGTCATCAGAATATTCATATTGGTCTGATGGGGGAGTGTAAGAGCTGCTTGGTATGTCATCTGATTGCGAACCACGGTATGATGAGAATGGTGGTGAGGAGTGGGAGACTGGTGTTGGGTTCTCAGGTGGGGTTGGGTTCTCTAGGGGTTTTGGGGTTATAGCCCTTGGTGATATGTATGGTGACTGTAAGGCTGAAACAAAGGCTGATGAAGGTGGTGACACTAGTGGAGAGTTATAAGGGGATGATTCGATTGAGTTTTTCAAGTTGGGAGAATTTGAATCTGAATTTGAACAGCCTAGAGGAGTTAAGAAGTTTTTACCAGTTTTGCTGCCAGAAGTGGAAATCTTGATGGTGAGGCCACTAGGAGGTTCTTGAGGAATTTTACCAGCAAGCGATCCTTCTTCATCCATGGCCATGAATGCAACTTTTTCTTGGAAAACTATGCTTAGAAGGCAATATTCTTCTCTGCAAAATTTTACCGTTTTAGTACCTCTCTGTAGCTGTATTTTGAGTAATGTCACAGACTGGGAGATGATAAAGGCCCTTCATTATTTGCATCACATGTCCTTACAGGAACCATATTGGGCTAAATATGTAGCAGCCATGAAGGTGAGCTCTTCCTTTCTTCATTGGATTTGATTTTTTGCTCCCATTTTAAGCTGACAGAGATGTTAAATGGGCAGTTCTGACCATTAACTATTGCCAGAAGATGAATGCAACAGTCAGGCTCACAAGGGAGAAATTTGCATGTGGTGTGCATACATATCTCCCCTCATTGTGGGCCTCTGTCAGTCAGACTGTACACCCTATTTCTTCTGCCTCTCAGAGTATATGTTGACCAATACACTGTTTAACATGTACCAACCAAGAGAATACCCCATTCAAGTTCACATATGAACACTTGAAGATGTGGAACACTCGAGCTTTGTTCTGAAACAGTAGGTGATGAATTCATATATCAGACTTGTAAAACACAAAAGCAGCTTCCAGAAAGGGGATTGAAATTGTGTCATTGATTAAACCGAGTAAAAGCAAAAGTTCTTTAGACCATGAGAAGCCAGTGATATGATGCCAGTAAAGTATAGCACAAGGAGCAAATGAAATTACCTTAACCTTTTAGTGCAAGTACGTGGAGATACAGAAGAAAAGAGAGGCCCTCCTTTGCTGCAACCCTTCAAAAATGCTCTCCCTGCCTCTCTCTCATAACAACCTGTATAGAAGAAGAGGGAATCTAGTGTGTGTGCTGGATCTGCGAGGTTTTTGAACATTAAAATATTAAACTAGTGCTTAAAAAGAAATCTGTAGAGTCCTAATGGCGCAGCACTGTATAGTATTATTTAATAGCTTGCCTAGGGTTACCCTATATATCCTTTTGTTTGATTTGCTGGACGCTCTAATCTCTCAATTCATAAATCATAATATAAAACATGGGGCTCTCCTCTCTCTAAAACCTGTCACGGAAGCCAAAACAAGGGGTCAGAAATTTACTCAGGGAAAGGGCATTGGGAGGGTAACCACAACTCAGACCTTGTTCATAGTGGGGGTGTTTTTAGTAATGCTTTTCAAATAAACTAATCTATGCTTTCCCTGTCTGCATATGTACTTATCTGACACAAATTTGAAACCATTGTGCACTGGAAATTGGAGCCAAGACCAGTCCAACTTCTATCTCCTCCTCAATGACTCCTTCCTTGGACATGCACATACACACAGCGCAAGGTTATTATTATTATTTCTACTTGCATAGGTCTCGATAGGCATGGGGCCACTTACATGTTACTCGGCATGTACATTTGAGCACAAAACCGAAGCATCAACAGCATATGAGAGAAGCAGATAGCTGTTAGGACCACAGGTAGCTTGAGATTGGTAGAGTTCGTTCCAATGCAAACTACTCATGTTTGATGGCTCATTCAGATTCTACATCATCTCTGATTGCCATATTTGAATTTCCCTGCAACCTTGTTTTTTGGGTTTTAATCAACTTGGACTATATAGGGATATGGTTTAGCAAATATTCAAGTACAAATAGATAGCCTAACAGGTTAACTGGATCGAATTAATCAACCAACAAGGATGCGGTTGCTAAGATTGTGGGTGTCAACTACAACTCCTGCCCAATCCTGAACCCTAAAGATCATCTCTTTCTTTACCATAAAGCCTTCTTTTTTAGCAGTCATTATTAATAATATTACCACGTACAGGCTTGCTTTAGCCAAAACTGTCCTCTGATAGACCTGTATAGCTAAATTCAAACTTAATTAGTGTGTTAACCAGCAAAAGGTGGCTGTTACAATCATAGCAAGATGTGTCAATCAATAATAATATCGTTTCTTTTGACTTGAGGTCCTCTTTTACCAGCTAGCATGATGAAGAAAAGCTAGCTGCCATTATTATGAGCAAAGTGTTATTGATTTTATTACTTATCTGCTTTAACATCTTGAATATTCATCGCCATCTTCATCTATTTACATGCATATATTATATTATTGATTTAATCTTTAATTATTGACATGATCAAGATGTATATGCACAGTCTGTACCCTCTCTCTCTCTCTCTCTCTCACACACACACACAGTATGTATGCGTGTCTATACAGACGTACATACTCCCCCCCTCCTTCTCTCTCTATATATACACGAGTCATAAACCCGCGCTCCGCCGCTGGGATTAAAAAAATTTTTTGTCTAGTTTTAACACATATAATTTATTAATTTATATTTCAGTTTTTATTCTTTTATTTATCAGTTTAATTTCGATCCCTTGATTTTCTAGGTCCTTCTAAAATAGTTTTAAATTTTTTATCTGTATATATACACCTTTGCTCTTAGTTTAGATTTTTAATTTTTATTGTTATTTGTATTTGTATTAAATACAACTCGCTTTAAAAAAACATAGTAAGTTTAGCTTTGGTGGTATAAAATGAGATGAAACTCTTTCTTACGTATTTATAGTTAAACGTAAAATGGTTGAAACACCACCACAAATAACTTTTCTATTTTGTCTTATTTGAGATTACAAAAGTTATTTTATTGTGCATGAAAACAGTACAATTACTAGGACACCTCCACTTACAATTTTTAATTTTTATCTTATTTGTGGGTGTTATGATTATTCTACTATGCACAAAAAAAAAATGAAAATGCCTCTGATACCATGATATTATTTTAAACATATTTTACATAATAAAATGAACATATAAAAAAATAATATATGTTTTTAGACGCCGCACACGCCATCAAAAATGTGCATGAGCTCTAAAATTGACGTCACACTCGAAGACACACCCACAACACCGTGACAAAAAATATAATTAAAAATTGGTAAATTACCAGTACACCCCTCTAGCAAACTCTTTGATTTTGTCTTACAGGCGGTATATACATACTTATACAACTCGTGGTGCACATTAGTTGACCCGGACACCCCGATTATAAAAAAGGGTCTGAGAATTAGTCATGGTGCACTTAATCTAACCCAGAGACCCCAGTTATAAAAAAAATATATAAGTGAAAAAAAGCAAAAAAAAATATATGAGCATGAAAGCAATGTAGCAATCCATATTTTTTTTTTAAATCAGTCTGGGAAATAGTCGTGATGCACTTAAACTGGACCAAAGACCTCGGTCATAAAAAAATATATAAGTGAATAAAAATAAATATAAGAAAAAAATAATAAATTGGTCGGGGATTAGTCGTGATGCACCCAAGCTGGCCTGGACACCCCTATTATTAAAAAATAAATTTGGTCCAAGGAGTGGTGGTGGTGTGATTAAGCTGGTCCGAAGATCCTGGTAAAAAAAAAAAAAAAAACTTAAGTTAGCCGAGAGACCATTGTTATAAAAAAAATGTATAAGTGAAAGAAAAAAATATATAAGCATGAAAGCGTTATAGCAATGCATATTGTATTTTAAAAAAATTCGGCCCAGAAATTAGTCATGGTATGTTTAAACTGACCTGAACAAAATAAAAGTATAAAAAAAATATACCAGCAGGAAAGCACTTTAGAAAAAGAAAAAAAATGGGTCTACGGATTGTCGGGGTACACATAAGTTGGTTTGAACACCCCAATTATAAAAAATTTTTGGATCTTAGGATTAATCGTGGTGCGCTTAAGCTAGCTCGGATACCCCGATTAAAAAACAAAAAAATATATAAGTGAAAAAAAATATAAAAATATTATAGCAGGCAAAAAAAATATTTTGGGGAAAAAATAAAAAAAAAAACATAATAAGGAAAAAAAGAATAAGAAAAAAACGGAGAAAAAAGCATTGCAGTGGGAAAGCACTGTTGCAATCAACAATGTTATGTGTGGGGAGCTACAGTGTTTTCCCCACACCATTTACAATCCATATTGTTTTAAAAAAAATTCGGTCCAAGAATTAGTCGTGATGTGCTTAAGCTGACCCAAAGACCTTAGTTAAAAAAAAAAAATGGGTTTGGGGATAAGAAAAAAAAATGTATAAGTGAACAAAAAAAAGTATTAGAGATTTTTTTAAAAAAAAATAATAAATTGATCTGGGGATTAGTCATGGTACGCGTAAGCTGGTCTAAACACCCTGGTTATCAAAACAAATTTGTTCTGGGGATTAGTCATAATGCGTTTAAGGTAGTCCGGAGATCCTAATTATAAAATAAAATATAAGTAAAAAAAACTTAAATTGGCTCAGATATCATGATTATAAAAAAAATATATAAGTTAAAGAAAAAAAAATATAAAGTGAAAGCAGTGTAGCAATTCTTATTGTTTTAAAAACAAATTCGGTCCATTAATTGATCGTGTTGCATTTAAACTGACATGTAGACCCAGGTTATAAAAAAATTATATAAGTGAACAAAACAAAAGTATAAGAAAAAAAATGTACCAGTAGGAAAGCACCTTAGCAAAAATATGGGTCCGAGGATTAGTCGTGGTACGCATAAGCTGATATGAACAGTTAGGGATAAATTGTGTTGCGCTTAAGCTGGCCCAGTCGTCCCGATCATAAAAAACAAAAAAATATATAAGTGGAAAAAGAAAAAAAAACTAAAAAGTATAACCAGCAACAAATATGTTTCATGGAAAAAATATAAATATAATCAGGAAAAAAAACAAAAAAAAAATTGTATCTAATAACTAATCGTGGTGCGTTTAAATCTAATCTAGACACCTCAATTATGAAAAACAAATAATATATATATATAAGTGAAAAAAAAATATAATAAAAAATATTTTATGGAAAAAAATGAAAAAAATAATTGGAAAAAAATACATAATAAAAAAACAAAATGAAAAGCAATAAAAAAAAGAAACAAACAAAAAAAGGAAAAAAACAAAAAGAAAACGTAATCAGAACAAAATAGTAAAAAAAAAAGGAGGAAAATTAACGTAATTAAAAAAACAAAATAAAAGGCATGAAAAAAAAATAAACGAAAAAAAAAAAAGGAAAAAGAAATCAGAGAAAAAAAAAACGAAATTAGAAAAAAAAAAAAAAAGAAAGGGAAATACTGTAGCAATCCACAGTAATTTGTGTGGGAGAGCTACAGTATTTAAAAATACATAATAAAAAAACAAAATGAAAAGCAAGAAAAAAAAGAAACAAACAAAAAAAGGAAAAAAAGAAAAAGAAAACGTAATCAAAACAAAATAGTAAAAAAGGGAGGAAAATTAACGTAATTAAAAAAACAAAATAAAAGGCGTGAAAAAAAAATAAACGAAAAAAAAAAAGGAAAAAGAAATCAAAGAAAAAAAAACAAAATTAGACAAAAAAAAAGGGAAATACTGTAGCAATCCACAGTAATTTATGTGGGTAGCTACAGTATTTTCCCACACCATTTAGCTTATTGTTAATGTCTCAACGAGCTCTCTCCCTGTCAATCCATGCACCACCACTAACTCTAATAATTAATCAGCAAGTGCGGTGTATGGGGATGACATAGAAATCCTCCCAAGAAATTACTATTTTTGTGTGTAATGGATAAGTAGGGTGAGCACTAAGAAAACTGATCTTTTGATACTTATTTATTTTTAATTTTTAAAATAAATGACCTCTTTTTTTTCTTTCTAAAATCTAATTTTGTGTAGCCAAAACTTCCCTGTGAATTAATTTTATCCAGCCAAATGAGTTTTTTAAAGGAATTAATTTGGGATAAAAAAAATTATGGGATAATGGGCCTAAAATTGAGGTAAAATATAATTTTAATAATTAAAATCTATTTCAAATCGAGGAAATAACTTGAAAGAAAAAAAAAGGATAATTAAAAAATCTCGAAAAACAATCTCTAAAATAACAATGTTTTGTTGAGAGGGAAACTCGAATAAAAATCTTGGTATTAATTTCATATAATGAAATGATAACAAATGCTCTTTCGAAAGAGAGCAATAATTAGCAAATTGAATCTCCAAGCATGCCTGTCCCATTCATAGTGATCAGTAGTCACAGTGCTTGAATTAAGCTTTGCATGGGGGTGGATAGTTAGGGCATGGGCGCACCCCTTTGGCCGGAATATTCGAGAACTCTGTATGATAATGCTTCTCAATGGTGGCGTCGGGGGAAATGGGTCGCCATCACTCGGCATGCACGGTCCCTCTCCCCATCAGAAAGTTTTGGATGCGTATTAGTTCTTAGGAAAGCAATGATCAATTGATCGTGTAGTTTAATTAATCTCATCCCCAGTACTGATGCATGTATCGAAATGAAGTTGTAGATGGAGCACATTCAAGCAGAGATATGGAATGCAAGTTTCGATTGTGAGTGTATATGATAAATATATCAGCAATTTATGACAACTCAATTATAATAAAAAAATCTTGTATTTATTGCAACTATAAATCAGGGATTATAAATTATAAATTAAGAATTATTACATGTATTTAAATAACTGAATTCCTCCTCTGTAAATCAATGAAAATACACAATAAATTTGATATTTGTGACATGGTATCAGATCTAATCATTATGATCTAGACCTTCGATTTTCTTCAGTTTACAGACTGAATTTCTTTAATATTTGGTGATATTTTTTTGGGTACCTACGATGTTTGGAAAGACTTTTCTCACTTGATTCAACGGCAAAAACTATGCCAGTTGGGAGTTTCAATTTTGAATGTTTGTTCAAGTGAAAGAATTGTGGGGGCATCTTAATGGATCTTTACCAGCATCAACTGATCCAAAGGAGCTGAGTGCATGGACTACCAAGGATGCGAAAATTGTCTCTTGGATACCAGGGTATGTTGAACCCCATATGATCAATAGCCTTTGATTGTTTGGCACAGGGAAGGAGATTTGGGACTACTTCCAACGCATCTATTCTCAGAACAATTTGGCTCAAAAATTTCAAGTCGAAATGGGTATTGCTAATTACAAACAAGGTAATCTCTCAATTGAACAATTCTATGTTGGATTTCTGAATCTATGGAGTGAATATACTGGCATAATTTACTCTAAAGTACCAAAGGAGAGTTTAGAGGCACTTTACCTTGTTCATGTCTAGAGCCAAAGGGACCAGTTCTTGATGAAGCTCCGGCCAAAATTTGAGGCCGTAAGAGCTAGCTTGATCAACCAAAATCCAGTACCTATTTTGGATGAATGCTTGGGGGAATTGTTATATGAAGAACAACGACTCGCCACTCAACACGAGTTAACTCAGGACACTATCATAGAGATGAATGTGGCTTACATGGCTCAAGGAAAGGGACGACAGGGGAGTGTGAGTATGTAGTGTTTTAATTGCAAGGAATTAAGGCACATTGCCATAAATTGCAGCAAGAAATTCTGCAGTTATTGTAAGAAAGAATGGCATGTGATCAAGGAATGTCGTTTGCGACCACAAAATCGATAAAGGTTTTCTGTTCAATCAAAATTGGGGGCTGCTTATATGGCTGCTGCAGTCGTGTCCTCACCGTCGGCACTAGAATCCTCATCGTCGATGAGCCCTTTGTCAGGCACTCTCACTCCCGAGATGGTGCAGCATATGATAATATCTGCCTTTTCTACACTCGGAATTTCAGGTAAAGATTATAAACTTAATCTTCCTTGGATTGACTTAATCTTCACTCGGGCATCCCAATTCTATTGTATTGACTAATCTTATAAAACATGGATATTTGGGGAATAAAAAGTCTTTTTCAACAGAATTTTTGGATTGTAGTTCTTGCAAATTGTGTAAAAGCAAAGCATTATCATTTCTTTCACATGGTAGTCGTGCTTCTAAATGTTTTGACATTATTCATACCGATGTGTGGGGCGTGAGTCATGTTCTCTCTCATGCTCGGTACAAATATTTTTTTCATATTTATTGATGATTTCAATCATTTCACTTGGATATATTTTCTTCGATCTAAGACTGATATGTTCTCAACATTTCAGTTTTTCGTTGTATTTGTTGAAAATCAATTTTCTACTCATATTAAAATGCTACTATCTGACTCTTGGGGGAATATATGTCCAAAGAATTTCAAGAGTATCTAAAAAACAAAGGGATTCTCTCTTAAAATCTTGTCCTTACACTCAACAAAATAGAGTTGCTGAGCGTAAGAACCGTCATCTTTTAGATGTTGTTCGCACCTTATTAATTGATTCTTCAGTACCTACTCGATTTTGGGTGGAAGCTATGTCGATAGTTGTTCATCTAATTAATCGTTTGTCTTCCCATGTTCTAAAATTTGCATCCCCATACTCTATTTTATTTGGTGTTATTCCTGAGTATGATTCTCTCCATGATTTTGGGTATGTTTGTTTTGTTCACTTACCATTCACTGAACGTAATAAACTTTCAGCTCAAGCTACTCGCTGTGCTTTTCTAGGATACAGTAATTCTCATAAAGGGTTTGTGTGTTATGATGTAAATGCTCATAAAATTCATATTGCTCGAAATGTGATTTTCTTGAAAATCAGAGTTTTTCCCCTTCTTATCCCTATACAGAATCCACTCCTATCCAGCTTCCTACATTTGATGTGATAGTCCATCATATGTCTTTGAACGTTTTAAGCTAGGAATTATATATCGAAGACGTCATCCATCATCCACTTTACCTCTTCCAAACACGGAACCGACATCTGATCATGCCCCTCAACTAAGACAATCAACTCGAGTTTCTCGTGCCCCAAACAGGTATAGATATTCAGCAACTACTATTGATAATGTTTTTGTGCTTAAGACTTATGCTCAGGCTTCTACCCAAGACCGTTGGGCACAAGCCATGAAAGAAGAACTTCAGGCTCTTCAGGATAATCACACATGGGATATTGTCTCTTTTACTCATGAAATCAAACCTATTGAATGTAAATAGGTATACACTGTCAAATTAAAACCTGATGGATCTGTGGAATGGTATAAAGCATGGTTAGTTGCTCTTGAAAATTCTCAAGCCTACGGTATTAATTATGAGGAGACATTTACACCTGTTGCTAAAATGACTACCATATGAACTATTTTGGCAATTGTTGCTTCCAAGAGATGGTCACCTTTTCAAATGGATGTAAAAAAATACATTTTTACATAGCGATCTGAAAGAGGAGATCTATATGATTCTTCCTTCTAGTATGTTTACTCACCCATCTAATAAAGTTTGTTGGTTGAAACGTTATCTGTATGGTCTAAAACAGGCACTCCGAGCATGGTTTGAAAACTTTCACACTACTTTGTTGGATCTTAAATTTATTTAGATTCAATATGATTCCTCTTTGTTTCTTCAGTAAACTGCTAATGGTATTGTTGTTCTTTTGGTATATGTGGATAATATTATTATCACAGGATCTGATATTCCACTCATTGAGAATTTACAGCGTTCTCTTAACACTACATTCCATATGAAGGATCTGGGAAAACTTCATTATTTTCTTGACCTACAGGTACACTCTATGTCTAACTGGATATTTTTAGATCAGCACAAATATACCCAAGAGATACTTCTTTTAGCCAGTCTTGAATCAAGAAACAGTGTTCTTACACCTCTTGAGATTAATTTTAAATTTTTTCAAAATGATGATGATTTATTGTCTGATCCTTCCATATACAGGCAATTGGTGGACAGTTTGAATTATTTAACCATTACTCAGTCAGATATTTGTTTTGTAGTATAACAAGTCAGTCAGTTTTTACAGACTCCTCGTCAACCTCATCTAACTGCTGTCAAAAGAATTATTCGTTATCTTAAGGGTACATCTGGGAGAGGGATATTTTTTCCTGCCGACACTTCATTACAATTAATAAGTTATAATGATGCGGATTGGGCGGGATGTATGGATACACGTCGGTCTGTTACGGGATGTATGGATACACGTCAGTCTGTTACGGGATGATGTATATTTCTTGGAAATGCTTTAATTTCATGGAAAAACAAAAAGCAAGATCGTACTTCAAAATCTTCCACAGAATCTGAGTATCGAGCTATGTCAGCCGCATGTTCTGAAATTGTGTGGCTCCTGGGTTTGTCGCAAGAACTTGGTTTTTCTCAATACTTTCCTACACCGCTTCATACTGATCAGATAATAACACGAGTGTGATTCAGATTGCTATTAATCCCGTGTTTCATGAATGAACCAAACATATTGAAATTGATTGTCACTATATTCATGAAGCTCTTAATAATAATATTCTTATACTCCCTCATATTTCCACCGAGCATCAGACGACTGATGTCTTTACGAAGGCTTTGTCTCAGCCTCGACATCAACTCATGATTGACAAATTGATGTTTCTTGATCGGTCAACATCAATTTGAGGGGGGATGTTAGTGTATATGGTAAGCATATCAACAATATATGGCAACTCCATTGTAACAGAAAATCTTATATTTATTATGGACTACAAATCAAGGATTATAAATTGTAAATTAGGAATTATTACATGTATTTAAAAGACTGAATTCCTCCTTTGTAAATTAATGAAAATACAGAACAAATTTGATATTTGTGACATATATATATATATATATATATATATATATATATATAAAGTGCCAATATATGCTCTCTCTTTTTGAAGATTTTGGTTTTAGATTAAACCAAGAACCCAACTAACTCTAATTTATTTATCACCAGAACTGATGATTAATTAAAAACTACGCTCTTTCAACCCAAAGAATCACTAAAAATGAACACCAACACCACCGCCGTGCCATTATTCTCCACTAAAGAAGATGATTAATGCTTGAAAATTTTCCAGGAAATCTCTCCCAGCAGGCTGCAGTTGCTGCCTGTCACCAAGGCAGTGAACTGCATTCGCAGTTGCAGTCCTAAGGTTATAAGGAAATGGTACCTTCGCTAGCTATAATCAGTGTCATTGACAGCAGAAGAAGTCCGTAAACACAGATTTATAACCTAAGAATGGGATGATAAGATAAGAAATTAACCACTAGAAAAATGCAGGTTATTTTCTCATTGCTTGATTCTTTATTATTGAATTTATTGAATGTTATATATATATATCTTTGCTTCGGATTTTATTTGTTGGGAAATAATAATGATTTAATCATGGTATTAATTAAAAAAGACCGATTAATTACAGTACTGTATGCCATAAAACAAAATAACTGGAACTGCTTGGTATGAGGGAATCTTGGATGCAATCACCTCTCGCACAACACCTTCGACTGGTGATCCTGTTCCTCTACATACAAGCATATGCTATCATCATTACATCTCCACGTCTCTCGCCCATTCCTGGTGAACTGCCTACGTGGTCAAGAAATTGCATGTTCAAATTAGTAATTAAGAACCATGCCCTGCATGTTTCAGAGCAGAGAAGGGTGCAAAATGAGCCAACAGTGGCGATCAAATCCAGAACTTGCGTGATTCAGACCTTCACCAATTCAGTGGCTTACTTACTAATCAGAAGCATTTCTCTTGGTTAAATAATAATACAGTGATTTGTTTTCGTATCCAACAGTGGATACTACAGTGTTTTCTATTACAGTGATTTGTTTTCGTATCCAGCCAACAGCATCTGGGCATTTTAATTTTCGCCCTATTTTCTTGCTTTAGTATTTTCCGCTTGTTTTTTTTCTTAATTTTTTTTTTCTTGTTTATATTTTTTTTTCATTTATATATATTTTTTTATTTTTTATAATTGAAGTATTCATATCAGCTTAAACGCACGACTACCATTTCCCAGACCCAATTTTTGTTTTGTTTTTTTTCCTAAATTTTTTTTTCCCGGTTATATTTTTGTTCTTTTTCCATTTATACATTTGTATTTTGTTTTTTAGTGTCCAGGTCAACCTACACGTATAATCCCTAGACCCAATTTTTTTTCTTTTTATAACCGGAATGTCTAGATCAGCTTACGCACATCACGACTAATCCTTGAACCCACTTTTTTTTTTTATAATCAGGGCATCTGGGTCAGCTTTCATTCCCCTACTTCCCTAGACCCAATTTTTGTATTTTGTTTTTTAGTGTCCAGGTCAACCTACACGTATAATCCCTAGACCCAATTTTTTTCTTTTTATAACCGGAATGTCTAGATCAGCTTACGCACATCACGACTAATCCTTGAACCCACTTTTTTTTTTATAATCAGGGCATCTGGGTCAGCTTTCATTCCCCTACTTCCCTGCTACAATACTTTTTTTTTTCTTATTATGATTTTCTTTTTGTTTTTTTGTTTCTAGCTACAGTGTTTTTTTATGTGTTTTTCGTGTTTTTTTCTCCTAAAACATTTTTTATGTGGTTATACTTTTTTATTTTTTTTCCATTAATATATATTTTTGTTTTGTTTTTTATAACTGGGATGTGTGGACCAGTTTAAGTGCACTACGATTAATCCCCGAACCCATTTATTTTTTCCCTAAAAAAATTCCCCACCGGTTATACTTTTTTTATCTCTTTTTCCACTTATAATTTTTTTTTTTTTATAACTGGAGTGTCCGGGTTAACTTAAGCGCACAATGACTAATCCCCGGATCAAATTTTCTTTTTTTTAATTAGGGTCTCCAACTCAGCTTACACGCACTGTGCTAATCCTCGGACCCATTTTTTTTATTTTAATAATCGGGGTGTCCAAGTTAACTTTCTTCAAATATATTTAGGTTTCATTTTAGTCCTCAGTTTTTTAATTTCCGGATTGGTTTTAAATCTTATAATATTTTCTGTACAAAATTTGGATTTGTTTCAATTTTGTCCTTGGAATGAAATTGATTATATTTTTTTTTTTATTTTGGCCCTTATACTTTTAATCTTTGATTTTATTTTTATTTATTTATTTTTTAAATATATTTATGAAATGATTTCTATTTTTATCCATGTTTGTATGTGTATGTTCTTAATTTTTTGTTTTTAATTTTCATTATTTATAGTTTTGTTAAGTTTGTTTTTTTTTTAATTTTAATTTTTATTAGTGATCATTTGAAAATTAATATTTATTATTTTTCTCTTTTTTTCTTTTTTCTTTTGGTTTTTTATTATTTGGATTTATTGTTAAAGTCAAATAATATTTTTTAAGCTAATAATATTTATTTTTGTTCTGTCATTGATTTTAGTTTTTAATTGCTTTTTTGTTAATATTTTTAGTTGTTAGAATTTCTAATTACTATAAATAAGGTATTGAAAATAATAATAATGATTATTTATAAGGTTTTTTGTCTTATAAATATTTTAGACTAATTATATATTTTGATTTTTTTAATATTAACTCCTTAAAATATATATAAATAAATGACCTAAGTCTTTTTAGAAAGAAAAAAAACTCAAATTAATTAAATATCAGTATTCTGAAATACATTTAATAAAATAATATTAAGGATAAATCTTATAAAATAAAAATAATAATTTAATTTCTTTTCTAGCTACAAGAATAGTGTCAGCGATAGTATTATAATAATAATTAAAATTTTAATTATGTACAATAATAGTTATAATGACAGCTATAATAATTATGATAATTTAACAATCATGAGAATAAAAATAAGAATAATATTCAAAATAATTCATCAATTGATGTTATTTTTCTTAAAAATTAACTTTTGCAACTTCTTTATGCATGATGTTTTAGATTTAATATCACATAAAAAAAATATACGAAGTCACACATAGAAAGAACGGGTAGAAATTTTTTGCTAAATTACTTACAATAAAAAAATTTACGAGTCACTCGCCTTACACTTTGCCATAGCCAGAAATAAATTTTTTAACATGCAAAAAAATATTAATGGTTTTAGATTTTTTTTTATGTTATATATCTGAGTGAAATAATCAACCCATAAAACTTTTGATTATTAGTATAACAAAATTATTTACAACAATAGCAGCAGTAGCAACAAGAATAATTATTATTATTTATTAGTTTTTTATATGTTCATTTTATTATGTAAAATGTGTTTAAAATAATATCATGGTATCATAGACATTTTTTTTATTTTTGTTCACAGTACAATAATCATAATACTCTTAAATAAGACAAAGATCAATAATTGTCAATGGGAAGTCCCGATAATTTCATATTTTAAGTGCATGGTAAAATAATCTTTGTGACCTCAAATAAGACAAAACAAAAGAGTTATCTACGGGGTGTTTCAAAAATTTCATGTTTAACTATACATGCATATGAGAGAATTTCACTCTCATTCAGGGTTGTCAATTCCGTTCTGTTCCGTCCGGAACGTTCCATTCCATTAATACAACCGAGACAAAACGATGCCATTTTTATCTCGGTTTTAATTCCGGTCTGTTCCGGAAATTCCCGCCAAATTCCGGTCGAAACGTCTCGGTTCCGTTCTGGGTGTGCCGTTCCGGCCTTAAAATCTTCTTTCTTTTGATTAATTTGTGATTTTTTTTCTAATTTTGATATTATATTTGTTTGATTTTGTGTTTGTATTGAATAATTTAAAGTTAATTTATCTTGAATTTTAATTATGCTTGCTAAATTAATATTTTAATATTTTTCATATATATATATATATATATATATATATAATTAATTATATATGAACAGTACAACCCCGAAACGGCACGCTAAAATGCTCCGAAACCAAAACGTTCCGTACCAATAGAAAAACCGGAACGGCAACCGGAACGGCATTGACAACCTTGCTCTCATTTTACACCACAAAAACTAAATTTACTATATTTTTTAACGCAAGTTGCATTTATACAAATAAAAATACCAATAAAAAATAAAAATAGTATATAGATACAAATAAAAAATTAAAAATTATCTCTAAAGGATAAAAGAATAAAAGAATCAAATCTAAACTAAAGAAATAAAAACTAAAATACAAAATAAAAAATTATATATATTAAAATATACAAAATAATAATAATAACTCCAGCAGCGGTGTTTATGGCTCGTCTGAACTAAAAAGAACAGTTAATTTGAGCATAGAATTAAGTTGAACATGAAGTGACGGCGGATCGATACCAATTTTATAGCTTGGATATCTTCCATTGCACAATCACCACCCCTTCACAGTACTCAGCAAGATCGTTTTCGATATTAATGGAGCCCATGATCACAGGTATATATATATATATATTCTGGGTCCCTCATAATCTAGGGTTTCTTTCTAATATTCTTGCTTGCCCCTTTTTTTTTGGGAGAGAACATTTAATGTGGAGATCCTAGCTTGAAGATTGAGTTACCTCCTAATTAAAGCTACATTCCATTTTGTTTCTTTTTTCCCAAGAGAAAAAACTCCAAGTTTTGCTTTTTTGAATTTTAATCCTCAGAATCTGCTACAAAATCCATCTTTAAATATTCGGAGATGACATGATTTAATTAGTTCTTAATAGGGAAAAAAAAATGAAGTTGCGGTATTATATGGCAAACCTAAAGCAGCTTCAATTCATATCATCGGATACCATCAAGGCTGTGGAAAAAGAGAGAGCATATATTGTTTCAGTCATCGAACTCCAGCTACGCCACCCCAATTATTCACCCACAATGCATTCAATTCCCCGAAGAAAGTCTCTAATGATTTATTACATTATGTTCTAGAAGAGATTATGGTTCAATTACCGAGCATTGAGAGACATATCACTATAAATTATAATAACATTGCTTTGTTTTTGAGGCAGGTCGGTTCCTTCCGTTCACTGATTTGCACGATAAAATAACCACTATATCCCTCGAAATAGACAAAAAAACAAGTGCAAGCTGGAGGAGTACCACGGTAATTGTATATTTTCGGTCCGGTTTAGATTACTGTCGACGCGTGTGGCACACACAACCGATGGTAATTGGCCTCACATCCTTTTCTGGAGGCATGTGCAACCTATTTTGGTGGCGGAAAATGTCCTTCTGACGTCTCAGTCGATGCTCCGTTGTGTCCTCTTTCTCATGGAGTGGTGCGTGTCCTGACACGATGGTCGGGGACGATTTGGTGGGCGGTTGAACTTTTTCCTCCTTTTCTCTCTATTGCAACGTAAACTATACGTTAGCCCCCCGGTTTTATGCCTTTTTCATTGTTATCCCTGAGCTTTTAATTGTGTTGTATGGTCCTTATTTTTGTTATGTAATTTTAATTTGTTTCAATTGTGTCCTTCGATTGAAATTGATTATATATTATATTTTCATTTCAATCTTTATTCATTTAATTTTCGAATTACTTTTAAATCCCTTAATATTTTCTGCACAGAAGATTTGATGTTTTCAATTTTATCCTTGGATTTAAATTAATAATATATTTGGTTTTCATTTCATCCCTTATACTTTTAAATTTTTATTTTAATTTCTTTATTTTTTATATTCCTTAAATAATCCTTATTTTTGTCCATGTTTATATATATGTGCTCTTAGTTTTTTTTTTTTTTTGAGATAGTATTTTTTTCAAAAATTTTGTTATTAAATTTTAGTTTGTGTTTATGATCATTTGAAAATTGATATAAAAAAAAATTCTTTGTTCTTTCTTTTGTTTTTTTTTTAGTTTTTTTTTATGATTTTTACGTCAAATTTTTTTTTTAGCTAATTTTTTTTTTTGTTTGCTCATTTGGTAAAGTTTTTGGGCTTTTGTTTTATTCTTTTATTGAATTTATTTTCTCATTATTCTCACAACAACAATAACAATAATAATAATAATAATAATAATAATAATAATTTTAGTTTTTTTTCTTACTTCCTCTTTTGTTAATGTTTTCAAGTATTTTTCCTCATGGTAACTTAATAATTTTTTTATTTTTTTAGCAATAATAGTAATGATACAATTGATATTTTTTTCTTCCTTTTCTTTGTTCGTTCTTTTGGTTTTTCTATTAGTTTTTTTTTATTTTCACGTCAAATGATTTTTTTAGCTAATATATATATTTTTTTATCATTTTTATTTTTGCTCTTTTTTTTTAAGTTTTGGGGCTTTTTTTATTCTTTTATTGAATTTATTTTCCCATTATTCATGCAATAATAATAATAATAATAATAATAATAATTTTAGTTTTTTTCTTTTGTTAATGTTTTCAAGTTTGATTCCTAAGGGTAATTTAATAATTTTTATTATTTTAACAATAATATTTTTAGATGTTAAACATTTGATATTGTTGTTGTTATAATAGGATGCATTAATGTATTTTATTATATCAAACTTTACATATATAAATATTATATTTTATTTTTAAATTTATAAAATCTATTAATTTTAATAATTATAAAAATTATTTTTTCAGTGGCAATTTAACTAGTCTTCATCTAATTTTTGTTATATACGGGGGTATTTGGGAGTGTTGTTGCTGTTGCTTTTCAAAGTGCTTTTCGTGCCGAAATATATCAAAATAATATTTTTTTAAAAAAAATTATTTTTAATATCAACACATCAAAATAATCTAAAACATTAAACTACCAGTGTTTTTTTTTAAAAAAAAACTACAATAAACCACAAGTGCAAGCTCGCTGCCAAACATGCTTTATAAACACATCTTTATAAACACATCCTTGCAATGTCGAAGAAAAATACTTTTTTAAAAAATAAAAACAAAAACAAAAACAAAAAGAGCACGCCGATAGCAGGAGACCGACACTTTTGTCAGGTCAGATGAGACCACAGTGATGTTAGTGTTATAAAGAATCACAGATGATGATGGTGATCGAATGGCCAGCAATGCCCACTTGGACACGTTGAGTCCGTGGGCCATCTTTACACCTCTTCCATGTGGCTCTATCTTCCTCTCGCCACGTTCTTTCTGTCTTTCTTTTTTTTATTAATATTAATTACTTCTTCGAAATACGACCACTAGGAGTAATTGTCACAAACAATTACAATTTCATTCCAGCCACGGCAGGACGCACTGACTCTGTGCAAAATTGCAAATTCAAGCACAGTTTAGGATTTCTATTTCCTTTTGTTTTTTCCCATCATTCCATTCACCTTTCTTCTTTAATTTTCGTTCCAAAGTTTCCATTTTTAATTTTATGGATATAAAAAGGTACGTCATTTTATCTCACTCTTTTTTTCCCTTCAATTATATCTCTCTTTTGAATGATGCTTTTTTTTTTTTATGAACTTGCTTAATTCATTTAAATCTGCTCATGGATTGAAAAATTGAATCTGTTATCAAAAGGGTTATTTTCATTTGATGCAAAGTGTTATCTATTTTATTCGATTTTCCAGATTTTGGACATGATACTGCTGGAATGATAGTTCTTTGTTCTTGATCTTGATCCAGAGAGACCACCCTTTAAACCTCTAATTTATGGATTTGGAGAGTGAAAGTTCTGAACTTGAATCTGTTGAAGATAATGAATTAACCACCACCACTATCATTCCAACTACAACCCCTGATCGTGCCTTTAATCATGGAGATGGTGATGGTGATAACAGTAAGATAAATGCTAATGGATCATGTTCAAATGGGATAATTCATGACATGGGCACTAATGGTAATGGTGATACGAATACGTTGCCTCATGATGGAGAAGTTAAGGAAGGTGTGGGAATTGAGCAAGTGGGGAATTCAGAGAAGTCACCGCCTTCAACGGCCATTTCTCCAGTTGGAGGGTCACCTCCAACTAAAGGATTTGGCTTGAAGAAATGGAGGCGAATTAGGAGAGATGTTGTTAAGGATGCTAGTGCCGATGCAGATAACAGTAAAGTTTTGAAAAGAGTATTCTCTGGTGCTGTGAATCCTGCTAAACCAACAAATTTAAAGCCGGTTGAGGTCATGCAAAACAGTGATGGTTCTATTGGATCGGCTAATCTATTTAGAAATGTGGCTCTTGGTGATGCGTTTGTGACCCATGGGTCTAGTTTGGAACCTAGATTTGTGGTTGCATCTGCTTTCCCTGCTGGCATGGATTCTGAGAATAGTGAGGATCGGAGTAGCAAGTCAACAGCAGCTAGTGCTCCAAGGGTGAGGCATGGCCTACCTACAGTGTCAGGGTATGCATGGGACAAGAACAGGGTGAACAGTTTGAGCGGGAAGGGCGTGGGTAGCTCAGCTCAAAGGGTTCAACAAGGTAAGGGATGGGTAGAAAATGGTAAGAAGCCTAGAGGAGAAAGGGTCAAAATCGAGAAGGAAAACTCTCATTCCAGCATGGAATCTGACTCGAGAAGCTCCAACTTTGTCTTTATGCAGGGTGATTATTCTTTGACCAGTAACGGAAAGCAAAGTGGAAGGTCAATGATTTACGACGGAGAAAACAGTGATGAAGCCCATGAAGGAGAACAACAATTAGGCAGGGAAGTTCATTCTGGTTACGGGCAGGAGAATGTTGAAGATGTTTCAGAAGATGAATTAGCTGCAGAAGCATCTTGGACAGATAAGGGAGAAAAAAGGGTTGATCACCGACCCTCGGAAGATCAGGATCAGTGGGTTGAGTCTATACTCTCTCTCCAATCTGTGCAAAAAGCTCTTGAAAACGGTTGGTTTGACTATCTTTTATCAGATTCAATAATCCTTTTTAAATGATGTGTTTTTGTGTAGGCCATTTGTGTGCTATCATGTATTGTACTGTTGATTTGCAGCTGTATCATTCTTCATAATTTGTTTTTTCTATAGCTGCTTGGTTTTAGAGGTTGATAGTTTTTTGTATATAGTCCTGTAAATGCTTCTTCCAGGTATCTATGTAATTGTTTCGCCTTTTCTCCTTACAGACACGTACCTAATTGATAGTAATGCAATTTTCAAATTAATGAGAAGCATGGCTCTTAGAAGGAGAACAGTAGCTTAGCATTCGAGCTATCAATAGGATTTTGGTGTTATTTAATAGACATATTCAATTTGAAGGTAGAAAGATTTATATTCCAAGGCTAATTCTATCCCTGCTGTGTATTCCTAAACATTCAAAGATTTGTATTTTGCATCGTACTTGGTAAAACTGGTTTGCATGAGGACATATGGTTAGCCAGTCTGTTCTTTGTGATGTAAATATTGCTCTCACACTTTAGGTTGTGTTCCAACAGGCTGAGTGTTTCTTTCTCCGCCTGTATCTGTTTTTAATTGGAACTTGCATCTTCAATCCAAAACTCAAAAGTTAGGGCATCCAATAAGAACTAATCATCTCCCACTGGATGAATGCTTCTTTCTCCCTTTGTATCAATTTTCAATCTTGAACTTGCATTTCAAATTCCTTTTCTTTCTTTAGTATGGAGGAGTTGGGGTATCCATTTTTGGACTCAACTAATCCTACACCAACCCGGGCCCAGAGCCCTCCCTGTAAGAGATGTGCCTGGCTGAGCACAGACCTTAAGGCCTGCAGGTGATGGTCAACATTGGGACTTGCAGTCTGTTGAAATCAAACCCTACTTTCCCGCTGCTATTGTTTGTTTAAATTCCACTTACCTTTCCAATCTAATAAGGCGAAAGTTAGGTGATTCCAGTAAAAACAATTATCTCCCTTTTATGCAATTCAGGATTGTTTATCTAGGCAGTCCAATTGCCAATTACTTTGACTTTAATTATCATTTTATAGTAAGTGTTGCTTGGAAGCAAGATATGGGCTTGAATTGCATGGTCATCATTTTGAAGTGGCATTCATACTGTATTCCAGTCAGTGGCACATGGTGTTTTCACCCCATTTTATGTATGAAATCGATCCATGGGTAATTATGGTCAGTCTCCTAATTTGGGTCACTTGTCTGGTGTTGAATTGGTTCCTGGTATTTCCCTTTTCCCTCTCCTGCTGATACCTCTAGATAGTATTTGTCCTTTTGTTCAAGTAGTCGATGGCACATCGGTTGCGTCAGATGAATTTGTTTTGGATGAAGACCTTGTGTCCATTTTCTGCAAGATAAAATGGAATGGTAGTATAATAGCATATTTAACAGAGTTATGTCTTCTCTTGCAGAGGTTAAAAAATTGGGGGAGATTGGGAAAGTTAGCAGTGTAGTGGAAGTTTCCTCTTTAGCTGATCCAGAAATCCATGAATCGAGCTTATATGAAAAGCTTGATTCTGAAAGTTTCAAAGAATCAAGTTCATTGGAGTTCCAAGTGTTAAGCTTAACACAGAATGTAAAATACTTGGAAAGCAGCCTGGAGTTGGCAAAGGCTATGCTCGAGATGAAGGAGGTGATGATTGCTGAACTGGAAGCCTCCTTGAATGGTGACAAGTCACCAAAAGAAGAATCAGGGAGGACCACAGAATTGCAACAAGAGAAATCTAGAGAGATTGAGAACGAGATTGAGGGCCTTTTCATGCAAAAGATTGAGGTTGAGATTAAGTGTCTGGCATTAACAAGGAGTCTGCAGAAGTTGAGAGTTGCTGCAGGTGATCAAATCACCCTATTCGAGGAACAACAGGCCCTGGCTGGTGAGCAAGTGCAGATGCTGAATAAGCTAGGGAAAGCAGAAATCAAGGCTGCGTCTCTAAAGAAACAAGCAGAGCAGTTAGAAAAATACTGTGGAGATGTTTTAGGGAATGAAGAGGTGGTTAAGATGCGGAGCCAAGTATGTGAGGTTACTGCATGCTTTTTCACTGAGTTGATTTTGCTCATCTTGGTTTTTTGGCTATTAGTGTTTCAGTTATCAACCTCTTCTGGGGGGTTTGTACCCACTTGAATAAAACAAACAGGGGTCTTTTTTTCTGTGTCCATTCTCAACATTTCCAGGCAAAGATTGAATATCATATTTTCACGTAGAACGCTCTCTCCTGTTTGGGGGGTTGGAGTAGAAGATGGGGCTGTAGTTGTAACAAAGTTTTTGATTTTCGTTGTCGCTCTTGTAATTCATTTCTTCTAATATTTCTGTTGAGTAAAGCTCTCAAGATATTTTCATCTAATATTTTCATCTTCTTCCTTCTCTCCATGATGATGCCCCTTTTTTGAGTTGAAACTGGGATTGTATTCAAGTTGCTCTTAAATAAGCAAAATCATGTTTGATTGATGAACAAAAAACATGGTTCCTGGGGGGGATTGGGATTTTAATTCCAAGCTATTCTAGTGTCCAATGTTAATCGTGAAATGGTGTTGAGTCATTGGTCTCGTATGAATGAAACTGATGGTGGTGGTCCTCGATGGCAATGAACAGAGCTGCTTTCGTTAGGTTATCTGTTTTTTGTTCCTAGCAGCTAGGCAAATCCATGTCCTTGTTTTGTTTTGTTCGTTCAGTTTCTTGGAAGCAAAACTAATAGTAGGTGGCTGGAGCTTGAAGGGACCTTGACTGCACTGATGGCTCCTGCACTTCTTTTTCTTCTCAGTTATCTTCCCAGGAAAACACAATTCGAGCACACAAGAATAGATAGAGGGATGTGGTGCATATCAATGAATAGAATATTAGTAGTTATATTAACTTTTCATTTTTATTAAAAAGCTAATAATTAGAAGTTATATTCACCTAAAACTAAAGCAATAATATAATTTCGAAAAATATACATTAATCATGTTTTCATCCATTATATAAAACCTTAATACCCTAAACCCTTTATTAACTATATGAGTAATATGAGTAATTTATATATTAAATATAAAATTAATAAAGTAACATGAAAGTTAAAAGATATAACTTTATGTTCAAATTTTAAACTTCTAAAATGAAAATTTATTTATACGATTTTTTTAAAATTGTCATATTTATATGATACTTTTAAAAAACAACCATCATTTAAAATTTTTATTTTTTTAAAAAATAAAAATTCAAACTTTGAAAAAATAACCGCAAACATTTCAAAATTTGGGAATAAACAATATCATATATAAATATTATCATAAACCTGAACATTTTTCTTCACCATTTTTTTTCTTTCCAATCTTTATTTTATTTCATTAAAATTCATTATAAATCACTCTAATTTCAATTTTTATGATGTCTTTGATTTTAATGATGACACTCCTATGTTCGCCTTCTAAATTGCTACTACAGTGGTTGCTGAAGAAGAATCAATAATAAATCAGAGGCTGAAAATAAAGTTTCGAGACTTTATTCTTTGACACAATATCATCAATCATAATAGAAAAAAAAATGAATTAAGGCTATATGATGATAATTTTATTAAAAATCCTAAATAAACTTAATGTTTGTTTCAAATGATATTTATGATGAGTCCTTGACTTTTTCCTTTGAATTACAAATATGGTGGAAGCTCACGGTCGATATTATAAACAAAGGAAAGATGTTTTTGATGTTCCTAGCTTATCTTGCTTTCAAAAGATAATTCCAATTCACAAGATACTTAAAAATGATATTCTTGCAGATCTTACTAATGAATATTTATGAATTGGGAAAAATATTGCGATAAAAAGTCTTAGAGTTTTGTCAAAATAGTTTTTGAAGCTTTTAGTGAATGATATTTAAAGACACCAAACGAAACTAATATTGGTTGATTATTATCAACTACAGAGCAACTTAAATTTTCAGGGGATGTTATGGAGCATTGATTGTATGCATTGTAAATAAGAGAAATACCTAATTGCATGGCACTAGATGTATATTGGTCATTATCGTGAACCCACTATAATTCTAGAGGCGATGACTTTATAAGATCTTTGGATATAACATGTTCTTAATGTTCTTAATCAGTCACATGTCTTATTTGGAATGTCTGGATCACTATAATTAATGTTCTTAATCAGTCACATGTCTTACCGTATTTGTTAAAGGTCATATTACTTTTGTCAATTATACAATTAATGGGCATGAATATACAAATATGATATTATTTAATATATGAGATTTATTATAATTAGTCAATCTTTGTTAAGTCAATCTCAAGGCCATTAGGAGCAAAAAGAAAATATTATGCAAGTAAATAGGAGTTTGCAAGAAAGAATGAAGGAGTGCGTATTTAGAGTGCTACAATCTCATTTTGTATTTGTGTGTGGACCTATGCGATACTAGAATGAATAGAAACTTGCAAATATTATTAAATCTTGCATAATATGATTATTGAGGATGAATGAGCAATCAGTCTTAGATTTGACCACAAATTTGAAATCAATTCCTTTATATTAGTGTCACTTGGTGATATATCATACCTACATGATTTTCTTAAACCTATAATCAAATGTAGCTCTTAATTTAAAAAAGATTTGATTAAACATTGTTGGAATTATATGGCAACGAGTAAATAATCATTAGATTTGAGCTTTTTATGTTATCTTGATTTTCAAGTTTTTTTTTTAATAGTTATTATATTTTAAGTTAATTAATCCTATTTATTATTATTATTATTATTATTATTATTATTGTGGTCTTTGTCCTATCATCGCTTGTTTCAATTGGTACACATGCCTTGGGTTTTAAACCTGATAATTTTTGGCCTGTTATAGCCTGATTTGATGGGTATTTGTCTTAGATTTCAAGTCAGGTTAGTCTCAGATCATCAGGTCATATTTTACTAGCATTTGTTGTTAATCCAAATTGTCAGGGCTCGTTCTAGTTACTATTTTTCATAGAATTCAAGCCAGATTGGTCCGGACGCATCAAAGCCTGATTTAGTTATTACTAGTTGGGTTGCCCGCACTTCGTTGCGGGCACAACAAATATATTTTGTTAGTTCAGAAAAAATATCACATCTCTGCATATAAAATTTGATCGTATAAAATATATCAACAATCCTTATTATAACAGTAAGAAAGCTGAAGTTTCAACATAAAAAAACAGAAATAGGCAATTTCTTCCAAACGTTTTCAGCATATAGTTAGGGGAAAATATATTATTTCCCTAACACCTGGATCAAGCTTCATGATGTTGCTAGTTTATATACATTGTTTAATAGAAATAGAGAACAAAATACATAACTGCTGGATTATACTAACATATCTAAGCATAACGATATCAACATAAAAGCCTCATAACTGAAGATATGGAAATTGAGCACTGATGCAAAAAGTTTTGAGCACAAAAATGAGGAAACTGTTGCAAATTTTCCAGCAGCTTCATAAACTTTCATGTCACCTTGAGTCTAGTGTTTCTGTAACAAAAGAAAAGAGAATTACTTATGGCTTGAGAATTTTTACAAAACCAGTATGATTATATTGGTAGTTATATAATTAATTGCCATAATCATTTGTGGTGATATGCAAGATAAATAAGTCATGACTTGGAAATTGAAATTGTATGGTTTTATCAATGTAGGAAAAACGGTTGCAACATTGTGCCGAAATGAAACCCTATGAACAACCATAACATGCTAGTTGTTGAAAGTTGTCAGAAAACATTGAATATATCCGGATATGAATCTAATTATTGATTAATCTCACAATAACAACACATACATGATCATTATCTGCAAGTTTAAATAGAGGAAAGTGAATAGAATATGATGTGGTAAGAGTCATTATAATCAATAATTAATTTGTTCATTGTGCTTGTTGTTGTGCAACTAATATTTTTAATTGTAGTTAGTAATTAAGCCTTGAGCCTACCTTCGTTAGGATAAAAAGGTGAGCTTAGGTTGTTATAGTTTGTTGCTTGTAATGTACCTTTCTTAACTAATGGTAGTTGAATAAGCACTTTTATAGACGGTGAATATAAGTTTTTAATTAAATATCACAAAGTGATAAAAGTTTCGAACACACGTGAAAGCATACTAAAAATATTATATAAGGTAGTTTATAGCATGTCATATATGGCAAGGATCATACCTTTTTTTTGGTGAAAAGATTTGCTTTCTGTTTCTCTGAAGGATCGCCTGCTGATTGACATGCTTGTGCTTGAGTATTGTTTTCCGATGAGTTGTTTGATTGTGTATTACTGCGAAAGTATATTTTGTTAAAAGAATAAACGAAATGTGTAGAGAAAGAAAACATTAATCATCATATATTCAGAAAATATATTGATTATTATAATGTACAAACCTTTGTTGCGAATCATCATCATTGAAGTCTAGTCTCCTTTTTCTTCCAGCATTCAAAGTAATACCTTGTATCTGTTGCGTGTTAAGTGGATCAATCGTTAATGGTGAAGCTGAGAAGCTGTGTTTCTGAGCAATATTGGTTGGTGTTGAAGGGTCGGATGTGGTTGATACAGCGGACACATTAATGAATTCATTAGCATTTGATATCTGAGACAGCTGATGTTGCTGGATATCATCTGGTTTAGTTTGAACATCATTGAAAACATTTGTTATGAGTATATCACATCGATTTGTTGTTGATCGAAATGTTCCAAACCGCAATTGAAAAATATAGATCTTGTTTAGCTTTGATGCCATGGGTGGTGCGATCTTTGATGGGTCATTGAAACCTCTATCATACACATAATGATGTGCAGATGATCCAAAAAAGTTTTCTGCAACTTTTCCAACCATGAGAAAGTTTGTCACATCTATTTCATCAGTGACAACACAATCAAGACGAAACCTACATAGGTTGTAAAAATGATGCATGAAAGTTAATATACTAAGAGATACTGGTTGTGCATAAAGAATATATATCGAATAATTAAATTTGATATTCAAACAAAAGCTCACCACGGCACAGGTAAAGATGTTATTGCATCATGATCCATGCAAACTGGATTGTTAGCAGTGCCACCTAGTTTTTTATTGCAATGAGGACAACTTGGGTACCACCACCCATTAAAAATATCGAAATCAGCAATTTTTGCACGACATGTGAATCTGATATTCTATTATAAGAGGGGAAATAGAGTTAGCGTATGTTTTACATAAAAAGCATTGTTGATAAATTTGAAGGAGTTAAAAAATGATATGAAGAAATAAACCGGACCTTGTGCTCATATGGATTCATGCAAAGGATTTCTTTGATTGTTTTTCTATTTTCAATAATCTGGTCTTCCAATTTCAAAACAGCGTTCGAGGATGAAGGAAGTTCGTACACCTCAGCATGCAATTTCTCGAAGCTTTTAAAATAGAATTGATATGCAATTAGATGATCATAAATATAAGTAAAACATTCAAATTATTCGAAACCAAATTTAAGTTCAAAGAGAGAAACTTACTGATGATGGTAAGGCAACACTTCTGGTATGTCAGGATTTATATACCAAAGAGAAGCAGCTGTCCCATTTAGATTTGGTTGACCTAGTGGTTAAGAAAGTTTATATTGAAATTGGAAAGTAAAATTAGAAAATATACCAAAAAACAACAATATATATAAAAAGGTGGAGTTTTTAGGTAGTGGAAGATATTGAAACCTCGATACTCTGTTACACGAAACCCTACAAAAGCCATCATAATTGGTGATTTGAGTGTTTTAAGAGCTGAATCATCAAAATCCCTTGCGCGATCACTCCATATAGTTATACGCATTTCATCACCCCTTTAACAAACATCAACAAAACATGTTAAAAAAACAAAACAACAAAAAAAAAGTTGTTGAGTTTGTTAGCAAACCTTATATTTTCAATGATAAACTCTCTTTTATTTTCTAAAGTTTGGCCCCGAACCAGTACTTGTTCAAGCGGTTGAATAGCTTTAAGCCTTCCTAGAACATCTGAACAATAAAATGTATTCATGTTTATTTGAGATTGCCGTGGATAATAAACAATATAGCAAATTTGTGTATAACTTAGATATCACGTAAAAGGAACTAATCAAACCTGTCAGAACTCTTGAACCTTTTTTTAGAGAGAGAACGTGGGCAAAGTCAATGAAGTTGAAGTAATATCTTGACGGAGTGAGAGGATCAATAGTTTTAAATTTGACCGAAGGTTTAAGCTCAATAACAACATCATTATCAACAACTACATTTGTTGATCTGTTTTCATAGGTGTAAAAACCTTTAATCTCATAGTAAAGACCCTCGATAACTGCATCAGCGAAATTAGCTACATCTCTTGCTTTTGATGATCCTTGGATAGCTCCGCCCTTTAAACAACATTGATTATGTTATGCAAAAAAAATAAGTGCTAAATAACAATTAAAATCTAATTAGATGATAATATCTGCATTGTGAAAGTATTTGATACCAAAATAAAGAAAACAATAAGTTATAACAAAACTAAGAATGAAACAAATGATATATCTTGGTTGATTGTTGGATATACCTGAAAAGAAAATGGAAAGAATATATGGGCAAGTATGATGTTCTTGTTTCAATATGCATGAAAGAAAAAGGTAAATAGGAAAAAAAATTGCACCTGATTGTCTAAGAAAACACAATTAAAACTGCTGACTTGTTTTTCAAATCTTGAAATCCATACACGACAAACTCGTGCCTGCATCAATGGATAAAAGGTGTACTTTTTGATATCCTTAATTCGCACAGCCATGTCTCTGCAAAAAAAAAATAGGTACATCAATAATAAGAAAATAGGATTGAAAAATAATAGTCATAAGAAAGAGAAAAAAACTAAGAAAAGTGATAGATAATAACACAGAAAAGAGTATAAATTTGTATGAAATATGGAAAGTAGGAATGACAAACACATGTTGTAATTAAACATAGTTTCAAAATGTAAAACAAATGTAAGAGTTGATGTCGAACCTTGAAAAGAGTGATTATATTGAATGCACCATATAAGAGATTTTGATTAGTATTCCAAGTGCTATAATATTAGCTTTTTATGACCGAGCTAATAATATCTTTGTAGACAATGTTCTTTGCATAATCAAGAGGATTGCCTTTATCATCCAGTGTAATTATTTTAAGCCCTTTTTTTGATGTCACTCTTGAAAGAGCCACATAAAGCTGGCCATGAGTAAAAACTTGCTCTTGAAGAAAAATCCCTACAACCTTCAAAGATTGTCCTTGACTTTTATTTATTGTCATGGCATAGCATGGACGAATTGGAAACTGCCTTCTTTTTATTGTGTATGCACATCTATCATCATTCACTGGGAATGTAATTCTTGGGATGAATACATGGCTACCAACATTGGAACCTGTTATTATTCGAGCTTCAATGACTTTTTCAGCTAGTTGCGTCACTAAAAGCCTTGTTCCATTGCATAAACCTGCTGATGGGTTTAAATTCCGCAATAACATGATTGGTGTTCCTACTTGCAAAGAAAGCTTATGTGAAGGGACTCCACTGAATTCAAGTTGATTTAAAAATTCAACTGGATATAACAAATCAGCATTTTCTGCATCAGTTGACGACGTGCTAACACTGTCGCAGCTTAAATAAACATGCTTGTTTTCTGGCAACATGTCAAGGATGAAATCATTGATCATGGAAACTGTAGAGTTTTTAGGAGTGACAATTGCCCTCTCTTGAAAATAGACAGAATTCAGACGATGATTGTTTATACAGGGATAAACTGAAGAAACTATAGATGCAATAGGGTTAGAATCTGCATCTAAAAGTAAATCTGGCGGTATCTTGATTAGAGATGTATCATAATCATCTTCAAATGGGATGTCAGATATTTCTCCATTGCCGATCATAAGAATCCATTCAGCAAATAATTGCAATTCAACCTTCTCAACATCAGAAAGTCCATTTGATGAAAGGCGCATGTTCTCATTTAGTGTGAAAATTTTAAATTCATGCCATAGTGGTGAGCTGCTTAAAGAAGCATGAATTATATCTTCCTTTGTTCCTCCTGCAACCACTGGCAAGATTTGCCTAAAATCTCCGCCCAGCAATACTGTCTTGCCACCAAATGGCTGATTATGTCCAAGGACATCTCGTAATGAACGGTCCAATGCTTCAAAGCAACATCGATTATTCATTGGAGCCTCATCCCATATAATGAGAGATGTCATCTCTAAGAGATGTGAAAGGTTGGTGTTCTTTTTTATCTCGCATGATGATGTTTCAGAAACCATTAGTGGGATTTTGAAGCGAGAGTGCGCTGTACGACCTCCTGGCAACAGTAAAGATGCTATTCCAGATGATGCAACTGCAAGCACAATCAAACCTTCAGATCGAATCTTGCTTATTATCGTTTGCCATAAAAAAGTTTTTCCTGTTCCTCCATGTCCATGAACAAATATCAAAGCCTGTTTTTTTTGCATGACTGTTGTAACAACATATTCATAGATATTTCTTTGGCACTGGTTAAGCAATGGAAAAGCTGTGGAATGTTGAGATTTAAGATCAACTATATCATAGTTTAGCTCCTCCCTTAACAGCTTATTTCTTATTTCCGCTAACAACCTTTCATTAGGCATTGGAAGCTTGTACTTTTCTAGAGAAGTGGATGCAGCATTGAAAAGTAATTCAAGCTCATAAAGCACATAGTTTCTCAACTCATCATCGGACATCAACAGATTTGGCATGTTCAAAGTTGATCTAAAACGGTGTATAATGTCATCATACATGGATCTCCAAAATTGATGGAACAATTCATTTGGGTCAGTAACTTCACAAAAAAGAACCAGACTAACAAACAATTGTCTAATTTGTGGAGATGTTGCCGTTGCAATGGCTTCGATCAAGGCATCTGCCCATTCTTTATCATCTCCCAAAAGTCCTAAGCTTTTGCAAGCAAGCTGGAATGATGGATACGAAACCCCTGCAACTTTTTTAAGGTCATGAAAACTTTGAGCCCCTTTAACATGACTTAAAAGTAATCTCAGAAAATATAGTTCTCCTGCTGCAGGATGAACATATGTTAGGCGACCAAGACTGAAACTTTTTGTTCTTCTGGACCATTGTTTCTGCCTAGAATCCCAAACAAATTTGTTTGGAAAATCCATATAATACATGTTTCGTGCAACTGAGTCATTTTTATTGCATTCAAACCATTCTGTAAGCATTGTTTTTTGAAGTCCGGGTCTTTTCATCACATTTAGCAGCGAATCATTTCCTGAGTAGACAATGGTATGCTCTAATGGCAAATGAACCTGTAAACGCTCAACTGGAGGATTTCTTGAATGAATCGGAAATTGAAAAAGCCGCCAAACAGCCTCATATGGACATATAAAACGACAGTTAAGATAAGCTCTAATTTCATCATCATTCTCTTTTTGCACAACCATTCGACACCTATCTGATCCTTTACTAACATATTTGAAAAGATACTTTATGAGCATTGATTGACAACATATCTCAACATTGATGTGTGCATGGTATCTCAATAACAATTCTCTGTTATATGGAACAACATAGTTGTTGTGTAGCTGTATTCCATTTTTAAGCACAAAATTATCAGTTCGACGCTTGTAGTAGACAAAACCATTATCATCAAAAACTGTTGTTGTTCTAAATGTCTTCGGAAAAGATTTGGAGCATTTGCCGTTTTTCATGCACTTAGATTTCTGGTTTGGTAGACCACATGGCCCATGGATCATAAATTTGCATACAATATCATAACAAATGGGATCAATATTTTTATTAGGAATTTCAGCTGAAACAATTGAATCAATATCTTCAGTACTTCGACATTTAAATTCTGCATCCAACCAAATGAGAAGATGGGTGTGTGGAAGCCCTCTCTTTTGAAACTCAACTGCACAAACATCTTTTTTTTTTAAATGAGAAAACATTAGAAAATTATAACAATAGTATAGAATTTATAATTAACTAAACATCGAATAGCAGAAGAAAGGCGTAAGCACCTGCAATTGTCCTGCCAAATGGTTTGCCTGATTTTATATAGGCAATCATATCAATTACTTTTGCCCGAAAGATTCTTGTGACAATATCAGGCTTATCTTCTTGCCTGTAAGATCTATATTTTCTGATATCTCTTTGAATCTCGGGCCAACATGTATTGCATGTAAATGTAATAAAAAGATCTGGGTTTCCGTAAGCTCTACAAATGGCCATTGCATCCTGATAATTATTTATCATATAACGCGGGCTACCAGTTAAGGAAGATGGAACAATAATTTTCCCAGCAACATTACCCTCAACATCTCCTCTAAGTATCGCTTCATTTATTCCTTTATAGATTTCTGACCTTAAATCACTTTGATTAGCTCTTATATAATCAAGTCGATCCTCTTCTACATTAACAAAAGCATCAACCAAGAATTGTTGATAAAGACGTCCACCTTTGATGATGGTGTTTTCAAAGTTTGCCCTCTCATGGATAAGATAAGCATAATATGCTCTCATAGGGACCCGTGAACGTTTTCTTTGCGGTTGATGATCTTGATCAGCCAACATGATGTTGCATCGATACCCATCATCGCCATAAGGAAAGAGCAATGGATATTGCAATGCCATAAATTTTGGGTGCAGCTTAGAAATTCTTTGAAGAGTGCCAGAACATTGCTCGATGATAATATCACGTTCAGATCGGAAATTACCAATGTCTCCAACAATTAAACCACCAATATCATTTGATGATGGATCATCATATTGCCGCGAGTCATTATCTCTTTTACCAATCAACCGTAATTTATAATCGGACTGGGTATCACTGGAGAGCCTTTGCTTAGCATTTCTAAAAACTTTAACCAGTTGATTAATATCATCTAACATCTGCATTAAATCACCGACAATAGCTGCATCCAAAAAAGATGAACTTTTATTCGCTGTGAATGCGCTCATCCGCGAGCTAATTTCATCATATGCATCATAGATATATAGTTGTGCAAATTTAGGTGGATCACCTTCAGCTGGCAAAAGAGAACCCATCAAATGATGACAATGTCCATTAATCTTGAAGACATATGGACCATGCTCTTCATTAACAGAGTGATCAAGTTTTGCTCCCATTGATGTGAAAGCAAACATAGAGTTGTATGCCCGTATATTATCTCGAAATTTTCTCGATGTAGATCCATTTGATGGATTGAGAAAATAGTCAAGAGGCTCTGGGGTTGAATGTGCACGTGGCAATGAAACTTTACCATCAAGGCAGCAAAGTGAGAAAGCTGGATTTCTTTTTGATGAACGTGTAAGACGTTCTTCAACCCAAAAAAGAGCTTTACAGTGCTGACACATAAATTTCTTCTCACCAAAATCGATATAAGAGAGAGAGGCTCCTAAAAAAGTAGCGCTAGTTAAAAAAGAATATAAAAGTGAGAACTTAAAACAGATGAAAATGAAGAAAAACAGGACAGAGATACAACATACTCTTTCTTTTTCGTTGATATTCAGCTTGACCAGATGACATAGCTGATAATGGTTGAAAATTAAGATCATGAGTGCTTGAATCGAGAAAAGAGTTGTGATTAGCGACATGATAATCGCTAGAATCAAGGGATTGAGATGTTGAAGCCCTTGCAATAGAAGCACGATATGAAGTTTGGGGATCATTTGATTGTGGTTGATAGCAACTATGCTCTAGATCGTTAGAGTTGTGTATGCCTGGGCAAAGGCTTGAAGTTTCCATTGAAATATGGTCTTGCGTTTCAACAATGTCATGATCGTTAATTAGCATCAAATCAGAATTATAAAAAGCTTCATTGACGTTATGAGATGAATACAAAGCAGTGTCATTATGTTGCTCTGGTTGCAGTCTTTGCCAACGACTTGTCATTACAGAACTTGTTTATAGGTTGGAAAAATCCAACCTAGAAATCTATTAATTCTATCAAAAACAAAACAAAACAAAAAAGCAATGTAAACATATATAACTTATTAAAGGTAAATAAAAAAGAAGCTAGTATAACATGCTCACTATATGAAAGGACATGCCAGTTTGTTCTATAGAGATGATCGATAATTACTTTAAAAAGAAGCTTTAAAGAAAAAAAATATAAGCCTTTCCATCCGCAACATATTAAAAAAAGATGAAGCAAACAAAAGCAACAAAACCAAATAACTTAACCTCAGTCAAAACACTGCTTAACACGTCTAAAAAAAACATCTAAAAGAAAATAAATCGAGAACTTCCTGTGCTAGGTATTGTCTAGTTAAGAAAAGGGTTGTTTTTTTCTATGCACTTGTTTTTTATTTAAAACACTTGTTCGATTCATCGACATTGGGAAAAAATGAGGAAAACATTGACAAATGAACTCTCACAACTTGAGTATAGGCAACAAAAATGAAACTAAGAAACCTATTATTTTTATCAAAAAGAAAACACCCAAAAAAGCAAGGCTTGACCATGTAACTTTTTTATGTTATAACTTGGATTCCAATTTCACTATAATTTGTGGCTGCATGATAGCAAACGGCAAATTGCATCAACTATAACTGTTTTTTTTTTCTAATTTCATTTGTTTATTTGAGCTATTTGTCACAACAACTTCTACAGCTTATAAGTGTATGGTCTAACTTGTAACTACATGATATGAATATATATCCTCATTTCTTTAGTGTGCAAGAAAACAGAGATGACATTAGTATTGACGGAGGTTGTCTGTTAAATAATTCGCATAGTGTATAAACTCGAAAAATAACAAACTAATCACAAAATAATAAAAACAAAGGCAACGTTGAAAACTACATAGTTATTAAAGACAAATAACATAAAATATAGCGACAAACATAAAATATAGCGGCAAATGAAAAAAAACAGAAACAGGCATGTTTTTCATGAACCAGCCCGAAAAAAGTCAAGGAAACAAACAGGAAAAAACATTAACATTAAGCACATATATCAATTTTCAGCAACTCATGATTGGTATTAATATCCCAATTGCATAACCAATTATAAGCAAAAATTATCCACCAAAGGCAAACAAAATTTAGCAGCGAATAAAAACATCATTCCTTTGATTTCACCAAAGGATAGACATTACAGGAAACAATAAAAACTTAAATTTCAAAGAAAGAAAAAACCAAGATATAATGACAAATAAAATAAATAAAACTAAAAACAACCATATTTGTTGCCAACCAATGGGGAAAAAACCAAAGAAATAAAGAAAAAAAGAAAACTTCAACAATATCAAGCACATACATTAAGTTTCAACAACCAATCAATGCTATTAATTTTCTGATTTCATAGCTAATCCAAGAGTAAAATTGTTTGCTGAACGCAAATGAAAGAAAAAACCGAATCAAAACATCAACCCTCTAACCGCATAATTATTTACAGCGATAACTATTTACAGCATAAAACTATTGATCAAACCAATGAAATAAAGAAAAAACAAACTTCCATAACATCAAGCAAATATATTAATGCTCATCAAGAAATCATCGACATCATTTTTCTAATGTGATAGCTAATTAAAAAGAGAAATTGTCTGCCAAAGACAAATGAAACACAACAGCGAATTAAAACACCAATCTTCTAATCGCATAACCATTTGCAGGATAAATCCATTGAGTAAAGCCCATGATTGCAATAGAAAGGAAAAAAACTTTAAAAATATAATGACGAATAAAACACAGCATCGAGTCAAAACATCAATATTGTAATCCTATAACAATCCACTGCACAAAATCATTTCTCAAAGGACACACGTTGGAGTAAATAGTAAAAGTTTAAAGTGTAAACAAAGACAAAACCAAAAAACGTTGACAATTAGGAAAAAACATAAAAAACAGCCATGCATTTCATCAACCAAAGAGCAAAAAACCAAGGAAACAGACAAAAAAGCAAGCTTTGACAATATTAAGTCCAGGAATTAATTTTCACTGGTAAACAATTGATAAAATTAAATATTAATTTTCTAATTTCATAATATAATTTTCCTTGAAACTCAAACAAAATAGATCAGCTAATTAAAAAATGAATGCTCTTGTTGCACAACTATGCACAGCACAAAATCTTATCAATTAATTGCCAAAAATCATATTCCAGCACATGATCTTCTTAGTTCTAGCGATATATTAAGTTTAAGCATATATTAAGTTTCAGCAACCAATTACTACAATTGATTTTCTCATTCCATAGCTAATCAAAGACTAAAATTGTCTGCCGATAGCAAACGAAACACAGAAACGAATCAAAACATTAATCCTCTTATCCCATAACTTTTTATAGCACAAAAATTTATAGTATAAAGAGAAAAAACCCAAAAAATATAATAACATGGAAAAAATCCTAAAAAACAGCCATGGTTATCATGAACCAATGGCAAACAAACGAAGGAAATAGAGAAAAAAACAAAGTTCCACAATGTTAAGCATTTACATTAATTTTTATGAAGCAATCATCACCATTAATTTTTTAATTTAAGAGCTAATTAAAGAGAGAAATTGTCCATCAAAGCCAAACAAAACACAACAACGAATCAAGACATCAATCCTCTAATCTCATAACAATCAACAACAGAAAATCATTTCTCTAAGGATGTCCATTAGAGCAAGCAATAAAAATTTAAAGTTTATACAAAGACAAAATGCAAAAATATTGATAAATAGGAAAAAACTTCATAAACAGTTATGCTTTTTATCAACCAATGGGAAAAAAAACCGAGGGAATAGATAAAAAAGCAAGCTCCGACAATATTAAGTTCATAAATTACTTTTCACAGGTAAACAATTGATAAAATCAAACATTAATTTTCTGATTCCATAATATAATTGTTGTCTAAATCCAAACGAAATAGATCAGCTAATTAAAACATAAATGCTCTAGCTATACAACTATTCATAGAAATTTTTTTTTATCAATTGTCAAAAATCATATTTAAGCACATGATCTTCTAAGTTACAGCAACACATTAAATTTAAGAATGCATTAAGTTTCAACAACGTATTATTGCAATTGATTTTCTAATTTCATAGTTAATTAAAGAGTAAAATTGTCTGCCAATAGCAAACGAAACACAACAGCGAATCAAAACGTCAATCATCCAATGCTATAACTGTTCACAGTATAAAACGATTGATCAAAGGCCACGCATTGCAAGAAGCTGCAAAAATTTGATGTATAAAGGAAAAAAACCCTAAAAATATAATGACAAACGGGAAAAATCATAAAAAACAGTCATCGTTATCATAAACCAATAACAAAGAAACGAAGGAAACAGAGAAAACAGCAAACTTCCACAATATTAAGGATATATATTAATTTCATCAAGCAATCATAGCTAATTAAAGAGAGAAATTATCTGCCAAAGACAAACGAAACTTAACAGCTAATCAAAATGCCAATCGTCTAATGCTATAACTATTTACAGTATAAAACGATTCATCAAAGGCCATGTATTGTAAGAAGCTGTAAAAATTTGATATATAAAGGAAAAAACCCCTAAAAATATAACGATAAACGGAAAAAATCATTAAAAAAAAAAGCAATGATTATCATGAACCAATGGCAAAGAAACTAAGGAAATAGAGGAAAACACACTTGCATAATATCAAGCATATACATTAATTTTCAGCAAGCAATTAGCGTCATTAGTTTTCTAATTTCATAGCTAATTAAAGAGACAAATTGTCTGTCGAAGGTAAACGAAACATGACAGCGAATCGAAACATCAATTCTCTAATTTTATAACAATTTACAACACAGAACCATTTCTCAAAGCACATGCGTTGGAGCAAACATTAAAAATCTAAAGTGTAAACAAAGACAAAACGCAAAAACATAAACAAATGGGAAAAAATGTTAAAAACAGCCATGCATTTCATCAACCAATAAGCAAAAAACCAAGGAAATATACCAAAAAGCAAGCTTCTACAATATTAAGTTAACAAATTAATTTCCACTGGCAAACAATTGATAAAACTAAACATTAATTTTCTAATCTCATAATATAATTGACCTCTTAAGTCAAACAAAATAGATCAGCTAATTAAAACATGAATGCTCTAGCTACACAATTATTAATAGCACAAAATCCTATCAATTAATTGGCAAAAATCATATTTCAGCACATGATCCTCTAAGTCACAGCAGCACATAAAGTTTATACGCACATTAAGTTTTAACAACCAATTATTGCGATTGATTTTCTAATTGCATAGCTAATCAAAGAATAAAATTGTCTGCTAATAGCAAACAAAACACAGTAGTGAATCAAAACACCAATCCTCAAATTCCATAAATATTTATAGCACAAAACGATTGATCAAATTCCATGCATCGTAAGAAGGTGTAAAAATTTGTCGTATAAGGAAAAAAACAAACCTAAAAATATGTTGACAAACGGAAAAAAATCCCAAAAAAAAACAGCCATGGTCATCATGAAACAATGGCAAAGAAACTAAGGAAATAAAAAAAAAAAAAAACATGCACAATATTAAACATATACATTAATTTTCATCAAGCAATCAGCGCCATTAATTTTCTAGTTTCATAGCTAATTAAAGAGAGAAATTATCTGCCGAAGACAAACGAAATATATCAGGGAATAAAAACATCAATTGTCTAATCTCATAACCATTAACAACACAAAATTATTGATCAAAGGCCATGTATCGTAACAAATTGTAAAAATTTGTAGTATAAAAGGGAAAAAAAAACCTAAAAATATAATGACAAATGAAAAAAAAAAACCGAAAAAACAGCAATAGTTATCATGAACCAATGGCAAACAAACGAAGAAAATAGAGGAAAAAGCAAACTTCCACAATATTAAGCGTATACATTAATTTCATCAAGCAATTAATGCCATTAATTTTCTAATTTCATTGCTGATTAAAGAGAGAAATTGTCTGCCGTAGGCAAACGAAACACAGAATCAAAACATCAATCTTCTAATCCCATAACAATCTACAACACAAAACCATTTCTAAAAGGATATGCAGCGTAGTAAACAATAAAAATTAAGAATGCAAACAAACACAAAAAAAAAATCGACTAACAGGAAAAAATGCCAAAAACAACCATGCTTTTCATCAATGAATGAGTAAAATACAAAGCAAATAGACCGAAAAGCAAGCTTCTACAATATTAAGCGCACAAATTAATTTTCACCGACAAACAATTGATAAAATTAAACATTAATTTTCTAATTTCATAATATAATTGTTCTCCAAAGCCAAACAAAATAGATCAGCTAATTAAAACATTAATGCTCTTGTTGCACAACTATTCACGACACAAAATCGCATTAATTAATTGTCAAAAATCATATTCCAACATGTTAAACAAAAAATCACCAACCTATCATGCTCAGCCGAACAAAAATGTAAACATGTTTAAAAAAAATACCACTACAATATCAAGCAAAAAACAACTGGTTGAAATAACAAAACACAAAATTTCTAATTACACCAACCAATGCTAGCACAAAATAATCAATCTAAAAATCATGAAATAAAGCTTGATTCACGACACAAAATTGCATTAATTAATTGCCAAAAACCATGTTCCAACATGTGAAAAAAAAATAACCAACCAACCATGTGCAGCCGAACAAAAATCTAAACATGTTTAAAAAAAAAACCACCCAAATATCAAGCAAAAAACAACTAATTGAAATAACAAAACACTAAATTTCTAATTACACCAACCAATTCTACAACAAAATAATCAATCTAAGAAACATGAAATCAAGTTCGATGCTTGCTTAAGTAAACATCATAAATACTAAAATCTTGGATCCGAATTGCGAAACAGGGAAAAACATCAAAACATCAATCTTCCAAGTTTTTTCAACACAAAATAACGCATTTACACCAAATTAAAAACACAATAACAACTCGAATCACTGAACGGCAACAACAACATTGCAAAGTCAAACCATAAAAGCAACACAATAACCATCACCATTAAATTCCACCCAACCAAAACAAAGAAACTAAAATTTAGAATGATAAAAACATAAAATAAAAATACAGCTTTGAAACCTATGATGGGCATAAATAGTTTTCCAATCGAAACACACAAACCTTACAAAAAGAGAAGCAAGGAGACCCAAAAACAGCAGTAATCACAACTCACAGCCCCTAAAAAGCTCTACACACTCAAGATCAACATCACAAAGCACAAACAATCAAAGAAAGCAACATTACATTCAAAAAAAGCAAGGGAAAAATGATATCCATCATACCTTTTAAAGAAAGACGATAAAGAGCACCAGAAAAACAGCAGTATATCCCTGCAAAAAATGTGGAAAAAAAAGAAAAACATTATTCAAAAATACACAAAGTAAATAAAGATGAACATCAAAGAACACAAAACCAGAAAAACCTAAAAAGCTCAACACACTCAAGATCAACATCACAAAGCACAAACAATTAAAGAAGACAACATTACATTCAAAAAAAGCAAGGGAAAAATGATATCCATCATACCTTTTGAAGAAAAACAGTAAAAAGCACCAGAAAAACAGCAATATATCCCTGCAAAAAATATGAAAAAAAAGAAAAATATTATTCAAAAATACACAAAGTAAATAAAGATGAACATCAAAGAACACAAAACCAGAAAAACCGAACCCCAGCAGCGCAAAACTGACCAGTTTACTACTCTCCTAGCTCAGCTCTCTCTTAGCTCAGAAAAAGAAAATACATGTTTTTCAACCTACGTATGGCCTATATTTATTGCCTAATTCACACAAATTTACATACACACGCAACAAACATAATCAACAGTAACAACACACTGCCAAAAGACATAAAAAGCAATTTTTTATGACCAACCCCACTGAAAAAAACGTGACACAACAATAAATAACCACAAAATCCATGATTGTCCAGGAATAAAATCTTAAATTAATGTCAACCATACATAGCAGGTAATGTGTGCATTTAATGCACATTCGTAATCACAAAGAAAACTCTACACACACATTCACGGCATAAAAATGAAAAACAACAACAAACGTCAAATTAGCAGTTCTGTTATTTCCTAACCGACCTCTTTTGAAGATTGACGCTTAGTCAGCTTCTTCCGCCCAACACTTTCCCTCAATGGACACCATTTTTGCGTATGGCCACCAACAGCTCCTCAACCCAACCTCAGCCACAATCATCCTCAATCCCATCTCAGGCGACGCAACAGAAAACAACAACACACGGTGGCGCACATTACAAAAGCCGAGAGAAAAAAAACAAAGAAAAACAAAACCCAATTCAACTGTAACTTACCTTTCCGAAGCATTTCTTCCCCTTCTTCCTGCTCCTTCATCTCCCTGCCAACTATCCCCTTTCCCTCATAGCTCGCATCAAGAAACGGCAACGCAATCTTGATTAGAATCACAATCTCGTTTCCCTTTGCCAACTATAATTCCATCTCAGTCACAATCTCCATCTGAGGCGACATCTCAAGCAACCCAGAAGAAACGGTAACCCGAGGAGAAAAATAATTAGAGAAAAATTGTATCCTTGAAATGCAACCAGAACAAAAACCTAAGAGAGGGGAGGAAAAATGCTGTAAAAAACACACCATATCGGTCGCAATCTCCATCCCAGGCGACGCAGAATAAACGGCAATCCAAGAGACAACGACGCCGCTGAGGAGAAAAAAACAGAGAGTGTAATTTCAAAATGCAACCAGTAAAAAACCCTAAGAGAGTGGGGGGAAATTCGCTGGAAAAAAAAACACACGTGGCGCAATTTAAGCAACCGGACCGAACCGACCCAAAACCGGAAATCGAACCGAACCGAGGTTACTATTGAAGTCCACAGTAGAAATACTCAGAAGCTACAGTGTTTTCCCATCCTCTTTTAGATTATTGTATAATTTGTCTTCGATTTCTCGCTTGACAAGTCAAAACCTATTAAATCCTATTTTGGTGGGTATGTTTTTTTAGATTCTTTTCTTGGTTAATCATGCCCTAATTTATTGTCTTTTCTTTAAATTTCAGACCTGATATATCTCGGCTTGTTAGGGCCTAGTTCGGTGGGCATTTATCTTGGATTTTGATCCAGGTTGGCCCGACCCATCGAGACCCAATTCAGTGAGTATTCGACTCTGACTTTAAGACCACTTTATCTCGGCTTGTGGATGCCTGGTTTGTTGGGTATTTTCCTTTAGTGTCGGGTTTGGTAGGTCTTTGCCCCTCGAGGCTTGTTTTGGTCGGCAATTTGCCTTGAATTTTAAAACATTGAGGTCCTAACCAGTTGAGGTTTTTCAGTGGGTATTTTCCTTGGATTAAGGTCCTAATTTGGCGGGTATTTGCATTGAATTCTCAGACCTGACCACTTACGAAACTCCGAAATTGCAAAATAGAATCCAACTATACATATTCAGTGGAAAAATCAATATTGAAAAATGACTTCTCAGCAGAGCCATAGAGCTAGACGATGAAAATTTTACTCCCGGCGGACGACATACAGCATTGTAAAAGATAGATTAATAAAAGATACAGACTTTTCCAGGAGATAAAAATACCGAAGGCAGGTTACTATCAATACTGCCATCCTTATTGATCGGAAGTCCATCGCCAAGCCGATGTGCTGTTGATAGCTCTGCAAATGAACTATTCTGTTCAAAGCTATTCCTTACAAGCTCCCGTTATTTACCATCTGTAACTCACTCGTTTGTTTTTGTTGTGTTAGTTTAAGTTCAAAGCTATTTGTTTCTCATTTTTCACTTTACAACAAAGCAGGGTGCTAATTATTCTGGTGCTTCAATAGAACATCACAGATCAAGGAAAGGGAAAGATTACACATTTTTAAGATGATCATCCAAACCTTAAATTTCCCAAAAGAAGAACAAAGCAAAAAAAAGGCTCTCTAATGAACCACTATACAGGGCTTACACAAGTGAAGCACGATCAATTGAAGACACAATAAATTTAAAAGCAACATGGGAAGCTGGGGTCCCAGTCATAGCCATTGCTGGCTGTGGCTAAGATGTAGTAGGCAACAATATGGCCAATGGATCCCCAAGCAAGAACATCAACAATGTTGAAACCAACCGGATCATTTGATTTCAGGAGGCTTACATATTCCTTGGCACGCTTATCTCCTGCCTCAAAGTGAGTCAAACCATTCTGCTCAGGCACTTGTTTTGCCACGTTCTCCCTTTGGAAATTAAAGAACACAAACCTTCCCAAAAAAAGTGATACCCCTGTGCTCAAGCTTATGACCAATGATGGGTTAAGCTCCGCTTTCACAGCTAAGCTCCTTTTTGCTGTTGCAGTGGTGCATACCTTAGAGAGGGAGGTGGTTTTGGCCTTGATGAGTGGTCTAAGGCCTTGGAATGAGAGGTTGGATGGGGTGAGGTTGTGGTGGTTCTTTTGGATAGTGGGCGTGAAGAGCAAGCTAGAGGTTGCCATCGGTGGAAGTGTGCCTGCCTTGTGAGTTGAAGAGAGGTTTGGATTATGAGAAATTTGGAGAAGATGAGGTTTTGCAATGGTGGATAAAGATCATATACTCCACTAGTAGTGGTGAAGAGTAGCCAAGAGGATTACGTTGTGAGGATGGAAATGATAGCAAGAAGATTTTGGTAGGTGAGTTGGCCCTGCTTCATTGGTTCTTTGTGGATCAGAGATTTTTGGCCCTAAATGCCAACGGTGTCCCTTGAATTCTCCACTCCATTTTTTATAATAAGTAAAACGGTAAAAGTTAATTCGGAGAAATAAATTTCTAAAAAGATTTTTTAAATAATATAAATATTTTTTTATATTTATATTTATTACAATGATAAAAATTATTTAGAAAAATTATTTTTTTATATATTATTTTTAAAAAAATAAAAATCCCAAATTCACTAAATCCAATAAAATAAATTCAGCTCAAAATCAATCATTTCTAATAACTGTAGAAATCCACCCAGCCCTGTTCTTCTCTGTTTAACCCTCTATGCCATGGAAAGCAGTCTGTTTGCAAACAAACCAGTGTATCCTATCCCAATTAACAGACCACCACCACTACCCAATAACCCACCATTAAAATTCAGCTCTGCTACACTGCCTCCTCCTCCTTCTCCTCAATCCTCTTTTCATTTCGACTCTCTCCTCCAACACCTCCTCCATCTCTCCTCCCCTCCCAATCACAAATTAAACAAAACCCGATTCCCTTCTCTTCAGATTTCTAATGAATTTTTAAATCACAAACAGCGTTATAAGAACACAAGTAGAAGCCCATTTCGACTTCAGTTTCAGTTCTTGAGTTTGAAGTTGAGAGAGAAGAGGGTTTATCTGAAAATGGGTTAGTTGATTTTTTGTTGAAAAGGGGTAATTTGCTGCTTAATTCAATAAGGGAACAGCCTTTGAGTAGTGGCACCTGATTGGTGAATGAGCAGGACATCACAAAACTGGGTTGACCAGTGTCACAACCCAAGTTCATGAGACGACCCTCAGCCAGGACAATGATGCCTGAGTTGGTATCAGGGAAAACCCACCTATCAGTTTGGGGCTTGATGGTGATGTGTTTCACACCAGGGAAGGTCTCAGGTCCGTGCCTGATTTGATGTTGCTGCCAAGTAGAAGTTGTTACGCAAACTGAACAGCTGATCTGGTGTTGCTGCCATTTCCTCTTCCTACAACCACAGGTTCCAGCGACACAAAAAAGTTATGGCTTTTATGTTCTTGTTGCTTCAAATAGCAGCTCGGATAGGAAAAGTTTTTGGCTATCAAAATAGTTTTCCATTGAAGAGGAGAAAGTTGCTATAAAATGCTAAAAATATGTCTTTTTATTTTTACCTTTTCTTTTAGCACACCCGTCGGACTTGCTCCGATTGTCTAACCTCTAGTAGGACTACTAGTTTTTTTTAAAAAAAAAAGACTAGCAAAATTTGAACGTTTGCCCACAACTTGGAATCCCAAAATTAATATCGGAGATAGCTATAATTATAAGAAAATCTATTTGAATTTTCTTTCCCTTTTTTTCTGGGCAGACACAATCTCACTAACAAGAAGCTAAAAATAAAACCTAGGTGGGTTGACTTTTCTGCTTAATCATGTGTAAATATATAGACACTCACGTCATCCCCAAATCACATGTCACTGCCGTTCTAATCCCATCAACGAACTTTTGTACTGTTCTTAATTTGTTGATCATTTCGAACAGCAGTAATTAGTATACGATATTGTTATGGCTCCTGAATCAGAGAGATCATTACTTGACAAGAAACAATTTCCTAATGGAAAATCATGTGGAGATCATAAAAGCGCAAATTGCTACAAGAAGACAGTAAATTAAAGGATCTGCTGCGGATGTTACTACCAAAATCAAGTTGGTAGCTACCAAAGGGTTGGTCCAAAACCAGCAAGAGATCAAGTGTCAGGGACTATTAGACACTCTATCCGTGCCTTTGGTCTAGGAGGAACATAAAAATAACCATGAAACTGGTGAAACGTAAAAGTAGCAGTCTTGATCATATGATCAAGAAGATGATCAACTGGATGTTTGTTGGAAAAGGTGCCATAAACGTCTTAGATTCAATACCAGAATGGGTGGACCGAAAAGGTACCTGTCCAAGGGATGTCGCCTTGTTGTTGATAACTTTCTATGTTTCGTCAAGACTTGCATAGTCCATATCAGAATGCAGGTTCACTAGTGAATCTTAAATAATTAGGGGAAACAAAGATAAGTTACGAGCATTAATCTCCTTTTCACCTTGCAAATTGTAAAATGGTGGAGCAGGAAACCAATCAGAAGGACGAGTAATCACTACGACATTGTAAAGTGTTAAAAAGCTACGAAATGTCCTCTACCTGAAGAAGCAGAAGTTTGATTTCATTTTCTTGCTCACATTGAATGTTACTTTCTAGCCTCCTGTACATTCCCTCCTACACATCTTATAATAACCCAGCAACAGTGGGATCAGACTAATAGAACCACGAGAGCCTAAAATTCCACATCAGCAATACATATACACCTAAATAATTATTCTACATTGTATGATTTTATTGAATTCCTCAATCCTCAATTGCATCGAGGAAAAAAAACCATACAAGCACACATATCTGCAGCCGACTCAAACAAAGGAGTCAAGGTATGAATAGTTCCGGCAACGGCCATACTCAAGGAGACTACCATATGTTCGATCCCACACTCCAATGTAAAGAGCCTCTGTGTCAGGACTAAATGACACACCAGATATCTCACCAAAGAAATCAATCTCCTGCTCCTTTTCATACCCATTTTTCACATCATAAACATGCACAAAATCTGCAGGCTCAGCCATTGCCATATATTGGCCATCAGATGTGAAACGAATTGACCGAATTGCACCAAGATTTCCCTTCAAAACAGCAACTGACTCGGACAGGTTTCGGGCATCCCAAATGCGGCATGTTTTGTCCTGGTTCCCAGTAGCAAAGGTTACCCCATCAGGATGCCACGCTGATGCAAAAGAGAAATCCCGATGCCCAGACAAGGATGCCACTGTCTGTAAGCATTCAAAATTCAAATTACCACGTATACTATGCAGAATCCATATTTGAAAGTTGATGGCCAGGAAAGACAAGTACCTTTCCAGTGCTGGAGTTCACCAACATACCAGCTGGGTTGTCTCCGACAATTGTTAGAAGCTTTCCATCTGGACTAAGGGAAGTATGCTGGATACATGACACAAAAAACATGATATCACCATCAATGTTTCTACGCATGTTCCAGTTGTTAAAGCAATCTGGCCTCAGCCACCCCACCCCTACTACCATGAAATGCAACAACTACATTATCATGCTTCCCTTGAAAAATACATAACTCATGAAAACATTTATACAATCAGGCAAAATGGACTCAACATTGCAGAGACAAGGAAATAATATGCTTCAATGATGTTCTTTATACAATAAATTGTCAGTATGCCATCAAATTAACATCAAAAGTAGCTGATTCCATGAATGCATGGTGTGTCATTCCTCACCCAATGCCTAACAACCACTCGGAGAGGAGGCAAAAGATACAATACTGATAACAGTTGAATTACTTCATATGGAGCAACCCTTGCAAAAGGATGCAACAATAAATTAAATCCCAATGGATGATCCATGAGCAATTTGTATAAATACAACGCTTGGAACCAGTTAATCTAAGAAGACCTGGCATTTTAAGCTCGGTACTAATCTGTATTTGTGGAAAACAGGATTTAGATTTATTACTATGATTTGATCTCCACTTTCTACAAGAGGAATCTAGCCTTCTATCTGACAGACCTCTAATTCCATAATACCCACCTGCATGTGGTGACAGAGATGAAACTATGAGTAGCATTGTTAAGAAGTAATCAGTGCAAGAGTTCCAAGTATCACAAATTGTCGAGCATGGGTTTCAAATACAAGAAATAACATGGACAATAACCAAACTGAGTATTATTTACTCACATTCACGGGCCAAGGAAAACGGAAATGCTTTGAGAGCTGATATTTCTCCATATCAAAGTCTCTAACTCCAGAGTCATTGTTTGAAGCAGTGAAGTGAACTGCACCACTGGCAATTTAAACCGCAAAGGTAGGTTATTTCTGCATCGAAATGTTATAGGTCACCCATCAGTCCAATTGAAAATAAATACCTTGGACTATCATAAATCTCAACAGCATTGGTGATAGCATTATCATCATAAGTTGTTCTGGAACAAAAGCTTACTCCAGGCCGATCTAGATGCTGCATTCCAGAAAAAAGCTTGATTGTTAGCCTTTGCTTGTTACTACCAGAGAAATCATTAAAATCAAATCCAAGAGGTGACATGATTATAGTTTTTTCCAAAAAACTTAATAAAAAACTTTATACTTCCAAGTGACAAAAACAAGCTGAGAAAGTACCAACACCTCATCCAAGTGGCATCTATCTACTAACAATGGTCACTCATTTTACGAAATCTCTTTACCTGTTTCAAGAGAAAGACTTGCAAAAGAAAGATCCTGAACTTACCTTGCAAATAAGTTCTCCCTGAAACCCTCCAGCAACTAGCAAATTACCTTTTACAGCTAGAGTACTAACTTGAGTCTGTGTGAATCCTTCCAGCAGACTACCAGGATGCTTCTAGAAGACAGAATAAATTGATCAATTTGATGGAAGAAATCAAATCTAAATATCAACCTGCAACACAGATAAAGAAAGTGGATCTTGTTTTATCTAAGTTACTCCCATGAAAACTGACCTCAGTTGGTGCCACATGTCCAGAAACATCAAGAACGTCAGACTTGCTGCAAGTTAAGGAGGACCAGTGAGTGACAGAGAAATGTGACATGAGGTAGACATCATGCTTTGTTGTGGCCCAAACCAAGTTCCTCAACTGCATCACCAAAACCACAGATACATGCATGTCAGGCAATCAAACATCACAATCACTTCATGCCTATCTTCACCCAATCATAAATCTAAGATATACTAGATGCTTCCATGATTTGTCACAATTTTCTATGTAGAAAAAACTGGCTTCTCACTAACCTGAAAATGAAGAATGGTTGATTTCACAGATCTAGAATTTCGTCTGAACTCATAATACAAGCCCCCTTTTTTAGTGATTTTGCAATCCTGCATGCAGCAAGAGTATGAAACTGTTAAGTAATCTTGCTGACACAGAGCACTTAGAAAAGAGATGAAACCATAAATCACCTTTCTTGAAACTTCTGCAGAATGAGGTATGTTCTCATAGTTCTTGTATTGTTCTAGCCTTCTTTGCCTGTATTTCTCTCTTGTGACACTAAGCCTTTCCCAAGGAATTCCCTGGATATCTTTTCCATTTCTAGCGTCGGCAGCAGACATGTCAGCTACTTTGTTATTCTTCATCAGAACAACACAAAAATGTTACTTTCTCTAAATCATTGCGGTAAAAGTGGCAATACTTGTCTAGGATTGAATGTATGAATAATGTAGTAGAGAGCACAAACTGGGTAGTCATATTCATCAACATCAGAGTCTGAGCCCATCTCCCTAGCACGAAATTCTTCGTCCATGTCATCATCAACATCTTCCATTTCATATTCATCTGCCATGTATTCAGCATCATCCCCTTGGTAATGGGACATATTTTACTAACGATTCCACACCTACCCAACAATATCAACTCAAGCCAATCAGTCATGCATCAAAAGGAACTAACATGACCACAAAGCAAAATTAACACACAGACTAAATGCAGAGTTTAAAAAATTAAAATGCTTGGGAAAATCATTAAGCTGTGAATTTGTTGTCTATGAGAAATAATGGATTATACGATTGTCTGCATATAAAGAGCACATATTTTCCCACGTAATGATGTGCAGGAAATTTTCTGCAAAAAACTACTAAAACAGAACATCCAGATATATTTCCTCATATTCCATGATGATACGTTGAAGAAACAAACAATAACAATCATTTATTCAAAGAACAAGCTAGTTTTCACTGCTTGTAGGAACAAAGTAGGTACTTGAGGTGGAATTAAATGTTAAATAACCAATAACAATTGCGCAACAACAGACACTGACCAAATATAGAGAAACTAATTCACCACACCAAAACAATTAACACCCATGAACCAGTTATTACAGGGTGGCACAAAAAAAATAAAAATTCATCCTATTCATTTGGGTTAACCATTAATCTAAGCATTCGATAAGTTAATAATTACAGCATTCCATCATCTCTCTCTAAAAAGCATCAAACATTAAACTGAAATTGATTAAAAGAAATTAAACTCTACAAAAGAAATTTCCAGGTTCCCCATTTATATTTTCAATTACTTGGTAAAAACCCAGAATTAGCTCATAATTTCTCAATTCCTAAACAGAGCAACATTACTAAACAATCCTGGCAACTGAAAATCGAAACCCCAATTCACCAAAACACAGTGAATTTAAATTTTAGTAAAATTACGAGAACATAACCAAACCCCAGCTTAATTACGATTACAAATACAAAAAGGAATCACAAACCTAGACCAGAAGATTCAATGGAAACCCTAAATTGAGAAACTATAAAACAAAGATGGAATTGTTATCAATTTTTGGAAGTTAACAGTAAAACCGGGGAAGAGAAATAGGGCATGAAAATGAGAAATTGTACCTGCGGGTGAGAGTTGCTAATTTGGGAAGAAAGGAAACTCCCTTGTGTCGATCTAGAGAGAGAAAAAATATCAGGGACTAAATAATAATAATAATAATTTATATGGATGGATTAATAATTGTTTGTTACCCTTAATTATCATCAAAGTTGTTAAAATCGCGATTTTGACACGAAACGGAAGGGGCTTCGAAAAATCGGATCGTAAGATCGGATCGTAAAATCGTAAGATCGTACCCGAATTTATCCGTATAAAAATCGTAAAATCACAGCTAAAATCGTATGAGCAGAAAAATCGTAAAATCGTAAGTAAAATATTTCTGAATATAACATAACATAATTATGGCCATAAAACTTCATTAGTTAAGGTTCATGCATGATTCAAAATAATTGAAAAATATATTACAAAATAATTATGTCCATAGAATTTCATTAGGTAAAAATTAACAAACTAAAAATAAATATTTTGTTGATGTGATATATAAATTACAATCAGTCTCATGACCATCATTTTCTTGTTATTTTTAATACATTAATTAAAAACATTATTATTGAAAGGATTATCAGTATTAATAAGAGTAAGTTATATAATTAAATAATTGCTTTTGAAAAACCCTCCAACAATAAAATTATTATTTTTAATTATATTTAAATTAAAAAAATGAATTTAAATATAATTAAAAGACCCACAATATTTAAGATTTGAAATTTAAACTACTTATTTTATGTTTTTGAAGTAATTGTATATTTTTTATGGTTGTTATATTTAAAATTAATTAATGTTATTTATTATCTTAAATTAATAAGATTGTTTTAAAAATATTTATTATGCTAACTATTTTTATGCCAATTATTATTATTATTATTATTATTATTATTATTATAAATTTATAACCCCCCGTAATATACCTAATTACCTTCTCTTTTTTTTGCTAAAATCATTACTCTTCATTCTCCCGTGCTCAAGCAATTTTGCTCCAGCAATTTTGCTCCCTAGACCACTACCATGTAGTTAGGTCCCCCCAACCCTAAATCCTTAATTCCCTTCTCCCACGCCGCCGCCCACCCTCGTCTCTTCATCTTCTCCATTTTTTTTTTCTTCCTCCTCATCCTCTTCTCCTTCACAGTTCACTACTTCACTCTCTTCTAGTCTTCCTCCTCCCGAGTCACAAGTAGCGCCTAGGAAAGCATGAACGAGCCACATGCCTCCTCTTCTCCTTCACTCTCTTCCAGACTTTCATTTTTTATGCTAGTTTTGTTTTTTTGCTGAGAAGAGAAGAGAAGATTTTGATTTCAGTCTGAGAGGTGAAAAATTGGAATTGAAGAAAGCAGAAAGCCCTTCACCCGTGTTGCGCACAGTAAAATATAATGAACTCGTAAAATCGGACCGATCCGGTCCGATTTTACGAGTCAACCCGATTTTGACCGAGTTTGACCGGTTTCGATTTTTTTTCCGGTTCAACCAGGTTAGCTGAGCCAACTCGCAAACTCGTACGAGTTTACGAGTTGACTCGCGAGTTTGACTACCATGATTATCATATACTTTTACATTACAGTACTCCTCCTCCTCCTCCTATTTATTTATTTTATTTGTACAGTAAGGACAAGAATTAATTTACGCAACTCATTCATCTAAGGAGGAGTTTCGACGCAACTCCATTTGAGAATATGGTTATAATTGTTTTTTAAAATATTTTTTATTTAAAATATATTAAAATAATATATTTTTTATTTTTTAAAAATTATTTTTAATATTAGCATATTAAAATGATTTAAAAACACCAAAAAAATTTATTTAAAATGAAAAAAAATTGAATTTCGATCAAATACCGATTTGATCGCAATGCCAAACAGACACTAAATCTAGCATGGCAATATAAAGATATACTCTAAAACTATTATAAAAAGTTAATTTTAATTGATGCAAAAATTGATTGATATGAACAAATAAATGGAACTATATATAGAATGTTATATTTTAATTTTATTACATATTAGCTTGATTAAGATAACAAATGAGTATATACTAGGTATAACATAAATTACACGATAGTAATTGAGTGATCAAGAGAGGATTTACCATCATAGATGAATTATAAATAAATAAAATTATTTATTCTCAGATAGTATTAACTTTAAAATCCATAGCCAATATGAAATGGAATTTAACAAGAGTCTTAAATCTTATTCCAACGATTAATTATGTTTCAATAAATATTTTATTCTATTTTGTCTTAGTGGGGGACAAATAAATATTTGGAAATTTTTAAAAAATATGAAATATATGAAACACCCTCGCATACAACCTTTAATTTTTGTTTTATTTGAATATTAAAGGGTTATTTTACTACATAATGAATGTAAAATTATCGTGACACCCCATTCGGTAACTCTTGATTTTTGTCTTATATGATGATAAAATGATTATTTTACTGTGCAAAGAAAAATAAAAAAACCTTAACCCAGACACTAGACACCAAATTAACCCATACACCTTAAACCAAACCATACCAAAACTATTATTGAAATTCACAGTGAAAACGATCACAATGCACGGTGAATCACTGACCACTTTTAGTATATACTAGTCAATGTCCTCGCGTCTCGTAGAAGGCAACACCATATTTTTTTCAACTCAAAAAATATTAATCGTGTTATTTTTTTTATTATAATAAAAATTTAGGCAAAATAATAAATTTGTGCAGAATTCCTATGAAGTACAAGTTTTCTATAAAATATATAAATTTTAAATTGATATAAATTTTTCTATTTAGTAGGTTGTCAACTAAATAACCAGCATGAAATTATTATCATCATCATTAAAAAAACCACGAAGATTTGGATATCTGAATTATTAAATTCATTCTATTAGAATTAGTTCTTTTTATAGTTCAATTTGAAGTCAATAAAAAAATAAAATATAAATTATGAAAACACATTCAATAATCAATTAACAAATAAAAATAAATCCCCAATAAAAAATAAAATGGTAAAAAATAAAAACAAAAATCAAAAGCATAGATACATAAATACAGATATAAAAGAAATCCAAGAATGACATAAAAAACCAAAGAAATTAATATCAAATAAAAAATTCAAAGAATAAGGACCGACATGAAAAATAAAATATATAATTAATTCCAATCAAATGATAAAATTAAAACAAATAAAAACCTTGAAACCGAAACAAATAAAGATATTTTAAAGAAAATGTAATGTAATTTTATTAAATAAAAATTCAAAGAATAAGAATTGAAATGAAAAGTTGCATATATAACTAATTTCAATTGGAGGACACAATCAAAACAAATTAAAACAAACTATATAATTAATTCCAAATTGAAGGAAAAAAATTAAAATAAATAAAACCTTGGGAGTAAAATCAATAAAGACATTTTAAAAAATTATTGTGTAATGTTTTTTTTTAAATAAAAGAATAAGGACCGAAATGAAAGATAGAATATATGATAAATTTCAATTGGAAGACACAATTAAAAACAATTAAAAATTGTATACCAAAATAATTAAAATAACCAAATCAAACCAAAAATAAAAAAAAAATAACTAATTCGAAATCCAACATATATAATGAGTTTCAATTGAAAGGCACAATTGTAATAAATCAAATTTTACATTGAAAATAGCATTAATATAAGCGAAATCAAAAGACTAGGGACTAAACTAAAACATGCATAGACCGTAAGGACCGAAGTGTATTTCCGGGCAGTAGGAGAGAGGAAAAAAAGAAATGAACCCATCCACCTGAGCTTCTCCAGCCACCATAACTAGACATGCATCACACTAGGAGACAGAGGACATGTCAGCTCACCATGGGACACGATGAACATCCATATTTCATCGCCAAAATAAGTGGCAAACGTCGCTTTACTGGCGCGTGTGCGCAAAACACTGCAAATGCATCCATATGAGACGCTTGCAGTGTTTCCACAAAGAAATAATAAAATAATGATAAATTACCTATACACCCCTGGACCCAGCAATAACTATGAAAAATCCTCTGTGAAAAATACCTCAACACATCCGGATCTAGGGTCTATGTTTTGTAGTTTTCTAAGGCTAAATAAATAGTTTTACTGTGCAAAAATTAGAAAAAAATTAAAAACACCCGATTGTTCCACATCCTTTAGCCATCACTCAAGGATAAAATAGTGGTTTTATTGTACAAAGAATTCAAAAATATCATTCATGTCTCATGAAAAATATCTATAATATGAATCTTTGCCAGAGCATGAATCTTGTTGGAAAAAAATGCCAGTTGATGAATTAGCTACTGACATTATTTGGATTTCTTCTTCCTCCTAAAGATTGTGAATGTTGTTTCTGCAGATGCATCTTCTTCTTCATCATCGAATAGGGATTCAAGGGCAGCATCAAAGTCCATTTCTAAAAAAAGAGAAATCTTCTTAAACATGTTGTCTCATTTTTGTTGCCGAGGACACGTGTTAGCAACATGTCTTTTCTTCAACAAATGAAGCATCTGTTTGATTTCTTCTACATTTGAAGACATTACTTTTGTCTTGCTTGGGATTGATGATCATCCCAGTTACTGATCGAGAAATTCACGGTGGATCCCACCAATAAATTCATCGATACTTGGTATATATTTATTATACTATATACTAAAAGATATCATAGTTCAGTTAATATAGCTTGTGAGTGAAATCATTGTGGATTGTAATAGTGTTTCTCAGTCAGTTCAGTTTGGTTAGATCACTGGTTTATTGAGTTTTTTTTGTATTTATTTATACAGTGAAATAACTATTTTATCCCCTAAAAAAACAAAAGACAACACTAGTTCGAGAGGGGCGCCATAGTAATTGCACATTTTCAATTTAGTTCGGTTAGGTCATTGATGTATTGATTTTTTTTTTTTGTATTTCTTTGCTTAATCAAATAACCATTTTATCTCTTGCAAACAACAAACACCAACACTAGCAAGGGGGTTCCATGAGAATTTCATTTTTTTTTCAAAAGGACTAAATACTAATCTACCTCCTAATAAAATAAAATTAAAGAGTTTATGTATGGGTGTTACGGTAATTTACTATTTTTAAAAATTATTTTCTTTTGAATACTGCGGGCATGTGTGACACATGTGACCGACAATATTTGGTCTTACATCCGTATTGGACGGCGTTTGGGGCATCATCCGGTGGAGGGAAATGTCCATCCAACATCTCTGTGGATGCACAGCCATGTACTTTTCCCCATGATGTCGTGCGTGACCTCACACAATGGGTGGAGATGTGACAGTTGATGATTGAACTTTTCCCTTTTCTCTCTCCTTCACCTAAACTACACGAAATAATAGTAGTGATATTTTTATATATTAAGATTTGGATGTTGTTATTGTTGTTATAATAGAATGGATGTGTTGATATGTTTTAATATATCAAACCTTGCATATATAGATACTATATTTTATTTTTAAATTAATAGAATCTATTAATTATTTTAATCTCAATAATTATAAAAATTATTTAGATTGCGTGGAATTTAAAATAGTACATGTATATAACTCATTGTATATCCCAAATCTAAATGCCGAATATACTTGCATGCCAAGAAAGACACATATGATCTGTTTTGTTTTCGTGCAAGAAAATGTGGGTGAAGAAAAAAACATATTCCACGCAGCACCGTTGAGCATCAGCGCAAGAATCTTGACTCCTGCGATCGTGCGGTTGAAACTCCTCTGAAAAAGAATGTTTTAAAATGCTGTTGGTATATTTTTTATTAGAGAAAAGCAACATTGCTTAAAAATAAATTGTGAAAAAAATAAAAATCATGATTGGAAAATACAATATTTAAACCACCTTCTGGTATTTAAAAACCTACCATTTTAAATACTTATAAATTTGAATGGATAAATTATTCCCTTTTTAAATCCCTTGTTTGTCTCCTTCCTCGCTCGTATATATCTATTCTTCATCGTTAGAAGTTGCGTACATGCACCAAGACCAAGCCGACATTGGCATGCAGAGGAGTCCGGTGGTAAAACTCTTGCATATGAGGTCTGTCATGAACTGGGATGTCATCCGAGTGTGGTCAGCAGTGAAGCTTCGTGGTATTTTCCAAGTGTGAAAGTGAAGCCCGATCATCATCTTTTCCAAGTGTTCTACTTGTATGAGGTTAGGTAGTGCCCCAGCTCTTCGGACTACATTGGTTTTATCGGTTCCATTCCATGCACCGATCAATCATGTTCCACATAAAGTTGATGTATTAGGATTTTTATTATTTAAAATGAGCTTTTAAATGATGACTCCAAGTTAAAAACAATGCTCATGAATCATCCCAATATACATTCAAAATCTATGTCTGTCTTGGAGATCATCACCAGCCATTCATGAGATCATCTTCATTTGTATTTAATTATTGGATTTGCAGAGTTTTTTTTTTTTTGTAATTTAAAATTATAATCAATTCTCCATTATACTAAAACTTGGCGAGAAAGGAAAAGGGATTTTGAAATATAATCATTGAAAACACATACTGTACCGTTTCATTGCATCAAAATCACCATTCTCTTACATAAACATCAACGAAGTCACCGCTTCTGTCCTGCCTGTTGTCTGGCTCCACGAACGGAAAGCCTCGGCTAATCCCCCTGGCCGCTCTTCATCCACGTGTCGATACATCATATCCATCCACGTCAGTGTTAACTACTCCTTCCTCGTGCACACAACCACCTCAACTCCTTCCTTCAATTCACCTCTTTCAACTCTTTGTTTCCCTACAAAACGCACAAAAAACAAAACAAAAGAAAAAGCTCAGGACTTTCCCGCATAACTCAATTGAATTTCACCGCCATGAATTGAAACAGCGAAGACCCATTTCTTCTATGGCGATGCTATTAAAGAAAGTGTGGGAATCGGTGTCAAATAAGGCGAGTTCTTGCTCAAGCTCGAGCACTGACTCGGTGACGACTCTACTGAGTTACGCAGAATCATCATCATCCTTGGGAGCTTTTGATCGGCTACCGATTGATGTGGTGTGGCAAATAGTGAAACTGGTGGGGCCAAAAGATGCAGCAAGATTGAGGGTAGTGTGCAAGGCATGGAGGTCACTTGTATCTGATAATCGCCTGTGGATTTATTTTCTTCAAAATTATCATGATACCTGGGATTCTGTGTTTTTTGCTGAGACTCATCTGCGATCCGGGTTTCCTATCCAGTGAGTTTCTCGATTTCCATTTCAGTTTTTTTCTTATAATATATAACCATTTTTTAAAACTTTTTGATTTTGCAGGAGGGATTGATTTTCATATAATTTTCTTTGTAAAATAAGATTTTTTATTCTTTAAAATTTATTTTTAATATTCATCGAAACAATATAATTTTTTTTTAAATAATTTTGAAATACAAAAATAAATATTGTTTTGGGACCATTTTACCTCAGTAAAAGTGAAGCATTTTTCAATTATCGATTGCTTGGTTGTGGACGATTAAGTGATTTTGACTGCGAGGGAATAAAACTGGGATTTTTTTTTGGAGAGAGATTAGTGGAAAATGTGAAACTTACTGGAGTTGGAAATTTGAAGGGTTTTTCTCTTATTTCTTTTAAAATATGTGAAATGAATTTGTGATTTTATACAGGACATTCTCTAGTCCCACAACAGAGTTGTCATTCATGCGTATATATGGACAAAGGGTGCAAGCACCTGGTGCTGTTATTGTTGATGGTAAGCATTATATGTGTGTAAAAAGTACTAATTCCATTACTTAACCATCTGGATTAATCATTCTATTTAAACTGATATTTTTGAAAGAGTTCATGCATTTTTTTTATTCCATAATATTCTTGATAAAGGTGGTTCGGGCTACTGCAAATTTGGCTGGAGCGAATATGCTTGTCCGTCTGGGCGGTCAGCTACTTTTTTGGTGAGCTTTTTCTTGTAACCAGCCATTCTGGCATTTGTGGAAGAAGTTTTTCCAGAAGTATAATCTTTTGCATTTCTCATAATTACCAATGTGGATTTTACTTAATTTTCGACAACATGTAATGAAATTATCTGACGAGCAGGAATTTGGCAACATTGAATCTCCAATGTACTCCAGGCTTCGATATTTTTTTGTTACTATTTATAGCAGGTCCGTCATCTCCCTCCCTCCCTCTCCTGAAATTTGTTAGCCAATTCCACTTTTCAAATGTCCCTTTTTCATTTTTATCTCAGTGGGTGCGGGAACTTGCTTTATAAAAAAAAAAAACTTGTTTTCTAAAGAAACACCTTTGGGAGGATTTATACAAATTCCACTGGATAACTGATAGCATATAATTACATTTTTAACTTGTGGCATACTGGTTTTAATCCTCAATATATGAATCTATTTTTGCTTTGTTACCCCTGTAAGGCTTTTTTCCTTTCTTTACTGCCTCTTGAACTTGAAGATGCTGAAAATATCTCTTAGTCTTTACAGGATGCAGGTAAAAGCAGCTGCACACCCCATCGTTGTCTCCCTTCCACTTTGCCATTATGATGGTTAGCTACCACTCTAACTAAATTACTTTGAGGAATGTCCTTACACTGTTTTTTTTTTTTTCATTGTGTCATTTAAATCCTATCTTTTGAAATTGAAGGCTTTATTCTATTATCTACTTAGGGTAAAAGAATTCTGTTGATCTTTTTGTCTGACTAGATGTTTCCAAGTTTAAACTATATAGTGAATTCATGATGTCAAGAATTTAGATTCGATGGTCTTATACAATCTATTTCCCTGTATTTTCTCTTTATCTTTATGAGTGCAGATAATGAATCTGCTAGAGCATCAAGAAGGCAACTAAAGGACACGATCTACGCAGCTCTTTTTGACATGAACGTCCCAGCTGTTTGTGCCATTAACCAGGTGTGTTGCCTTGATTTGCCAACCTATTCCTCTAGTTTCTCAATGTTTTTAACGTGTCAAACTGATATATATGTTAAAGTAAATGGGACTTGTCAAGAATGACAAGGACTTGATTATCATTTCATGGCATAGATTTCTATGAATAGGAAGTTTCTGCTAAGTAGCTGTATGGAATGCAATTGCATACCCATCTTGAAATGTGGGAAAACTTATTCTGTTTCATGTTTTGTTCGTAATTGTTAACATATACTAGTTTCAGTGAGAGAATGTAAAGGTTCTGGCATTGTTCTGCCTATCTTTTCACAAATGTGATATGGTTGTTGATAAACACAGGCAAATTTAGCACTGTATGCAGCACAATGAACTTCAGGAATTGTTGTTAATATTGTTTTTTTCATTATTATTATTTTATATATATATAAACACAGGCAACTTTAGCACTGTATGCAGCACAGCGAACTTCAGGAATTGTTGTTAATATTGGTTTTCAAGTCACATCTGTTGTTCCAAGTAAGTGATTATTTTCTTTTCTGTCAAAATGTCCTCGTTGTTTGGAACTTGACCCTTCGCACATGTTGCATAAATTGAACTAGAAATAGGCTTTGGTTCATTCTTAATGCCAACCATGCTATACTTCTTGTGCTCACATTTTTGATATGAGGATTGGTAGACCTCTATGGTTATTGATGATGTGTCGTTTATATTCTTTCTGATTTTCTTTTCCAACTATGTTAATCAATCGCACACATTTCAACATGGCTTTTGTAAGCTGTAATATGCTCTTACATGCTTCCCTCGCTTTCTGTAAGTTTCTGCCTTCTATAATAATCTTGTTTCTAGATGGTATGCTGCCAAATCGTAGGGATTTAGGATTCTGGCTTTCTGACTGTTGCATCTTACAGTTTTACATGGTAAAGTAATGCGTGCTGTGGGCGTGGAAGTCATGGGTGTGGGAGCTTTAAAACTAACAGGATTCCTTAGAGAACAGATGCAGCATAATAATCTTAATTTTGAATCACTCTACACAGTTCGCACATTGAAAGAGGTATACTGTTTCAGTGTTTCTACCAGTTTTCCCATCCTTCATAACTAAGTTCTTTTTAGCTGTGTTGATAACCTTGTATTGTTATTTTGACGGTGAACCTTTTTCTTCTCATGTTCTGTTGGGACCATGGAGATACAGAAACTATGTTATGTAGCTGCTGATTATGAGGCTGAGCTGTATAAAGATACTCAAGCATCATTTGAAGTCCCTGGAGAAGGATGGTTCACTCTTTCAAAGGAGCGCTTTAAAACAGGGGAGGTCCTTTTCCAGCCATGTATTGCTGGAGTGTAAGTGCATATCTTCCCACAATCCACTACTTTCATTGGACTCTTTTTTGAAGCTTTCTCATACTGATGTTGCTCTTGGATAAGATGTATTTAACCACAAAACTTGTTTGCTTGGAATACATCTCATATTGATGTTGTTTTTGGATAAGCTTCATTGTTTTTCAAACCCTATCGTGTATATTTGGAAACCTTTAGAACATTTTAGGCACTGTTTTCATTTAAATTGATGCCTTTAGCCTGAACCACGTCCATATTATCACGTTCACATTATTTCACAATCCAACAACCACAATATTTTTTATACCTTTCACAATCAAACCATGATGGTTGGCTGAAATGTTTTCATTCGCACATGGTACAGGTGTGCAATGAGTTTGCAGCAGGCAGTAGCTCTTTGCATGGACCACTGTCATGATGCTGAATTAGCTGAAGATGATGCTTGGTTCAAGAGTATAGTTCTGTCAGGAGGGACTGCATGTCTCCCAGGACTTGCAGGTGAAAAAATAGAATCTAATCTAGAAAGTTAAGAAATTGAATAAAATTAAAAAGGACGTGTGCGTATGAGAACCTATATTTTTTAACTGTTTCCAGAAAGGCTAGAGAAGGAATTGCATGGGCTTCTTCCCCCATCCATTTCTAATGGAATAAGAGTCATTTCTCCTCCATATGGCGCGGACAGTGCGTGGGCTGGGGCAAAGCTTATTGGCAATGTAAGATACTTCATCACCATATTTTTAAATTGTGCAAAACTACACGTATTCACAGTTGTTATGTTTAGCTGTTGTACATCCTGAAGTGACCATAGTTAGTTTCTGCACAACTTTTGGGCTCTTAGTCTTCTCTCAGTTTTGACTTTATTCATGATCATGATAAAATATTCACCTTTTCTCGACTATGGCGTTGTTTGATGACTTGGAGTCTCAAGCATCTTGGTATGGGTCACCTATCACAACTCCGTATGCCCATGTGAAGCCTTACCTCACCTTTCTTTCTATATAGTTGAGCACCTTTCCTGGGTCCTGGTGTTTGACGAAAAAACAATTCAAACGGAAGTCCAGATTTACCCTTGCATGGTAAAACAGGCTTGTATAGACCCGGCAGTTCCCCGGGGCCCCTGTTATTTTCTGTAATAAAGAAGCAGCGGGAAAGAAGCCAGACTCTGCTCACATGGTGAAGACTGCCAAAATTCCTTGCTTAAATTTCAATTTACATTTTCATTTTTTTATTCTTCTAAAGTTGTCTGAATCTTCTTTCTGCGATGAGGGTTCTTAAAAGAATGAACTCGAAAATCCACATTGGCAGCGAAACCTTAGTTCTGTTTGCAAGGGCAGTTTATTCCTGGAATATGTGCGTCCTGGAATAAGAGTTGTTGTTGCTGTGTTTTTATACATATCAAAACGGAGTATTGTAAACAAAGATAATGAATATTGTTTCCTTCATGTGATCTATCTTGGAAAATATGAACTTGGAACTCTATTGTCTTAAAAACAAATATGTATTTGGGTCATACGCAGAACGTCGTTATTGCATCTTTTTTAAACCTCCTGAAGTCCAAACCATTTGGACCTCTTAGAGGTGAGCGCGCAAATCTCAAAAAACGCATAGTTTCTCCTCCAATAAAGAACTTCTCTAGTGGGCGAATGCATTAGGTATTTACCTGAGCCGGGAGGTCCTTTTGCTCCTCCCACTAGCCCCAAGACGTTGGTCTCTAACAAGAAGAGTAAAAGCTTGAGAAGCTTCTTGTCAGGTGGGCCCGTAAAACTCACTAGGAGAAGCGGTATGCCCTAGATTCACAATGAATCTATGTCCCCTCTTCCTCTTTGTTTTGCTTTACATACAGAATTGTGAGAAAAATCATTAGCAGTCTCGAACTGTAAAGACACGTTTCAACATCTCATATAATCTCTCTTGCTTTATTATGAACAGTGTAACCCACAGTGAACTCATGGACCGCACCTTCCACCTCAATGAAACTAGACCCACAAGTTGTCTTCATTTCTTTTTCATGGATCATCTTCCTTATCTTAGCAGCTTCTTCCTTCTCTCCTGCATTTGCAAACATGAGCCCTGCTAATTTGTACCGGTCCCCTGATGTCGGCTCAATCTCCATCAAGTTTTCAAAGGCCCAAGTCCCTCTCTTGAGGTCATTGTGAGTTCTACAAGCACTTAGCAAAGAACCCCAGATTATCGAGTTAGGCTGTTTTGGCATTGAAAGGATTAGTTCTTCTGCGTCTGCCAGTAGCCCGGCACGGCCAAGGAGGTCTACCATGCATCCATAATGTTCAACAGATGGTTTTATTCCGAAACCATGTTCCATTTGACTGAAATATTGTCGTCCTTCTTCAACACAACCAGCATGAGAGCAGGCTGAAAGTATGGCCACAAATATGACTTTATTTGGACGAATCCCATCAGCAAGCATCTCATCAAACAGCTGGAAGCATTTACTAGCATGGCCATATATGGCAAAAGCTGAAATCATAACTCCCCAAGTTACAACGTCTCTCCAGGCCATTTTCTGGAATAATCCATAGCCACACTCGATGCTTCCACACTTAGCATACATATCGATGAGAGCAGTAGTGAGTTTAGTGCTCATCAAAACTCTAGTTTTATCAATGTATCCATGTACCCATCTTCCCTGATGCAATGTTCCTAATTGTCCACAGGAAGATAGCAGGCTCACCAGTGTTGCTTCATTTGGCAGGATATGTGAAACCATCATATCAAGAAAGAGAGCTAATGCTTCAGTGTGCATACCATTCTTTGTATATCCTGTTATTAATGCACTCCAAGATGCTGCATCTCTCGCTGTCATGTTATCAAACATTTTTCTAGCCTTGTCTACACGACCCTCGCTCAAGTAACCTGAAATCATGGCATTCTTAGCAAGTGTGTTCTCTTCTGAGAATTCTCCAAGAACACGTTCTGCATCGTGTATGCTTCCTGAATTAGTGTACATATGAATTAAGGAGCTATGGATATAAGTATCTGGTACTATTCCTGCCTTAATTATCTGGCAATGCACTTGTTTACCTTCAAAAGGAGCTTTCAAATGGGAGCATGCTTTAAGGACAAAGGTGTAAGTGTAGTTGTCTGGTACAAGGTACCCAAATAGGAATTCTTTGTACAGTAACAAAGAATCATGAAGAAACTTACCCGTTGTTAGGCCTCTAATCATGGTGTTATAAACAAACACGTCAGGAGAATGTATTCTCTCAAAGATCGAAACGGCATAGTAAATCTGCGACGTAGTAGCATAAGCCTCGAGGAGCCTCCTAGCACATAAAGGATGATAACCAAGGAGCCCTGACACAACAAACTGGGCATGTAATTGTTTTACTTCCTGGAAGTTGTGGCACATTCGAAGTGAGATGATGGTAGCTGGTGTTCTGGTTGAATTTGTGAGAAGTAGATTTCTTTCCATGGGAAGAGGAGATACTGTTAGATAAGAAGCCATGCGATAGTGGTAATTGATGATGCAGACGAGGTTCTTTAACTCCCACAACTGCAGCCAAGGCTGCTTGCAGCTAGTTAAGGACGGAGTTGTCTTCCACAACTAGCTGAAATTTGAGAAAATCTCCAGCTACGCAAGGATGACTGTTTTTGCTGATATAATATGGTTTTTGATTAACACGGTATCGTCTATCCATAGCCACACAAACAAAACCGAGAGATTAAAATGATGCATATGAAGACAAAGCAATGCCAGGTCCCCACATCATATAGCACAAGCAATTTTGGCATGGCACAGGCAAGTTAATATCTGAAGAAATAAACTGGTAGAAGCCATAAATTTAAAATTTGAAGTATTTATGATGGTAAAAAAACATAACTCACATTTGATACAACCGGGCTATAGTCCATCCCACCGGGGACTAGCAGATTACAAGCCTAAAAATAATTTGATTTCTTACAGTATGCCTGAACGAACAGTTTTAGAGATAGCTGCGTCAGAAAACAAAGAAAATCCTTTCCACCAAGGTTTAAAATAAATTATTGCAGATTTTTTTTTAAAAAAAACTTTTTTGGGGCCTTCAAAATAATTGAAAGAACACTAAGAAAGCAGCTAAGAGCATCAGCAGGAGAAGCGGACCAGGCATGATCTGACTCCCATTTTTGTCATTGGCCAATTCTGATGGTGGTAGCGCAGGGCATTCAAGTCCCAGCTTCCCATCCTTGCATTCATTGGCAAAGAGACCAGGTGGATATTTCCCATAGAGGTTAATGTAGCTGAACATGATTGATGCACAATCATTGGTCAAGTCATTTAGCACATCTGCGTATGGACAGGCAAACTCCTTGAATGATCCACAGCAGCGACTAGGAGGATATTGGGGTCCTTTACATTGGCTTGTTATGATTGTATAGTTCAGAAACTCAAAGTTTACAGGGCAGGCTGCAGATAAATAAAAAAAGAAAATATATTGCCATCAGCACGCCATCTAAATCAGAATGATACAACCCATCAAATTCTTGAATAGAATTGTGGGTTTCTTTGGCAAGATTAGAACAACATTGTGTTGCCTATGTTTCTCTAAAACCATTAACAAGAATTTACAAAAACTCGCAGTCGTCAAGACAACAAGCACAACATTTTGCATCTTAAATGAACAAATCAGCAATGGAAAATTCATTGACACGCATCAGAGATCAGCAGCAAAATATGCAGTCATCACTTTAAGCCACTTACATCACAGAAGAAAACATAATGGCGATCACAATCTAGAGAACCCGAAAACAAAATCTGACTAAAAATGAGCAAATAAAGGGAAGCAAGTGGCAGAAAAGGCAACCTTTCTTAGTCTGAAGTAGATTCCTGCCTAAAGAAGCATGAGATTCAAAGACACCATCTGCATCCCAATTAACAAAAAAGGACAAAAAGCAATGAATAACATGGATCTAAGTAGCATAAACAAAAAGTAAGGATTTTGAAACTGAAAGTAGGTACCCGAAATGAAAGTGGAAGCGAAGGAAGGAGAAGCAAAGAGACTCATCACGACAGCGATGAAGAAGACAATTGAAAAATACTGATTCAGCCCCATCTCCCTTGTGAAGTTTCAACCTCTCCTTTATAATTCTATAAATCTATCTATCTCTTTGGATTATTAATGTCTTCTTCTTCTTTTTTCTTCTAAAGAAGTAGAGATCTAGACAGAAACATAAAAGTATGTAAGAATAACAACAAAGGAAGGGAAAGAGAGGTAACACTTACAGTGTGTCTGAAAATAAATATTGCTATGAGCTGCTTAGTTGGGGTACAGCAAATAACGCGAAAACTGGGGCCACCGTCCAATTTCTTCTCCAAGTATATTGCTTTATTAATGAGAAAAACAAACACAAATAGTATAATTGTTTCTGTAATTGTGATTTCTCTTCAGCTTGTCCTTGATAATTAGCTGATCAATTCATGGGTCTACCAAGACAGGCAGGCAATTACTTCGCTGTCTCTTGTCCTTCGTGGGTTTTTTTTTTCAACTTTTGTTTTCAACAGAGCAACTTTCAACAACTCTTCAAGCAAGTTGATAGAGTATTAATAGGCTATCTTAATACGCTGATCTACCCCCCGAATATCAGCCGATTGTTATTCTCACCGTGATTATTCTGTAAAGTTTTTTTAAAAAACAAATACATTAAATGATTTTTTTAAGAGTTTATTTTTTATATGAATATAAAAAAATTAAAAACCCCAATTTGGAATTTAAAAATAATAAAAAAGAGTTATTTTTTCAAAACTATTTTTGAAATGTAAAAACAAATAGGATCTTACTTGGTATGAACTAGTTTCAAAATACCGGATGACCTAGTGGTAAGAACTTGATACCAAGGGGTTTTTGCATCGCTTTATAGTCTTAGGTTCCGGTCATGTGGTTACTAATATGATAGTCATTGTAGGTTTATATAGTCATTAATTTCAGGGCTCGTAAAATTAGTCAAGGTGCAAGCTAACTGACTCGGACATCCACGTTAATAAAAAAAATAATATTATACTAGTTTAAAATAAAAATTGAGATGATATGAATTATTCTTCCAATCTTAAATCTAGTACTTATAACTAATAAATTGTGAGCCTAATTGTCATGATCCAATTCTCAAGCTCATCATGGGCAACGCAAACATAGCTCATCAAGGTGCTCCTTTCGACTCTTTTATAAACAAATTTAAAACATAATTAAAATTATTTTGTGGAGTGTCTATGAATAACAATTAAAGAATAAAGTTATAGCCTTAAGGAACAAATAAGGGGTATAAACTCAACAAAACAAGAAGAACACAATCAAAAGACCCTGATACCGAAACTAAGCTAAAAACAAAAAAAACAAAAGAGTCAGATTTTAAAAGAAATGAATATGATTATATCAATCAAGTGCATAACAAAACAAGTGCACTAAATGTATCATATCAAATGGTGTAAAAATAGGGTATGTGTGTTAAATTTTCAAATCATATTATTGACATTTTACTTATTAGATAGGGAACATATATATAATTCTACGAGGCTAATACATTTAGTATTGACACTTTACTCGTTAGGAAACAGAATATCAAGTGCACATAGGTTAATTACTGTTTTTTAACATGAAATAAGTAATTACTTGATCTAAATTGGGTAATAAGAATCATAAGCTCAAATGAATAAATAACATGGATATAAGTATTGCGACGATCGTTTTCTCGCGCTTCATGCATGACATCCCTAGAGAGGGAAGAAAATGCTTGAAAAAGAGATTTTCTTATAATTGCAAAATTACTATTATTGTTTTTAGGAGTTGGAAACTATCATAACCCATTTCTTGGTTATTCCCTAAAAAATAGCAAAAATAAAATTAAGGGGGGGGGGGGCATGATGGAAAAATCAAGTTAAAATTTTTGGATGGATTTGAGAGCCGAATCATTTCTCTAACATGCCAAAAAAATAAAAGAAAATGCATATTTAATTCTAAAATAATTATTAGATAAATTTGCATAAAAATTAAGTTGAAAGACATAGTTATATTTTTTATTAGCCAATTTGATTTAATTGTAGGCCAATTTAAAGTTTAATAATATTTAGGAATTAATTTAGAATCCAATTGAAGGATTTAATTAAGTGCAAGGATTAATTATATTTTAAATTTATTAAATTAATTTTATTGGGGGATCAATTGATGGAAAATCAAGTTCGGGAGGTTAATTCAATTTCAATTGATAAGATTGGAATTTTTAGATACCAAATTTAATTGCTTCCAAGTCAATTGGTTGAAATCAGAGGCAAAATCAAAGACAATTAAAAGTTTAATAGATAATTGAGGGTCAAATCGAATCAATCTACGACTAGGGACCAAAGTAAAAAGGCGTAAAAAATTAAGGCTGCTATTGAAGTTTTGGCGGGATAAAATTGCATAAATTTAAATTTTAAGGTCAATTAGGAGTGTGATTAAAGCAATTATAAATTAAAAGACTAATTTGTACTTTTACCATCTTACAAAATTTTCAGGTAACCAATACAATGTATAGTGCGCTGACACGTAGCATTACATGCCACCGTCTTTATCATTATAAAAGAGGAAGAGGTAATCTACTGTTGCATGCAATGGTGATCTGAAGGATCACTGTATTTCCTTATAAATACCTGAAAAGCAAACAAATGAAAGGGGAAAGGAGAAAATAATACAAAGAAATGAGGGAAAAACAAAAGGAGCACGGGGGAAAATGAAAAAGCAAAGAACAAAGGAGAAAACAACAAAGGGAAAAAACATAGAACGATAACGAAGGAAAAAAGCACAAAATGATAATGAAGGAAGAAAGAAAATAAAACACAAGAAACTGGTAACAACTCCTCGGCACCATTAATTTTTTTTCTCTCTCCTCATTGTCGATGATTATCTGTTAGATTTTGGTAAAAATATCAAAGATCTTCAACAAATCTTTTTATTTATATTTTTAGCTGTAAACTTTAATTATTAGGATGTAAAATTACATTGTAAAGTACACCATTTATATTAAAAGTACAACATATATAGTGCTAAAATTCATACTTTAAAACAATTAAGTTTTCAACCGTAAAAGGTAGAGACTCCCTTACGAATAAAGATCTACTTCGAGTCTTAGAAAAGACCCACAAATAACATACTTTTATATATGTAAGTTACGTTGGGTTATTGAGATGACTTGGATTTAGGTTTAGTCTAAGAATTTGAGTCTTACAACACTTCCCTCATTAAACAAAATTCATCCTTGAATTTAAACTTTTTTTTAAAAAAAAAAGTCTTACCATTAAGAGCGAACAAGTATGGATATTTATTGCACAATTCCTCCTCGAGCCCTCACATGGACTCTTTTCGTGGGTGTCCACTCCAAACCACCTTAATTGAGACAATCTACTTCAATTGGAGCCTTTCAACTAGATGATACATAATTTCTACATGATAAATTTCATGTGATATATCTTTTTCTTAGCTTAACTGACTAAGCCTCTAAAATATGAAACATAACATATAGATACTTCCTCAACATGGACACTTGAAATACGAAATGGATAACTAACAGGCTAGGCGACAAGTGAAGCCTATACATCATTGCATTAACCCTTTCTAAAAACTCTAAGCCAAAAGGTTTGATAAATAGAAGGCTTAACTTACCTTTCTTTCCATACTTGAAAATGCCTTTGGTTGGTGAGACTTTCAGGTATACATTCTTACCAACTACAAACTCCAAGTTATGTTTTCGTATAGTTTTCATATCCACTTTGAGTTGTTTGAAGTATCCATGATTACCTTTATCTTATCTAAAGTCATTTGTATCAAATCTAGACTCATTAGACTTTTCTAATTCACCTCAAATTAACAAATAAGAGATCTAAATCTCTTACCATAGGAAGCCTTATAAGAAGTTATATCAATACTTGTCTGATTAATATTGTTATAGGAAAACTCAACTAAAAAAAAATATATTTTATCTTCAAGATTTAAATAGTCCTTTTGGACTAATCACTTGTCCGAGGATGGAAAATGGTTCTCGATAGGACTTTCATACCGAGAGCTTCTTGAAAACCCACTCAAATCTTGATGTAAACTAAGGACCGTTATCTGAAACAATACATTTCATGCAACCTTATAATTTTACTAACATACAATTCTATTAGTTTAGTAAATTCATTTATAGACTTTCATTGACATGAAGTGTGTTAACTTGGTTAACCAATCCATTATCACCTAAACCAAGTCATACCCCTCTTGAGTCCAAGGCAAGCCCAAAAATAAAACATATAATGATCATTTCCCACTTCCATTAGTGAACTAACAAAGGTTATAACAAACACGGTGGCCTTTAATGCTTACCCTTAACCCTATAACAAGTCAAGCACTTAAATATAAACTCGCAAATCATATATCTTCATGTTATTCCACCAATAGCAACCCTTCAAATCCTTTTACATCATACTTGCATGTAGTAGATGCATAGTGATGACCATCAATATCATCACCTCCTTTCTTAGATCATCCATATCCAAATTATATAATATTGAGTCAAACTTTAACACATCATCATTACCAACCACATAACCTAGAGCTTTGCCCAACTGCCATTTTTTTTTTAATGATTTCATTAAAGAACATCTCCACATGTTCCCCATCTATAACTAACGCCATAGAACCTGATATAGTATCATTGACTTTCATAACAATCAGAACCCTTACATTAAAGATAACCCCAACATTTATGCTAGTTAAATCCATCATAAGAACTCTGTCATATTCGATCAATATCTCCTGAAAACACTTACATTCCAAGCCACTTTGAGAAGGTTATAAAGTTAAGTCATGCAAACTTATCTGTGGCTCTATCTCTGCTCTTCCACAGTCTAAGCTCATAAAAATGCACTTCATATATCCTTACCTAATACAATGACCATGTTTATATCAAGTCGAGTTGAAAGTCAAGACTGCTTTGGGTGCCCCTATAAATTTAAATTCTACGAGATTATCAAAGTTCATCATCAATGAAAATTTTATACTTGTGTAGTCTGTTTGTAAAAAGAGAGACCCAATAAAACTTCTCTCTAGCCATTTTGTATCATCTTCCCTTGTATTGTAAATCACAAGTCTGGATTTTTTTCTTATCCACCACGACTGCATATGATCCACCATCCATAAGATTAGCATTTAAATTTATTTCTCTATGAGATTTATTTCTCTGCATCTTGTATATGATTACATGAGTTTTGCTTGATTAGAATTGAGCTAACTTAATCCAGCAGAGCTATAATGTTAAGAAAATGCAAGAATGGAACGGGTTGCCTATAAACAGCACAGCACAGCACAATGTCAGGTCATTTTATTTTATTTTCAAGTCCAGGGAGTGGAGGCCATGCCTTGTGTATCAGGCTGGGAGTTCTATTAGCCCAGAAGCATTTTCTAGCCGTAGTCGTAATTTAACCCGTGAATTTTTCTTCTCTATATTTCAAGGTATAGTCATCGCCGAACCACATCACGTTTGTTTATTATGTCAAGGACATCTCCTCAACCAGAAATCATGGCTACAATCAGATCAAGAAAAAACACTCTTTGAGATCAATATATTAATATCAACACAAGATTTTTGCTATCACTGACCATTGTTTAGGAGAGAATCTACGCTGTAAAAATTATAACTGTTGTTTGTCACGTCATGTACTGTTGTGAATTATGTAAGTCAGTTAAAACCATCTCTTTTATCAACTGGTCTGATCTTAACAGTGATCCTCAGTAATATGTTGTCGGATCATACAGGGAAATATACGGCAGCTGTGTGCGATGGGCTAAAATCCAAGCATGTGTGATGTTGAACTTGTTTGCCTGACAGTTTCATGGGTCAGAGGTTATCCAGTAAGCTTCAACTTAAATTTTTCCTCGCAACCTTTTTGTGTTTGTTTGCCACAGGAGAGACTTGGATTGCGTCAATGATGTTTCATATGCTAATAATTATATTTATTAACATGTAATTAAAAACCAATATATATATAAACATATATCAGTCGCTTCTCCTCTCGGGTTATGTGCTGGGGCAAGAAAAAGAGGAAGAGAAGTCGGATTATTATTGCTCAAGGAGATTACAGGAAGTATTCTGTTGTGATACAAGATTAGGCGTCCTGGTTTTTTCAGATTGTTTTATTATCATAATCTCAAAAATAGTAATCGTTAACACAATCCCATACACCACTAACTATTATTAGCTGTGAATTTTCAGTGAAATACACTAACTCATATCGAATCATATTAAGTGTATGTATGCGTTCACAACGTGATTACTTTTGTGCTTTAAAACAAACAGGGTCATGAAAAATTATAATTATCTATTCTTAGAACCTGGATTTTATAACGAGAAACAAGTTGAAATAATGAAAATCAAATTATTTCTGAGATTATAATAGGCATAAAAGCATCTCTAACCGCACCTCACCACAATTCGAAACGGAAGTAACATGCCAACTCAGGTACTTCAAACTGTCAAGGGACCTTTTACCAAACGAGGTTTAATTTGGACTTCCGTCGAAACTGCTTTTTTGTCACGCACCAGGACTCAGGGAATGTGCTCAACTGTGGTAGAAAATACATGAAGAAGAAAAGAAAAGTAAGCGAGATAAGGCTTCGGTATAGGTACACAGGTGGAGCGATCTGTGATCTAAACCAAATACAGTTGAAATGAGACTGTCCAGAAAAGAAGTTCGTTAGACCTGGATCACTCCAGATGTGCAGAGACCAAATTACGATCAGTTCATGACAACTCAATCAAGGATCAAAGCTTCCAATACACGACACAATGATGAACAATTCATATATCCAAGCCTGCATAATCAAAACATCTGGATTATTAACTTACATTGCTGATAAGCTTTGCACCGAACCACGCAGTGTCTGTGCCATAAGCAGGAGAAATGACTCTAATTCCTTTTGAAATGGATGAAGGAAGAAGTCCATGTAATTCCTTCTCCAGCCTTTCTGGAAACATTTAACGAACATAGCTAGGTTCAGTTCATGCACTAGATACTCGTACATTCACTTTCTTTAACTCTTCAAGATTGGATTCTCGCAGCATCTCAACCATGCTTTCTACCAAAGAATTAAAGAAAAAGTGCGAGCATGCCCTCTTTTCATGTTTTTTCCCCTTACCTACAAGCCCAGGAAGACATGCAGTGCCCCCTGACAGAACTACAGTCCTGAACCAGGTATCATCTCCAGTTGATTCTACAGCATGACAGTGATCCATGCAAAGAGCTACCGCCTCGTGCAAGCCCTTTGTGTGCCTGCACCATGTTATAAACGAAACATTTGAACCAACCACATAGGCCTATTATTTTGAGCACACGACGCATAGAAAATATTCTGATTGTGGAAAGAATCCAAACAGAAAATATAGGACACATGCCGCGTCCAAATGCATCAATTTTTTCCCCATTTATCCTGAAAACATTTGGGCTCGAAATAATTTATGCAAAAACAGCATCCATGTTTTGAAAGCTCCATACTGTGATGGTAGAAAAAATTGGGGGAAGAAATGGACTTACACTCCAGCAATGTTCGGCTGGAATAAGACCTCCCCTGTTGTAAAGCGTTCTTTGGAAAGAGTGAACCATCCTTCTCCAGGGACTTCCAGTGATGCTGGTATAACTTTAGATAGCTCAATTTCATAATCAGCAGCGACATAACATAGCTTCTGTATATTCATGATGCCACCGGAACAAGGATAAAAACCTCAATGTCTAAGCTATACAAGACTGTTATGATGCAGGTGGTTTTGATGATTTGGTTTTGGATATGCTATAACTGGACTGCATGGACAGCTCTTCCGGGGATGTTTAGGATTAATGAGACAGAGCTAACCCCGAGAAGAGCCTTTTCAATTAAGTCCAAATGGTGTTCTTCAAGCTAGTTCTGTTATTTTTGCTTTTTATTTTTGGATTTCCATGTTTATTTAGGTCTTCTATTGCATTTTCCTTTATTTTCAGATTTCTGGTTTGTTTGGATTTTATTCTTTTTATTTATTTGAGTTACTAATTGAGAAAACTATTTGAAGAGAAAAATATTCGTTTATTTTTATTGTTTTTCTTGTGCTGTTTATGCCAGCACCATGTTATCAAGACGATAAAATGGGTGATCAAATTCAACAGGGTGGAAAAAAATGCTTGGCTTCTGGCCGAGTTAAATAGGGCATACAACTACAGAATGCACCATGACAAGAAATGGCATACCTCTTTCAGTGTGTGAACAGTGAACAGTGATCGGAGATTAATATTGTTCTGTTGCATCTGTTCTCTAAGAAATTCTGTTAATTTTAATCCTCCAACATCCACGACTTCCACACCCATTGTGCGCATTACTTTACCATGCAAAACTGCAAAACGTAACAGTCCCCACAATCTTGAAATCACAAGATGCCATTTTAAAACAAAGGATATGTAGAGAAGGTAGAAATTCATATAGGGTAATGCATGTAAGAGCCTAGAGCATGAAGCATATGTTACAGCTTGCAAAAGCCTGGGTTTTGACCCAGGTAATTCCTTTAATGAATTCTGCAAGGAACAAATTAGACATTACACACACAAGAAAGATCACATTCTTGGCATGGAGAATGAGCCAAATCCTATTTTTAGTTCACTTTATACAGCATTTCAATTTCTATACAAGGAAGAAACATGGATCAAAAAGAAGATAATTGCTTACTTGGAACCACAGACGTGACTTGAAAACCAATATTGACAACAATTCCTGAAGTTCGCTGTGCTGCATACAGTGCTAAAGTTGCCTGTGTTTGTTATCCAAAATACATTTGTGAGATTATAATAAGCTGAACAATACCAGAACCTCTAGATTATGTCATAGAGGAATTATTAGCATCTGTCGATGCAATGACAAAACGATTAAATTTTTCATGTTTCAAGATGGCATTTGCTTACAGCTATACAGAAGAAGCTCTCAAGTACTCATAGAAATCTCGAATATTGACATACTAATGGGTGATCTCTGGCATTGTTGACAAGTGTTCTTTATTTAACATAAAAAAGTATTTTCCAGAAGAAAAGCAAAGAAGCACGGATGATCTGACTTTGTTAGCACAATAACCAGTGGAATTCATTGATCAACTAGAGGAATGAGTTGATAAAATAGAGGCAACACCTGATTAACAGCACAAACAGCTGGAACATCCATGTCAAACAGAGCAGTGTAGATTGCTTCTTTTAGCTGCCTTCTAGATACTCTTGCAGATTCAGTATCTGCAATCGTAAATACATGGAGCAAGTTTAGAGGCGAGGAATACGCTACTCATAACTGTCTAATCTAAATTCTAGCGATCGTGAGTTGACTGTGTACTTTAAATTTGGACATGTCAGGTCAGACAAAAAGGTTATTTGAATTCTTTCTTCTTCGATTAGGTAATAGAGAAATGTATCAACTAAAAAAAGCTAGGATTTAAACACACAATATTTAGCAAGATACATTGTTCAAGCGTAAGTTTAAGTGGTAACTGACCATCATCATTGCGAAGTGGAAGGGAGAGGACAATTGGCTGTGTGGATGCTTTTACCTGCATCCTGTAAACTCATAACATTTTCAGATATATATATATATATATATATATATATATATATATATATATATATATATATTGGCTGTGTGGATGCTTTTACCTGCATCCTGTAAACTCATAATATTTTCAGATATATATATATATATACACACACACACACACACACACACACACAAGTGTTTCTTTATAAAATTAGTCACTGCGCCGAGAGAGGGAGAACAGACCTGCTATAAATAGTAGCAAAAAAGTTTCGAAACCTGAAGTACGATGGAGATTCGATGTTTACAAATTCCTGCTCATCAAATTATTTCAGAATCAGAACAGGTTTGCATTTGGTATGTTTAAGCTGATGGAAGGCAACAAATTATGAAAAGAAATCTTAAAGCTGCTCAAGATCCTATTTTGCAAAATGGCTGACCGATTATAAGAAAATGCTCACCGAAAACGTTGCCGACCGTCCCGACGGACAAGCATATTTGCTCCAGCCAAACTTGTAATAGCCAGAACCACCTTTTCATTTACATTTGTGACAGAAGAATCAACACATGGCTAAAACTTTCAACAATCAGCAATTTCAGAACAATCGAACAACGTTTGATATTTGAATAACCTTTAGCAATGTTACTGTAATACGAAAATTCTATCTTGTAATAAATGTTCTCGCACCTAATTCTACTTCAATTTTACAGCACCAGACATGGAATTAAATAAAATTCTCACCATCAACAATAACAGCACCAGGGACATGCACCCTTTGCCTGTATATACGCATGAATGACGACTTCGTTATGCGACAAGAGAATTTCCTGTTGTGAAATCACAATTCCATTCTCACAGTTTAGAAGGGGGGGGAATTCCCTTACCTATAAAAACTCAAACAAACAGTATAAAGAATCTATAATTAAACCTTCAAAATCAGTTAAAGGTGTACTTGATTGGGCTTCAAATGAAAAGGACAAAACTTACTGCAAATTGGTTTCAGCGAAAAAAACTGAATTCCAAGTATCATGATAACTTTGGAGAAAATACATCCATAGACGATCATCAGATACAAGTGACCTCCATGACTTGCATAGTACACTCAATCTTGCTGCGTCATTTGGCCCCACCAATTTAACTATTTGGAATACCAAACAAATCGGTAGCCGATCGAAAGCTCCCAAAGATGATGGTGATTTTGTGCAACTCTGTGGAGTTATCACAGAGTCAAAGTGCGAACTAGAACAAGAGCTCCTCCTATTCGTCACCGATTCCCACACTTTTTTTAATGACATTGCCATAGCGGAAATGGGTTTTCGCTGCTTCAATTCATGGTGGTGAAAAATCAATTATTTTCAAGGGAAACAAGCCGCAACGGAGAGGGAAAGTTGAATGAAATAGGGAGTCACTGAGGTCACTTGTATTTGCAACTCAGGCAAGCAAATGGGATGCCCTCTCATACATAAATCACATCCATGTTCTTTAGGGTTGCAAATCAACCTGTCAAAATGGATATTGACTACACGATTGCACCGTGCTGAATTGCGGTCAATTTTATAGGATGGTTAATCTTTATAACTTGATTGATTTTACAGCACCAAAAACAATTCATATCGAGAATACATTTTAATTTAGAATATCTTAAGATAACATTGTTTTCTAATATTATCATAGCATAATGTCGGATTTAATTGGATCAACCTGGATTAACATATCAACTTTACAACTCAGGTTACGAGACTTTGATAACCCTATGGAAAACAAATTAAATAAATTCTGAAGTTTAATTCTCAATCAATTTAATATTAAATAATAAGATTAAACTTGTCAAACTCATAACCCGAGATAACTTCATGAATAGCAAGTCAAAATAAATTCAATTTTTAATCATCATTCAACTCATTATTGAAGGATGAGATTAAAAAGAATCAATTAAAAAAAACACTTTAAGTTAATTCGTCAAACTCATGACCAAAGTCATCAAACCAAGGTTAAAATATCAAAACCTACTACATGAGAAAAATGAGAAAAAGATATCTACATAGAAAATGAGTCAAAATAAATTATATAATTTAAATCATTGCATGCTGAATAGTGATTTGCGAGAAGGTACAGTAAAACCCCCTTCTCTTTTAGTTTATAGATAACTAGTCAATTAGCATGTGCTCCACCAAGAGTCGGACAAATTTTTAAAACTTTTTAAAAAATATTAGGAGCGTGAAGAATTTTTTTTAACTTTGTTGTTAGACAAAAAAAAAAAAAGACATGCAATTTATATCTCAACCAATTCAACATTGCATCATAAAATTGAAAAAAAAAATATTAAAAATAATCAACACACCAAAACCCAAAAACCAAAAAAGCATATCTAACTAGTTGGTGACCTGGTTAAACATATGAATCGGGTAACCTTAGCTAGCATACCAACCTATAAACTATGTCTTTGGACTCTATGGGATTATTTTTTTTATATAAAATTACTCTTTATTTAATTACATGATAATATATATATATATGATCACAAAAGAAAACACCATCATGATATTGAAATACTTTAAAAAAGTAAATGATAAATGAAGATCAAAATATATAACATCATAACACATGTAATTTACCTCGTTGTGTTTAATAAATTTTTCAATCAAAATAAATTTGTTATAGAAAAACATGTAAAATTTGTAATAGAAACACACAATCATAAATGTATTGAATAAAAACAAAAGAAAATACAAGGTTCCACATATAGAAAATTAATATTTTAAATAAAAAAAATAGTCTATATATAGTTAAGAAAAAATCTCTACCTCGATAAAAATTAAACACAATCATTATCATTAAAGATTTATCAAAAAATAATTAAAATATAAACCTAAAATTTATTTGAAATAAAATATTAGCTATGCATTATTTTTTAGAAAACAAACTAGGATAAATTTTGAAGGGCTTGGCAGATCAGGCGTAGAGCTTGACCCGATCAAGCAAATGCTTATATGGAGACCTATATATTTTATTAAGTTCAATAGGATGGACACGTTTCCGCTCCATGTATTAAAAGAAATTGATGTGTCATTTATTCATCCCTAGAATTTGGGCACTATGGTGGTTATAAAAACAGTTCCTTTATTTTTATTTTTTTTTATCTAAAATCTTGTTTTCAACACATTTTTTATCCAAAATATTTAGTAAACACTTTAGAGACCTTGCTAAATCAATTTATGGCAAAAAGTAAAAACACACCGAAAACTTAAAGTCCACCAAAAAAAAAAAAAAACCTTCTTGAGTTCAAATCTGATTTCTTAGGTGGTTTCAAATTAAAATAAACAAGTTATTTTATCTCCTCTCATTGTATGAAACTATTTGACACCAAAAAAAATAATTGCTTAAATGGTCGAATTTCTCATCAATATTTTCTTGAGATCTCCTCTCTCTCTCTCTGCAAAAAAGGCAAAAGTAAGTAAAAAAATCCACATCAAAATCGACTCTTATGAAATTCAAAGGATTGGTCTCTTTGTTTTATACAGCAAACTAATTGATTGTTGTAAATTTTAAAATTCAAATGTCTTATTGCATTATCATGATTGAAGTCTAAACTAAACAAAAATATTAGAAGTATAAAAAAAATATTATTTAATTTGAAGAATAAATAAAAATAATTAAAGGACAAGAGCAAAATTAGTATTAATATCATTATAGATATAATTATTAGAATCTTTTGGATTATAATAAACTTATTAAATTATCCTGAAGCATAACAAAAAAAAAATCACAAAAGAGCAAGTAAGAAAATATTTATATATAAAAAAAACAATAAGTAGGATTATTATCATTGTGTAAACAATTCCAACCATAAAATTATACTGAAGAACAAGGACAAATCGATAAAAGAAGAAATATCAATTTTAATAAAAGGAAAATAGAAAAAGAAAAATTAAATATTAAAACCAAAAAAAAATATTATGAACAAAATAAATTGCCTTATTCAAATAAAAAATAGAAATAATAATTCAAATAATTTATCATTCAATATTATATTTATTAAGAATTAAGTTTTGCAATGTTTCTATATATAATATTTCAAATCTAACATCTATTAATCTGAAAATATTATGTAGCCTAATATTTTCTTTAATTTTTTTTTTATCTTATTCCTGTTGCAAAAAAAATGTCTTATTTATTTTTTATTTTGCACTTCAACTCTTATTCTGTTAATTTTTTGTTTAATTAAGATTCTTTAATTTTTTTTATTCTTCTAGGATAGTTTCTATTTTTTTTGTATGTATCTATGTATTTATACTCTTAGTTTTGTTTTTTATTTTTTTTACCTTTGTATCAAATGTAGTATGCGTCAAACGACAGAGTAAGTTTAACTCTAGGACGTGAAAGAAGATTGAAACTCTCTCTTTAAGTAACTCCAATAGGAGAGCTAAAAGAAAAGCTCAAGGGAAAAGACATAAAGTTTTAACTTCCATTGTTTTCATAGCTCGAAGGGGATGAATATATTGAATAATTAAAATAACATTTCTAATTTGAAAAGCTATTCATACATATTGATAAGAAAAGCCAAAAAGTTATTTAATATATTTCTATGCAAAAAAGTGGTTTTGATATGCAAAAAAATTATTTTGATTGTACTTGTACCTGTATTAGTTACTATTAATAAATAATTATATCAATATTATATATATCTTAAAATAGAATTGGCTTTTATAAATAACTTTTTTCCATTGGTGTGCAAGCATAAAAAAATACTATATTTATACTATTCAAAAAAACATATTACTAAATTGACTTTTCTAAATAGATTTTTCCCTTAGAGATGCTTTTATACATGTATAGTATATGTTTTGTTATCAGTAATCTGTTAATTTAAAAAAATACAATAATTATTTTCAACACCTTATACATAATGAAATTAATATATAAAAAAAACCAAATAATTGAAAGAATTAAAAAAATAAAAGAATAAGGATCGAAATGAATAACACAATATACAATCAATTTCAATTGAAAGATAAAATTAAAACAATTAAAACCTCAACACCGAAAAAAAAAGAGAAATGAAAAAAAAAAGAATAAGAGTTGAAATGAAACATAATATTTTTTTTTATTAATTTTAATTGAAAAACAAAATTGAAATAAATGAAATTTTTTATAACAAAAACCAGGACAAAAAAAGCAATAAAAAAACCTATGACTAAGATAACAACTATAAACAAAGAGGACCAACCTGTATTTTGCAGTTATAGGAGAGAAAACATGACAAAACGATTCAAATCTAATGATCATTTACTCATTACCATATTTCCACCAAATTTTTAATCAAATCTTTTTTGAATTAAGAGTTGGTTATTTTATCCTAAATTTGGTTATAGATTTAAAGAAAATTATGTAGGTATGATGTATCACCATGTGACACTAATATAAAGGAATTGGTTTCAAATTCACGGTCAAATATAAGACTTATTGCTCATTCATCCTCACTAATCATAGGATGCATTATTATCCAAGCTTTAATAATATTTGCAAGTTTTTCTTTATCCTAGTATCGCATAGGTCCACGCACAATTACAAAACAAGATTGTAGCACCCCAAATACCCCTCTCCCTTATCTTTTATTGCAAACTCTTGTTTACTTGCATAATATCTTCTCTTTGTTCCTAATGGTCTTGAGATTGTATTAACAAAGATTGACCAATTATGATAAATTTCATCTACTAAATAATGTTCCATTGTATGCTCTTGCCCATTAATTGTATAATTGCCAAGAGTAATATGACCTGTAGAAAGTGTAGTAAGATAGATGACCGATCAAGAACACAAATATTATATAGTGATCCAGACATTCCAAAAAAACAAAATGTCATATCCAAAGATCTTGTAAAGTTATCGCCTTAAGAATTATAGTACAATCCCAGGAAAACAAAATATAGCATACATATTCTTCTGATTTCATTTGAACACTTTTTGTTTAGATTTTAAATTTGAATCGCCTCGTTGTAACATAGTACTAGTGGTAGGTAATATTGATATCCACACACATATATTTTAGTAATAGTGGTATGAATTACTAATTATCTTTTCATTATTTCAAATAAAAATTGCAAAATCAACCTTTCAATAAAAAAAATACTTTTTTCTTTCTTTTTTTTTCTTTCTATTACTTTTTTTTTCTTAGACTTTCTGCTTATAAATCTTGATATGAATCTAGATTGTCAGAAAGATCATAATTTATGGTAAAAAAAGAATGGAAATCAAATAAATACCAAGTAGAGCAGAAATTTTTACTTTTTTTCATGACCAATAAACAACTTGTGCCGTGCAATTAGGCATTTCTCTTATTTAAATTGTATACAATCAATGCTCCCTAACATCCTTGGAAATCTAAGTTGCACTCCAGTTAATAATATTCAACCAATATCAATTTTGTTTGGTGTCCTTAAATACCATTCACTAAAAACTTCCAAAAGTGTTCTGATAAAGCTCTAAGATTTTTTATCAGAATAATTTTCCCAATTCTAAATATTCATCAGTAAGATTAGCGAGAATGCCATATACAAGTATCTTTGAGCTGCAGTTATCTTTCAAAGGAAATATAAGCTAGAAACACCAAAAAAATCATTTCTTTGTTTAAAATATCGATTGTGAGCTTCCACCGCATTCAGAGGAAAAAGACAATGACTCATCATAAATATCATTTGAAACGAACTTTATGTTCATTTAGGATTTTCAACAAAATCATCATTATATAGTTTTTATTCACTTTCCTTTTTATTATGACTGATGATATTGTGATCAAGAACAGAGTCACAAAACTCTATTATTCGTCTCTGATTCTTCTTTAACAACCATTGTAGTAGCAACTTGGAAGGTGAACATAAAAGTGTCATTATTAAAATCAAAGACATTATAAAACTTAAAATTAGTGATTTATGATGAGCTTTAATGAAATAAAATATTTATTGGAAAGAAGAAAATGGTGAAGAAAAATGTTCATGTTTATGATAATATTTATATATGATATTGTTTTTTCAAAATTTTGAAAAGTTGGTGGTTATTTTTTAAAAGTTGAATTTTTATTTTTAAAAAAATAAAAAATTAAATTGTTGTTGTTTTTAAAAGTAATATATAAAAATGAAAATTAAAAAATTCATATAAATAAATTTTGATTTTAGAAGTTTAAAATATGAACATAAAATTGACCAGAATCACTTTTCCAGCTAACATGCGACGACACAAGCACCACCATGTGAAAAAAAACATGGCGACGCATCTAGTAAAACACTGGGTACATTTTTCATCACCTAATCACATCACATGTGCAATCTGAAAAGAATATAAGGAAAAAAACAGTTGACATGTCAGATAAAGACACCTACTATTTTCTACAGAAAAAATAAAAATAAAACATAAAATCACCTACACCCCTACCAACAACTATTCTTGAGTGTAATATGGTTAGTGTTTTGCTCACAACAATATAAAAACTAGAAAATACCTCCAAAAATCATATAATATCAACCATTTCCATAATAAAGTTAAAAATATTCCCGATATCCAAAGTTATTTTTAAATCACTAAGAAATAAAATAATAATTACACTATTACCATCTATAATAATATATATTTAATGCTACAGTATTTCTCCCTCAAAACAGCTTATGCAAACCGATGTGATTTGCCAGGTTATAGCTTGCACTTTAATATAATAATATAATATATCCGATGATATCGTGATTTGCCCTCATAAGGGCTTATGCAATCCGATGCAAGGAATTGATTGGGTTTCGTATTTCAGAAAGAAAATGTAATGGAAGTTTTCTTTGCCACGTAAAGAGTATGCTTGCTATTAAGCATTCCATTGATATTTTTTCAGGTTTTTCTCTACACTAGTTCGAAGCTAACATCAGAAAGCACTGCTCATCTTAACTGCTATAGCTTCTGTAAAGTATCAACAGCAACAGAACATTACAAGATTGAAGAAAAATGGCTGATGGAAAAAAGATTTGACTGCCCCGTTTTTCTACAAGGAAAAAAAAAAGCAGTCATGTTAATCGTGATGCTTCTTTTCAAAGGCCACCCACCACCATTGATGCCATATAATAGTTTCACACCTGTGCATATCTTCTCCAAAAAATTCAGCTTCTGATGTTCCACTATAACTTACTCAGCAGAACAATCTTCTTCGCTGCAAAAGAAGGCCTCATCATTGTCACAGTTGCACCAGAAACCCACAGTACACATCAATTTAAACTAAAATGACAGCACTTGGTAAATGAGAGGCAACCTGAAATTACAAAATTTTAGTGCAAGCAAGTAGTCAACAGACACTCAAATAGTCTGCTCAAACGGAGGGCTCTCTTCATGTTAATAAAAAACTGGGAAGTGGGAACAGACAGTCCTCACCAAGGAGGAACAAGGGTTCAAGCCGAACTAATCCTCATGCAAGGTTTGAATGTTAATCAAAGATAGGGATATAAAAAAAAATACTCTTCATTGATGATGTTTACTATGGAAATAATCAATTATCACAGAATTACTTACCCGACATTTAGACTCCCTTAAATTGTCTAGCAACTCAGCAATCTCGAGTTGCTTTACCACTGTAGTATGCAGTACCTGTGAGCACAATGCTAGCAGGAAAAAATATTGCATTCAATACAAATTCAAAAGGCCAACTTCCATACATTTACAAATTTTGAACCATGTAGAATCGGACATACTCTTTGTTTTCTCAAGGTCAAACTCCACAGACTTTATCCTCTCCAGAGAGTCTGTTAGCATTTTCTCCTTTTCCAAAGGGATCACAACAGGCCTTTTGCTAAGTTCCTCATATATTTTCTCTAGTCTCTGAAGACGATATATACATGGACGGACATGGTTGACTTCATTCATAGCTCCAGCAGTTGAATGGACATCTGAGCTATAATCCATCAAATTTGATGGATAAATGTTGTGCTGCCTTCTCCAATATTCAAATGGTAGACTACAACAAAGTGCAAATAGCTTGATCACAAATGATAACAAGGTTCTTGTCACATTTGGGATACTTGTTTCCCCAACCTTTTCCTTGACAAAGTCAAACCAACAGACGAATAAACCTGAAATCAAGATATAAATCCAAAAGAAAGCAACAATAAAAGTAATTCAGCAACTATATGAATTGAAATCAATACTAATTCCTGAAGTCCATATCCATAAATCTTTGTGCTTTGCCAAGTGAGCAATGGATTTATAGGATCTGAAATGAACAGGAGAAACTGATCTGCAGTAAGAAAGCATGCACAAATACCTTCCGGATTTGATGTCACTTTACGGGGAATGTTCCCCGAATTGTTGATTTCAAGTGATTGGTCCACAGAATATCCCCCTCTAAGCACAGTTTTCTCAGCCAGGGTATAATTATTGTCACAGCTGTAGTGGATACTTGGATCTGATGCCCTCACCTGCAGAAATCACAATTCATATACAAAACAAAGGATAAGGATGTGCATGCATCACCCTCACACAAACAAGCACTCATGCAAGCAGAGACAGACAAACTGGCATGCACACTCAGCCCCATGAGTCGACAAGAAAGCAACTTTATAAAAAAGGTTAGAGGCTCTACAACTTACTTCACCAACCTGGGTCAAGCATGGAAATGTAGAACTTTTTTGTCTGAAAGGAGAAGGATCATCAATATCTGACCCTGATTCTGTTGTCACTCTATCACTGCTTTTTCCCTGAAAGATAAAGGATAACAAATATATACGAATAAGATATGCTGATGACCTACAAACATGATTGGTCATCATGATATGGATGGCTTGCCTTCAGAGGGTGTATCTGAATATACGAGGCAAATGCCTGCTTGTCATTAGAAATTCTGGGGATTTCCGGCAAAAATAGTGGTTCTGCATTATGTACAAGCTGCAGAAGACAGAAAACTAAGTTAATTTCCAAATACAAGTTCAATATAAAAATCCAAGCCTCCTTTCATGCTTTATAATTTAACACGCAGAATCAGTACATGAAATCCTTCTAGCATGATGGTCTACCTTCAATATTTCAGGATCATTCCACGGACCTTTACTGGATCTAAGGCATCCTCCAGCCAAACAAGAGCAAGAACCACCCAAGAAGTCTGGCAATTGACTGAAACAGGGAAGAAATACAAAACAAGTTATAGTTTCTCAAAAAAAAATAAATAAATAAATTAAGACAGATATAACAATAGATACACACTTTGATTCAATAACTTCCAGTAGCTTGGGCAGGGATTTGGGCTCTAAAACCTGCATTTCAGAAATTAAGTATAGCAAATCAAGACGGCAGGAAACAAACGGCAAGGAACTATATGATTACAGCAATATCCCTTACCTGTATCTTTGCAATGGTTTGTGCATCCAGAAATTTCTGGGCTGCAGGCCAAAGCATCTTCTTAAAGCCAGGACCAGCATTAACAATAAACATTCGATGCAATGTCTGTGTAATGTGTGGACAACAGTTAGAAACCAATCAAACAGTGAAGAAAGAGCCTATCAATTAACTGAGACTTTTGATACCTCAGGGTAATAATTGCTATCTATTTTCGTCATAGCACCCAAAAGAGTTGCAGAGGTCCGAGTAAAATTCTTAATGCCCTGTATTTAACATAACATCAATCACAAGTTCAGGTTCTGCAGACAACCATTTGAAACAAAAAATGAACAGCCAGTGAATGTAGAGGAAGAAAGAAAATCTATCAACATCCTATACTCCTAGTACAGGCACAAATCTCTCAATTGATTTAATAAAGACTGGTAGATAACCAATAATAAGACTTAATACTCCCTAAAACTGGATTTTAGAATAGATTTTATTGAACTCTTTAAGGTGCATGGAGCAGGGAAAGTCATGGTTGACATAATTTTCCAAAATCCCACCAAAGAGTTAATTCCTGCTTGAAGGCATGGTTGGTATCAGAAGTTTACGACCATGATCAATTTAAAAAGGCTTATAAATGAAAATCCAATTTAACATACCAAACCTTGCACATCCAAAATGGTTGTAGTAGAGCATATCTGTCTTTTTGAAGCAACAGAACAAGCAGAGAATTTTTCCTGTATAGCCCTCTCAAACTCCTGGACATGGTACTTCAAATACCGTTCTATAGTGGTGATACGCATTAGTTTGCTAGGATGAGCTTTCCCAAGCCTCTCGATGTAAACTGGCCGGCCTTCCTTGTCAACTCCATGGTAACCGTGGGGGTAAAATTGCAAGACTTCCTCCAGCTCATCAAACTCAAAATCCTAACCATTGACTATAGAAGTTCAGTAGCCTTGTAGAATCAAATGATAGATGGAGTGAAAAGAGATAATTAAAAAAAAAGATGTAATTCTGAATCTAGAATTAACATCAAAACATTTAGTGCAGAACTGCAAAGCATACACACATACAATTTCAAACAAAATTGCAACAACGCATTATATACAATGGATAAAAAAAAAAAAAAAAAAAAGCAACGAAACCAAGATTTTGTTGACTTTTACCAACAGATGCAGTTTGGAGCCTCTGATTATCCTGTTTTTAACAGGATAAGGTTCCAAGATAACCACGGCAGCATGGTTAGCAGAATAAATCCATACCATTACCTCTAGAATGGAGTCTGTCCCGTATTCTTTCCTCCAATTAAGCATTTCTTCCCACATATGGATTGTTTTATCAATGTTAAACTCTCTTGCTTTCAAAAATCTACAGGATTAAAAATGACAGTGTGAAATAGTGAATGCATTCTAGTGGATTTGAACTGGCAAGCCAAAACAACTGTTCAAGTTCATAAAAGGGATTGAACTGTGTTCCAAATATATGAAGAGGCTGACCTTAACAAAGTATGATAGTCATCATGTCCAGGAGGCAACAAGTCTCTTTCCAGAAGCTTTTGGCGCAATTCATGGACAGCACTCTCCTCTTTTGCATCCCTTACATCTTCTATGGAAACTGACGAAACCCCAAAATCTATTATCCTTTTCCCTCTTTTCTTAAAAGAGTGGGTGAACTTATTTGAAGCGTTCAAAGCCTTTTTCTTGAGATTACCGATTTTTGACCGTCGTCTTTCATCTTCAGAGTTCTCAAAATCAGATCTCCTCTCTCTATTTTCATCATGAACCACAATATCTTCAGCACCTTCAGTAGGTCAACATAGATTATTACTATTACTAGTAACCAAACATCACATGCAAAATCATCCTAATGAAATCAAGCATCAGAAACCATACCACTTAAAAGGATGTGTCTGGTGAGATGACAAATTAAACATACCTGACATTTTGCTGAAGTGTAACAGGGAATCCTAATTTTCAGGCCAAGAAAGTAGAACTCACAGCAACCCTGCCGACGCACATGCCTCTCTAAACTGTCAAGGGCAGAAGAAGCACAGTATGTGTTCCTTATAATACTGCTGGCTTGCAGCAACACTGAAGCATTAGAAAATGACAACTGATTTAAATTCAAATCACCAACCCAAACAAGTACCTAAACACTAAATCTTTTCCAAAGCTATCAAAGAAGATTAAAAAAAAAACTTTTGGCAGCATGTGACAATTTCTCCATCCTTGAATGAATCCAATCAAAATATTAAAGCACTCCAGTTTCCTCCGAAGTCTCCATCCATCAATCAAAGAGACTTGAATATATATATATATATATATAAAGAAGAAAAAGCAAACCTTTTATTCCTCTCACAGCCCTTCAGCTCACTAAACCACAATCTCTAAAATTACGTATCATAACTCTTAAAAAATCACTGAAAACAAATGAGAGAAATTCCCATGAACACAACAATGCAGATACCAACTGTATGGATCTAACCATCCATTTCATTCAATCATTCACCCTTTTTTATCCATTCATTAACAAAAAACAAAATAGAGAAGGAAAGAAAGCAGGTCGATTTTTATTTTGATTTGGATTGAACAGAAGGAAATGGAATGAGAAAGAAGCGAAACGCACCAGTATCAACCAATCAATAAAAAAAAAAACCAATATGTTCTTCCGTCTCTCTCAGTGACTGTAGATAAACAAAGGAACGAAGGATGGGTGGCAGAGAGAAGGAGAGGAGAGGAGAGTAGAGGGGCAAATACAGGAAACGAAACAACAATCTCTCTCGAGAAGTAGTTACGAGTACAGTGTTTCGCTAAAGCTGAGAGAAACGCAGGCCCCTCTCATTCTCTGCGCTCACGTAGAGACGATTTGATAGTACGAAAGCATTTGTTTTTAATTTAAAAATTTATTAAACAGTTATAATTTTAAAAATTATTTCTAATATGAAAAATAAAATGAAACAAATAATTAAACCAAATACTTTCTTTACGTGTCCCTTATTCTTCTTTTCCTATTCGTTAAATGCCTATTTATTTATTTAGAGTGTAGTTAAGGATTTAAAAATATCAAAAAAATATTTAAAATAAAAAATATATATTTAATTTCATAAAATAATATTGAAAATTATGTTAAGCAGAAAAATGGACCGACATAAGAAAATAAAAAGGGTGCCCCCATCAAATCATATGAGTGCACTTTGCTTTAATTAAAGTATCGAATACCACAACTAAAAAGGAAGAAAAAAGGTATCCAATTCCTTCTGATTTTTAAATTAATCCCATCCAGCTAACAAGTGTAAGAATCTCGCTTAATGACTAGCTTCGTGCTGGCTTTCTTATTTATTGTTTTTTTTTTTTTATCATGAAATACTTTTCAAAAATATAATTTCAATTGATTATCAAAACGTATGGAATGGCCGGTATATTTTATTTTAGTTCAAAAAAAATTAAATTGAAATAAATTTTATCTTACTTGACATTTTGGTTTGTTCCGGAAATTCCAATTAAATTTTATCTATTCTATTTTGATCAAATAATTTTTTTTAAATAATAAATAATTTTACAATATTAATCACATCTCTTAATCCGACCATTAAATTTAGATAAAATTCTTATAATATTATACATTTCTTAATCCGACCATTAACTTTAGATGAAATTTTTTTAGGTGTGGTAATGTATTTATATATATTATATTAAAATTACAGAGCAATCAGAGAATGTAATGATCTTAGGAGATTGATAATGACATCCTTCTAATATTATACATATTTATAATTTTGTTCAGAAAAATTATTTTATTGTTTTTTTATTTAGATTAAATTTTTCTCAATTTCATTATGCAATAGTAAGTTTATTATGAACCGAAATTTATAATTTGATTTGTTTGTTTGTTTTTTTAAGATTACTATGCTCTTATAACAAAGATCGTATATTTAAAAAGTTATTCTAGGTTGACCTGAGATGATTTAATATATTATTATTTAATTATTTTTTTTAAATTTTAACTTGATTTTTTTAATTAAATTATATTTTTATCAATTTTTATATTATCTTTGAATTTATTAAATCGGCCTAGATATACAAGTTTAATTTTTATTTTTATTTTATATTTTCAAGCGTCATGGCTGATGAGGAGAGATTAGTCCAACCCCCTCAAAGGTAATGATTACAGGCAGGCAGCATGGCAATGGCGCGTTGTTGAAGAAGCACAGCAACCTGGCTGGCTAGAATTGGTGGTCATCGAATTCTCTCCTCTCCAGAGAATCGCACGTAAAATCACAACCAACCCCGTCTCCTATCTTCTATCTATGGCCACACCAAACCCTAACCCTGCTCTTCCCTTCACACAAGACAAGTGTTATTCCCCTCTCACTGTCCCATTCATGTCTACGTACGAGAACACGTCAGCAACAGCATCCTGGTTTCTTAATTTCTGCTAGCTACGAAAGAGTTAGATGGCCGTCGGATGTTCATCCAAGCCACGCTCCGATCAATACACTGAAGGATCGATCTCGTAGAATGACAAGGAAAGCATGATTCTTGTGACTGGAGATCGCATTCCCGTCCATGCATGAATCATAATAACTAGCTGACCGCCATCCCTCCAATGAATGCAAGCAAGGATTTCCCGGGAGTGGAGCGAGAGTGGCTTCCAGCCACCGCCAGGTGATGGGTGCAGGGGAATCAATTTTTAGTGGTCGAATATGACCTTCCCGGTCACTCTCTCTATCGGCGCCTTCTTCAAGTTTTGTTCACAGAGATACCGACCCTTATAGAAGCTAGCTGACAATAGAAAGAGAGAAATGTAGACAAATGGTCAGTTTTCATGGAGTAGAATAAAAATAACATTGAAAATGTCCACCCTAAATTATGCTATATTAAAAACATATCAATGTGGTTGAAGTTATTTTTGAAAGTATTTTTTATTTAAAAATATATTAAAATAATATATTTTTTTATTTTTAAAAAATTATTTTTAATATCAACATGTCAAAATAATATAAAAACACTAAAAATTTTTAAATTAAAATAAAAAATCAAATTTTTTAATAAACATTTCCCATCATAATCTCAAACACTCCCTCCACTCAAACACACGTTTTGATAGATAGTAGATTAAAGCGAGCTTTACCATTCAATTTCTTTTTATTTGCGTGCGATATAAATTGTTTTCACTTTATAATATATCATAATATATTTTTTAAATTGTTTTAGTCCATTGTCAATTATTTAAACTTTCTTAGCCCATTGTCAATTATTTAAACTTTCAAGTAAACTTTCTTAGTCCACTGTCAATTATTTAAAGTTCAATAGTTTTTTTAACTATATATGATGATTAAGAAATATATATTTTTTATTAATTTTTTCAATTCAAAACTTATAGCTAATATACAGGAGAACAAATATATTTTTTTATTAGTTTTTTATACTATTATTATTAAATAAACCAATATAAAAATACATCATTTAATAAAAAACAATAAATGTACAAGTTAACTCAAAGATTGAAACCTAACTGAGATATTTTTGCAAAACTTGGGGGGTGGAGTTTGTCTGTGCAGTAGCTCTCTCTCTCTCTCTCTCTGGCATAAAAGACAACAGAAAATATCAAGGAAGGAAGGAAGGGCGAGCGAGAGAGAGCGAGAGAGAGGTCATTTTCAAGAAGACAGAGACCTCTCCAAAATGTCCCCACGTTCTCCGAGAAGGTTAACCCAACCCCAAGAAAACGCACCAGTTACAAGTCCCTTTCATGGATTCTCCCACTCCTTCCCGGATCTCTCTATACTAATTAGTAATTACTATATATATATATATAAACAGTCCCCACCCAGTAGCTAGCTAGTCGATGACTAAAAATGAAAAATAGAAGAATAGATCTGCAAACGCCACAGACTAGATGACAAAAGAGTATATATATATATATAAAAACAGTCCCCACCCAGTAGCTAGCTAGTCGATGACTAAAAATGAAAAATAGAAGAATAGATCTGCAAACGCCAGAGACTAGATGACAAAAGAGTGAATACTCTCTTCTTCAACTCGATGGATGTAGCAGCTAGCTAGCTCATAGACAATAGGCATGTTTGTCTCATGGAGTGTCTGCATTTGCTGTAAACATTTCACATTCTTGGCTACCTGGCCATGCGAAAAGAAAGTGACAATTCCATATATACATCATCCCACTTCTCCTTTTCTTTTTTGATTACTTTTCCCTCACTTTTGGATCATTTTTTGATCTTTGGGGTCCTCAATAAGATTGACATATCACTACATATACATGCATGCATTACCCCCCCCCCCCATCCTTCTCCTTCTTCTAAACATGTCATGACTTGTAAACATTCAAAGCCTCGTTATCAATACTGTTTCATTCCACCGGAAATAGATGGAATGTTCATTTTTATTAAAAAAAATTACAGTATTGTTTTTGTCTCAGTTTTAATTTATGTCCGTTCTAGAAATTTCGGCCGAAACGTATCGGTATCGTAACTGGTATGCTGTTCCGGCCTTAAAATCCTACTTAATTTAATTAACTTGTGATTTTTTTTAATTTTAATATTATATTTGTTTGACTTTGTGTTTGTATTGTATAATTTAAAGTTAATTTATCTTGAATTTTTAATATGCTTTTTAAATAAATATTTTAAGTTTTTTTTATATATAATTAATTATATATGAACAGTACAACCCTAAAATGACATGTTAAAATATTCTAAAACCAAAATATTTTATACCACTAAAAATATCAAGACAATAACTAAACAATATTAATAACCTTGCTCGTGATACTGACTCTGACAGTGCATTTGAGGTTCTACGCAGCATACAATCACTTGAACCTCGCCTGTATGTATATTACGGTGGAGGGGGAGGGGACGATGCATTTATTATTTACTGCAACCGAATGTATATAATATCTGACCCCTATTTAAGGCCATAGTTTAAGTGGAATCGATCGATCACTCACTCATTACTCAATCACAAGTGAAATGATTTGGAGGACGACCGTTGCTATAAATTTGCTACTGGTCCATCTTAAAGTGAATGTATTACAAAAATGTCAATGTTCTGGCAGAAGAACTTAACACCTAAGTTATTTAATGATGTCTTCCATAATATTAACATTTGTAACTTTCACTGTGCTATCACGTTTCAAAAGCCTTTCAAGTATTAATATGGAGCCAGAACATCAAACATCGAGAAGCTGATGTCTGAAGGTGGGGGGAACATGGGGCTTGACTTTAGCACAAGAGTCCAAAAGATGGCAGTTTCGATTTATCGATGCAGATACAGCAGCAAGAATACCAAGAGGGACTTCTCATGCAAGTTCCTTCTGCTCCATCATCTCTCTTTACTCTATTGTACTATAGTTTTATGACATTTAACAATGGAGATTTTGGACCGCTAAATGGTTTTGGTCAGTGTTGATACTGTGAGAGGATGAGAAAGAGAACAAAACACAAGCCATGGTAATCTCATGGGAAAACACATGATGTGCTATATATTGTGCATGAGATGGTTGTACGTTGGGGGGCAATGGGTCCCTTTTTATCTCAGCCTCATATGCTAATGCAGGCTTTTGTTTTGCACGCCTCTGCAATCTGTCTGATTTCTTTCCTGGTCTAAATGGATATCACCGATTTTACCATGCAATAGCTTCATTTAACATACCCAATGTCCCTTTCTGCTCTTCTTCTTGTTTCTGGTTTATCCTAACTGATGAAAGTAAATGCCCAACTCCCCAGATTATTTACTCTTGGACACTTGTTGGAACCCTACTATAGCAGCATCCAAGGGGATTGAAGCCTATGACCGTGCCCATACGACCCATCTCTCCTGGTTTATCCATGCCAGCATAACTTACCTGCACGTTTGTTACATGCATGATTGGAGTAGATTGACGAAGTCGCCATGGCTGCCCCCTAGCACTAGGAAGAGTGCTTATTCAACACCAAATCAACCAAAAGGCCCTCCCTGCCAATTCCTGTGATTCCTACATGTAATTGTTACCTTCAACTACACAGATTTACAATTCCAAGTTCCGTTTGGTTATCCAAGCCAAGCTGCATATTAGGTGAAACATCCACCACACACAAAAAAATGCAATTATGTACCCAAACTTTTAGCAGAGCAACATGCATGGGATGATTGTGCAAGATTCGAGGATTCAAGGTAAATAGTAGTTGAGCCAAGGGCAAATGCCAAATTTAGACGAACATCCCAGCACATCCATATTCACGATCAACAACATTAGCTAGCTACACTGCACAGGCCAGGTCCAGGGCCTTAGCCATTTTTCCCTAAGGCATTTTGGGTCAGGGCCGGCAACAAATCCACGTCAGAGGAGTGCCAGCTTCCTGCCAAGGTATTTGTTAAAAAATCAAAAACAAACTCTTCAGATCCAAACACATGGAATTAAGTAAAGCATCGATAACTATTTGCATTTTTGGTTTTCATATATCTATTAACAAGCTGTTTAAGAACATGCATTTATATATAAAGTAAGGTTGTCAATACTGTTACGGTTTTTCTATTGATACGGAACGTTTCGGTTTCGGAGCATTTCGACGTGCCGTTTCAGGGTTGTACTATTCATATATAATTAATTATATATATATATATGAAAAAAAATTAAAATATTAATTTAGCAAGCATAATTAAAATTCAAGATAAATTAACTTTAAATTATACAATGCAAACACAAAATCAAACAAATATAATATCAAAATTAGAAAAAAAAAATCATAAATTAATCAAAATAAAAAAGATTTTAAGGCCGGAACGGCACACCCGGACGGAACCAAGACGTTCCAACTGGAATGGGCTGGAATTAAAACCGAAATGAAAACAGTATCGTTTTGTCTCGGTTTTATTAATGAAACGAAACGTTCCAACCATTCCAGGCAGAACGGAATGAAATTGACAACCTTGATATAAACCAACAGTGATATACAATAACCAAGACAAAAAAAACAGACACAGATGAAGTTTCTATTATTTACCAGTACGACCATAGACATTTTTGTTCCTCATGCAGATGTAGAACCCTAGCCCATGTCATATTTCTGGGTTCAGGACCGACAGTGGTTACATACTTGAATCCGTCTGTCTTGTACAAGTGAGCAATTTCAGGCACCAGGGGATCATCAGGGTTTGGATCAGTCAACAGTTAACAAATAGACAGAAGAACCTACAAGAGATATATTCCGTATGAAAAAAATAATGCAAATCAGAAGTCATGAATGGTCAAAGAGGAGCTGGATCAACACATCATCCCATGTTCAGAGAGAGACAAAGAAAGCATGACTGGAGAGATAATTATACCTTGGATATTGTAAGTGCAGGACTCCACTGTTCTTTTGAGAATATCAAGACAAATGCTTCCATTGCTGTTGATGTCGGGGTGGAAAACCTATGAACGAAAAGAGACCTTTCCAGAACACAAGCAAATCAGACAAAACGAATATTACAACAAAAAAAGGAGAGAGCTAACTTTCAAACACATCGAAAGCCCACAGAATAGATTGTATCACCTTGCGCAAAGCCATCTTCAATCATTTGAATGCTCACCACTCATTTGCAAGTTTTTTCAAGCAAAAACAAGGCAAAGGGATATCACAATGTCAGGAACACCCATTTTTTTAACAAAAGCATCGTAATTATGGAATGAGGACAGGAGATCCATGGACTATGTATATAGCAGAAATAAAACAGATATGAAAACGCAGATAATTCACAAATAAAACAGATATGATAATGCAGATAATTCACAAGCGCGATGACGTGTGTTCAGGAAGGGAGAAAGAGAAGGGGGATGAGAAGGATGCAGGACATAGAGTATCAGAAGAATGAGTATGGTGATTACCTGGGAGGCTTAAATGGGTAAAATCTGGTGGGAAGTGAATAGATACGAGGAACACCCCACCAGCAATTGGGCTGTCAGCTGGGCCCATAATTGTTGCTTGCCAGAGGAACGTATCATCAGCAACAGGACCTGTACGCCTGAGTAATACGTCACAAGCCATGGTTTAAATTAATAAACTCCAGCAAAAGTATAGTGCATTTTGGCTTAAAAAAGAACTGAACTCGTCAGCTTCTATGTTTAGCTTGCAAACTGGCCTAGGCTCATAAATGGAAGGGATCGGTGATCATCAATCTACACAAACATGTCCCCAAGGCCAAATTTCAATTCCACACCCCAATCTCAATCAAAATAGTCAATAACACTTTACCACCTAACAGATCCAACGATGACAACTTTTAGGTCACTCTCACAAGTTATGACAAACACACATTCACAGATGATTAAACGGCTCACCCTACCAATTACCAAACAAACAATTTGCATTCCATAACAAATGGCTCATTGACTGCTGCTCCTTTAAACGAATCCTCCTTGACCTTGCCACTCAACCATGTGTAACAATTTTCAGATCAATGTGATCATGTAAGTCAAAGTAAATACAACGAAAATTTTACAAGTGTCCATATTCAAAGCAATCCCAACTTAATTATGTATGCATATAGATTTCACAAACCAAAGAAGGCAACTTATAAGACTAGCAACTTCACTTAGGCAAGAACAAAACAATTGAGGCTAAGTAAACAAGTGAACCAGCGCTGCATGAAGCAGGAGGGTCCTTCTGCAGGTCTTTCAACTCCATGTTGATCCTTTTGGAAGCCATCACAAATTCAAATTCTCTAAGCTTCAAAAACATATATTAGCATAACATTGTCAGCAGCGTGTCATTCACAACCAATCATCCAATCAAATACGAACAAATCCACGGCTTTAATTTTAAACCGCAAATGGCAAAAACTTTATATAAATCTGAGCAACCAAACAGAGGCACGGGATCACTTTCATGGAAATGAAAAACCGCCAGAGTTAAAATCCTTTAAATTTTCTCAGTAACCAGACAAACACAGCATTACACAAAAACCCATTAAAGAAAAAAAAATAAAAATAGATAAAAAAAACCAGATCGACTAACAGGAAAACCCATTATTTGAATACAAAAAGAAATCACTCTTGTTCGTGTTTGTTTTGTGTTTCATAAATATATGAAGAGGGAAGAATATTAACACAAGAAGAAGAGGAAATGCTATTGTGAATACAAGATCAATAAAATATTAAGGCTTAAGTTATATCCTAGATACAAATATTGTAGCCATATATACAAATTATTATGGATTTTAATAATGTAAATATTGTTTTGCTTTTCGGTATATCAAATTTAATTATTGGCCTTAGTAGGTTCTTAGACTATTGCAATGGTGTAATTTGTTGATTGATGGGCGTGTTTACGTCGTTTAGACTATTGCAATAGTGTCATTTGTGATTGTTTGGTGTGTTTACATCTTTTTCTCATTTTTTATTCACAATAAAATTACGGTATTACTTTTTATATCACACAAAACAGTGTTAACTGACAAGGGTATTTTTGATTTTTTAAAGTGTTTATTAATTGTGAAATAATCATCTTAACCTTGAATAAAACAAAATTTTAAAGTTAATCTGTGAGGGTGTTTATATTTTTTTTATCATCTAATGCACAGTAAAACTACTAATGTACCCTCCTAACCAGAAAAATCAAAGGTTAGTGCTGGAGGATGTTTTGGTAATTATCTAATTTTTATTAATTCTTTTTTAAAAAAAAGTTTGGTATGTCTCACGTGCTAACAGTTTTCTTCCATCTGCATCTTTTAGATGACACATTCGGTGTAATGAGAAGGTAAAAAATATTCATTTATCATCTCACCGGATATACTGTCTTCCATATGACGGTGTGTGTCGTCTAAATGTGGTTGGAGCCCTGCTAGTGGTCAATTAATCTTTTTTTCTCTTTTCTCTCTCATGCAGCTGAAAAATACAGGTTAGTCTCTTATGTTTATGGCTTATTCATTTCAGTCCTTTTTTTTCATTCTTATTTTTGTTATAAAAGTTTTCATTTCTTACAATTATGTCATTCAACTGAAATTGATATGAAATGTTATGTTTTATTTTGGCTCTTATTTTTTTTGCTTTTCATTCAAATAATTATTTTGGTATTGAAGTTTTAATTTATTTCAACATTATTTTTCTATTGAAATTGATTATATATTTTATTTTTCATTTCAATACTTATTCTTTTGATTTTTGGTTTGTTTTGAATTCATGTTATTTTGTGGTCACTATGTGCTTATTTGATGCAATTTTATCATTCAATTGAAATTGAGCATATACGTTATTTTTTATTTTCACCTTTAATTTTTTAATTTTAATTACTTTAATTTTTTTGATCCTAAGATTTTGATTTGTTTCAATTTTTTTCTTCAATTGAAATTAATCATATGTTGTGTTATTCATTTTGACCTTATTCTTTTAATTATTATATACTTTTTAGCTTCTTTTTTCTAGGGTAGTCGTTATTTTATTCTCTTCATATTTATATAAATATATTCTTAGTTTTGGTTTTTTAATTTTATTTTTTGTTAGGGTTTTATTTTTATTTAATTTCATCCTAAAATTTTAATTTATGTTAATAATCATTCTAAAATTGATATTCCTTCTTTTTTTTTTCATTTACTCTTTTTTTTTTCTATTGTTTTTATTTGTTCTTCAAATCAAATGACTTTTTTTTTTCTAATAATATTTAATTTTATATTATCATTTTTATTTTTATTTTGCTCTTTTGCTAAAGTTTTTAAAATTTCTATGTTATTCTTCAAGAAAATTTTATAGTTTTTATTGTTTATGTAATAATAGCAATAATTTTAGTGGTTTATTTTTTATTGTTTTCTTGGTTGCTCTTTAGCTAAAGCTTTTGTTATTTTTTCTCATGATAATTTAATAATTTTTATTGTTTAAATAGTGATAGCAATTGTAATTTTAGCAATTATGATCATAATAATAAAAGTGACATTACTAATAATAATGATAATAACAGTAATAATTCATTATAATGGTTGTGATGCTTAAAAAAATAACTCATAATGTAAAAATATCTATAATAGCAAAAATCATTATTATGATTATATTCATAATGCTAATAATATTTATTTGGGTTTAGTCATTTTATTTATTTACTCTTTTGCAAAAGTTTTATAGATTTTTTGGGTTTTTTTAAATTCCTTTAATTTTTCTGATTCAAAATTTTGATTTATGTCAATTTAATTTTTTTTAATTAAATTGACCATATATAGTGTTATTTTGACTCTTATTCCTTTAATTTTAGTTTTGTTTTATGTCCTTTAATTTTTTTAGTCATTGTAGGGAATATGTTATGTTTTATTTGTATTTATGTAATTATACTCTTAGTTTTAGTGTTTTTATTTTATTTTTATGATTTTCTCTTTTGTTGGTTTATTTTTTTTCATTTTGTACTTATCTCATTGTTTTTTTCATTCTCATAATTTTTTCTATATTGAGATTTTAATTTATTTTAATTTTATTTTTTAATTGAAATTCATTATATATTGTTTTTATTTTGATCGTTATTCTTTTAATTTTTTATTTTGTCTTGATTTCTCTAATTTCCCGATCCTTATAAGTCAATCCTTATTTTTTTATTCGTATTTATATATTTATACTTTTTAGTTTTGGTTTGTAATTGCTATCATTTTCTCTTTTATTGGGATTTTGTTTTATTCAATTTAGTTCTTAATTTTTAATTTATGTCAATAATCATTTTAAAATTGATATTTCTTCTCTTTTTTTCCCTTTGTTTCTTTTTTTGATTGATTATTATTTTTATTTATTCTTCAAGTCAAATGATTTTTTATGCTAATAATATTTATTTTAGTTTATAATTTTTTTATTGTTTTTATTTGCTCTTTTGTTAAAGGTTTTTGGTTTTATTCTTTAATATAATTTTATAGTTTTCAATGTTTGCAGAATAATAATAATAATCCTAATTATTGTGTTTTTGTAATTATATTTCTTGCTTGTTGTTCCATTAGAATTTTTTTCTTCAGAATAATTTAATAATTTATTATAATCCAAAAATTTATAATAATTATATTCATAATGATAATAATACTAATTTTGCTTTTGTCCTAATTTCATCCTTTAATTATTTTCATTTATTCTTCAAATCAAATCATAATTTTTTATGATGCTAATATTTTTTGTTTTGAATTTTATCTTCAATCATTATAATAAAAATGAGAATAATAATTCAAATAATTTTTCATTTGATATTCTTTTTTAATAAAAAAAATAAGTTTTACAATATCTCTATATATAATGTTTCAAATCTAATATCTTGGATTCATATTTTTTAAAAAATATTTTTTAACGTTTTTATCTTATTACTTTAAAATTCTATTTCTTAATATTAGCGTTGAACAAAAAAATTGTTTAACTTTTTTTTTTTTTCATTTTGTCTCTTATTCTTATTCTTTTTATTTTGATTTGTTTAATTTTATTCATCCGTCTGAGACAATTTCTATTTTGTGTTCATATTTATATATTTATACTTTTAATTTTGGTTTTAATTTTTAATTTTTCTTTTTGTTATTATGGTCTTATTTTTATTTAATTTAGTCCTATAAATCTTCTTTTTTCCGTTTGTTATTTTTCTTGAGTAGTTTCTATTATTTTAATTTGTTCTTAAGACTATATAATGTTTTCTCATAATATTTACTTAGGTTTTGATGTTTTTTTTGTTAAAGTTTTTTTAATTCTCCAAAATAATTTTTTAATTTTCATTATTTATGCAATGATAATGATAAGTTTAGTAATTATTTTCTTGATTGCTATTGTGTAAAAGTGTTTTCTCTATATATAATATTTTATATCTAATATACCAGATTCATGCTTTGGAAAAATTCTATGTGTCAATATTGACTTTAATATTTTGAGAATAATAATTCAACTATTTTAATGTCAAAAAATAAATATGATACCGATTGAATTATTAGCCACACAGTTCAAATGGGACAAACAAGCATTCAATTTGTTGTATAGAACAAATGACTCATTTTTAATGGATTATATCAATTGTAGTTTCACTATCTTTTGATTGAATAATTAACCCAACAATCAGTTTTCTGCAGAAAATAAATAATTCATCTTTAATAAATTTTATCGATTGTAGTTTTACTATCACAATACATTTCATGCACATTCTCTATGTTGTATGAAAAAAATATTGATCAAATGATTAGCCAAACAATTACTACATGACTAAAATAAATTAGTTTGATACAAAAAATAAATAACTCGTCTTTAGTGGATTTCATTAATTGTATTTTTATTATCTACTGATTGAATATTTAGATAAACAATTAAAACATATCAAACAATCAATTAGTTTGCTGAAAAAAGCAAATAACTCGTATTTAATGGATTTTATCAATTTTTTACTCATAAGTCTAAGGGTGCAATTTTTTTTTATCTAATCTCTGTAAAATTGTACTACATTACATTAGTATTAAACACAAAAAAAAAATTATAAATAATATTTTTAACATTACTATATAAAAAAACGTATTCTCTTACATTTGTTGTTACCTTTTTTAAAATTTTAGTCCTACTTGTGACTAAGCCCAAGGCAAGTGCCTCGTTACTCTTTAAGAATGGATTGTGTAAGTTCCATAGCAATGACTCAAAGAGGAAGAAAATGTTTAGAGGCTTCTCAGATTGTTATATAAGTTAATAAAGTTAGAAAAAAAAGTTTTTTTCTTTTAAAATATTAATATAGATAAGAAAAAATACATAAAATGTTAATATGGTTTAAAGAATCGCAGTTAATAACTATGATACACTAATTAGAAATACCATTTGTGACTTACGAGTCATTAATATCAATTGTGAGTCAATTCTCGCATATAATACTTGCAATTTTTCTAACAATAGCAATTCATATAATTCAAATAACGAGTTTTCTAACTTCAAAATAAAATGCACATAAGCAACATATAATATATTCAACCGTAAATAAAAAATTTAGACTGATAATTAACATAACATAACATTTATTAAAACTAAACAAACTATACATAAATTCATAATTCTTATAACATATTATGATATGAAAGTATATCCGATAATCATCATAACTTGCAGAAAAGTATTTGTGAATGAGTATAGAGCATCATCCTAAATTGAGGATAATCATGTATTATCCATGTAGGCGTGATGAGGACCAATATTATCCCAGCTTGTGGACGAACCTAGATTGCTCGTGTACATGCTTAGGATGTTTGTGGACGAACCAATATCCCCACCATTCATACTATAAACAATTTCATCTTCCACTAAAGTTATTTTAAGTTGCTCATCCTGTCAATGAAATTATATATATATATATTCATCCGTATAAGACAATTTCTATTTTGTTTTCATATTTATATATCTATACTGTTAATTTTGGTTTTAATTTGTATTTTTTTCTCTTTTTTATTACGGTCTTATTTTTATTTAATTTAGTCCTATAAATCTTCTTTTTTCCTTTGGTTATTTTTCTTGAGTATTTTCTATTATTTCAATTTGTTCTTAAAACTAGATAATGTTTTCTCTTAATATTTATTTAGGTTTTGATGTTTTTTGTTTGTTTTTTTTGTTAAAGTTTTTTTAATTCTCCAAAATAATTTTATAATTTTCATTATTTATGTAATGATAATGATAAGTTTAGTAATTGTTTTCTTGATTGTTCTTGTGTAAAAGTGTTTTCTCTGTATATAATATTTTATATCTAATATCCCAGATTCATGGTTTGGAAAAATTCTCTGTGTCAATATTGACTTTAATATTTTGAGAATAATAATTCAACTATTTTAATATCAAAAAATAAATATGATACCGATTGAATTATTAGTCACACAATTCAAATAGGACAAACAAGCATTCAATTTGCTGTAAAGAACAAATGATTTATTTTTAATGGATTATATCAATTGTAGTTTCACTATCTTTTGATTGAATAATTAACCCAACAATCAGTTTGCTGTAAAAAAAAAATAACTCATCTTTAATAGATTTTATCGATTGTAGTTTTACTATCACAATACATTTCATGCACATTCTCTACGTTGTATGAAAAAAATATCGATCAAATGATTAGCCAAACAGTTACTACATGACTAAAATAAATCAGTTTGATACAAAAAATAAATAACTCATCTTTAGTGGATTTCATCAATTGTATTTTTATTATCTACTGATTGAATATTTAGACAAACAATTAAAACATGTCAAACAATCAATTAGTTTGCTACAGAAAACAAATAACTCGTATTTAATGGATTTTATCAATTTTCTACTCATAAGTCTAAGGGTGCAATTTTTTTTATCTTATCTCTGAAAAATTATACTACATTACATTAGTATTAAACACACAAAAAAAATTTAAATAATATTTTTAACATTAATATATAAAAAAAACTTATTCTCTTAGCATTTGTTATTACCTTTTTTAAAAATTTAGTCCTACTTGTGACTAAGCGCGAGGCAAGTGCCTCATATAATTCAAATAACTAGTTTTCTAACTTCAAAATACAATGCACATAAGCAACATATGAAATATTCAACCGTAAATAAAAAATTTAGACTGATAATTAACATAACATAACATTTATTAAAACTAAACAAACTATACATAAATTCATAATTCTTATAACATATAATGATATGAAAGTATATATGATAATCATCATAACTTGCAGAAAAGTATTTGTGAATGAGTTTAGAGCATCACCCTAAATTAAGGATAATCATGTATTATCCATGCAGGCGTGATGAGGACCAATATTATCCCAGCTCGTGGACGAACCTAGATTGCTCGTGTACATGCTTAGGATGTTTGTGGACGAACCAATATCCCCACCATTCATACTATAAACAATTTCATCTTCCACTAAAGTTATTTTAAGATGCTCATCCTATCAGTCAAACCTCTTGAAGTCTACAATGACATAAATTGAGTGTAATGTTGATTACAATACACCTCATCTTATTAACACCTTCGTGAATAACTGATTCTACTTTATAAGCTTCATGTACGAAGTAATTAATCTATATACATACATTAAAAATCAATTAGTAATCATCATCCATATTAAAATTAATATGGTATTTAATAAATATAAAAAAATTTTATATATTAATTGATTTTATCTCATGTAGTAGGGGGTATAATGTATCGGATTGCGTGGATATCTTGGAAAAACATGACCAGATTGGTGCAATGTGTCGCGACGGCGATTTTTTACGCGCTTCGCGTCCCGCCAAACGGCGCGCGGTGAAAATGGAGTGTTTGTTTTATAGCCGTGAATTTTACGACTATAGTTATGAGGGAGTCGCCACCTAGTATTAAGGTTACTAGGAACCTATTGGTCTACGAGAGTCTGGATAAGGGGACTTGTTGTGCAAGGGGAAGACGCATCACCCATAGTGCACCCTACCTAAGGTAAGCTGCATTGTCATTTGATTGTTTTTTCTAAGTTAATTTTTTTTCACTGCATAAAAGAATATTATTTATCTGCGGGTGTACTTTACAATGTAATTTTACACCATTGTTAGGAAACCTCTCTTTTTTGTTTTTTTTATCTACGGATGTAATTTACGCTTTAAATTTACACCGTAGTAAAAGTATATTTTTTTCTTTTTTCCATGGATGTATTTTACAATGTAAATTTACACCCTAATAGATAAAACAAAAATGGTTTTGATTATTTTTTGATATTTTGGCCAAATTCCAATAGATAATCATAAACTGGTTACGATATCCAATTTTATTTTAAAAACATGAGAAAGATGCAATATTGTTTTTTTTATGAAAAATATGCTTGAAAAATTTTGGAATTCGGCCGTATGCACGAAAATAACACATTTTATATTTTTTTGAAAATCTTTTTTTGTAATAAAAAAGATAATAGGGAAAAAGTAAAAATAAAAATAAAAATAAAAATAAAAATATTTTTTTTATTTTTTTATTTTTTATTATTTTTATTTTTTAATGGGCTAGGCTGTCAGCACAGTGGGCTGATAGCCCACCCTGGAATGGGCTGGGCTTCCAGCCATCACGGGCTGGAAGCCCAAATGGTCTTGGGCTGGGCTTCCAGCCATCATGGACTGGAAGCCCAAATGGTCTTGGGCTGAGGGCTGGAAGCCCACACTAACTTGGTCTGGGCTTCCAGACCTCACGGGCTGGAAGCCCAGATTAACTTGGGCTGAGCTGGGCTGAGAGCAGCCCAGCCCGAAGAAGAAAGAAAGAAAAAAATTTCAAACGGGGAAGAACGTGAACAGTGCAATATTAACATTGTTCACGTTCATGAACAATGATTATCAACTTTGACGAGAGGACCACCTGAGGATGCAGCCGTGTAGAGGGGATCGAGGTGGTCTTTCCTGTCGTAGTGGCTCCAGAGAAGGAGGCCTGTGGTGGCCGGAATGGGGGCTGAAAGGCCGCTGGTGATCGTTGCTGCACCTCACCGCCGCTGCTATTTGCTTGCCGGAGGCCACGTATGGGTGGCTTGAGAGTTGGAGAAGCTTGTGGCAGAGAGGATGGTGGTGCTAGGTGGGTATTCGGTCGCCGTGGAGAGGAGGGAGAGCCGCCGTGAGTGTGCTGTGTTTAGAGAGAGAAAGTGTTGTCGGGGAGTGAGAGAGATGTTGGTTTGCAGACTGAGAGAGGGGCTAAGGCTGAGATTGAGAAAAGTGAGGGTGATGGTTTATTTCGCGTGATATTTCCCTGTTCTTCTTTGCCAAAACCTCTGTAAATTTTCCTCCATTTCGTTCTCTCTTCTGCGTAAATTTTTCCTCCTCTCTCGCTGCAGCTTGCATGGCTGCTTATTTATAGGCAATTTCTGTCTGCTACGGTGGCTGCTGGTCGGCGAAATGGTGGCTTGCTTTCGGCTGGTGGTTGTTGCTGGTGGGTTGTCGGCAGTGGAGTTCAGGCGGCTGGTCGGCAGGCGTGCAAAAGGCAACGACAGATGCAGGCAGCTTTGGGGGGCCAAAATGCATTTTGGTCCTTCAATTTATGATTGTTCTAATTGCACTCTTAATTAAATTTAAATTTATAATTTTGTGCAATTGGGCCCTTGTCCGAATTTTAAAATTACCCTTGGCTTTGCCCACCTTTTTCATTTTGGTCCCTGGCCTTTGATTTATGCAATTTGGCCCTCAATTGATAATTAAACTCTCAATTGTCTTCAATTTAGCCCCTAATTATACCAAATTAGCTTGGAAAAATTCAATTGGGTCTCCAAAAATTCTGATTTTCTCAATTAGGCCCAAATTAAATTCAAGAATTCAATTTTTCATCAATTAAGCCCTTAATAAAATTAATTTGATCAATTTAAAATATAATTAAGTCCTTGCACTTAATTAAATTCTTCAATTGGACCCCAAATTAATTATCAAACATAATAATATTTTGAATTAGCCCATGATTAAATCAAATTGGCTTATAAAAAATATAATTATGATTTTTGACTTAATTTTTACCTTGAATTTGTATTTTCTCTCATTTTTGGGCACAAAAGAGATTCGATTCATCTCATAAAATTTCCAAAATTTCCACCGTGATTTTTCTACCGACGCCAAACCCTTTTTATTTTATTTTATTTTATTTTTTATTTTATTTTGGGGAATCACCCAAAAATCGGGTGATGACACAATGAAATGATATATAATGAACAAATATCATCTCATGTAAATATTCATATCAATTTTTTGAATTATGCTCCTTAAAAACTATAGATTAAAGTAAGATGCATGAATTATCAATCAATTCCTCTCATACTTACCTTGTCCACTAATATTGCGCAACCTGTCATTATTATCAAACCAATTTGATATATGTCAAGGTAGTCAAATCATTGCCAAGCAAATATTAAATCCCTCAAAGCAATTTCAGAATAATATCAATACCTGTGGAAAATATACTAACTTCCTTAGTTTTGATCGGCTTGTCCTCTCCGAGCCAGCAATTTCAGAATAATTGCTGTGGACAACTAAGTGATTTAGTGGCGTTAATCTACGCTTGATCAGATCACATACCCACCAAAAATATTATTTAAACCAAACCGTAAGAACAAGTACACAATATCCAGGTATATATCTATAATTAATCATCTAATTTAGGAAAACTAAAGAGAAATAGACATTAAATTATAAACTAACCTGCCAATATATATATATATATATAACTCCATAATATAAACAAACGTTATTAAACCGGGTCTAGCTAATTCATTTGACTCTAAACATCAATTTAATGACCGAAACTCAACTGTGTTATGATTCAGATTTAATACAAACTCATAACCTGATCAGCTATATTTAATTTTAGTTTATTTTTTCAATAAAAAATACATTTATCAATATGTTTTTTAGATCGAAATGGATCAACTCGACTAGGATCTTCTCCACAGCTCGTTTACCGACCATGCAAGCAGGTCTGTCTCATGTTTCTTGTCCACAGACACATGGACAAGCACATGGATGTCGTATTGTTAAAGGGAAAGTCAGAGAAAGTGGTTCGTGAGTGGTACAAGCACCAACGGCAATATAGAGAGTACGTGTAGGGTGCACCACAAAACGTGGCATTAACTCTAGCATTCATATCGTTCACATATCCTCCCTCTCTCTCCCTGTTTGATTTTTTAAGCAAAAACTGAAACCAGGGTTCTGTTTCTTTCATCATTCTCTCCCTTGTTTTATTTTATTTTATTTTTGAAAATAAAATAAAATTTGAAGGGTTTGCTTTGCCGTCCTCTGAGGATATCATCAGGAGAGAGCTGTTTCTTGAAGGGTTTGTCCTGGCTCTTGATTGCTTGCTTATAGTGAGTTGTAATTTTAATCTTGTTTTAGATTGGATAGAATATTCCTAAAGGGAGACTCGTGCTTGCAATCTGATTATGGAAGAATTGAAGTAGATGGAAAAAGTTTTCTTTGGTTTCATTTCATTTCCTTGTTAATCAAATAAATAATTAAGGCTACATGTGACTCCATTTCTTCTACGCCAACATAAATCTGGCTGTAGAAAGCTGTGATATTGCTCATCAATTCAGTAAGGTTGTCATCTATAATCATGGATCAGGTGTTCTGCTATATGCATTAAATTTGTGAAGTAATTCTTGTATTGGTATACGTGTCTTGCATGCAAAACTATTGAGAGAAGGATAAACTGGGTTGGATTGTTAATTAGTCAGATTTTGGAATGTTCAAAATACATGCATAGCATACAATTCTCGAACGATCATGGATTAAAATTGTATTTTGTCTGGGGTCTGGTCTATGATAGGCAAAGGATCATGCGACCTTGTTTTGGTCAAAGGAGTAGTGGAGATCACGAACACACCTAGCCCTGCATTTTCTCTTGACGTTTCCCTGGTAGAAGAGCTGTATATTTTGTTGTGCTAAGCTTGCTTAAGCATGTCTAACATCTTCAATTGATTATGTGACCAGACACGCACTGAATTTGCTTATATCCTTCATCCCGTTTCGCCTCGTTAATTGAGAATGGGAGGTGCAGTGGGAAAGGCTGGTTCACCTAAAAAAGCATGGATACCGGAAAAAAAAATTGAAGCAAAAGTGGTCGAAGCTATGCGGCGGAGGGAAACTCATGGAAGTTCAATAAAATCATTCAACAGCATAATCTTGAAATTCCCAAAAATAGACGAAAGCTTCAGAAAATGTAAAGCTACTTTTGAGCAATTTGGTAGGTCTTCAGTTTCACTCTGTATATTTTCTTCTTTGTATATTTCATTTGGCTGCAAGCAAACATGAGACTCTAGGCTTTATGAATAAATAAAATTTTATGGTTGATGCTCTAGATATTTTTATTTTTTTGAATCTAGTCCTAGCTAAATGATACCAGAATTAAGATTCAAATATCTTCCCGAGATTTCATCCAAAATACTGATTTCCAAGGCGGATTGACGGATTGTTTGGTAATACAGATGATTAAAATGCCTGCCTCAACTGGACAAAACCACAGATTAAGTTACAGCACCTTTCCCCTAATATTCAAGGGATGCCCTCGTGCTGTCATGATACGAACGCACAGAACTTAGTGACAAACGCATCCCTTTTTCTTCTTTATTTACTTCCAAGTGGTAAGGGTTCGTTTTGTTTCTTTGCAGATGAAGATTCCAACGGTTCCATTGATAAGGAAGAGCTGCGGAAATGTTTGCACAAGCTGGAGACTGCATTTACAGACGAAGAAATATACGGTCTCTTTGAGACATGTGATATTAATGAGGACATGGGCATGAAGTTCAATGAGTTCATCGTACTTCTCTGTCTTGTCTATCTTCTCAAGGATGATCCTGCTACCCCTCAAGCTGTATCCTGAATAGAGCAGTCAACGCTCCACCATTCTGATTTATAGCTACCGCTTTTCATTTTCCGTAATATTCTCGAATCAAACTTGGCAGTTCTAGAACTAAAACCTTTCTTCATTTGGGATTAGGGTGCATGTTCCATCCACCACATGCCTCTGTCAATTTAAATCGTTTTCTTGTATCCCTTGATGAGAAAGCTCCTCAAGTTTTACAGCCAAAGTTCCAGATCTCCACCTCGTTTTCTAATTGTGTGTTGTCAACTTGCAGTTGTGCTAAGTCTAGGGAAAACCATCACTTTTCTTGGGATTCCCATTGCTTAGCTTCTCAATTTAGTTCTTTCATCTATGTCACACCTGCAGTCACAGTGTTGCAATGCAATAGAATCTGTTTTTCTTGTGATAAGGGCTTCGATAAGCTGGTCGCTATCTTGCCTTGCCGTTTTGGCTTCTCCAATTAAAATAAACAGCAAAGATCTGTGTTTCACCATTGTTTCCTGTAATACATGTAATCCATGACATATTAAGAAATCACGAATAGGCATGCCGGATTTGGAGGCCACATTTGAAACACTGGTCGGTGCCTTTGTGTTCTTAGACAAGAACAAGGACGGTTATGTCAGCAAGAGTGAGATGGTTCAGGCCATAAATGAATCTGGGGAACGTTCGTCTGGACGAATAGCCATGAAAAGATTTGGTTAGTCTCTCCCTCTCCTCACTCGACACTCCACTTCCATAAATGTGTGCGTGTGTATGAGGTCTCGTGGATTGTATGTCAATTTTTGATAGATAGTCACATTTATGTGCTTCGTATGAGATTCAGCAATGAGAATAAGCTAAGCACAATGCAGGTCCTTGCATGCGAAAAAGAAATTCCCTCTGTTTACTGATTATTAGCCGTATCTCATAGCTAACTAGCGAATGCAGACAATTTATACTCGAGTTGATGTATTGATCAAGGCTTCGATTTACTGATCATTACTTGTGATGAGTGACCTGTTCCACTTAAGCCACACAGGGGCTGGCAATACTTTTGTTTGAAGAAACACTAATCTTGGTCCTCAATTCACAATTGCAGAAGAGATGGACTGGGATAAAAATGGAATGGTGAATTTCAAGGAATTTCTGTTTGCTTTCACTAATTGGGTCGGAATCGATGATAATGAAGATGAGGAGGAAGGAGAAGAGAAGGAGGACTGAATCCATGCATGGTCAATCGCCCTCTCCAGCTATCCACTACCTCTAATGATGGTCTGACTCTCTGCAAATTTCACCTTCTCCAGCTCTCTACTTGACGAATTACGAGCTGACATTCGCAAACGTAAAAACGTTATAAACGCTCCTCCTGTTCCTCTCTTCAATAAAAGATCAAAATAAACATTATATGAGGAATTTTGTTCCTTCTATGCTTGTGGTGTGAATAGAGCTCAAGCGGATGTTTGATGATCATTTTAAAATAGTTTTTTGAAAAAAATAAGTTTTTTTTATTTTTGTTTTAAATTAAATTGTTTTCTTATTTTTTACATCATAAATAGTTCTTTTTTTTCCTTCAAAAACACGTGCTATGCTATTTTCTGAAAGAAAAAATCAACCTCCTCTTAAACTGGCCCTAAATACACCATCACCTCCATGCTTGCTAGACGCATTTTGTTATGACCTTGAGTTGAGGTGAATTCAGAAGACTGCATTTGTTCAGAAACAAGCACAGAGATTGTTTCAGTTGCCATGCAAATACCGCATGTCCATGCAGTCCCGCTACAATCTCAACTGGTTGGTTAGCTTTAGGGCGGCGGCAAAAAGTTTCCCGTTCACCTGGGACACATGATAAGACTAGAATAACAGCCTAGGTAGGTCGAATAAATACCACGCAAAAGATTATAGAATAAAGGCGGGGAGACGGAGCGAGAGCGCAGGACACAATTATAGCAGGAGACGACGAAGAATGCCCCCAACAAATTCGGGTATTGCCTACTCTTAATGGTACAACACTCCAACCATACCTTAACTACTTTCACACATTAATGCCCATCGACCATCAAAACTGTCATCGCAAGCTTATAGTACGGTCCAATTTTAATTTAATACAATGGAGGTCTTTGGATTCCAAACTGCCTACAGCAAAATATAAAACCAAAACCTTGCAACTGATCCCGGTCCCATAATATGCGACACTGCCATCAAACCTCCCCCCAAACAGAAGATAAACACACCTCATATAGAAACAAGTTAGAACTGGCACAGACAGTGCCAGTGCCCCGATCGCAGTCGGGAGCATTGGCTGACACAGGAAAACCCGTGCTGTCAGAACCGCTGATCACTGGGAGAACTAGTAAACAAGCTCCAAGAGCCCGCTAAGTTCAAGAATCCATTACCCCCTTGTCTTGGCCCTCTTCATACCAAGGCTGTTGTTGAAGGGGGAGACAGAGCCTGACATGGGAGACCCTTCCTCACGAAATGTACCATTAAGCATCGCCAGCTCTCTTAGCTGCTGCTTTTTGTAGTAATCCTGTGATTCATCCTAAGCATGAAATGAGAAAAACAAAAATATTAACCCTGGCAACAAAAGAATGATGCTTGCAAGCTTAGCTTAGATGTAAGAAGGGGCGGGGGGGTGTTAATTTCCAAGCTAAATATGAGCAAAGAAGGAATAAGTTAATCACCACAGGCTTCAACAAGTCTTCGAGTATCTCTCGTGCCTGCATTAGTCGAGCATCAACTATTTCAACGGGCAATTCACCCTCAACTAGGATGTGGAGAGGTTCATTTAGATGCTCATACCCTGGTTTCCCTCTCATCATATCTTCCTATAAGAAATGAACAGTATATTGTTCGCATCATGAAACAAATTTAGGGGGACATAATATCACAATTTATGAGACAAATGGCAATAGTTGGATAGAACTGTTATAAGTTTTGACCTCGATTCTTTTTTATATATAAAGTAATTTTCCAAAAAATTGAAAAATGCAGGTTTGCACCGTGCATATAATTTTTCAATCAGCACATGCACATTCAGATTTCCCAGAGACTAGCAAGGACCACAATCATCTACAGGTTCCAGTGAAGATTATGTGATCCCTAATCTCAAAATAAAGTACTTCCGCTTCCTAGTTCTCCTTTACCTCAAAAGGTTGGAGTCGTACTTAAGGACCCCTATAAGTTTGAGACAAAGGTTATTCAACTAACAGAAGAAAATATCGTTAATACCCTGGCTGGATCCTTAATGCTGCCACGGCCTCTGATCAGAACACGGCACTCTGTGCTTGCTTCCACTCGCTTGAGGGAGTTTCCCCTAGGACCAAGAAGGCGCCCAACGAAGTTGTACTACAACAAAAGATGAATGTCAAGAGGCTGCAGAAAAGGAAGATGCAAAAGGAAAAAATTAAATGCAAGGAAAAGAGAAGATGATTTGTACATTAGGATATTTGTCAACAGGAATATCCACTCTGATGGTTCTCTTAACAATGAGACCAGATGAGCTACCTTGAGAGCTCAGCCAATTTTGTGCTGATGAGGGATGTAAATTACCTGACATCTGCATAACATAATTCCAGATCTTGTCAAAAAAACACAATCGATATTCTTTTGGCTTCCTGCTTTATACTGTGGGCAGAACAGTAATTAAATCCCCAAGGAAGCTTCATAGAGCACCCAAAAGCATTTCGCAGCTCCGATGGAGTAGCCAACCAGAGTATGTTTAAGATACTATAGCAGGTGGGGAAACAAACAAACAAGGCAGATGACAGCTAAGAACAAGTTGACAAATGAACCAGAAAAAAACAAAAGAGAGGCCCAAAGCAGGAATTATGTTGAGATATTCCCACCAACTATAATGAAAATAGAAGGCTCTAAACCTAGAAACTTATGTATTAGTGTGCTCAACAGCCTTGTCATCTTTTAGTTTGCTCAAGGCTCCGGGCTATCTGCTACATCGCCATCATGAATTGAACAACCTTTTCAATTCAAAGGGTCAGGATTCTACATAAAAGTACACCAAACTTCGTCTTATCTGGAAGCAGTTGCCTAATACTCAGTATGACATGCATCCTTCCTTGAATGAATTGCAAAGCCAGGCCACAAGTAATTCTTTGAAATAAAAGGTATTGGGTCTTCAAATTTTTCACCAGTGAGAAATAGAATTCATGTATTGGGTTTAACCAAATAATTAAGAGTGATATTCAGGAAAGGTGTGCAAAGTTAAGATCTACTTTTCTCTGCTTGGTGATGTTAGCCTCAGACTCACTACCTGTCATGACAAGCCTGGCAATTCAAACTACAAGCTTAGATATAAGTTAGCATAAAAGGTAAATATAGTCAGAAATGCTTCTAAAAACAGTAAATTTAGATGAAAAAAAGGTCATGTTAATGGTTAGTATCCGTACTTCTGATTGAAACCGTGATGCCCATCCGTTTGCATCAGCTGCTCCATTTGAAAATATTCCTCCGGAAGCCAGAGGGCTAGCATGTTCAAGCCCACTTTGACCTAAAACTGACGCATTCCCCAACAGTGTAGTTACACGCAATATTTCTGCTCCAAAATGTCAATTTTCAAGAACAAGATGTACCAGTTAGCATTTGTTATTGGTTAGCAGTCACCACAAACAGACAAGACGGATTGTTAACTGAGTTAGTTAAAAATCAATGCTTGCCCCATGAAATACTTAACTTTCAGTAGAACATACTCTGATAAGAAAAGGTTAAGGATCACAATGTTAAGTGATACCCTGGTGGTATATGCATAATTAAACAAACAAGAAAGTTAAAACATTATTTGCTTTAATTAGTTTGACAGAGAATCAAAGCAACACATAAAATTAATTAATCAAGTCATGGAAGTAAAGAAACTCAAGGACATTGTATATCTACCAATTTGCAGTCTGAATAAAAACAACACTATCTAATCAACACCATAAGTTTGCAACACTTCAAATAGAAAAATTGTTACAAGTGTTTGCTAGCTGGGAGAGAGAAAATGAACGGGGAAAAAAAATTACATATCGCTGCAAAAGAGAGGACAGTGTAAGAAATAAGGAGGGCAAATAAAACCAAGCCATGGAAGAAATCTCTTAGAATTAGATCAACCCGCCCATTTCAGCATCAGCGTCTGAATTTGCCACACTCGGTGCCCAACATAAGCTGCAAGCAGAGTCTATAAGAAAACCAGGCAGAGTTTTAGATGACATTGACCATCAGCTTCTTGATATGTCAAAGATGTCCCCGAGTGATAAATTACTTGCGCAACCAAAAACCCAACTATCCCTAGCCAGCTCTGTATATTGGAGGATCTCGTTCTGCACACTGAGTGAAAGATACTAAGTGCACAGCCTGATCCCCAAAAAGACAAACCAACTTGTTGGTTTTCTTAATAAATCTAACGCATTGTTTGTCATTGGTATTACCCACCCCAAAACATCAAAATACTGCTTACTTGTTGATTCAGATATTGAATCCACACCAAAGATGATTATGTTTAACACAGAAACCTAACACTAAAGATAAAATCCTATAGACTAAAAAAATGAATTTCCAACTCCTAGGAAAAAAAAAACCCTCAAAATGCTTTAAACTATGTCAGACACCAATGAGCTCTTTACTTCATTTGTGCACCCTCTTCAGCCACCATCTACCCTATCACAACCAATGCTCAGAAAGGATTGCAAAGGAAAAGAACCAAGATGTGAAGCAGGGAGGGAGTAGGATTCTAGACAGAGGATAAGGCCAGTAGCACACATCTTGAGTGCCAATCAAGTTAAACTACAATATCATATGAGAAATATAGTAATGATACGACACACTATCCAACAGTTTCACAAGAATGCAATCAACTGACAAAAGTATATATGACAAGTACTCTAAAAGAATCCCCTTATTTGCAAGTTACTATATACACTATCAAGTCAATCTGTTATGAGTAATCCTTACGCTCCTCTAACAGGTACTAGTAGATGCTTATATAGCATCCACTTGATACAAGTATCTTTTTGAACCCTAAGAGCCCATTTGTCCAGCTAATTGATGCTTCCCCCAAAACCATCATCATTCTTTAATATTGGAGCTTTCAGTAGTGAGTGTCATTGATGTGCTTAATGCAAATCTATAACTCATCCATCAAACTAGATAGGATATTCAAAATGGATTCGACCCGGTACATGACTGAAGTTTCCACTCACCTTATATATTTTCCGTCCATTTTGTTAAAGGCAAAACCATCCACTCCCTTCATTAAGAAAACAGAAAAGGGAAGAAAAAAACATAACTTGTGTGACCTGTCAAATGTTAAAGCCCCCTGAGTTCTACATACTGGCAAAGTGAAGTTATATAGTCTCCAGTAATGCTGCGCAACAATTCTAAACCTAATCATCATTTTACTTGCAGGGAGAAACATAAGGATCTTGTTAGCTACTTCCACTTAATAGGAATGACTTCATAAGAAATTAATTTGTAACATGTATGCAAAGTCTAAATCTAGTTGTTCCCAGTTGCGAGGACCATTCATAAACTGAGTTCTTTTTCATCATTTTATAGGAAGCACATATGGTAAATAAGTATCTGCGATTCGAGGTATATCTTGATCGTCTAATGCCAGATATTAAATTCAGTTTCCATGTACAAGTGTCTACATTGCAGACACCATATAGACAGCCACTTTCCACAATTGCAATCATTTCTTATTCCTGTAACCACAAAAAGAATCCAGCGGGAAAAATTTCCATTTTTGAATACTATACATGTTTCGATCTACGTGCATGAAAAGGCATCATGACAATGAAACTCACCTTGGTTCAACAACCGGTACGTATTAGGAAGCACAGGCAAAAAGGGAGTAATCTTGTGACGCTCTGCCAACAAATCCGACAAATATCTGCTTGACAAAAACATATCAAGTATTAACTAACCATGCAGCTGCGCCTAAATCCTCGTACATACAATCACTGCCATACTAGAAATACAAAAAACTGCCACGAAAAACATGACTAATCAATCATTTAATAAATCTATAACTATTAGAAACCATTTCATAAACTCATCATCCAGAATCATCCGAAATGAGCCTCGAGCAGATGCAAAACACAACAAAAGTTACAAAATTTACTGCTTAACACCACACACTAAAATTAACAGCAACAAAATGACAAAACAGTAAAGAAGCTGATTTGATTCATACTGTAACAAAAAGAAGCACAGAGCAAGTTACCACATCAACATAGCCAAATAATCCAGTCATTAAATCCAGCAGTAAAGTCATCGATCAAACAAAATCCACAACAAAACACTACAAGACTCAAGAGTAGTGATAAAAAAACCTAGATCTGTTCAGCTAAAATGAAAGATCTAGATCTCTCTAGATTCACAAAACAGACAGTTAAAAAGTTAAGAGAGGGATTATACTTCTCTTGCTCAACAACAAGAGCAGAGGAAGCTGCCGATGAGCGAAGACCAGAGATATGAGGCGAGTGAGGAGCAGATGGAGACGGAGAGTAAGCCATAAAGCGACCAGCACCCACGCCGACGCCGCCAGTGGTGGTCATTTTATCAGTACTCCAATCAATCTCCTTATACATGTCCGTTTGGTTAAATTTTCAATAAATCAATTAAAATGATTATTAATATATGGAGTGAGCAGTAGCGAGCGGCTACCAGCAGGGAGAGACAGGGAGAAGGAAAAATGACTTTTATTTTTTATCTTATATTTTGGGCGCTTGTGGTTATGGCCGCTACCAGACTCGCGGCTCCCTGTATCTTCTCTCCAGCGTCGGTGGAATTTGTATTTATATGTGAATAAAATAACATGAGAATATTGAAGCAGTCACCGGTTTTATTTTTCCCTTTTTATTATTTTACCTTTTGCCTTTCACTGTATACGGCACCTGTAAAGAAAGAAGAGCAATCATGGAAGTTGGGGACACGTGGCACGGGGCAAGAATTTGAGGGGGAGTTTCAGTTTAGTCCTTGAAGTTGCTGTGATGTTAAGTATTATACATACCAAAATAGTAATAAAGGAGGATGAGATTATTTTTAATAAATATCCTAAATAAAAAATAGAAATAAAATGAACAATAAAAAATCTAAAATAAAAATAAAAATAAAATTCTTTAGATTAATTTAGAATATCATAGATGTATGAAAGGGAAAGTCAAATGAGTATTTTATTTCATTTTTTCAATAAAGAAATGGTTAATGACATGTATGATGGATAGCTTACACCTCTCACACCCTCACAAATTCAGGAAAATCTCACTGTACTTTCATTGACCGGTCTAATACGTGTCACCTTAGCCATCACCGGTCTCGATTATCCCCGTCATTGACTAGAATAACTTTCAAGGAGATGGCTGAGTAATATATATAAGTATAAGGACTAGAATAACTTTTAGTCGTGGCTCCCATCCCGCAGCTAGGCTGGGTAAATTTTCATGCATTAACATTATATTTTCTTCCCAACAACACACACACACGCACACGCTTATCAATTTAAATCCTCAGAAAGTAATTGCAAATATCGTGGCAATTTCGAATTTGACATTGGATTAGATAAGCAATCATGCTGCCAACCATACGGTCTGTTTACAAATCACAAAAAAAGAGGACCTACTTTTGCATCCTTTGGAAACTAGAAGGACTGCATCAAACAATACTCAAACACCATAAACTTCAATGTAATTTACCCAAAAGGAACACCGAAGAAAGGCACAGCAACGTTAGCAGTTTTGAGTGTTCACATACTTCACAAGTTCTAATCTGGTGAGATGGAGGAAACGATACCGTTTAAGAATCTCCACAGCAGAGAGTATCAAGGTCACAAAAAAAAGGTTTAACACAGTAAACCCTAGTTTTAATCCTCCCCTTAATTGGTAAATTGGGCTTCGATCCCTGTCCTGATTGAGTGATTTTTTTGTGGATTTTGAAAGGTTCACTCAGTGGCTTGGAATTGCACTGGAACTAAGCTCGCTTCAGGTTCTGTTGATCAAACTGCTCGTGTTTGGCACATTGATCTTCATGGCCATGTAAAGTACTTAACCTTTTATTTCAAAGTTTGAAACTTTATGCCTTTTCTAGCTTTAAAGCTGGGTTTGATGGAATGTGCAGGTGGTATTGACTAATGGGTTTCTTTTAGTTTTGGAGATATCTTTATCTCTTGGGATTTTATTGTTGATTTTGTTGCTGTTTATGGTTGTTTAGGGAGTTTTATAGGTGGTTTGCTTAGAGATGTTCGTGTTTGCTGCAGGGTAAAATTAAGGATATAGAATTGAAGGGGCATGCAGATAGTGTGGATCAGCTTTGTTGGGATCCTAAACATGCTGATTTAATTGCAACTGCTTCCGGTGACAAGACTGTTCGTTTATGGGATGCTCGCAGTAAGTGAATGCTTTGTTTTGAGTAGTCATTGAAATGCATATTGGTTTACGGAGCTGCTTGAAGGCAGAAACTAATTTAAAAAGAAACAAACTTATTACTGATTCACTTAACATCAGAAAGAAGATGCTCACGTGAGCTTTGGCTTCTGCAGGTGGGAAGTGCTCACAGCAAACAGAACTTAGTGGGGAGAATATAAACATCACCTACAAACCTGATGGGACTCATGTAGCTGTTGGTAATAGGGTATGGCCTACACTGATATCTCATTTGAAAAAGTATAATATTGTTTTTAGTTGCATGACCTGTATAGAGTTCCAATGCATGATCATCTTACTCTGTCCTTGAATTCACTGAAGGACGATGAATTAACTATACTGGATGTTCGGAAATTTAAGCCAATTCATAGGAGGAAGTTCAATTACGAGGTAATCTCAAGTTCAGACAAATAGTGTTTGTTGTCTCCTATTTAAATCAGATTGCCTTGGGCATATCATGTCAAATAACTTCAACACACCAAACTTTTTTTGATACTTCTCTTTTTTTTTCTTCTAGGTAAATGAAATTGCTTGGAACATGACAGGGGAGATGTTCCTTTTGACTACTGGGAATGGTAAGAAATATATTCTGACTATTGAAATTGCTTTTCCTTAGATGTTCCTAGCTAATTTTCATTTCGCTGCTTGTGCTTTCAAGTATGTCATTACTTTTTTATCCAATCTGTCAGGTACTGTTGAAGTACTGTCATATCCGTCTCTTCAACCACTTGAAACTGTCATGGCTCATACAGCCGGTTGCTACTGCATTGCAATTGATCCAAAAGGAAGGTAAGCTTGCAGGCTGTATGTCTTCTTTGTGAGCGATTCAAATGTGATGACAGCGTCATACTAACAGTCTCATAAAAGCATGTATGAAGCATGGAACCCTTGATTAAACATCTTTCTACTGTGATAGATATTTTGCTGTTGGAAGTGCTGATTCCTTAGTCAGCCTTTGGGATATCTCAGAAATGCTTTGTGTGCGAACATTTACAAAGCTTGAGTAAGTGGTGATTATTTTTTGTTAGTATGCTGTGTATTTGGATGCTCCTCTTTCTCACATTACTTTGTTGTGGCATAGTATAACCTTTTCGTAATCTCTCAGATGGCCTGTCCGCACAATAAGCTTCAATCACACAGGAGGTTTTATTGCTTCTGCCAGTGAAGACTTGTTCATAGATATAGTATGTATTCATGGAACTTCCTCACTTAGTTCTTTTCAATCTCAACCATTCCTTTTCTCCTCAATGGGGGGACATCTCTCCAGTTTACTAATAGTTTATACCCACTCATTTAACTGCTTTCCACAGCTCAACAAGATACTGACATGATTTCTGCTATTGTTTCACAGTCCAATGTCCATACTGGGCGATCAGTGCATCAAATCCCATGCCGTGCAGCCATGAACAGTGTGGAGTGGAACCCCAAGTACAATTTACTTGCTTATGCTGGGGATGACAAGAACAAATATCAGACTGATGAAGGTATTGAAATTCGTACTGTATTTCTTGTTTTTGCATTGAAGCAGATAAAATCACCTTATTGTCTTCTTATGCCATCCATTGCAGGTGTATTTCGAATATTTGGCTTTGAGAGCGCCTGAATTATATTAGTAGTGAAGAAGCACATTATTTTGTATACTGCTTCCATTTTTGGGATTCTTCAAGATTGCTGTATCCATTTGCAGGTGTTTTTCAAATATTTGGTTTTGAGAGTGCCTAAATTATATCAGTGAAGAAGCACATTGTTGTATACTGCTTCAATTTTTGGGATTCTTCAAGAATGCCGTATTCCCTGTTAAATTTTGGTTACGTTTATGCAACTGTTGTGATCTCAAAGCTATACTTTTCTGTATGCGTCTAAATGAACTTTTTGGCAAGTTTTGTTACTTTCCATTTTGTATGCGCTATTAAAAATATCTTACTGCAGTAAGAAAAGTCAGCCAATCAGAGAAGCAAGATTTCAATTTATGAATAGAAAAACATGGAACTCTTTCTGCCTGATTGGGCTCTATGGGAGAAATTTAAACAATTTGCTTTCGAAGGAATGGTGCACGTCTTTATTGTGGGGCGAGTGAGCATCAAAAGCAGCATGGCAGGAGTGGTTAGATTTACTGAATTGGGAACGAAGATTCAATGCAATGGCAGAATATGGGTTCCATGGAATTGATTTATGCAGTTTATCAAAAGCAGCATGGCAACGTGCTGAAACAAAGTAGCTTGAAGCAATCTGTCAAAGTGTCAACCAATGTCTTCTATGTAAGCGGTGAAAATTGGGCTTTGAGTTGGATTTGCATTGACATTGATAAAAAAAAAATAAGAAGCAATTGTCTCAGTGACTCCGGGATTCTGCAAGATCCAATTTCTGAAAAGAAACATGAAAAACCTTTAATTGATGAGAATTGATTTTTTCTACTCTATACACGGCTAGAACTGCACCAAACAACACAAGCTGTGTTGCATTGACATTGATAAAAAAAAAGAAAAAAAAAGCAATTGTCTCAGTGACTCGGGGATTCTGCAAGATCCAATTTCTGAAAAGAAACATGAAAAACCTTTAATTGATGAGGATTGATTTTTTCTACTCAATACACGGCTAGAACTGCACCAAACAACACAAGCTGTGTTGCATTGACATTGATAAAAAAAAAAGAAAAAAAAAGCAATTGTCTCAGTGACTCGGGGATTCTGCAAGATCCAATTTCTGAAAAGAAACATGAAAAACCTTTAATTGATGAGGATTGATTTTTTCTACTCAATACACGGCTAGAACTGCACCAAACAACACAAGCTGTGTTGCCTGGAAATACACAATGCTTCTATCATCTATGCCAAGCAAGGATTTGCAGTCGGGAGCAGCATGTGGCAACACAGCCTCGAAAGTGGTGGTCGATTTTTGCTAAGCAAGGATTTGCAGTTGCGAGCAGCATGTGCCAACACAGCCTCGAAAGTGGTGGTCGAAGTTTTCGTTGGTGGGGGTTATCTTGATGGAAAATGAAATAAATTTGATGTCCCATAAAATGTCTTCTGTTTGCTCACAGTTAACATTGCAGAAAATCGATGCTGCTGCAAGATGGAATTGCTAGGGTAATTGAGCAGCATCCTTTTTCAGCATCCGCACTGGAATTCAGGAAGAATCTGACCGATTTCCTTTTTATCCAGTAAAATTAACTCCACCTAACAAATGATCGGACCAAAATGCTTCATCCCCTTGAGGAGATCAGAGACGCGATGACATTATCAAACCTCCCAAAATCCAGCACCAGAAACTCTTGGATGAATGGTGCAGAAAAAACCTGCTAAATACAACACAGATATATTTAGCAAGATGAACTAACATTCAATTAACAAGTTTCTTGGATTGTTATTTTGCATGATTTCGTTGTTACCTTCGAGTTCTGAATCAGAGAACTCGCCAGCAAATTCCACATAGTTGTTGTAGATTAAACAAGATCATTACAACTTCGAGTTCTGAATCAGAGAACTCGGCAGCAAATTCCACATAGTTGTTGTAGATTAAACAAGATCATCACAACCTGCAGGACCAAAGTATCCGGTCAAATCCCAACAGCTTATAAAAGAATTTCTACGGCGTAATTATGCTGACAAATCATCCGATACAGTTTTTACCTTCAATCTGAGCACCAAGTCGGGAGAAACCCACAAGCTAGCAATCTTCCCTGGTCAGAATCAGCAAAGCATGAATTTGGAAGCAGGAAACACCAAACCTGTGAAACAAACAAGACAGATTGTAATCAAATACTGTGAGCACCAAGTAAGTGGTTTCCATTTGATCTCAACACTTGAGCTCTTCATTCTCTTTCCACTCAGTGGCTCTTTTGACAAATCAAAACTAGCCCCTTTCATTCTCAACTCTTGAATACACCTAGTAAGAGCTCTATTATCATTCTTCTCTCTTTGCAATTGCCTCCACACCTTCCAGTACCTGCAAACCTTAACCTGAACCAAGAACACAAATACAAGCGAAGTAAAGACAGACACAAGAGAAGGTATCCACCACTTCTTGCAAGAATGCTCTTTACTGTCAACAGAAGAGGTAAACAAAATAGTCAAGAAAAACCCATGAAAGACTAAAAAGAAGCAACAAAGTTGAAAGATTTCGCGCTTGATAGAGTCCATTCTCGACTCTTTCAAAGCAATTCTACGGCCAAAAAGATCCTCTTCTCTTTGCCATAGTTTGAGAAGCAAAAGATGTCCCGGGCTATTAGAAATTTCTGCTAACGGGTGGTTTTGAATTGCTGTTATTGAGTTCATGGCACATATCAGTTTCTGCTGGTGCTCTTCATCTACTGGGATTTCTACGATGTGGGCATCTTTCATTTCAGCCATTGTTGAACAGAGGTGAGATAAAATTCAAGAGAATTTAATTAACAGATGCAAAGAACACAGGAAAGGAAACAGAATATTGAAACTAGAAGGTTTTGAAAAAATTAATAAGAAGCAGAAAACCAAAATGGGCAAGTATTCTGATAGATTGCTTGAAGGAAGACTTGAAGAGAGATTAGATGGCTTGATTTTTGAGAGAGGGTGAAAGTTTTCTGGTATTTAAATCGTAGAGAAACGCCTCGATTACATTTGATGCTCCAACGGTAAGATTTCTAAGCAACGGCTATCTCCTGGAAAGCTAGATAATGGGCTTGCTGCTAATTAGGGCCCCAGCAATCCTGTCTGCTAGACCGAAATAGTACTGGGCCTGTGAATTAGGGTTTAATTTAAGTTTATTTTTTAACAACTAAAATTTACAAAAAAAAGTGGTGGGAATTTTTATATTCTCTCATAAAGTTTATTTATTATTCGGTCAAATAGGGTTTTTAGATATAAGATTTTTCATGCCGTTTATTTAGCATCCTCAACTGGCCATCTTTTGTAGTATTTAACCGCACTCGTATATATTGGTATATATATAAACCGTATTGTATTTTTATTGTATGAATCCACAATAACAATTACTATTAATATATATTATTATAAATTATAAAAAGGATGTTGAGGTAGCTGAGTTGGCCCCAGGAACATGATGTTTTAAGTCTCTTTTCTGGGAGGGCGAGGGTTTGAATCTCACTCGAAGCATGTTTTAATTTTGCCCATAGTAGAAATACCTATTAATATATATTGTCGAGAATTATGAGTATAATGTTGAGGTAGCCGAGATGGTTCACACCGAATCCCACTTTCAGTAATTTTACGTTTCTTGCCTTTTTTTTCTTCTTCTTTTTTTTTCATTTTTTTCTGGATTTTTTTTCCCATTTTCTGGTTATACTTTCTTCTTCTTTTTTCCCACTTATATATATATATATATATATATATATATATATATATATATATATATATATATATATATATATTTGTTTTTTTTTATAATTGGGATGTCTATATTAACTTAAGTGTATCATGATTAATCCTCGAATTTTTTTTTTATAGTTTATTTATTTTATTTTTTTCTTGATTTTTTTTTCCATTAATTTTTTTTTTTATTTTTCTTGGAAATGTGATTGATTTTTTTAAAATATTTTTTGTTTTGAAATGTATTAAAATGATATTTTTTTTAATTACTTTTAACATCAGCACATGAAAATAATCTAAAAACATTAAAAAAACACAATGTTTGAACAATGTTTGTTTTTTTGTCCTTATTTATACATTTATGTTTTTAAATTATTATTTTTTTGGATTCATTTTTTGTTAGGGTTTTATTTTTATTAGGTTTCGTTCTGAAATTTTAATTTATGTTGGTGATAATTTTAAAATTAATATTGCTCTTTTTTCTGTTTGTTCTTTTTTTTGTGTGTGTGTATTTTCAGATATTTTATATGCTTTCAAATAAATAATTTTATGATTTTATTGTTTGCGCAATAATAATGATAATTTTAGTAATTATTTTTTATTGTTTTTTTGTTACAATGTTTTGATTTTTTTAGGTAAGTTAATGATTTTAATTATTTGAGAAATAATATTGATAATAATTTTAACTGTTATAGTAATGAAAATGATGATAACACAGGAATTAATTTTTAATTTATATTTTTATCTTTTTATGGATAAAAAATTAAATATTTATTTTTAATTTGATTATTTCAGATCTTCTCACAATCTATATTTAAATGTGATTTAAATTAAATTATAAATGAACTAATCTTAATACAATGAATTTAATAATTCAAATATCTGAATATTTTTGTTTTTTTAATGATGATGATAATTTTATGTTGGTTATTTCATTAAACCTATTAAATAGATAAATTTATATCAATTTAAAATTAATATATTTTATAAAAACCTTACACTTCATATTAATTTTGTATAAATTTATTATTTTGACTAAGTTTATATTATAACAAAAAAAATACATAATTATTTTTTTTTATATTAAAAAATATAGTGCCGCCTGAGATGGGCACTGGCTAGTATATATATATATATATATATATATATATATATATATATATATATATATATATATATATATATATACACACTAAAAATCTTATGTTTCAGTAATAACCACCTTCATACAAATTATATATAGACTAAAAATCTTATGTTTCAGTAATAACCACCTTCATACAAATTCTCTTTAATTTATTAGAATCATGCAGAGAGAGTTTTGTACACACATCAAGGTAGAGATGGAGGTGGATAAAAAAATTAGAATTTGTTTTCCTTTTGTCTGTTTTCTCGACCAAGAACACTGGCTCACAGAGTCTTTGCCGTAGAAGGAAATGATAGATGCCTCCTCCGCCGCCGCCTCCTCCTCCTAGCAGAGAAGAGGTTGACGATCGAGAGCGTGAAAATGAAGAACCTCTCACTTGTCACCACCCCTTGCTTTTGGCAAGTTCTATCATTAACAAAGTAATTATACTTTGGTGTACGTCCGATTAAATCTTTCCTTCATGGTCTGGTGTGAGATCAAGAGCATCCTGTCACCATGTGGGATGCATATGCTTTCCTCAATATCTGGTTCTCAGCCCATTTCAGTGTGAAAGAATTTTATTAGTAGCTAAAGGTAACACGCAAATATACGACATAAATTATCCAGAAATATTCTTACCAGTAGCCAAATTGAATACCATTCCGATATTCTTATCACTTGCAGCAAACCTAGACTGACATTTACAACAATTTGATATAAAAAATATATTTATTTATGGAGATCTAGAGAAGAAAGTATATATGGATAGTCCTCCTAGGATTCAGCCAAAGCAATTCAGACCATATACTATTTATGAAAAGGAATAGGGGGGAATTCTAACCTTGATTATTTATGTTGATGATATGATAGTCACATAAAATAACGAAGAAGGAATTTTAGAATTATAAAGGTATCTAGCAATGGATTTGAGATGAAGAATCTTGGTGGGTTGAAATATTTCTCAGGCATCAAAATATACAAATCAAAACGAGGCATATTCCTCTCATAGAAGAAATATGTATTAGATATATTAGCTGAGATATATATGTTGGAATGCAAATCTTTGGATACACCAATTGTACAAAATCATTGTTTAGCGGAGTATACAGATCAAGTTTTTATAAATAAAGAGGAATATCAAAAATTGGTGAAGAGACTTATCTACTTTTCACATACACATCCTGATATCATATATATTGTCAATATAGTTAGATACTTGAAATCCTCTCCGGAAAGAGAAATTTTTTTTCCAAAGAATAATTACCTTAACATTAGTGGTTATACTGATACAGATTAGACAAAAAAAATTGATTGATAGAAAATCTACTTCAGGATACTTTACCTTTGTTGGAGGAAACTTGGTGAATTGGAAAAGTAAAAAGCAAAATATTATTGCCCTATCTAGTGCTGAAGCAGAATTTAGAGGGATAACTAAAGGATTATGTAAAATACTATGAATAAAGGAGCTACTTAAAGAGCTAGAATATCTCATGGAGACTGAGAACCGCAAATATCATAACAAATAATTTAATTCAACATGATTGAACTAAGCACGTAGAAGTAGATAGACATTTTTCATCAAACAAAAACTCGGTGAGAAAACTGTGATTTGTCCTTTTATCAAATATGAAGATCAACTGATAAATATATTTACAAAAATAATATTAAGTAAAGTGTTTCATCGTTCTCACAACAAGTTAGGCTTACGAGATATTTTTACACCAACTTGAAGGGGAGTGTTGACAGGGATAATTATAAATTTAGGAAATATTATGGCTTAGAAAAACTAGATTTCAAGAATAAGTTAGGAAATAGGAGTTATATTCCTAATGTTATTCCTATTCTTATCTCTCCATCCTTGAATACGATTTATTGTACATGTATATATACTAGTTCTATGCAAAAGGATATATATACAAACATTTATCTCTACGATTGACAAATACATTTTCATCGTCGTCATATTTTTCTTGATATACTTTGGATTTCTAGTATGATGGTCGAAAAGTTTATTACATCAATGCTTGGAAGAACAGCAAGAAATTATGTAATTCTAGGGTGTAATTAATATGATAAGTCTTCATTTATATTTTTCATTATTTATCATTGCATAAGATATGTGTTATTGCCAATAAATGAAAGGTGTCATAGCCTATTTTGTGCTGTAATTCTCCTAAACAATTGGGTTCATTAGATCATCAGCTGGTATATCCCATAGCATGCAGTCTGTATTGAATATGGATGAGAGATTTCTAATCTCTTTTCCACCCTCGGATTCTTCTCCATTTTCATCGTCAAGCTTTTGATGCAACCTGCCTTGTTGGTCACCTGCTGTGCATGTGCTTCCAGTGCACATACTCTGATTCCACGGTGACAAAGCTCCGTCGTTGCCAAAAGAAGACGGACAGCATAAAAATGCATTCACTGATGATGGAAAATCACTGCAGATGCCTGCAAAATTGGGCGAAGTAACACCAGTGGAGTCCCAGATTTTGTTCGGAGGCAACATTCCAGGTTCTTGCATAGCTCTTGATAAACCAAGCTTGATTTTCTCAATGGTATCATCATTTTCATCATGTTTAGTGGCAATATAAGGGGATGAGGTGTTCCCCTGTGCCACATTTGTGTTGCATTGGTGGAGCTGGAAGTCAATCCGCTTTTTAGTGAGGAGGTGGAGCATTTCATCTTTGAAGCAGCCAAGGGCTGCCTCTGCTAGGTGGCTCACTTGTGGTGTTGCTAGTGTGGTGGCAATCTCTGCCATGAGGTGGGAGAAGGGTTTGTGGGTAACTGGATCTATACCCATGCCAGAAAGCTTCTTTTTCAGCTTGGTGTTCCAGTGATTTTTAACATCATTGTCTGTTCTTCCTGTAAGCTGAGCAGCAATCAATGACCACCTGTGATGCCATTTTGCAAGGTCATTGAATAGCAATTAGGTGCATGTCTGAGATTTTGAAAACAATCTTGACAGAGGTATCGAAAGATTGAACAGCATAAATTAATCGGTGTACCGGTTGCCAACAACAGAGTGAAGCTTGACAATGGTCTGCTCTTCGGCATCCGAGAACTGGCCATGCTTCAGATCAGGACGAAGATAATTTGTCCACCGCAGCCTGCAACTCTTCCCGCATCTTTGAAGACCTTAATCATACAAGTAAATAAATAAATAAATAAAATAGGTTATAGCATAAGATGAATGACGCTATGAAGAGCCAGCCAGTATAGATCGAGCAGACAGTACCAGCATTCTTGGGGATGAGCCGCCAGTTACGGGTGCCGTGTTGAGCGATGTAAGAAGAGAGTTTGTTATCTTCTTCAGGTGTCCACTGTCCCCTTTTCACGTTGTCCTTCTCACAGCATGGAATCCTGCCCATCTCTTTTGTTTATTCACTTAATTTCTTCCTCAGGAAATGCTAATTCCGGGCCTTCTATAATTAATGTCTGCTAGCTAATGCATGAAAAGTAAAAGAAAAGACAGGTAGTAGAGAGATTCTCCGAGTGCCTCAAGTTTTGGGTAACCAAATTATAAAGAAAAGCAAACACAAGTGAAGAGTGTTAAAAGAAATGGTGATTGCATGGGTTTTAAATTAATTTGGAAAGAGTAAAAACGGCATCAAAGACGCGTGATTTTATTAAACAATTCAACGCCGTTGAGGGTGTGAGAGGTGGGCCGGTAGCTCACCCACAAGACACCTTGGAGGTCAACTCTCTTTCTCTTCTTTCACTTGCTGACAATCCTTTGGATTGGAGCTCATTGCAAGTGTTTTCGGTTCGGTGGCTTTCTGCTTTGGTCACGCAACTTTACCGCCTCCTCCATGGCAGTAACAGTCTCAAATATTACCTTAACACCAGAACCAGTCATGAAGTTTAAGGTTGTTCCACGTACGTGCGGGTCATTATCTTGACAAGCATAGCCTTGAGAGAAGAGGGAGTGGACGGGTTTGTTTAATGATCGAGCATGTAATTATCAATATAATAATTATTATTAAAAATTTATACGGCTATTAATTTTAAAATTCATGAAATTAATTAAGATATATACAAGATGATTATACGATTATATTAATAGAAAAAAGAAAGTTTATTGGTTACTAGAGTAGACATGAATTAACTCTCTTTTTTTTCCATTTCTGACTGGTCCGTGCAAAACATGATACCTTTATAGTATGTTGTACCATAGTTTATTATCGTGTTATGAGTGGATTAAGTTAACAAGATAATTTAAATAATATTATTCTACCCGAGTTTTAACCAGGTGAACTCTGTATTATTATTTTTTGAAACCCAGCCTGTTACAAGTCTCAGGATGATGACCAGGCCAGCGACTGCCTATTTGCATGCTTTCGAGGTCACCAAAACCCTACCTTGGTAAACAAGAAATCATGTAAATGTATAATCCGAATAAGAACTGTACCAGAAATTTGAACAGTGCCCACAGGACATGAAAGCAAGGCGGCACAGATATCATGCGCATCATAAAGTTCACACAAAGTGATCAAAGCAAGCACGCCCTTCCACGGATTACATTTTGTACAACATTAATTCACAGGGAAGTGGGAACCATGCTTTAAACAGTTCAAGGTTCCATAGAGCTGTGATGAATGAATCCAGTGATCGGCAAGTTAACTCTACATCTCAATTACCCAGACCCTAAACTAGATCTAACCCTAGACCAGGTCTGACCTTGTGGTTGTCTGCAATAATCGATGCAATAGAAAAATGGATTCTTTATCTTAGGGAAAGACACTGTTATGAAATGGACCACGAAAACATACAAGATACGGAAATTTGGTAGTGAAGCATAAATGGAGGGATTCCATTAACAAGACTGGAACTGTTAGAACTGCATTGACCAAAAAAATAACAAAGGGACTCTATTAACAGTTATGAAAGAAACACGGATGAAATATATCGTCAATCATTATTATGAAGAAATGATGTTATTCAGCTTGTTACAGTCGCTCGTCAATAGAACGGGGTAAAATTACAGTGAATAAAAGGAAAAAACACAACAATAATCTGTTCTTGTTTACAGTATGCACATTTGGCATCCACGATGTGAGAGAGATCACCAGGGAATTCACAAACTATCAACAAGTCCATTCCAGTAATTGGTATGTACTATATATACACACACAACCATGTTTGGGAAAAAGAAATGCCTCAGCAGAGAACACAGCTTCAAAGATGTTGAGAGATCACTAGCGCATTCACAAACTATCAACAAGTCCATTCCTGTAACTGGTACACACACACCCATGTTTGGAGAAGAGAAATGCATCAGCAGAGAACAAAGCTTTAAAGATGGTTGATATAAATCGTATGAGTTTTGCTAATCACATGGAAAAAGTTTTTTTTTGTTGTACTATCGACAAAACATTTCATTTAAACAAAAGAGTCCGGCTACAACAATGTAAACAATGTTTCAAGTTCATTTGAACAAAAGCGTCTGGCAACAACAATGTTTCGAGTCTCACTTCTTGTTCCTTTTATCCAACAAATTACGAGTCAAAATCAATCTTTAATTTTGCTTCGTAGATAGTTGACAAATAAGTTTTCTTAATGTCAAACTAGATCATACCAAACACCTCTTAAAGCTTAAGAAATCAAACTCATTCACTGCACTTTGGCATCGAATCAAAATTTTAATTCTGAAGAGAAAACAATTGTCATTTCATTGATAACAGAACTTAATATCTCTGTTCAAGTACTCACACTTTATAATGAAGATACTGTTCTACTGTGAGAGGCTTAGGACCACCAAACCAATTGATCAAAAATATATCCTCGATGTCTAATTTGAAGAACTGGAAGTTGTGATCCTTAGGCCAACCTGTAAACCATCCAAAAGAAAAATATGAAAGCCTGCTAAGTGAGCGAAAGCCAATGAGATAAATAGGTGCCAAAACAAAGCTCTATCTGTTTTAATATTTTTCAGATTTGCAAAATACCGAAAGGGAAAGAGGCTTTTGCAAATATATGAGCATTACCCTTCATCTCTTGATGCTTTGCAAACAGGGCACTTTTAGCTATTTCTGCTTCCTTGGAATTTTCTTTTAGGACCTTCAACTACATATTATGCAAGGCAATACTTCCAGTTAGTTCAACTTTCCAGAAAACTTGCATTCAACAAGCTACCACTTTAAAAAAAGAACAGAAAAACAGCAGCAGCAAGACATCATCTCTTCTTGTTTAAGAACTCAATAAAGCTGCACCTTGTAACCTTGATGGTGGAAAAGTTCTCAAATTAAGGAAATCAAGAGAAACCACGGAGTAATAAGAACCTTAAAATACAAAATAAATGATTAAATGTTTAGCATCCATCCATATGTCAGTTTCTTTAAAATGACAGTTTAGTATACCTATCTGATGCAGATGGAAGTGAGAATAGAATAGGAATTATTTTTTTACGAGGTTTATTCATTTCTTAGTATAAAAGATAAAAACTGGATTTTCCATGTTAGATTAATCCTATTAAATAATTTTCCTATCTTAGATACTCTGTAAAGATTTAGGTAGTTGGGTTCCTAATCCAACAAGGAGATAGACTCTACTCCGTACTTTGTTTTTTTTTTGCTCTTTGGTGATAGCACCAAGTTTGTTATAAGACTGAGATTTTGTGTTAGGAACTTATGACAAGATATGAAAAGGAAAGGGCTTTTGAACTAGTAGAAACCAAGGTAAGAACTTTGGCTGGATTTGGCAAGACAAGTGGGTGGAGCATCACAGATTTTGATGCTGAAAGTGATCAGTCAAATGGTAGCAAACTTTTCATGACCTAGTCAAGAAGAGAATACTGAAGGCTGATAGAGAGATCAGCACAAGCCTGATAGTACCATTTTGGAGTTAGATGGTGCAATGACAGCATATCAGCTCATTAATGTTTCAAAGCAATAAATTTCTACCAGAATAAGTTTTTTGGTTGCCATCTTTTTTTCTTTCAGGAATGATAGTTGCTTGGGTCATGTTTAACACTCTTTTGGCTGGGTATTATATTGGATTGAGAAAGGAGTTTTACATGAGACAATAAAGAATTAAAACTGATACTAGAAGAATGGTACTGTTCATGAAGTACCTTGACAAGCTTCAACAATGAGACACTCAAATTCTCTTATAGTGCCAATGTTTTTAAGTTTTGACTTGCCAGGAGTGGAGTCTTTCTCAACTGAAGCAGGTGAAACTAAGTATGATTAGACTGCAAATTTCTTTTAAAGATATTCATTTTCTTTCCCAGTTTATAATGTCCAAACTGGAATCTTCTATGTTCAGATCAGATCCACTTAGTCAATGGCAGAGTGTGGACTAAAATGTTTATGTTAGAATTATCATTAGACATGATGAATATTTGTAAAAAAATTCATGGCTAGTATAAATTTTAAGGGACAAATATGAAACTAAGACTAGTATTAGGAACTGTGGTGGCTTTTTAAAATTTTTGGGTTGGCCATGCCCCACCCCCGTGTAACCTGCGCGCCACCCCTGTACTTAGTATAGAATATCCTATCCTTTCCTAAATAAAACAATTCTTACTGCAAATATTAATTGTGAGATTTGTGAGCTGTTGTGGTTTCAAATAGCTAATGCTATTGCTTTATTTTATTTTTGGAAATCTCAGTTTTAAGTTTTCATTACATACAAAACTAAATCGCATGTGTTTTTCACTAATCAGTTACTGTGCACAAATTTTTGTTTTTTCAATTTGATCATCAATCATTTTTCTCCAGCAATTTTATTCTAATTGACGACCAATTAATTGCAATTTCTTAAAAAAGGATGAGATTGACAGAAGAGAGATTAAAATGAAAAAGGTGTCATGAGATTATAACTAAAAACAATTTAGTTCTCCAACTTTAAAAAACACTCACATTATATAATTTTGGAACCTCATTATTTTTCAAGTTCACTTTTAGTACAAAAATCTATTTTTATTATTTTTTAGTCCCTGGTTAAGAGAAGAGAGAAAAATGTCATTTAATTCCGGCGGTATAGAGAAAAACATAAGGTTGGCATCGATTTACACCACCAAAACAAATTAATTTTGTGTTAAATTGTTCCATTGGATGAGGGGAGTTCATATTAGGTATTTTTTTACCTTCAGAGTTGGTCAAAAAACAGATCTGAGCTTGGATTGATTTTTTATTTCAGGTTAATTTTTTTTTATGAGGTTTTTGTTAAGAATATATATGTTATGTTATTTATTATTCATTAAGGGTAGAATAGTCTCTTGTTTTAACCTATATGTAGTTCTTTTGTATTTAGGTTAACTTATGCATGTATTTGACATTATCATGAAACCTAGCCTCCTTTTCTTAATTCTCTCTTTATGTATTTTGAATTGTTTGACAGTTTTTTGACACCAATTATAGGTTTATCACAGTTTCTAAAGTGTTTTGATGGTATTGTGGGTCAAAAAGGTTAAAAAACAGGTTCTTATCTCAAAAATTCTTAAGCCCTAATTTCCAGCCAGTGTGGTGGCCAGAATCTGGGCGAGAGTAAACAACACGTCGTCTAATAATTTTTCTTCAAAAAAATATTGTTTGCCCCAAGTATAATGAAAAAAAAGGTCCAGACACACAAATCTACTAGGCAAGCCCACGTGTGGGCCCAACTTAATTGGGTCCGACCTTGCAGCACTTGATTTTTTTTGTCTTTTTTAATTTTTTATTATTTGTATAAAAAAAAGTAATATTTAAATTAATACTCATTTTTTTTATGTTTTATGTAGATAAAATATATTTTTGAAAATAAAAATTTTTACTTTCAAATAATGTTTCTAATATATGTAGTCATGCATCATATTTTTATTTTATTCAGTTAGTTTAATGTGTGTTTTTTATTGTTATCATTTGATTGAGTAAACAAAATAACAAACAAAGCATAACATATTGCTTGAACATAAACAGCGTGACTCTTTGACTGTAAATCCTCTTACTGTTCACCCTCTCACAATTAACTATAGATTATAATAGTGCTTTTTTGACCATTTTTAAATTTTGGTTCTAATTTGTTTTTCCTTGCAAAATCAAGCCATTTTTTGCACCCAATTTCATGTTTGTTTTAGGAAAGAAAAGGACAGGAGTAAAAAAACTCAAAAGGCTTAGATGGTTCTTTATAATTTATTTGAAAAATATATTTTATATTTAAAGTTAAAAGATATGGGGGAAACATTGTTTCTCTTCACTCATTAGCATTGTGAGTTACAGTAGTAATCAACATTTTATTTTTATTTTAACCTTTTTTTCCTTTGCTTATTTTTTTTCTTCTAATTTGATCCTTGCATTATGTGTTTATTGGTATTTAAAGTTCAGAATTTATTTTAATTTACCTTTTATACTGGTTGAGGAATAAACTGCATGATTTTATTCTTCAATCTTCATCTTAATTTTTTGGATTTGTCTCTTAATTTGCCTTTTATTTGGTTTGTTTAATAGTTGATGATTTATTTTTGTTCTTGTATGATTAAATACACAATAGTTTAAAAAATAAATTAGTTAATAATCTCACTTGAGTCCATTACCCAGTTTGTAGGTTTAAAGTTTTGACCAGGATTACCTAATTAACTGATTTGACGAGTTTTCTCACCAAACCTTATATGTTTTTTCTTTAAAAAAAAAAAAAGTTATGCCATGTTTTTATCAGTCATACAAGTTGTCTTTAAACCCATTAAATTGATTAACTCACATGGGGTCAGCTCTCACATTATTTAATTAAAATCTTGAGCTAAGCATAAAGTTGGATTAATATGTTTTAAGATCAAAGTGCTTTATTAGATTTAGTGGTACTACTAGAAAATCTTTATTCGCTTAATATTTTGTTAAGTTTATAAAAAAAAAGAAAAAAATATAGTTTGGCCCACAATGAAGCGTGGGGACTTGTTTAATGTATACTCTATATCATGTGTTATGGTTGTTGTTCTTTTTCAGTTGTACCACTATATGAATTAGAATCTCAAAGAAGAATCAGAAAAGTAACAATGAAGTTTCTAGGCTTTGTTACATGTACATATATGATAGGCTGGATGCTCTCCTAGAAAATGGTTCTTAAGCTCCTTATGCCATATAATTCTTGTGTACACAGAAACCATTTATCAATATGAATGTAAGATACCTGATTTCACAACATACCTTTCCGGTCAATGTAATTTTTGCACAAGAGGGGTTCTCAGGGTCTTTCTTTCCACAAGTTGTTAAAGGATACTCGCTGACAGTAAATGAAGACCTCTGGTCTTGTAATGCATTTTTCGCAGTTGGATCGAGAGTTGTCAAATAAAAGTATGGGATGCCACTACCTTCTCTAGGTAGTCCATCGCTAAATGAAACAACATTCCTGAAAGCACAGAACGATGCATCAGAGCATGAGAATCACAAGTAAATCCAGAAATCGATAGACATGGGAGAAAAACTACTCAATGATTTTTAGTCCAAGAAATGTGACTGCGTCTCACCACAACTGAATTATATATAAAAAAAGAGTATCACCAAAGTTGCCAATCTTAAATAAAAATGAAAAGGTACGGAAATATAAAAATGTTCTGTTTATTTTGTTTCTAACATGTGTATGATTATAACAGGATTGTTACCAGAGGACAAAACAAAAAGATGGTTTTACTTGTATTGGTAGAGAGAAAAGGAAAACCTAGTTTTTATCATTTAATGGAGAAAAGGCACAAAGAAAATCCAGCAAATGTGTGATCAAATGGAAAAGCAAAGGTATAAAACGCTTATGAATGGGTCAATATGACCAAAATGATTGGCAATCACCAGCAGACTTGTGTCCTTCAAGTATGAGTTGAGACAATCTCAAGTCAAACAATTAATTTTAGTAACAGGATCTTATAATTGCACTAGCAGAAGACCTAAATAAATCAAAGCCCCTCCAAAATATTTGAACCTTTTGCAGTCAGTTTGTCTCTTGAATTGTTAGAATAAAAAATAAGTCTCATGATACCATTACATTCTCAGGCAAGAATCCTACCAGCACAAAAGTTTCAAAATTGTTACAAACAAGCACCAACTAATGGCTATATGTTCTCAAAACGTCTCAGATCTCCTTACTATTATTATCTGTTCTGGTTCAGTTTGTGTCGGGTTTTATTCATATGTTTTTCAAGCAAGGAGAGCTGTGCTATTTTTTTCGCACCAGCCTTGGGGTCTCGACCCTCAAGATTGCAAAGGCCTTTACATTTGAGTGTAGCCATCTGAGACCTTTTGAGAACATATAGCCATTCGTTGGTGCTTGTTTTTAACATTTCCAAACTTTTGTGTTGGTAGGATTCAAACTCTCTCCATAGCAAAAGAAATGGCAAAACATACCCAAATGGTGCTCCTCCCAGATCACTTGAAAGGGTACTGGAACCAAAAAAAGAAAATCACAATCAGAAATTGTCAAAAGCCAAACCAAATCAAAATAAGCACCTAAAGATTAAAAATGTAATCAGCACAAGCAGTAAGGCAAATGATAAATAAGGAAAAAAATCCAACTGAAATAAACTTAAGTACATAGGAAGTGAGGGGGAGAGAGGACATACTTTAAGACACCCCAAGAATTTTGAGAGACCAGCCAACGAGCTGATGCAACAGCATCATTGGGATCAGGTTTTTTGATTAATAATAACCTTCCCTGCACAGAATCTTGAAAACCGACCAGGAGGAAGAAGAAAGCATAGAAACAGTTAGCACGGCTTCTGGTATTCATTCTTTGAAGGGGGAAAACCAAGACGAAGACCTTCTGCACAGTGACTGCTCTATAATTATATACAAAAGAAAAGAAAAGGAAGAAGAAGAGAAGAAAAGAAAAGAAAACGGGAAACCAAATAACTCGTTGCTGATGATAAGATGTTTATTTTTTGTCTTTAAATTATTACCACATAGGACAAGAAATAAAATGGAAAAGACTTTTTTACCCTTGATAACCATTAATAATTAAAAGTATGATTGGGAATGTTTTTTAAAATGATTTTTTAAAAACAATATATTAAAATAATTTTTTTTAATTTAACAAAAAATAATTTAATATTAATATATTTTATCTATAAAATATTAAAAAATTTTAATTTAAAATAAAAAAATTCAAGTAAAAGCATTTTGAAAATATATTGTAAAACACCTCGTGGACACCTGATCATCCGAGGTTTGATTTGAAAAGGGCAAAATGGATATTCGGATAGCGATCATTTTTATTAGAACGGAACGGTAGCGTTTTCTATCATAGAAGATAGTCCGGGGCTTGAGGATAGCCGGGACCTTCCTTAACAAGGCTTCTGGCATTCCATCTTCTAACAGCAAAACCAAAGAAAATCATCTTCTAACAGCAAAACTCTGCTACGTGTTCATATACCAAAAAAAAAAAAAAGGGAAACGAAAGAATTTGAAGATATCTTCGGAGTAGCTTATGCTTCCTCTGAAACTAGGTTCTGTTTTGAACGGTATTAAGAGGGCATCTTCACATTAATCTAATATATTAAGAGGAGTTTAATGAGATTTTTCTTAATGCTGATGATTTTAAGGATAATATTTGATAGGATCAATACAACAGATACAACGCAGTCCTCAGCTTAATCTTTCTCTGATAAGCCCTTCAACTGATCCAGTTAAAATAAATGCTGATACCAATAGGCAAATCATGCTGAAGGCTCGAAGCATGATCCACTTAGTAGACCATGCTTCAACATTCCTTTGCTTGAAGTACATCTCCACAGGGAAATATATAGTTAAGGTCCACAACTTCAATCCTCCTAACAGTCCAATAATCTGGTTGAAGTAAGGAAAGATCATTGCAATTGTCGTTGTTGATGCGACATAGATGGTTCGGAAACATAGCCTGAAGAGGTTTAGTTGAAAAGCTGGCAACCATGGCAATCTGCAGGTAAAATTCTTAGTTACAACTCTGCTGTTTGGGGAGCTCTCAGCAATCCATTTCTCAATGTTTGCAAATACTGGTTGAGTGGAAACCTGCCAATACATTATAAATGAAATTTGCAAGAAATTATTAGGTACACCCGGAGTTCATTGAGGCTCCAGATGCACTGAATAATGATTGCAACAGACAATTACCTGATAGCCACCAACTAAATGAAGCACGATACAAGCATTAGCAAGATCAACAAGCCAATATGATTCGTAAGAATCAAACCCTGTCAAGAGGTTCCCTGGCGTGTTTTCTCCAAAAGCTGCATAGCCAAAGCTTCCACAGCAGAGGTAGAAAAATGTTGTAGCAATGAATGCTATTATCGAGGCCTTCTTCATGGTCTTGTTTTCTGATGGAGGTGATTTTAAAGTATCCTTCATGCATGTTTTTCAAGTTCCACCATTCCTTTAGTGTCTGACAATGTTTTTCCCTGAGGAAAAAATGTAGATTTAGAATCAAAATTCATACCTGTATTTCTAAAGCAATCAAGGTGTACGGGTAGGCATATGCAATATCCCCAAGTGCTTGAGATATTTTCCAGACTTTATCAGCTGTGCTATTAGCTGAGACTCCTGCAATCCCACCCTTTACATATCCATTTTCTGCAAGTTCAGTCACAAGACATTTTTTTGGTACAGAACCAAGCAAGGATTCAAAGTAACATGATCTTGGACATAATTAAGATCTGTAAGGAAAACCCACTAGTTAATATTCACTAGCTAGCTAGTACTCTGTTCGTACCTATTATTTGTGCAAAACCAAGTACAGATCCAATAGAGGCATAGCTGACAGACATGATTGCCGCAAAAATTGATAGCCATAGTATGTGATGGAAATCTGGTATCTGAGACAATATAACCTGGACAGCTCCAAATAGTAGCATAAACAAGTTGCTAGCGTCACCCTGTTCAGCTTCATGTCCATCTTTGTGGTAACTGTTCGATTTCTGAATTGCCCTTCATTAGAAAATTTAATGGTACTTTTATGAAACTGTGTTTCATTAACTTTGACGATTATTTTTTCACAAGTTCAATGACATTGAAAATTATATGGCAATGCAAAATGAGATAAAGGGAGCATTGATAATGAATTTGGGATTTGAGAGTGGCTGAACAGTATACCTCAAGCTGATAGCAGTGGTAACAGTATAAGCAATTCCTGTCCCATAAAAGCTTATTTTTGTAAGGATGCTGCTTATGAATCCATTCCTTTCCCCTGCATCCATGTCAAGAACCATCCGTTAAATATTTTTATCATGATATTGGGTTATTATACTCGTAATTAGAAGCATCGAATCCCTTGGTTTGCGAAATATTTTTTAGAAAATGTTAATTTGACCAGATATTTTTGTGAAATTAAATTTTCCTAAAAGAAATCTCCTGCACCAAATTAATGGACGCTGTCAAATGGTTTATAAAATATAAATCAAGAATTTCCAGGAAGCAACTCACTAATCATCATCTACTAAGTACTAAGTACTTAGTTCTATATTCCGGGTGACATTTCACCAAGAAATATATTCTACAGCTAACTATAAGTCATCAGTAGAAAGTTATGGAAGGGATATTCTCTGCGTCTTACCTAAAGTCTCATGAACAGCTTCAAGGAAAGACCGGTTTCTTGTGGGACCAAATTCAGGATCAGGAGATCGATAGCAATCGCAGATAAGGAAAGTAGAAATAAGGGCGACTGAAGCAAAGAACAACATGGCTAAAGGTCCTGCAATCCATCCCAATTGAGCCATGCTCCATGCTAGTGATAGTATCCCTGACCCTATCACTCCTGTTATTATGTGTGCCACTGCTGTCCATACCGTCCCTTCAAAATTTATCATTATTTGGAGTTAGGTAAAAGAAAACACAGGATGTTTCCATATGATCACACCCTTGCTAAGCAAGAAAGAATCCCCGGAGATAAATCACTTTCTGTTTCATAGAATATGAATTCTACATGTCCTAGAAGATGATCTGAGAAGCAGCTCGGAAAAGATTGAAGAAATGGCGAGTGAAAAGACAAACCAGTTCTCTTGATGGTTGAGTTCGATGGAAGAGAACAGTCCAACAGAGGTGCCTCTTGTTCTCCAGCTTCTGCTCCCATGTCCAGCTACCAGCAGAATATTCACAGCTTGTCAGGAATCCAATCCATAGGCTGCAAGCAAAGTATGGTTTGTTGTATTTTAATTGGTTTCCTTTCCAGACATTGACGTTTAGTTTCCAGGAGTGCTCTCTTGTCACACACGCACTTTCCAGGGACGACTTTGTTACTGAGTTATCTTGTTGAAAGCTAGACTGGGAACCACGCAACGATGTGGCCGATAGTGTTTTTGAAAGAAACAAGAAACTTTTGATATATAAGTTATTAATGTATTATATCCACTATAATTAAGTAATTTAATTTAAATGAAAAACAACACTAGAAATTAAACTGTAAAAAATTATAAAATCCTCAAAAGACAACCTCATTCATTTTCCTAATTTAAATCCAATAAATTTTAAAATACGATGAAAAATCAAGAAGCTCAATTCTAAATTAACTCAATGTTTAAGGATTAAATTGAGTGTATAACACACAAAATTAAAAAAAAAATCAGTGAGGAAAAAAATAAAAACAAAATTTGATATAAAAAAATGATTGAGGGTGAAATCACCAAAAAAATTATATAGTAATTAAATAGTAATTAATTTTTATTAAAATTAAAATAACAGGGACTAAGACAAATTTAAAAAACCAAATGAGGATGAAATTAAAAAAAAAATCATGAGCTATTTCAAATAAAAGAAATACCAACCAAAAGATTGGGGATTAATTTTTAAAAGAAAACTTAAAAAAACTAAAATGAGGGTGAAATTGAAATAAATTATAGTTTTCATAATTAATTTAAAATAAAACAAATATCAACCAAAAGATAAGATAAGAGTTGATTTGAAAAATGAAAAGGCAGTTGTCAAAGTGGCTTACAAATGCCCAACACGCATCACGTGTGTTTTTTAAGTCCCTTTAATTTTATTAAAAGACAACTTTACCCCACATGAAAAATGCTCTTCGATTGGATCTAAGGCATTAAAAATTAAAACCTAAAAGCAAGGAGGTATTTTAATTAATTATTTTATTGTGCACTTTATAAAAAAAAGATAAGATGAAAACACCCCTCCTAGCTAGCTATAATATTTTTGAATATAAGATTAAATTAATTATTTTATTGTGCACTTTATAAGAAAAAATATTAATCTACCATTTAATGGCACCAAATAATGCATTAATCTTAATGGTTTTATGATAATTTATTGCATTATTATAAAATAAATATTCATTTTGCCTTCGATGAATTTAAAAATATCAAGATGATCTAATTAAAAAGACAATCGATCATTTAATCTCCGACCATAAATTTATTTTCGAAGGTAAAATGATAAATTTATTGTTCTCATCCACAACTAAATATATTTAGAGGAACAATGAGTTCTTTACCACCTCTTTTAATTCTTTTCAACATCTATAAATAACAAATAAATAAATCATATCCTCAAAACCAATTCAAATATTTTTCATCTATAAGATCTTGAATAAAAATTTCGTAAGAAACTCTTACAAAGCTATTAATTCTTTAGTCAAAACCCTTTATTCTTATTAATTTAAATTCAATTGTAATGTAGTAGTTTTTTTTTTAAATAAATATTTTTTATGTTGTTAACTTTATATTTTTTATTTTATATTATTATGTGTATTTATTTATTTTTATAAGAGGAAATGTTTTTCAGTTTATTTTATTCATTATTAATACGGTTTTTAAATTTTTCTTATAATAGCTTTTGGCAAGTTATCATGACTCGATTCCAGAAACTATGACCAACATATAGACAAAGTTCCTCTTGAAGTTCCTTATCCATACAAACTCAGATGTACATATATAGTTTTTCTAATTAGCTTAATTAGAGCTTTATGCAGTATTTAATATCATAAATAAGTTCAACATAGATTTACATTGTAAGCTATGTATCCGATACAAAATATTTTATTTTCTTCAAAATTTACAAAGACTAGAACGAATTTCTATTTAAAAAAATACAAAAAAATATCCTGTTTTCATGCATCCAATCGTATTTGAAAGTTTATGGAGCATATTTTTGTAAAAAAAAAATATTGTTTTCATGTTTTAAAAATACAAAAAATAAATATTATAATTAATCTATGATTATCCGTAATTGTTTAGCTAAAATGTTAAAGATCTTTCACCAGTTAGAAATTAATATTCCAAGTATTAAGATTTAGCTATAAATGTTAATATTTAACTACACCATAAATTACACTCACTTGAAATAAAATGAAATGAAAAAAAGAAGATCGAGGTCAGCCTGTACAAAGACTTGCTGAACTGTCCTGACCGCAAAGATTGAGGTTTCAGGCAATGTCTATTTAATAATAGCTTAATTAAGTGTTTGGGAGGGTGGTTGCGGTAATTTTTAAAAATATTTTTCGTGCTGAAATGTATCAAAATAATATATTTTTTTTTTTTTAAATTATTTTTGACATCAGCACATTAAAATGATCCAAAAACATTAAAACTTTTTTTATTTAAAATACAAAAAAAAAATTTAATTAAAAATTGCAACATAACGGGTAAAACACGGCGCCAAACAATTTCTAAGTTTCATGTAAATGTTTTCTCTGTGAACCACCACTAACAAAATCTTTCTCCAAGCCCTGAACAAAACAAAAAGAAAAGAAATCAGATTTTAATTTCCCCTGTAATTCCACATGCTGAGCACATCTGTCACACGAAAGCCTTCATTCTTCCATTCTAGTTCTGCCCACGCTAGGCCCAACACTTAGACGATATGTTCTGGGCTCTGATACCAATCAGGTCCAATGACTGACTCGCTAACTCACAAGCAAACTCACCCAACAACACTCTGGCTGGCCCCAGCTCCACATTGCTGCTAGCCCACCTCTTTATTGCCGTGTAAGAAAAGGTGGGAGAGACTTGAGGCCAGGACAATGGAAGCTCCCCAGCTGTATCCTGTGATAAAGCTCCTTAGCAAAGAAGCATATCAAGATAGCGATACAAGCAAGAAACTTGGAAGCATACTGTACAAAGCTCGTATCTTTGCATAGAAGACTACGTGGGGGAAAAAAGTGCATATAAGGTAATGAGAACTGTAATCTCTTCACTACTCAAAATACTCCTGTTTTATATTTCAATGGCAACTCCAGATCCGATCCAAGAAACCTACCTCCAGTGCCTTTCTACTCATTCTTTAACCTCCACGCCAATCTCTGAGGTCACATATTTCCCCAGCAATCCTAACTACTTGTCAGTTTTGAATTCCTATATCAGAAACCTTGTGTTCACATCTCCCACAACACCAAAACCTTTGTTCATTGTAACCCCCACTCATGTTTCTCACATCCAGGCATCAATCATCTGTTCCAAGATTCATGGTCTTGAAGTCAGAATCCGCAGCGGAGGCCATGATTATGATGGTCTTTCTTATGTGTCAACTGTGCCATTTATCATGGTTGACTTGTTCAACATGAGGTCTGTTAGTGTTGACATAGAAGATGAGAGTGCTTGGGTGGAGTCAGGTGCTACACTAGGGGAAGTTTATTATAGAATTTCAGAAAAGAGCAAGCTTTATGGCTACCCTGCTGGAGTTTGTCCGACAGTCGGTGTTGGAGGCCATTTAAGTGGAGGTGGGTATGGTAACTTGATGAGGAAACATGGTTTGTCCGTTGATAATATTCTTGATGCAGTACTAGTTGACGCTAATGGGAATGTTTTGGACAGAGAAGCGATGGGGGAGGATCTTTTCTGGGCTATTAGAGGAGGTGGTGGAGCTAGTTTTGGAATCATTGTTTCATGGAAAATTAAGCTAGTTCAAGTCCCTGAAGTTGTCACTGTTTTTAGAGTTGAAAGGACATTGGAAGAAGGTGCATCGGATATTGTGTATCAATGGCAGCATATTGCTGATAAAATCGATGAAGATCTATTTATAAGGGTGGTCCTGAATCCAGTTACTAGGAAGGGGCAAGTGACAATCAAGGCCAAATTCAATGCTTTGTTTCTAGGAAATGCACAAAGACTTGTTTCCCTAATGGATGACCAATTTCCTGGATTGGGATTATTGTCCAAGGACTGCAAAGAAATGAGCTGGATTGAGTCGGTGTTGTTTTGGTCCAATTATCAAATGGGTACATCTACAGATGTTTTGCTTGAGAGACATTCAACAAAAGAGAAGTACTTGAAGAGGAAATCTGACTATGTGCAAGAGCCTATTTCGAAGACTGATCTTGAGGGAATATGGGAGAAAATGATCCAGCTGCGAAAGCCGGTATTGACATTCAATCCTTATGGAGGAAAAATGAGTGAAGTTTCAGAACTTGACACTCCATTTCCACATAGAGCAGGGAACATTTACAAAATCCAGTATGCAGCAAGTTGGAAAGAAGAAGGTGTTGAAGCTGTGGATCACAATTTGGATCTTATCAGAAAGCTTTACGATTACATGACTCCTTTTGTGTCAAACTCACCCAGATGTTCATATCTAAACTATAGAGATATTGATCTGGGTATCAATGAAATTGGCAATGCTAGTTATGAGCAAGCTAGTGATTGGGGTACCAAGTATTTCAAAGGCAATTTTGACAGGTTGGTGCGAGTAAAGACCACGGTAGATCCTGAGAATTTCTTTAGGTATGAACAAAGCATCCCGTCCCTTGAAGCTGCTTCTTGGAAGAATAGAATGGCAGAGTGAGTAAGATGCCCATTTAAACAAAAAAAAAAAGGGGCCTTTAATAGCTTCTTTGAAGTATTTTATATTTATCACGGATCAAAGAGAGGGACCTCCATTCTTTTCTCTGTCGAAGTTGTCCTCTTGTATTGGCTGTCACAGATATGTAGTTTCTGTGTAATTTGCTCTGTATTATTCTTGATTTACAAAGGAAGAATTCATTCCTCTAAATACATGTAATAATTCTTAATTTACAGTCTATAATTTTTAATTTATAGTCCATAATAAATACAAGATTTTCTTTTATAATTGAGTTGTCATATTCTTGCCATATATACCCTCAAATTGATGTTGGCTGATCAAGAAGCATTAATTTGTCAATCATGAATTGATGTTGAGCCCGTGACAAGGTCTTTGTAAAAACATTAGCCGTCTAATGCTTGGTGGAAATATGAGGAATTGTAAGAATATTATGATCAAGAGCTTCATGAATGTAGTGATAATCAACTTCAATATGTTTGGTGTGTTCATGAAACACGGGATTAGTAGCAATTTGAATAGCACTTGTGTTATTAGCATGAAGAGGTGTAGGAGTGTGCTAAGGAAAACCAAGTTCATGTAGCAAACCCTGGAACCACATAATTTCAGAACATGCGAAGGACATAACTCGATACTCAGATTCTGTGGAAGATTTTGATATTCGGTCTTGCTTTTTACTCTTCCATGAAATTAAAGCATTTCCAAGAAATATACACCACCCAGTAACAGATTGACGTGTATTCATGCACCCTACCCAATCTGCATCACTATAACCTTTTAATTGTAATGAACTGTTAACAGGAAAAAAAAATCCTCACCTAGATGTACCCTTAAGATAGCAAAGAATTCTTCAGACAGTGGCCAAATGAGGTTGACTAGGAGCCTGTAAAAACTGACTGACTTGTTATGTTGCAAAAGAAATATTTGGCCGAGTAATGGTTAGATAATTCAAATTGCCCACCAATTACTTGTATATGAAGGGATCAGGTAACAGGTCACCATCATTTTGACAAAGTTTTAAATTAATCTCGAGAGGTATAAGAACGTTATTCCTCAATTTAAGACCGCCCAAGAGAAGAATCTCTTGGGTGTATTTGTGCTGATGTAAAAAAATCCATTAGGCATAGAGTGCACCAAACCATGGAAATATTGAAGGTGTCCCAAATCCTTCATAAATTCATTGTTAAGAGAACGCTGTAAATCCTCAATGAGTGGAATGTTAGATCTTGTAATGATAATATCATCCCAATATACTAGAAGAGCAGCAATGCCAGTAGCAGTTTGTTGAAGAAACAGAGAGAAATCATATTGGCTATGAATAAATTTAATTTTCAAAAGAGTAGTGCGGAATTTTTCAAATCATGCTCGGGGTGCCTGTTTTAGACTATACAAAGATCATTTCAACCACCAAACTTTATCAGATGAGTGAGTAAATATAACAAAAGGAGAAGTCATATAAATATTCTCTTTCAGATCTCCATGTAAAAATGCATTTTACATCCATTTGACGAAGCGACCATTTCTTGGAAGCAGCAATTGCCATAAGGGTTCATATGGTAGTCATTTTAACAACATGTGCAAATGTCTCCTCGTAATTAATACCATATGCCTGACAATTTTCAAGAGCCACCAATCGTGTTTTCTACCGTTCCACTAACCCATTAGGTTGGAATTTAATAGTATTGTAGGGTTTTGAAACTTTGAATAGAAAAGGAATTTTAGAGTTTTGAAACTTTGAATAAAAAAGGCATTAATGCCCTTGATGGCTTAAGATTAGGTATAAATAAATTAAGGGTATAGTAGTAACTTGTAAAATATAAATAGAAAAAGAATTAAGAGAAGTAATCTAAAAATTTGAGAGAGAAGAGAAATGGAAGAGAGAAGAAGATGAGGAAGGAGGAGAAATAAGTATTAAGGTAATGTGTATGTATTATTATATAAAAATATTGTTTATTATTAAGTTTTTGCTTGTATTGATGATTAGGATTTGTAGATTTTATTTGGGTTTGATTGATGAATGGATTGAAATGTTAAGGGTTTAATGTGTTTGAGTAATGATTAATAGGTTTGATTGCAGATAATTTTGAAGTTATTTGATATGTTTGGTGTAATAAAATATTGATAAATAGTGAAAAACCCTTGCTGGAATTCTGGGCTAGAGGTTGAAGATGATGAAAATTCATTTTGGTCCTTTTGGTGGAAATTACAGTTTAGTCCCCCAACTTTGGAAAATTACAGTTTAGTCCCTAAACTTTGGGAAATTGAATTTTGGTCCCTGAAGTGAAATTTGAGGTTCTTACAGAATTGAGGATGAATTATGGACAAGATTTCAATATAGCTATGAATTTATGAAGTGTTCAATTTAGACATTTAATTGGATAAAATTACAATTTGACCCTAAAAATATAAGAAAATTATAGAAGGGTCCTTAGATGAAATATAAGTATTGCAAATTGGTTTGATGTATAATTGAAGCATATTTGATGAATTATTATCAATTTTACGAATTGTGTATTTTGAATTAGAGTTCGGAAGAAACCGTTGTTTTAGGTTTTGCGAAAAATAGATAGTTTAATTCGAAACATATAGGATTATGAATTAAACTCTTAGATACATTTATTAAAGAGATTTTAATTATTTTGAGTCATTTTTGAGTGTTTTCAGTATTTTTCTTTTATATATTCAGATAATCCTGATATTCTACCCATGATACATCAGTAGAATTTCGTCAATATCCTGCTTTTGAATTTTGATCGCTTTTGAGTCAGGTGAGTGAATAATATTTAATATGCATGAGAAATATTATAAATACTTGATTTGCTAGTATTTGGATTATGCTTCTTGATAATATATACGTTAATTACTATTCTTGTTAATCAATTGTTGAATATACGTTCTTGATATGAGTCAATATTTACTTGTGAATTGATAGCTCCTCATTTGATTGATGTCATTAGTTGAGCCTTTGAGATATGAATATGTATATTTGATTATGACACACACACACACACACACACCTACAATATGTCAGTCAGAATACCCATGCTAACAGGAAAATATTAGTCTTTGTGCACATCATATTTGAAATCCTAATTGGTCGGGGGAGTCACCAACCTGTGCGGACTAATCATTCCACAGTTCGGAGCCTCATGCTCATTGCATTATGATTTTTTGATGAGCTTTACCTATACATTCTTGTTATGACCTAATTGAGAAACCTTCTTGTATGAACTTCAAGCCAATTCAATAATATATTTCTCATTGCTATATTATCTCATATGTGTATATTGAATGTTATCTACTCACTGAGTTGTTGAACTCACCTCCTCATTATTTATTATTTTCAGGCTCGTAGCTTGTTGGTAGAATATTATCGTCGAAATCTCAGAACTTATTATTTTTGTTGTAATCGATATTTTTATTTTTATGTCTAGTTAGTGCTCCTCTATTATAACAAGATTATTCAACTTTTGTATTAAGACATTCAGATTATATTATAAAGTCTAGTTTGTTATTTACGCTGCATTGAACTCTGAATATGAATGATAAGTTTGTCTGTAAGTTTAGGTTCGTATAAGTATGAAACCTTGGAGGAGGACCATGCCTATGTGTCGGTCATGGATCCAGGAATCGGGTCGTGACAAGTATATACCCATTTGCAGCTAATTGGTTTAATTCTGGGGGGATAAAAAACAATATCCCATGTGTGATTATCCTAAAACGCCTGAAGTTCATTTGTCATGGCCTGTTGCCAGCATTCTTGGGTAGAAGCCTGCGCATAAGTCTTAGGCACAAAACCATTATCAATAGTAGTTGTTGAATATCCATACTTGTTTGGAGCACGTGAAACTCGAGTTGATCGTCTTAGTTGAGGGGCATGATCAAATGTTGGTTCCGTGTCATATGGGGCAAAGTGGATGGTGGATGACATCTTTGATATACAATTCCTGGCTAAAAATATTCAAAGGCATAAGATGAACTATCATCATCAAATGTAGGAAGCTTGATAGGAGTGGATTTTGTAAAGGGACAATAAGGGAAAAAAATCTGATTTTCAAAGAAAATCACATTTCGAGAAATATGAATTTTATGAGCATTCATGACACACAAACCCTTTATGAGAATTATTGTATCCTAGAAAAGTACAGCGAGCAGCTTGGGCTGAAAGTTTATTACGTTCAATAAATGATAAGTGAACAAAACAGACACACCCAAAAACATGGAGAGAATCATACTCAGGAATAACACCAAATAAAATAGAGTATGGAGATGCAAATTTTAGAACCTGGGAAGGCAAACGATTAATTAGATGAACGGCTATCGACAGAGCCTTTACCCAAAATCGAGTAGGTACTGAAGAATCAATTAATAACGTGCAAACAATATCTAAAAGATGACGATTCTTATGCTTAGCAACTCCATTTTGTTGCAGAGTGTAAAGACAAGATTTTTGAGAGAGAATCCCTTTGTTTTTGAGATATTCCTGAAATTTTTTGGACACATATCCCCCCCAAAGTCAGATCGTAGAATTTTAATATGAGCAGAAAATTGATTTCAACAAATACAACGAAAGCCTGAAATGTTGAGAACACATCAGCCTTAGACAGGTGAAAACATATCCAAGTGAAACAACTGAAATCATCAATAAATGTGACAAAATATTTATATTAAGCATGAGAGAGAACAGGGTTCATGCCCCACACATCAGTATGAATAATGTCAAAACATTTAGAAGCACGACTAACATGTGAAGGAAATGATAATACTTTGTTTTTTCCTAATTTGCAAGAACTATAATCCAAAAATTACGTTGAAAAATAATTTTTATTCCCCAAATATACATGTTTCATAAGATGAGTCAATACAATAAATTAGGATGCCCCAATTTCTTATACCAAAAATGAGAATTATTAATAACAGTACAATGAGCACATGAATTAACACTAGGAATAGAAAATTGCATTGGAAATAAATGTCCCACTTTAAGCCCCTTTGTGATCACCTTCCCCGACACTTGATCCTGCACTCAACAACCATTATGATGAAATTAAATTTTACAGTTATTTTCTACCATTTTCCCAACATAAATTAAACTTGTAGATAATTTCGATGACACAAAAATATTTTCAAAATGAGACCCCAAATTACCAATTGATGAAATTAAAAGATTATCACCATTTGCTACCTGTATATGCTGATTACCAATGTATTTTCACATATTATGCAACCCATTTTCACTGTTGTTCATGTGATTTGATGTTGTCGAATCCATTAACCATTGTTTATTATGTGTTGAATCCAAGGTAAGATTAAGTTTATAATTCTTACTTGAAATCCCAAGTGTAGAGAAGGCAGATATTATCATCTGTTGCATCACCTTGAGAGTAAGAGTGCCTAACAAAGAACTCACTAACGATGAGGATGCTGGTGCCAACAGTGAGGACACGACTGCAGCAGCCATGGAAGCAACCCCCAATTTCAATTGTACAGAAAATTCTTGTCGATTTTATGGTCACAGTCAACATTCCTTGATTACATGCTCTTTTTCTTACAATAATTGCAGAATTGCTTGCTGCAATGTGCCCTAATTCCTTGCAATTAAAACATTACACACCCACACTTCTTTGTCGTCCCTTTTCTTGAGCCATGCAAGCCACATTCATCTCTGTGATAGTTTTCTGAGTCAACTCGTGTTGAGTGGCGAGTCATTGTTCTTCCCGTAATAATTCCTCCAAACATTCATCCAAAGTGGGCACTGGACTTCGGTTGATTAAGCTAGTTCTTACGGCCTCAAATTCTGGCCGGAGCTTCATCAAGATTGGTCCCTTTAGCTCTCAACATGAACCAGGTAAAGTGCTTCTAAACTCTCATTTGGTATTTTAGAGTAAATTATGCCAGTATATTCACTCCATAGGTTCAGAAATCCAACATAGAATTGTTTAATTGAGAGGTTACCTTGTTTGTAATTAGCAATACCCATTTTGATTTGAAATTTTTGATCCAAATTGTTCTGGGAATAGATGCGTCAAAAGTAGTCCTAAATCTCCTTCCCTGTGCCAAACAATCAAAGGTTGTTGATCATATGGGGTTCAACAGACCCCAGTATCCAAGAGACAATTTTCGCATCCTTGGTAGCCCATAGACTCAGCTCCTATGGATCAGTTGATGCTGGTGAAGATCCATCAAGATGCCCCCCATAATTCCTTCCCTTTAACAAACATTCGAAACCGAAACTCCTAACTAGTATAGTTTTGCTATTGAATCAAGTAAGAAAAACCTCTTCAGACATCCTAGGAACCCAAAAAAATCACCAAATATTGATGAATTCAGTATGTAAACTAAAGAAAATCGAAGGACTTGATCAAATTTATTGGCTCTAATACCATGTCACAAATATGTAGTTTTTGTGTAATTTGCTCTGTATTTTTCTTGATTTACAAAGGAGGAACTCAATCCTCTAAATACATATAATAATCCCTAATTTACAGTTTGTAATCCCTAATTTGTAGTCCATAATGAATATAAGATTTTCTGTTTCAATTGAGTTGCCATATATTGTTGATATTCTTGCCATATATACTGACATAGGCTATAGGATTTCGGTGCTCTATAGTATACCACGTAAAATATTGTTTCACAGTATCAGAAAGAAAGATTGTCTAATGTTTTTATTCATTATCAAATGTAACAGATTCAATATTTCCTTTCAGAGGCTTGGATATGATGGTTCACGTTTTCTTTTCAGTTCAAGGTAATTCATGATGAGGTTTTATGGCTCAAATCTTCTACTGTGTCAATAACATGGTATCATAAGTTTAAATGGAGGATTTCACTAGTTTGTAGTGCTCACCAACTTTCCAGAAAACCGCGCACTTCTCGATATTAATTTTCTTTAATGTCCATTGATGGTAAAAATTTTAGTTGCCTTCTAGCAAGCAAGGAATCTGCATCCTTATATTAGAGCAGGAAAGGAACACGAGGCATAATAATCTCATCTTCCAAAATAATATATGATTACTGTAGTCAATTGGCAGAAATAACTCAGTAAGATCAGTCTCTCAGCCAAGTTTAGCACTTATAATTCCCTCAATTGACCCAATTAAGCCCACTATCGTTACAAGCAAGCAAAAAAAGCTAAATGTTCTAAGAACAATCCATTTTCTTGTCCAAGCACCTATTTTCTTCTGCACGAAGTACATTTCCACAGGAAAATATATAGCCAGAGGCCAAAAGTTCAAGGCTCCAAGCACTCCCAAAACTTGGTTGAAGTATGGGAAGACTATTGCAAGGGCAGTAGTGGATACGACATATGCAGTTCGGAAACACAGCCGGAAAATATTGATATGGAGAGGAGGAAATAATGGAAGTTTGAAGGTGTGAAAGTTATTCACAAAACCACTGCTTGGAAATTTTCTTCTGAACCAACTTTCAATAAATGCAAACACGGGCTGGCTATATATCTGCAAACAGGACATAAGAAAATGCATAAACCATGAGCAAAGTGATCGATTTTATCAATATTCATAGATTTCTCAAATTTTCAGAGAAAGCTCTATGCTTTCTGAAAAGCATCTTGATGATATGATGGCATTCAGAAATTCATAATGCTGAAATAATAGTTTTGTTCGTAACAGAAAAATCAGATCCTCAAAAAAGTTGCAAATGTTATTTTACTGTTGTTTTAAGAAGGAAAGCAAACTAGTACCTGATATCCTCCCACCAAATGAAGAACAACGCAAGCATTTGCCAAATCGACGAGCCAATAGGGCTCGAAGAACCCAAACCCCGTCAAGAGATTTCCAGGTGTATCATTTCCGAAGGCTGCATATCCAAAGCATCCACAACATAGGTAAAAGAAAGTTGTGATAAATATTGAAATCATCGAGGCCTTCTTCATGGTCTTGTTCTCTGGTGGAGGTGACTTCAAAGTATCCTTCAAGCAAACGAATTGGTCAATTCACTTCAGTCCCCCAAAACTTGTTACTAGTTTCTGCAACGAAAGTGAATTCAGAAAAGTAGAAGCAAAACCTGTATCTCAAGCAGAATGATTGAGTATGGATAGGCGAAAGCAATGTCCCCTAGTGCTTCAAAGGCTAGCCATAACTTATTGGCAGTGGTGGAAGCTGAGACTCCAGTAATGCTTCCCTTAATCCTCCCATTTTCTGCAATTACACTAGTTTTAGAGATAAAGTAGCTGCTTCTCCTGATGGAATATCCATGTTTATATTACATACTAACTTTGGTTGCCAGAAGAAGAGTGATTCAAGGCTTTATGAAAAGTCACTAATCTCTCCAGACAGAAATTCACAAATTCTTAAGGTTTCCATTTTTTTAAATACACAGCCTCAGAAACACAATGGAGAATTGAGCTTTGAGAGCTGTTTGCCTTAAGTGACTCAAAAGATAGTCTTTCTAGCAGAGCATGATGTCTACAAACAGGAAGGAGGAACTGACCAGATTAGCAGCAATACCTATTACTTTTGCAACACCAAGTCCAAATCCAATGAAAGAGTAGGTAAAGGACATGATTGCTGCAATTACAGAGAGCCATCCCATGTTATGAAAATCCGGTATTTGTGACATTACTATCTGAACAGCTCCGAATAGCAGCATGTAGATGGTATCACCATATTCACATGAAGCTTTATGCCCTTCTCTATGGTAACAATTTGATCTTTGAATTGCTCTACATAAATAAATAAAAAACATATATTAATCACATACAAATACCCTTGTCATCAGCATGAAATGAACTAGCAATCCACAAGGAAAGAAAGATGGGAAAAGAACCAACAAAATACAGGTTATGGAGACAATAACATATTAAGACTTGATATTGCAAGGTAATTAATCCAGAACAGTCTCAAACGCAAGAGATAAAAAAGGGTGTAAGACACAGAATTCAGCAAGGAAGTACCTCATGCTAGTTGCAGTAGTAATAACACAAGCAACACCAGTCCCATACAAGCTCAGATATTGAAGCAAACCACAAAACCATGTCTGTGTTTTACCTGAACTATCACTACATCAAATTAGGAAGCAAATATCGCATATCCTAACTGGAAGGTAAACAGGGATTTACGAGACAAACTCAAAGGTAAAGGGCATGTGTTTAACTACCAAGATTTACTCTAACAGCTTGCATGTAAGAGTAGTTTCGTGTTCCGGTTACTGGGTCAGGGGACCTATAGCAATTGGAAAGGAGGAATGCAGAAACATAGGTGACAATCGCAAAGCAAAGAAAGGACACTGGCCCTGCTATCCAACCTAGCTGTGCTGTACCCCAAGCCAACGACAGAACTCCAGAGCTGATAACAGCAGTAATAATATGTGCCACGCAACTCCATAAGGTTCCTGGTTGAGTTTTCCAGAGGCACCAAATTCAAGATTGAATTGGGGGGGGGGGGGGGGGGGGGTGCAGCAAACTTTAAATGCATAAACTGTTTCCTTGGAAATTATTTTACCAGTTCTTAATGGAAGCCCATCATCATCAGAAGCAGCCATTTGCCAGTTCAAGAGGATGTTGGAGTTGGACTGAAATGATTATTCAATTGACGGCAGGAAATTATGTTCACTATAAGTTTTCTACAACCTGGATAGCCAAAATAAGGGGCTCAAGTACTCTTAAATATTCGGAACAGAACACAATAACTAGATACATGAACAAATGCAGATACACAATATGCCTTTCAAGAAAAAGTTTGAATTATTTGTTCACCTCCATCCCCTTGGAACCTAATTAATTTTTCCTTTTACTTCGCAGCTAGCATTTCTACAACAGTTGCATTAGATAAGAAAAATCCTTTGCTGGATTCTCTGTGGAGGAAGAGTGAAGCTATACTAAGCAGGTAATTCCATACAGTAGCTGGATACCTACTTATGAACGTAATAATACCAAGAAAGAGAAGCAACTTTGTATCCAAGGTGCAATTTGATCTCAGCTAAATGAAGAATTGCATTTGTGGTTATAACATTGATGAGATTATTTAATTTGAATGAGTCAATCATCAAGGATTGGTTTCTAATATCCCAGAGATCCTACTGGGTTGTTAAATGCACCAAGTTAACAGCTAGATGATATGTGAAAGAGGAACCAAAGATGAAAAGCATGGCATACTTCACCCTATGACTGCTTTCCTCTCTATTTGGAATTTTTTTAAAGCTATACTCTAGCTTATTTGCAGCCAAGAACTTCTGGAAGGCAACATTTAGGAAGGATAACATTACAGCTCGCAATAATGCACTGCAATTGGCAGTCATCTTCATGTTTCCATATTCATTGCCTTTTCATTAACTTCACATCCAACTTTACTAACTTTGTACGGAGTTTAACAGTATATGCATACATGACCAAAGAGGTGGGTGGCCAGTCTACTCTTATGACTATCAATGAAAGAATAACTGTCATTTCCATATTATCCAGTAAAAGTTATTTCCTCTTTCATCATAAAAAAGGTTAGCAACGCCTATTTAGTTTGGTGCTTGTTCCATCACAACCACCATTCCATGAATATTTCATTTTGATTTTTCCCCTTCCTTCTGCACTTCTGTAATTACCATGAAATCATGAATCAGGAGTTCAACTAAAAACTGGCAAGCATGACATAGTTAACACTTGCGGGGAAGCATGATTCTGATCACGGTATTCCAAAAAGTCATTTTTCCTGTAATTTTCACACCTACAATGATATCATATAAGACGTTAAATTTTCTAACCAGGAAAATGTTGGTTATTTCTCCTCTTAGAGGATTCTTCCATTTTCCTATCATACTTGAATTCACTTCCCTAATACTGGCAACATAAATGACAATATGGGAGAAGACATTTGTTCACATGCTGACAACTAGAAAGAGTTGGAAGGAAAGGACTAGGCCAAATTCTTGTTTGTAACTCAAAAATTCATCATCAATCAAGATTATACCAAACTCAAAATTAGGCTTCATGCATGTTTAACAAGTTTCTCAAAGAAGTCCATCAAATAGAAAATTAGGAAGAAAGCAAAGAAGGGTTGAAGTTTCATACCTTATGCTACTAGCAGAAGTGATGGTATAGGCAATTCCACACCCATATAAGCTCTCCTCTGCAAATATTCCACACACTATTTGGCTTCTATCTCCTGAATTTGATTTGTTTATGTTGTCAGAATTCTGAACTTACTACTTCATTAGAGGAAGAAAAAAACAACAGTAAAGAGTTCGAGTACAATAGAGGCCACCGATTGTTTAAGCAATCAATATGACTATAAACATATAAGACCATAATCCAATGTCTTAGTCAAGGATTGAGTGATTGGGTGTACTCCGTAACAAAAGTTGGAAAAGGGGATAAGTGTTTTGTATCATAGCCAACATAACACAGCAAACTATAAATGGATCAGAGGACAAAAACGTGTTTGATTAATGCATGATTGAAGGACGGAGACGAAGGCAGTGAATACTTTCATGTAAGCAAACTAATATATTTTATCTTCAAGTGCAGATAAGGGTTAGATATATGCATAAATAACTCGGAGTAGCTATCGGTCAAGATATAATTCAAGATCATTGCTGGTGGCTCACGATGATTTGCTAACGAACGAGAACCAACAATTTGAAGTTTGTGGATGGAACAAATCTATGTGTATATACACTCACCCAGATACAACTTCACAGCTTCCATGTAGGACCTGTTTCTGGTGGGGCCAAGTTCAGGATCAGGAAATCTATAGCAATCACAAAGAAGGTTTGTAGAAACTAGGGTGATAACTGCAAAAACTACCATGCATAGAGGACCTGCAATCCACCCTAGTTGAGCGATGCTCCATGCAAGTGACAGCACTCCTGCCCCTATCACTCCCGTTATAACATGTGCTGTTGCAGTCCATACGGTTCCTTCAAGTATTAAAAAAAAAACAATCAGCTCAATGAGAAAGGAGGTGGTTCCAGATTGCAGGAATCTCTTTTTTAATTTTCTTCATTATATGTACAATGAAACATCTTAATAATAAGGTCGTTGTAGTATAGTGGTGAGTATTCCCGCCTGTCACGCGGGTGACCCGGGTTCGATCCCCGGCAACGGCGTTTCTGTTTTATTTTCCTTTTCTTTTGTCTATCAAGCGAAAACAAGAAATTTCATGTGCCCCATTAGCAACCACCAATCAAACCCACTACACAACCCAACATGGAAACCCTTTTTTACAGATTCTTGGGGAAACCATTAACAAAAGAAGATAAAAACAAGCAAAGAAGCTAAACCCGAAAGCAGAATAATATGAATGATGACCATTTCTATCTGTCTCAACAATGTTGTCGAAGTAGAAGAAAGCATATGAAAACTACACATGGAAAGATAACAGAAGAAGACTTAATACCAGTTCTTTTTAGAGATTCTTCTGGTTCATTAACAGCTGAAGCTGAAGAAAAGCTTCCAAGTAATGGCAACTCTTCTGCTGCATCACCCATAGGACCTCAATTTGCCAAACTTGAAGAACCACACTTTACCCTCTTTTGACAAGTTAGAAATGTGAAGAACCGTGTCATCAATTAAATACTTGCATGTCGTTAGCTTAATGGATTGACGGTCTTGTCCTGTCTCGTATGCCTACGAAGTTTCCGTTCAAAGTATTTTGTTACCTAACTTTTGAAAAATTTCCGACCTTTTGTTGTCTATGGCAGGCCACTGGCCAGTATATATTTTCCGTCTTTTGAGCCGATCATCTGAGGTAAGATAACATAAAACTAAAAGTCACATGGTGTAATGTTATTGTTTACACGGTTCTTTGTTTGACATTTTTGTATAAGAGAAAGAAAATGGCTGAATGTGATACTCATGACTCCTTGTTAGGTGAATCTTCAACTCCTAGGTTATGATTCAGGGTTAAATTACATGTAAGGCACTGTAAAATGTTGTTGCTATCATCAAGTTTCTTGCCCCTTTTTTTTAACAGTAGTAGCAGATTATCTCCATGATAACAGATCAAATTCAAAGTGAGATTTTCAAATTCAACTCTTCTGAATAACTTACACCACGCAATGCGATAGAAAGATGTTTCAATTTTCAACGCTTTCGCAAATTCGAACATAATAGCCAACAAAGTGTGTGTTTATGATTATGATAATACCTTTCATGACTGACTGGTGCCAAAAACCCACCTGAATTTCAAACAAACTAGCCAACTACAAGTCTTAATGGTAGCAGCTGAAACTGTATCCAAGTAGGCTTACCCTTCTGCCACACCATAACCTGCAAAATTTGACTCGAGTGACGCGTGGTGACATACCCATTTTTTGTCATTTAATGAGGGTGGAAAGTTTGGTGAAATTCAACTTTATCAGCATACATGGAATTGCAGGGCAAAAAATGGGTTCCCGTCCTGATGATTGGTTTAACTCCAGACGCTTCAGTTTGGAACTCGCTTGTGAATTTATGCCATTTGACATTATAAAAATATTTTTGAAAAAATTTAATATTTTTTTATTTTTATTTTGACTTTAAATTAAAAAAAATATATTATTTTTAAATCATTTTGATATATTAATATTAAAAAATAATTAAAAAAAAACATTTTAATACATTTCTAAACAAAAATCACTTTTAAATAAAGACTGTTGCCCTACTGCAATTAACAAATGAGGCACTGTTTCCCTAATGCGATTAACAAATGAGCAATGATGGAAAGATAATCAGAAGAGCATAAGTTGCATTACAAAAATGTTTTTTGGTTTTGATCTTTCTGCAATATAAACAATTCGACTTGCCATCTAAGTGGGCTACATATGATGAAAGTATATGCTGGAGGACGAACCAAAAAATCAGTGAAGATACCAGCTCCATACTATTAAATGAACAAAAATTTATTGTTTTGGAATGTTTGCATATATACAGCAGAATATGATAGACCAGCTCAATGATAACCCTCTTAAACTGGCTGTGGCCATGATTGTGGTGTTATGGCTTGCCTGCAAAATCACATTCACGGTTAAATCATAAGTGAAGGGGGAGCTAAAAGAAGAGCAGATAGTATTAGCCCAAGTGTTCAGTGGATGATAAGCTATTTGATTTAGAAAGAAACAAAAGGAGAGTGCAAGTGCCGGTACCTTCAGAAGGAGGATCTTCATGAACAAAGAAACTTGCAGCAACAATTAAATAACAAAGGATGAGCATCAATCCTTTAAAATAATTAGAAGATCCTTCCTGCAGATGCAACATGAATACTTGAGAAATTGTTGGCGAACCACACATAACGTGATGATTTATCGTATGAATGATAAGCTAAATAACAGATTTGGAAACCTCCTCGATAAATATGCCAGCACATTGTGCATTCTGTCTCTGAATCATATTCTTAGTATTTTTCTGTTTTCTAGTACATATCAATATTATTCTCTCTAAATCACGGACATACTACCTGCAGAAAGAAGGCCACGACAATGACAGTAATGAAAAGAGTTGCAGTCTCAAAAAGTTGAAAGTTTAAGTCCATGGGCTGCCCCATTATCCACCCAACAACCACACAAAAGGGAATCTGCAGTAATGACAACAACAAGGATCTTAGAAGGTACTATGCCAAAAACAACATCTTAGGTAATACAAATAACAATAAGCAGCCCATTAGTTAATGCATGAGATGCACATCACGTAAATAATCATACAAAAATGAAACAAATATAATTGAAACAAAAATGAATCACGGCATTGTACTGTACACTATCACCAGTTCACTGCGGCAGTAAAAATTCAAAACTTGTATTTGTCTTATTTTCCAAACGTTTTCCTTGTTTTTCAAACAAGAGAGGAGCAGGAAGGAGTTTGTTCTCTCAAAACAGTGGCTAATCCTGTGCCAAGAGCAAAAGATTACATCTAGATAAACTGCTCTCAGTGTGACTAGCAGTGAGTTTCCAGCTTCCATGAAGGATGAATTAAGAAATTATTGGCATTCCATTGTCATTGGATGAGGTTAAGAAAGGATATCATATGATTCATCTTCAGCATTTGCTGAAACAGAACACTTGGGACTAATTTAAAGCTTTAAAGTGAAGAATTTCTGGCTGAGGATTGAAAACATGGCACCTATTGAGGCTAGGTTAAACGGGTTAATATAAAATGGTTGGCCCATGTCCAACATAGACCTACAGATGCACAGGAGAGGTAGAGTGGTCATTGGGAGGAGGGTGAGGAAGATGAAAACTGGTCGTGACTTGGGCTTGGTTATCATTTGCTGAAAAGGACATTCTAACCAAATTGCAGACTTATTCAGGAGTTGGAAATAGTCAATGATTCCTCATTGCAAGAGATCATAGTATATCTGAAATTCATGGAGATCACATCCGAATACATGCAAGTTCTAGCCATCAAGGCTGAATCTACTAAACTCCGATAAAACTAATATTCAGGAGAAGACATGTAAATCTAAGGGAGGATGTACGTAACAAATCCCTATCTTGTATTCAATGACTTGCAATTCTTACTCCAAACATGGATATTTGTGTCGATGAACCTATTGCGACTCCCAATGATATATCCTGCAAAGAAACTTGCAATAATGAGAGGGCATGGTCTGAAAAAATTCCAAGAAGCTGAAATAAATTCAATTTCTTACAAGCTTGTCTTTCATAGCAAACATAATAGCACCAGCATGCTCAGCAGCATTCCCCACAATTGGGAGCAAGATAACCCCTATAAATGCAATGGGTATATTCCAGGTATGAGATGTTCCCTACAAAGCAAATCACCCACCAAACAAGCTCAGCAAAAAGTCACTAAAATGTGGCCAATAAACTTTGATTTTATGGAAAACTGAAGTGGTATTGTATATAGATGCTCTTGGACACTATTCTATCTAAAGACTAATTACATATATGTAAGAAATGAAAATTGCATCCTTGAGAAATCAACAGATCTCCACGAGATTATGAAAGAAAGAAAAAATATCAAGGTGGTCATCTAATAGAACAAGGAGAGAAAATGTCAAACAGAAAAGCATTACCTCTATGGCATCCACTAAATATTCTGATAGGATAGATATCCAAGCTGTCATTATTGAAAGCCAAACAACTGCTTCCCATTTAGAAATCTCCGGAGTCTCGTCGTCATCATTGTTGTTCTCCCCGTTCTGACCCCCTTCCTGAGTTCACACCATTTATCACATCACTGGAAACTACCACCCAAAGTGCTAAAAATAATCAGACACTCGATTCAACAAAAAATAGCCAACCTCGGAGAGAGGAATGTACGGATCTTTTTGGGTCTTTAATTGGAAAAAAAGGTAGGCAGCATAAGCCCCAAGCATAATGCAACTGCTAAATCTTGAAAGAGCCAGCTCTGACTTCCCGTAATGCACCTCTGTGTGTGTGTAGTGCAAGACAGCAGGAAACAGTAGCCCCATGACTGCCATCAACAACAATCCTGAACTCACAGTAGCAGTTGCCTGCATGCCAACTTAGTTCAGCAGTAGTAAGAATGAGACAAGACAGCCAGATAAACATTTGAAAGAGAGAGAGAAAAGGCCAATATATGTACCTTGTTAAAAACTTGTTCCTTTCTGTTAAAAACAAGCCCGCCACAGAAGAAAGCACACCCGAGCACCAGCAACATGTTTGATAAAATTGAGCCTAATAATGACAGCTGAACAACACGTATCATCCCATTTCTCAGTGCATATATTGCTATGATGAGTTCTGTTGCATTTCCGAATGTAGCATTAAGAAGACCTCCAACTGCAAACACATTTCAGCATTTCAGAGATACAAAAATCGGTCAAAGGCAAAATTTACAGATAGAAGCAAACACTGAATGACATTGATTGTTATAAACATCCCATACTTGTAGGTCCTGTGTACATAGCCATCTGCCTACATCAGAGGAGAGAAAGCAATATCAGGTGATTAAAAACCAAAAAGTCGTATAAAACTTGAAAAGCAAAAGTCTGATCCTTACTCTGTAGCATAACCTAAACGCTCAGCCAAAGGTATTATACCCAATAGACTTAGAAGGAAGACCAAACCCTGTAATCAACCTCAAAATATTAATGAGCCATGCGAAACAACAAGGCATGGTAACTGAAAGAAAATATAGAAAATTACAAACTTACATTATGCCCAGTCAAAATGTGGACGAGGATTGCAAGAGGGCCAAAAGGGATGAGCAAGTTTAGTTTATTTGAAAAAACCACAATCTTTATGCTCCTATACACAACATTCCTCCACATCTTACTAACACCAGGTTGGAAACCACCAGGAGCTGATCCATACTCAGATATGTGACCAAGTTGCATCTTTTGAGTGCTTAATTCTGGGCTAAAAAGACTCTGCTCCTCAAACCCATGCGGTGGCCCATTTTGAGTTAACGTTCCCATCTGTTACAATAAAGACAGCAATGGTTAGATATCAGTTGTATTTGTACTCAAACATATGCTTCCTTGTTCCATTATCATGCAACAAAAGCAATTAAAGTTTCAACGGAGAATTAAGATATTATATGTAGAATGACCATTCAAGCGTGAAATGCAGCAAAACGAGGATCTTACAGAATTCCTTAGTAATGGTAACAGTAATAAAAAGAAACTGAACAAGCAAGCAGCTTACTTCAAGTTGAGATTGAGTTCCTACCACTTGTAAATTTTGATCAATGTTATTGAATTATTATAAGCATAAATCTGATTCCGCGTCCATGAGTGCGTGCGTGCGTGCTCACTGCAGTTTCCTCAACCTCAAATGAAAAGGGTCCTGGATTCACAAGTCAAGTAACTGCAACAAAACAAGAAACAGCATTACCAACCCATGCTCACTGCCACAAACACGCTAAAATCCCCATCCTGTCAGCGTAAAAGCCATAAAAAACCAATCTTTAAGACAAAGTTTGGTTTTTTTCCATTCATTGCAAATTCCAACCCAATTTCAAAACAAAAGGGCGTAATTCAAAGAATAGAAGTACACCTAATTACACAGACACGTGAAACAAACACGACCCAATTGCCCCATAAGCAAAGCATCAAAAACCATACCCACATGGGTTCAATGCATAGGCAAAACCATGAGAACCCATATCAAGAATCCAATCAAATAACCAAATTAAACAAGTAAAACAAAAGATGGTAGGCATGATATCATGGGATCTGAAAAGGAACAAACCTTTATGGACAGTTGCAGAGCTTGTGAAGGATATCAAAAAAAAAAAAAAAAAAACAGCAATCCGAAGAGAAAGAAAACCCACCACCAAAATAAATCGTTTTCTCTTTATTACTAATAAAAATTTGGGATATAAATATATAACTTTTGTGAGGGGCTGTAGCAATTGAATTGTCCGTCTTCTTCGCTTGATTTTTGGTTTTATTCAAGATAAAAAACGTTTTCTGCTAATTTAAGAAAATACAGTAGAACCACCTACACCAGAGTAAAACAACAGTCGCAGCCCAGAATTTTATTTTTATTTTTCTGTTCTTTTTGGGGGAAAAAGAAGAATCTCTAAGTTGAAAATATCTCTTATTTATTGACTGTTACTGTTCTTAATTTCGAGGAAGCATCCTGATGATGATGAATAAAGGCACGACGTCTCCCCTTTGTGCTAGTTAAAATTCCTGCCTTCCACGATGGTTTATTTTTAAATAATTTCTTAATTAAAATAATATTTTTTAAGTTTTTATTTTAACATATCAAAATAATTTTAAAATAATATATATATTTTAAGAAAAGATTTTTAAAACTCAAAAGAAGCGCACTTTTTATTTCTATTCTGTAAAAGCTTTTGAACTGTATTTTTTTATCAAATCAATATTTATTTTAATATATAGATAAAAAGATTTATTAAATTTGTTCACCAACCAACTCAAACTGTAGACTAAATCTTATAAGTACAAGATAAGGTAAAGTATTTTCGTGTACCAAAAATCCAATAAATGCTAGAAAATTAAAATATATATATTTATTTTAAGACAATAAAAAAGAAATTAGGAATGAAGTCATTATCAATAGCCAGTGTGTGGGGCAACGTGGCCGATATTTTAGTGATTATCTCTTAAACGTATTCCGGTGAGTACCAAAAAGTCTTGCTGGAAAAACGAATGAACGCTCAATGGTCCTAATCCATCGAAATACATTAATGGAGGAATCTCTACGAGTCCTTCCACTAGCAGCCAAGGCCCAAAGTGTTTCATTTCAGGCCCATCAATGTGTGTTCAAATCCGTGTAATGTGAATTTAAAGATTAACACCTAACCGAGACCTTGCTGCAGTCCCTTCATCGGCCATTTGTAAATTGTAAGCCCAGAAACGTGGGTGCTCGGCCCATTAACACTAGCCCAACAGCATGGAACAGACCACCCATGATCTTGGATTATTTAAGGTTAAATCATTAAACATCATCCAATAAAGACCAGAGCAAAACTCATAAACCAAAACCCCAAGTGCCGAGGACCAGAAACGGGAAGGGAAACAAACAGAGCACGGCCCACATACACCATACACATCTCAGCTCAGCCTCTATCAAGAACTATTTATTATTCTCAGCTGGCCATTGGAGAAACTTGCTGTTGACAACCGTGATTTCATCAAAACAATGCTTAAATGAATGTGAATTTAGGTGTGTGAAAGAAATATATGAGCATGCAGTGAATAAACTTACCAGCAACATGAGAGTAAAATATGCTATTGCCTTCTCATCCGTCTCTGGTAGCTCTAGGAGATGATCTACTTCCTTAGCCCTCACAGAATCGGTGATCGTGCCAGGATTTTGATTGTGTATTTATGTTTTTAGTTTTGGTTTGCTTTCCCACCCTGCACCATCCAGTTCCCTGGCAGCTGAAGACTCCCATGATTCCACTGAAATTGTTCAGGCTCCATATCTTGAGCAGACTGCACGATCAAACATGTCTAGCAAATCAATGGAAACATCATTACTTTTCGAAATTCATAGCATTAGAATCCAGATCTTTATAGAACATGTATCATCAGAAGAAGACCAGCTTGAAAGAAGGCAGCAGCAAAAGAGAGGCAAAAGGACCGTGAGAAAACATATCCGGGAGCAGGTCCATGAGAATACTGATATCAGAGTGTCTTGTCGCAAAGGCAAGCCAAAAAAGAGCATGGAGTTCTAGGTTTGTTTGTTCTCTTTTGAAAAAACAAAAAAGAGGAGAAGCCTTATTCTCAGCTTTCTTTCTCTGCCAAACACAGTAGCCATCACATTTCCATGACCATAAACAACTTGAAGTCACTTGGAGAAGAGGTGCCTGAATAAGAATACTGGAGAAATTATTAATGAACTAAGCAAGAGACACAAGTGATCTCGATATACTTAGGGTTGAAAAAGTTATTATATTTGTTAAAGCTTATTGTAAAAAAAAAATATTTTCATGATGAAAGGGACAAGATAGTTGGATATGAGAGAGCCTCCTGTACTTTTAAAATAAGCAGTTAATAGTTTCATGACAACAAAGGCTACAGGGAAGATCAAATCCAAAGTGGAAGGAACAATACAAAAGAGTTCTAAACTCGTCTCAAGGTGGGAATATGAACAATTATCAAAGCTCCAACTAGAACCATAAAGTTGACACTAGTTACAACAAGGTTTTCAATCAACAACAAAGAATTGGAAGCAATAGTCAAGCAAATGTGAAGCCACAATACAACACATGTTAGAAGTTTTATTTTGGTGCATGAAATCATTTTGGACATAATCCAAAGGATTGTAATATCAATAGACAGCTGGAAAATTATGCAAAAGAGGAAGATATAACCACATAAACAATGTTTTATGTTTGTCATGTTGCAAGTGTAAAAGATGAAGATGTATGGTTTATAGATAATGCTTATAGTAATCACATGACCTCGCAGGAATCAAATCTAATAGACATTGACAAGACTGTTACTTGCAAGGTGAAGATGGGTTCAGGAGACCTTGTACAAGCAATTGGTAAAGGCTCTCTAGTGGTTGAAACTTAAAAAGAAAGAAGATATATAAAAGAGGTGGTGTTGGTTCCAAGATTGAATGAGAACCTGTTGAGTATAGGTCAAATGATGGAGCATGGCTATAACATTTTGTTTGGGGGCAACAAGGCTACAATATTTGATGATAAGAGGCTTATGGATGTGTTAGCTAGAGTAGTCATGAAAGGGAATTGATGCTTTCCTTTTTCACTTGATTCTATGGTACCTGCAGCAAGAAAAACATCAATAATTAAAGAATCTTGGATTTGACACAGAAGACTTTGACACTGGAATTTTGATAACATGAAGAAGATGCAACAGATAAAAATGGTTGCTGGAATGCCCACCTTAACAAAATTAGATGTTGTATGTGAAGGATGTGTACTAGGGAAACATAAAAAGGAGAAAATTGATATAAAAAAAAAAAAAAAGCCAGAGAGCAAGCTATCCACTGGAATTGGTACACACACATTTGTGTAGACCAATGCAAAATGAATCAAATAGGGTGACAGATATTTTATCATATTCATTGATGATTTTTGAAGAATGTGTCGGGTATACTTTCTTATAAACAAATCTGATACCCTAAATGTGTTCAAGAAATTTAAAGTGTTTGTTAAATTGCAAAGTGGTTACAAATTGAAGAAGTTAAGGAATGATAAAGGAGGTGAGTATACCTCACGTGAATTCCAAAATTTCTGTGCAAATGAAGGAATGGAGAGGCAACTGACAATTGCCTACTCTCCTCCGCAAAATGATGTAGCTGAGAGAAAAACAAAACTATATGTGAGATGGCTAGATCAATGATGAAAGAGAAAGACATACTTGTTTAATTTTGGGTTGAAGGTGTTAGCACAGTTGTGTATTTACAAAATAGATGTTATACAACATCAATATCAACCAATACCCCTTTTAAAGCATTTACAGGAAGAAAGTTAAGCATCAAATATTTAAAGGTGTTTGGATGCATATATTACATTCATATTCCAGCTCACTTAAGACAGAAATTTTATGGTAAAGCTGAAAAAGGAGTTTTCATGGGATATAGGAGCTATGAGAAAGGCTATAGAGTATATGTTCTATAATCTAAGAAGATTGTCTTATCAAAAAGTGTTGTCTATGATGAAAACAAAATCTTCAAATAGGAAGAAGAGTCATAGAAGTCTATTTCTTCAAATATCATGTTTCAAGACATAGAAGAAGGATGCATAACTGGCAAAAATGATGATGAACAAACTGAACAAATTCAGGTTGATTATGGTGAAGACTCTCTAGTTGATAAGTCATCTAGAATTCTAATGAAGAAAACAACAGACATTTCACATCTAGTTCAACACCAATTAAACTTAAATCTCTTGAAGACATATATACAAGATGTTATATAAATATTACAGAACCTGAAAGTTACACATAAACGGTTGAAGATGTAACTTGGCAAGAAGCCATGAATGTAAAATTGGAAATGATTAAGAAGAAAAATATTTAGGAGCTTAGGCAAGAAGCCATGAATGTAAAATTGGAAATGATTAAGAAAAAAAATATTTAGGAGCTTATGAATTAACCTGGTGACAAGCTTGTCGTGGGGGTTAAATGAGAGTGTTGCAAACTGATCAAAGTATCTTTAGTCATCAAAATAAGTATGCAAAATCCTTGCTCGAGAAGTTTGGGCTTGCTAATTGCAAATCAATTATGATTCCTCTGTCTACTAGTGAGAAGCTAATCAAGGTGGATGGAAGTGAGTTTTTGAAAACACTTACAAAAAAAATAGTAGGGAGTCTACTATATTTGATAGAAACTAGGCCTGATTTAATGTATATTGCCAGCTTGCTTTCAAGATTTATTTTGATCCTTAAAGTTTTATCTACTCCTAATTTATATTAATTGCCTCTTAATTCTTAATCAATGTTGGAATTAGTATATTAAATATTGATAATGGTGGTAATAATGATGATGACAATATTAATAATGATAATAATAATAATTGTGATAATTAATCATTCGGTGTTATATCTGGTAGGAATTGAGTTTTAAAGTTTTTCATGCATTGTATTTTTTATTTAATATCATGGACTAATGATTTAAAAAATTTACAATTCAACTGTAATTTTTTAAAATAAAAAACTCATTCAGATTTTTCCTATACACATTATTGTTCACGCACCACCCGATCATTGTGAATGACCCTACATATTTTTATTGTGATAATCCATGCTTTAGTTTTATATTGTTATAAATTGAGTTTCAAAGTTTTTTATGTGTGGTATTTTTTATTTAATATCCTATATTAAAGATTTGAAAAATTTACGTGGCTAGATGTTTTTTTATTTTTATTAGTTTTATAGTTTAACACTAATTTTTGAAAATAAAAATCATTTAGATTGCATTTAAATCTATTAAATAAATAAATTCACATTGAGTGAATTATTATATATTTTATTGAAAATATAAAGTTTTATCTTCTTAACCGATTTTATAGCATTGCAAAAAAATCTCCATATTTTTAGTAAAAAAATAAATTTATGTTATAAAAGCATAATTCAGCCTACAACCAAGCTTGCTTATAGTGCAGTGCAGTGTTGGCTGCGTGGCTGTTCTTGTGGAGTATAAAGATGGGATTGTTTGTCTCCTCAGCTCTTTAATCCCTTTTCTATCCCTCTGTCAGCGACAGTGAATCCAGTAAGATGGGATTGTTTGTAGTTTTTTCAATTCCTTCAAGATTATAATCTCAAAACCTTGAGCGCAAGAGCAGTATGAATCAACGAAGAGTTTGGGTGGTCAAAAAGGCTATCATTTTTTATCAATGGAGGACGCATCGATCAAGATCACAATCTACCATGTGAAAGTTGCAGGCTTGCTGCTACGCTTATTACAGTTGGACACCTCTGTCTTCTAATTCCATGTGCTGCCTGTTGAATCTTAAGCTGTGGGTTTTGGTTTTGCTTCCCAACATATAATCCATTTGGTGGGGCTGTTCTTGAGAGGAAAGATTCAATTTGAAATCGACAAGAAATAAAAACATCGCATTCAAGACAGTTCTTGAGTGGATTGCACCCTACTCCATTCAAGCTTTCAATTTCAAAATACATTTCTGTAATAGATGCAGAATTTAGAATACAATTTGACCTCGAAGATGATTAGGAAATTCAAGAACACCAGGTTTGTTATCAACCACTTAATCATCCGAGACGATGAACTGGCTCCGATTATTTTTCTCCGTGTTGAGTGCAATGTCGCATCAAGTTTTGTTCGATTATTTAATTACTGTGGGCTGGGACTTTATGGTGGGCCCTAAATTTCACTTCGCCTTGTATGCCCAATCAAATCAAATTACTGATTGATTATAATTAAAGTAGTAGTCTTCATAAAGCTGTATAAATTAACAGACGTTCAAAATATAATTTTAGGCCCCGTTTGTTTCCCGGAATTTACTTTCCGGAAAACCAATTTCCAAACTTTCCTATGTTTATTTGTCTTCTGGAAAGTTGATCAATGGAAAACACTTTCCGGTCAACGAAAAACACTTTCCGGTCAAAGAAGAATTTGGTTTGGTTTTCAGGAAAATATTTTCCGGAAAATTTGGGCGGAAAACACTTTCCGGAAGTTGTGAAAAATTTAGAAATGTCATTATTTGCTGATTATATCAAATTTGATCCTCAAACTTTTGATTGCTATATATAATTTGTTTTGAATATTTATTTTTCAATTCCATCTCTTAAAATTTAATTTTTATATTAATTTTGGTTCTTATTTTTATAATTGCTATTTGCTTTTTTCTTATCATTTTTTATTGAAATTTTTTATCTATCAAATTTGGTCCTCATTTTTTTTATTGTTACTTATTTTATTTGAAATAATTTATGAAATGTTAATTATTATTATTTTAATTTATTCACCTTTTATTTTTAAAAAAAAAATTAGATTTGATCTCTATTATTTTGATTATTATTTATTTTATTTGAGATAATTTATGAAATTATATTTTTTTTCAATTTCATTCTCATTCAACTTTTTAATTTGTAAGATTTGTTCCTCATTATTTTAATAAACTTGAAAAAAAAATTAATTTATTAATAAATTATTTTCCAGATCATTTTCCATAACATAAACAAACACTGGAAAGTGTTTTCCAGTTCATTTTCCATAACACTGCCAAATATCGGAATTCACTTTCTAGGAATTCACTTTCCAGGAATTCATTTTCCCCGGAATTCACTTTCCAAAAGGAAACCACTTTCCAGCAAATAAACGGGACCTTATTAAAAATAATTTTAAGATGATTTTTTTTAATATTAAAACGACAGCATGTTAGATAAAATGGGGTTGGCATGTTAAATATATGGAACTACTGATTACGAGACCACGATGATTCCAAGTAAAAAAAACTAAAATAAATTATGAAGTTTAATTATCAATTAATTCAATATTAAAAGATGAACACAAAAATCTAAGAACATAATGTGAGTTAACCTATGAAATTCATGAATGATTTTGGTCAAAACCAATATAAAATTATGGGGGGGGGGGGGGGGGAAGAAATAACCACAATCAATATAATATTGAAATGAAAGATATGATTGAAAAAATCAAATAAAAAATTACTCACGCTAATCTGCTATACTCATGACCCAGATCATCATGTCAAGATAACTTCTTAAAAAAAATGAATTTGATTTAACTGTAGTTAACATGCATAATCTGTAACTTTAGTGATGAGACTAAGATAATCTATAAAAGAGTAAATCAAAACAAATTATAAAGTTTAATTATAAATCATTAAACCTGAATTTCATGTAAACACAATATTAAACGATGAAATTGAGAGAAAAAATCAATTAAAAAAATAATTAAGTCAATTGGATTAACCCGTTAAACACGCAACTCGAGTTATGAGAAAAAGACAATTTAATAAAAATAAAATTCAATGTAGAAGGACTTGATACACGGGTTACAGGATCAGGATAACATCCAAGGGGGGCAATCTAATTTAATCGATATTAAAATGTCAAACTTGTAAACTCGATCATAAGACTAATATATTCTCATAAAAGATAAAATAAACTAAGAAGCTTAATACATAGCTAATACATTGTTGAAGGATGAGATTAGAAAAAGAAGAAAAGTTTAGTTTAAAAAACAACACAAAAGTCAACTCATGTAGACCGAGGTTAATATGTTCAACATTGTTTATGAGGCTAAAATAAACAAATATAAAATATATATTTAATATTAAAAGACAACACTATATAAAAACAAAGTTGAGGAAAGAAATTACAATTACCTTATAGCTAAAGGAGAATGGGAAATTACTGTTTATTTATTATTCACTGGCACTATCACTCCCTGCTTCGCCAGAGTATGTGTTTTTTTTTTTTTTGGGTTACATTTTTCATTTTCATTTTCATTTTCATTTTTATTTTTATTTGCTTCTTATTTTTTACTTCCGATTTCACTTTTTTTTGCTCTTTTCTTTTTTTACTTCCATTTTTTTTTTCGGGTTACATTTTTCTTTTTCTTTCTAATTGTTATTTTTTTGCTTTTTATTTTTTACTTCCGAGTTACAATTTTTTCTTTTTGTTTTTTTTTACTTCCAGGTTACATTTTTCATTTCTATTTCTATTTTTTTTTTCTTTTTTTTGCTTTTACTTTTTTTACTAACGAGTTACATTTTTCTTTTTTCTTTTTCCTTTTTTTTTTGTATTTTATTCGTTTCTTGCTCTCCTTTTTTCTTATTACTTTTTTTCTAATTTTTCTTTCTTTCTTGACTTTTTTCTAATTATTTTTTTCTTATTTTCCCATTACAAAAGAGCTAAAACAAAATGGGTCATGTACTGTAGATTATTGTTCACGCACAAACAAAACACTGTGTAATGGATATTTGATCTGCTGCTTCGCGCCTACATGAGCTCGGTTTTGTTTGTTTTTTTATAAAGGAATTCTTTTTATATATTTGTTGAGTAGATACAACAAACCAGTGGCTATGCCCAAGTGGTTCACTGCGCGCAGGAGTTCGAATCACTCCGCCACCAAAACTGACTTCAATTGCTTTCCTCTTCTTCTTTTTTTCTAAAATCCTGATTTTGGAAAATTAATGTATGGAAAAGTTGCTTTTCTTTTTTTTTATTCCACTGATATATTTTTTATCACTTTTTTTTTCTACTTATATATTTTTTGCACCTTTTTTTCCATGATCGGGGTGTCCGGGTTAATTTATGCGCACCACAATCTTTTTTCCTCATTACTGTTCAAAAATGTACTTTCCCCTTACATTTTTTTTTATAACCGTGCTTTCTTTTTTTTTACAGTAATTTTCAATCTTCAATACTATTTGAAAACGTGTTTTCTGTTTTGTTATTTTAACCGGATTTTTTATTTGTTTTCTTTTAAACCGGAGTATCTGTTGCCGTTTATGCGCATCGACTAATGTCTGAATCCATTTTTTTTTTTTTGCCTATTTTTTATTACCACTTATACATTTTTTTCCATGAACGGGGTGTCCGGTTTAGTTTACGCGCACCATGATTTTTTTTCTCATTAATGTTTAAAAAGATGCTTTCTCCTTGCACCTTTTTTATAACCAGACATTTTTTTTTTAATAAACGTTGACCTTTTTTTAAAAAAAAAACTATTTTTTTATAATCAGGATGTCCAGGTCATTTTTGTTTTTTTTAACCGGGCTTCTTTTGTTGTGTTTTTTTAAACAGGGTATCCGTGGCAGTTTACGTGCACCAAGACTAATATCCGGATCTATTTTTTTTTACATTTTTTTCCCCGTTTTTTTTCCACTTATATATATTTTTTTCCATGACCGGGGTGTCCGTATCAATTTACACGCACCACATTTTTTTTTTCTCATTACTGTTTGAAAAAAGTGATTTTTTTTTTTTAAACGGGGCTTCTATTTTTTTATAACGGGTTGTCCGAGCTAGCTTACACACTCCACGATTAATTTATGGACCCACTTTTTTTTTCATACATTTTCTTCCTATTTTTTTTTTACTTATATATTTTTTTGGTTCTTTTTATAATCAGAGTGTTCAGACCAGCTTACGAGCACCATTATTTTTTTTCCCATGTATATTTTTTTTATCTCTTGATCCATTTTTTTTTAGATTTTTTTTCTTGTTTTTTTTCTCATTTATACATTTTTTTTGTTTTTTTATGACTGTGGTGTTCGAGTCAGCTTACGTGCACCATAATTATTTTTCCACGTATATATTTTTTTATAACCGGGGTGTCTAGGACAGCTTATGCACACCATAATTATTTTTCTATTTTTTTCCCACTTAGAATTTTTTTTCTTTTATAACTGGGATGTACGGGTCAACTTACGACATCACGACTATTATTTTATAGAATAGATAAAGAAGATCACAATTTCAAACAATAATGAACAATTATTTCAGTTGTGATTTTCACTTTTCATTACTCTTTCAAAAAAAAATTCTTTTTTTATATATTGTTTCCATAATTCTTATTTCTATCCATGTTTATATGTACATGCTCTTAGTTTTTGTTTCTATTTTTTTTAATCCCCCTATTATTAAGATTTATTTTAATATTTAAATTTAAATTTATGTTGGTCATCATTTAAAAAATAATGTTTGTTATTTTTGTTTTCAAGTTAAATAATTTCTTTAAATATAATAATATTTATTTTTTGTTAATAGTTATTGGATTTTCTAATTATTATAGATAAAACATTCAAAATAATAATTGTTATTATTTTTAAGTTTTATTTTCTTTTAAATATATCAGAATAATTATATATTTTAATATTTATTTATTATTAGAGCTTTGATATATATTATCACTTTTTGGTGGAAAAAAACCCGTTTTTAACAGATTTTATTAATTATAATTTTACTAACTAAATATTAAAATAAAAAATTACAACACACATAAAATCAGTCAATTTCCAACATAGATAAAAAAAGCTCAGCGCATCGCGCGGGCAAATTCACTCGTATAGCTAAAAGAGAATGGATCGGTTACTGTAGATTTTTACTGTTCACGCACACACAAATCACTATTCACTAGACATTTGATCCGTTGCTTCACGCCTACATAAGCTCTTTTTTTTAAAAAAACACATACCTTCTTTTTATTTATTTATAGATTAAAATAGACAAAAAATTAATTGTGGCCGAGTGGTTCTCTGCGTGCTGAAAAATCAGCGCGCAAGAGTTCGAATCTCTGCGGCAACAAAACTGAATTTGTTTTTTTTTCTTCTTCATCAAATCATTTAAAAAAAAATGATATAAGTAACAGTTTACGCGCACCACGACTAATCTCTGGATTCATTTATTTTTCCTTTTTCTGTTTCCACTTATACATTTTTTTCCATGACTGGGGTGTTCGGATTAATTTATGAGAACCACGATTTTTTTTTCCCATTACTGTTTCAAAAGGTGCTTTTCCCTTGCACTTTTTTTTTTTTTTTTATAATCATGCCTCCTTTTTTTTTAAACAGTAATTTTCACTATTCAATACTACTCGAAAAAGTTTCTTCCATTTTTTATTTTAATCAGGTTTTTTATTTGTTTTTTTTTTAAACCAGAGTATCCATTGCAGCTTATGAGCACCTACTAATAGCTTGATCTATTTTTTTCCCTATTTTTTATTACCACTTATATATTTTTTCCCATGACCGGGGTGTCCTAGTTAGTTTACGCGCAACATTATTTTTTTTTCTCATTACAGTTTAAAAAGATGCTTTCCCCTTACACCTTTTTTATAACCAGGTATTTATTTTTTCCATAAACTGGGACCTTTTTTTTAAAAAAAAATATAGAATCAGGGTGTCCAAGTCAGTTTTTTTTCTTTTAACCGGGCTTCTTTTGTTGTGTTTTTTTTAACCAGAGTATCCGTAACAGCTTACGTGCACCACGACTAATTTCTGGATCAATTTTTTTTTAAATTTTTTTTTTCAACTTATACATTTTTCTGTTTTTTTTGTCCATGACTAGAGCGTCTTTATCAATTTACGCGCACCACAATTTTTTTTCTCATTACTGTTTGAAAAAGTTATTTCTTTTCTTAAAAACCGGGCTTCTGTTTTGTTTTTTTACAACAAGATGTTAGGGCTAGCTTACACACAACATGATTAATTTCTTAACCTATTTTTTTAATACATTTTTTTCATGGTTTTTTCCACTTATATATTTTTTTTGGTTTATTTATAATCAGAGTGTCCAGGCCAGCTTACGAGCACCACAATTTTTTTCCCATGTATATTTTTTTTTTTATCTCTGGATCCATTTTTTTTACCTTTTGTTTTCCTTTTTTTCTTCTTATTTATACATTTTTTTTTATAACTATGATGTTCGAGCTAGTTTACATGCACATCGATTTTTTTTCCACGTATACAGTTTTTTTTATAACCAGGGTGTACAGGACAACTTACGCACACCATTAATAATCCTCGAAAACACTTTTGCTTTAACATTTTTTTTTCTATTTTTTTTCCACTTATAATTTTTTTTTATAATTGGGGTGTACAGGTCAGCTTACGGGTACCATGACTATTATTTTATAGAATGGCTAAAGGATATCACAATTTCAAACAGTAATGAACAATTATTTCAACTATGGTTTTCACTTTTCATTACTTTTTGAAAAAAATATTCTTTTTTTATATATTGTTTATATAATTTTTATTTCTGTCTATGTTTATATGTACATACTCTTAGTTTTTGTTTCTATTTTTTTTATTCCACTATTATTAAGATTTTTTTAATATTTAAATTTTAATTTGTGTTGGTCATCATTGAAAAAATAATGTTTGTTATTATTTCTCTTTTTTTAATTTTTCAAGTTAAATAATTTCTTCAAATATAATAATATTTTTTTTATTAATATTGGTAGGTATTGAATTTTCATTATTTTTAAGTTTCATTTTCTTTTAAATATATCATACTAATTATATCTTTTGATATTTATTTAATATTAGAGATTTAATATGTATTATCACTTTTTGGTAGAAAAAAATATGTTTTTAGTAAATTTTATCAATTATAATTTTACTAATTAAATATTAAAATTACAAAATACAACATGTATAAAATCAATCGGTTTTCAACATAGATAAAAAAACCTAACGGCCAATTCACTCGTAATATTCTATACCTCGTCTCGTTTATAGTTAGGAAGTTACAGCCACGCATTATTATTATTAATTAATGTATTCGCTGTGTTTTTCACTCGTTAGTTAGTTAGCTTATTTGAAAGGTTTCTGTTGACTTTCAATAATTTTTTTATTGACCAATTATATGAGCCATTCAACCACTAATAATCCGCACTGTCGTTATCAACCAATAAATCCTTAAATTAATAGAATTGAAGTGAGCCCTTCATGGTGGCCCATCACTTTTACTCTGCCTCTTTTATTCAATCGAGATCAAAAAATTTTTTTGAGGATATTACACTATATTTAAAAAATAATTTTTTATTTTTATTTTTATTTTAAATTAATTTTTTTATTTTTTTAAATTATTTCCACGTGAAATATCATTTTAATATATTTATAAATAAAACATGTGATTCTTTTTATTTAAAAAACTTATATATAATTTATCGAATATAAATCAAGATATATGTGGTAAGAAATACATGTGAATATAAATTTAAAATAATAAACACTACAATAAAAATGATTAATCCATATCAAAATATCAGCAAAAAGATAACATCTTTATTTTTGTCAATATTTACTGAAGGGTATTTTCATCAGTCTTTTGCAAACACCATTTATTAATGAAATGGTTTAGTACACAATACAATTTGAGGTTATTGCTGCAGGGTATAAAAACTATGATATATGATGATATGATATTAGTTTCGATAGAATTACCAAAAAAGTTATCAACCAATAAATTTCATCAGTAATTCTATTGGTATATACCAATGGATTTACAGTTGAAATTACAATGGGATTTAAAAACCTATAAAGTACAATGATATGATATTTTTATTGACATAACTATCAATGGATATATGTTATTGTTAAATCCATTGCTACAATTTTTAATGTATGATATGATCATTGAGTGCTTTCTATTTGTTTTATAGTTGATTATCTTATAAATTTATTGTTTGGACAAGTTAGGGATGTTTTAATCAATACATGATTATTGTATATATATTTGATATAAGTAATGGAGGATCGTTTATGGATGTACCGTGAATCACCCCAAGAGTTGTACAAGATGAATTATTACAATGGGATTCAAGGTTATATTAAGTAGGCAATATCTAATTTGGAAAACATTTGTGGAGGCGATATTAGATGTCTATATAGAAAGTACAAAAACAAAACGTTAATCATTCCAGATATTGTCACGATTCATCTCCAATAAAAAGGGTTCTTGGAGGAGTATATGTCGTTATGTACATGAGGAAGAATACAGATAAGATGTTTAAAATAATGATAACGATTATTTTTAAGCTTTTTTCTTAAAATACATGAGGTTAATTATATATTTTGATATTTATTCAAATTAATATATTAAAATATACATAAAAAAATGAACCAAGTGTTCTGAAATACTTTTAATATAATATTATGAAGAATAAATTTTAAAACTAAAAATATATCAAGTCACACGTAGATAAAACAAATAAAATAAAACAAATATAACAAATTACTGACAAAAAGAAAATTCATTATACATTTATAAGAAAGAGTTTCGTTTTCATTTCATGTCACCAAAACTAAATTTATTTTGTTTTTTAATGCAAGGTATATTTAATAAAAAAAAGGTGTTGAAACTAAGGATATAAAAATAAAACGTAAACAAAATGTTCGACATTGTTTAAGAAGCTAAAATAAAATGTAAACAAAATACGTTATGCATTTTAATCCATAATCAATAATTGAGTCCGCCGTTTTAGCCGCCCAATTCATGTCTTGAAAATATTAAAAATAAATTTAATATTAAAAGTTAACCACTTTTAAATAAATAAATAATATTCTATACCTCGCCTAGCTACTAGTTGGTAAGTTACAGCCGCGCATTATATTATGAAATTATGTACTCACTGTGTTTTTCACTCCTTAATTAACTTATTTGAAAGGTTTCTGTTGACTTCAAAATCATTTTTTTACTGACCAATCATACGAGCCAATCACCCGCTCCTAATCGTTATCAACGAAAACACTAATAAATTAATAGCATTGAAATTAGCACTTCATGGTGGGCCATCACTTTCACTTATAGTCGATCAAAATCAAATTAATGTTTGTTTTTATTCTGTTATTACTGAGAGTAATGTTTTTTTTGTACGGTGTTTTAAAAATATTTGGTTTCCTCGAATTACAGAACTGCCATCTATTCTAGAAGCCTTGGCAGACACGACACCTGGTGTCCTTTCCTCTTTAGTGGGACATGGAGTGACAGCTGACGGCGAGTGGCTCTGCCTCCCCTTCTCGAAGGCCCTCGTGCGTGCCAAACATTTCACTGCATGTGCGCCGTAGGATTGGAAAGGGAAGAGGCCAGATCAAGAAAGGGATTCTGTAGGCGGACTTGGCTTCTAGAAACTCTGGCACGTGCGAGGCGGAACGGCTCGTCTGCACCGAAACGAGCCAGCCGATTTGATTACCCAAAAAAAACAGTACTGTTGTTTAGTGTCATGCGGGGAGGACTTCATCCCTCGCAACGCTCAGTCAGATGAACTCTTCTAACATAAAAAAATATTAAGCATTGTCTATAATGAATAATATTTTAATTATAAACTTAAAACATATTGTATATTAAATAATACCTTTTGAAAATATTAATACGACAGACACATTAGATGATAATTTTTAAAACAAATATTAAAATGGTGACAGGTTAGATTGACTATAGTTAACTTTTCAAATATATAATATAGGTAATAAATATTGAAAATTTATTACAAGAAATCAAAATTTATTATATTTAACTTGATATTAATTTTATGAGTTCAGGTGAGCTAGTAAAACTCAGGTTATCCCATGCTCTTATAAAAAATAGACGTTTTGACTTGAACTCAAGACCTCTTGTATAGATCTCAAACCATTTGTTATCACGTTAAGCCCCTTAAAGATTTCTATTTGTATGATGATTGTCAATGATGATGAGATTATTTTTTTTCATCGCCAGCCTTTCTTTTTCGCCTCCCTCTTCTTTTTTTTTTTTTTATTCCCTTGAAAATTACAGCTAAGCCCTATTATTTTATCTTTGTTTTGTCAATTTTAATCCTCATTTTTATAATTTTTTTGGATCCTTTTGCTAAATTAGTTTTCTTTTTTATTTTACCCTTTAATGAAATAAAATATTTATTTGTATTTTAGTTTTGATCCATATTCTTTTAATTGTTTTTTAATCCTTTTGTATAATTAAAATTATTTTTTAATTTTATCATTTAAAATTAAATTGAATGAGAATTGGACTTCTGTTCTTTTTAGGATGTTTCCAGATCTAATAAATTAGGTTATGAATTTGAAAAGTTAACATGAAATAACATATTTTATGTATTAAAATAAAATGAGCATCATGATTTTCTTTGTTTTGTTTTTATTGGGTTATTTCAATTTCATGATTAATTGTAGGTTTGACAAGATATCTCAAACTATCCCAGCCTTTATTACTAGGGTTATACGTTTTTCATGCTACCTTAGACTTTATCGAAGTTAATTTTGTAAGTTTTTTTTTTTTTTTTTATCTCATTTCATCATGATTTACTTAATGGGTTATGAATTATGTTATATTGTTTATATGCTTTTGAAAAATCTTTTCTGATATCTCGAATGATTTATATGGTTTTTATCTCTATTTTATTTATTTATATTTTGATTAATATCTTTTTTTTCTTTCATTCTGTTTAGATATTCACTTTTAAATGACAAATTTTTACTTGTTATTTATTAAAATGTGAAGAGCGTTCTAATTTATCTATACATATTTTTTTTTATAAATGAAATTTATTTCTGAAAATAAATAAATTTTAAATAATATTTCTAATATACAATGTTGCATGGTATTGTTTTCCCTTGTTGAATACAAGAATTATTTTAATAAAATATTTTCCAAATATAACTGAATAAATATATTAGCTTATGATATTAAATATTCTAATATATATGTCTTAGTTTTTTTTAATTTTTTATATATATCATCACACATACTTATTAATTTATTTGATTATATATAGATATATAAAGTTTTTAGCTTGTACTTAATTATTTTTTACTACAATAATATGTTTTATTTATAAAAAAAAATCCAACTCGCGATGATACGTATGTAGTCACAGTCTCAAGCCAGCAAGGAAACAGAAAAACAAAAAACAGAATATACAGTTTCTTCTAGAAGGTGTAAATTATATATATATTATTATTCTATTCCTCGTCAGCAACTAATTTAATATTATATAAACAGAAAAACAAAATCTACTGCCACATAGACAACTGTCACTCCACAGACCCACAGTTTTCTTTTCTTCCTTTACAGATAAATAATAAATTCATATTTTGTTAAATAAATAAATAATTTTGACTTCTATATAAATAACATAGATAACAGTCTCTCTCCTCACCATTTCACGCGCAATTTCGCTCCAAAATCATCTTCTCTTATTCCCCTTTTGCCCCTCTTCCAATGTATGCCGCCGCCGCCGCCTCCTCCACTCTAACCGCCGCCGCAATCGCCGCGGCTGCCGCCAAAACAGTCCATAAAACTCCCCTCCCGTCATCGATCACGACAGCCTCCACTCTCTCTAGCCGGAGATTTCAAATCAAAGCCTCGGTCTCAACGTTTCCGGACACATTCCGAGCCAAGTCGAGGGATTCAGCGCTGAGCCTGTACGAGATACTCCGGGTCAATCCAAATGCGTCGCAAATGGAGATAAAAAACGCCTATAGAAGTCTTGCCAAGGAATACCATCCTGACGCGATGTTAGATCGTGATGATGAGCATTGGGAAGGTGTTGATTTTATTGAGATTCATAACGCTTACGAGACGCTATCGGATCCCGAAGCGAGAGCGGCTTATGACATGTCTTTATCGGCAGCGGCGAGGAATTTTTATAGGCGAGCTGCTGGCTACTCGGGTGGGTATTATACGACCCGAAGATGGGAAACGGATCAGTGCTGGTAATAAGAAAACGGAAAGCTGAAATGGGCCTGGATTGGATGGGTATCCGGGCCGGGTCTTGTTTTTAATTTCTTAGCTCCAGGCTTTTTCTTTTTTCTTTGAAGTAGCAGTGTAAACATGTCAATGCCGCGGTAACGTGTAAAGAGGTAGATTTCGTGTTTTTTTCTTTTTTAAAAACGAAAGGCAATGTAAAGAAAGAAGAAGAAGAGTAAATACTTTTGTTTTATTATTATTATGATTAATTTCTTCAATAATTTAAACCAGGGATCCCGTGGCTGGCTGGCAATGCTCTAGCAATTAGCACTAACTTGTGTGGTCAACTCCATTTATGTCGGTTATTTTATTAAAATAAGATGAACTTGCTATTAAATTTGATCGGGCTATGAAATACAGTGGCCATGGTGGGGGCGGCTTCGTGTAAAGTCATCAATCGGAGGCACCGAAGAGAAGATGTCCACTGCAGGCAGCACGTGATGCCTCAGAAGGTTGCGAGAGCTGCCAGGGCTGGCTAGCCAGGGTTGTGAAACAATCAATTCGCCATACCACGGCTAGAAGAGCCCCAAGAAGTATCCATCAAGTTGGTACCCGACAAAGAAACAAGAGAGAGGACGAGGCAGGGGAGGAGCGGTTGGTTGAAACAAGTAAGAGAGAGCCCAATTAGCCTTCAAAATCTTGTCTTGTTCATCGAAGGTTGAAGACGCTTAAGGAAAGCAAAAACTGGATCAGCACTTGAATTAGACTATGAAATTTCATGTCATGAGGTTTACTTCTTTGAAATGGGGGGTGGAATCTTTAAACAAATCCTAAATTATTTCACAGATAAGAGAGTATCACTTTGCCTCTACAAACTACAAACTCCTTTCCTTCAATAACTTCTACAGTTCGGGAAAAATAGAAACAGAGAAAATCCACGACCCCTATATATGAACCCCCAAGAGATTTGTACACACTTCCTCCCCTACTTCAAAACTTGCATTTTGCACAGTGGTTGACAATGGGGGCATCATTTAAAGGGCACCAGTATGTAATTAACGACGTGCATGAGAACACGGATGCTTGCAATCTCAGCACCAGTAACACCAGGTGAGCTCTTTAAATGATTCAAAACATCAGCCACTTGATTGACAATAGGCTGTCCGTAGCTAATAATCATTTGGTCTGTTGGCTGTATGGCAGCCGCCACCGCTGTCATCCACTCAAGCTTTCGGGAAGTCTCCTTGCTTATATCATAGGCTAGCTGCTGTAGAAGAGAGAGTAGTACTCCTTGGCTTAGAGGAAGCGGAGATAAAGCCATGATACCCTTCAAATCAACCTAGCAAAATTAGGGGAGCAAAATTTAAAATGACAGATTCCTTCTCAAGTCCATTTCAAAGTAGAGATAAGAACAATAATCCCAGCAGATTATCATGCCACAAGAAACACAAAGGAATAGCGGGAAAAAAATAGGTTACAGCACCAATGAGAACTAGAATTATTTTTTACATCTTCCATTTCATATTTTTCAAATCAAAAACATGACAGTGGAATAAAACTTGACATTTGCTAAGCAAAATTCTTCTTAGCCAGACACATTGACTAGCAGAGAGCAAACAAGTTTCATCCCTTCAAATGCATTAAGTAGAAATACCTGACTGCACAGCCAGGATACCATAGCCACGTCACTTCTTCGTAGCACGGTAGTGAAAGCCTCCTCATATTTTTGCTCAGATATTAACCGTTTTAGCTCTTTTGTTGGATCCACAGGTGTTTCAACCTGAATCATCAACGGTAAAAGCTTAGAATTACCTCCACGATAACAACTGATATTTGACAGTCATGAGCAGCTGGAGTAGCTCAGATCATAAAACGTAACAAACCTTCTCAAGGAAGCTAGCCAAAGGTCCATTGCTAGGTTGTGCAACCAATGGATTTGTTGCACCTGAGTTTGCTGCAATAGCTAACAGCTGTCTTTGACTATCAGCCAACTCTGTACTCAAGGTTTTTGTCAATGATGATGCTGAGTTGATGGAATCCTGCATTTGGTGAGGACATACGCAAAAAGAAATAAATAATTCAGGCAAATATGAAGAAAAAAAGAAAGACAAAAGGACAATTGCAGCACATCTATTTGCTTTGACTTGCAATACTAAAAGCACAGTAGCAACACATACTAAACAGCTTCACTGCAGTTACGGTCAAGATTCTGTGATACAACCGTACTCAAATACCCATAGTAAGACCTCAATGACCAAAAAGCACATCATAGCCTCAAAGTCATACGTAATCGCCCTTTGATAAGTTCATGATCCCCAACAACCTATATTTGGCTAATATATCTGAATGACAGATATACATAGTAAAACAATTTGGCAAGCTGCTTGAAAAATTTGATGTTGTTAGGATGAAAATATGATTATTCAGTACATACAAATCCAAATTCAAAATAAACAGACAACTCTTGGTCAGGATCCATCCGATGAAACCCCAACATTTAAGTTTTCAATAAATTAATGTGGGCTTCTTTATAATGAATTCATAACATGGCACGAGAAAACACACCCTCAAAGTGAGTGCCAATGAAGAATGCGCAGATTCAAAATGCTGCTGGGTTGCAGCTGTATGCTCGACCATCCCTTTCCGAAAGGCAGCATCCACTTGATCAAACATAGTTTTGCATGACATCTCAAAGGCAGGGATTACTGATGCTTCCAGACCAGCCTTCAAGGAATCCTGCATGAAAAGTTATATTAACAACAATGTCTGACTGAGACTCCCTAAATTCATACCAAAAGTTATGCGATGATATAATACTCTTCAGGAAAATAATGCTGGGCATGCATCTACAATAGAAAGCTATTAACCAGCATAGGACCACCAAACTAGGTCCATGTAGTATTTTGCAAAACAGATAGCTCTACCCTACAGCATGTGTGAAAAGTGGCTACACTTGCAGCTTGAGCTGGCAATATCTCGGTATCAAGAGGCCCACTGATGTTTAATATATAAAACAATTATGATAAGTTAACTTCTTCATACCTGGAGAGCTTGCTTGCCAGAAGTTTGAAACTGAGCTTGTATTTGCCTAGCAACAGTAGCCTCGAGTTTTGAGTTAACTGATTTCTCCAGTTGATTCACTGCCTTATCACCAACTCCTCTCTAGAGAAAGAAAAACATTAGTAAGAAAAACATTAATTTCTGGGGAAAAAAATGCACCGGATTTTCAGATATCTTACCTGGAAAGACTCAACAATAACAGAAGATACTGCCTTCTCAATGACTGGAGATATTGTGCGGGCTACACCTTGTCCAACTGATGCCAATTCCTTCTTCAGTGCTTTCTCTAACATGGCTGCCAAGTCCTTATTGATAAGATTCAAGATCAAACTTGTTATCTGCTGTGTGCGATCTCTCAATAACTTCTCATTCTTTGCATTCTCTTCTTGAAATCGAGCCCACAATGCATCAGTATTTGCTTTGATGGCTTTCTCAATGCTACGCCCCAAAGTGTTCTCTAGTCTTCTACATTCTTTAGAAACAGGAACCGCAACCATATTTGACATCTGCTTATTCATTTCCTTTTGTGTGATCACTAGCTGGAAAATAAACGGAAAGAAAGAACACCAATGTTGAATGTGGATGAGCACTAATTAAAGGACAATTAAGGTTTTGTGTATTATACTTCTAAGATGAAATCATAGAAACAAGAAAACAAGAATTCTATTTGCAAAATCTAATACCTCTATTAGCAAAGAATTGTGCCATGTAGCACAGAAGATCATGCATTGCGAAAGGACAGAAAAAAGTCCTGCCACTCATTTGTAAGACCCAAGTGTAGAGCCCTCCAAGTCAATGACAGTGATATTATTCATGCTATAAGAATATTCATATGCAACAACAATAATAATGAAAATCTTAATTCCCAGCCCAATAATGGACAGGGACTGACAAAGGGATTGCAGCCATATAAAGTAGCACAAGGTTGTTGCTTGCAGCCTTATATGTTCCTTGTCAAATCTCTAAATTTGTGACATTTTCTAGCAAGAAAATAGCACATTCGAGGTAAAGTAGGGTAATTTCCATAAGCAGAGTCTAAGCAATCACCTGATTAATTGACTCCTGCATAGCCGCAATTTGAGGCAAGGCACCCTCCACAGAGAGGAGATTTGAAGCCCCAACAGGTTCGTTCAAAGAATCTGTTGAATTAAAGGCACATGGAGATTGAGAAGATGAACCTGATGGTTGGGAATTTCTCCCCTTCTGCTTCTTCCCTTTTGTACTTGGAGTTGTTGACAGTGGAGCAACTGTCGACACAGTGGACTCAGAGACTTTTCCAGATACATCTTTTGTTGAGTCATGGACTTCATCCCCACCTCCATTAGCAGGTGGGGCAGGGGACTCACTAATGCCAACACCATCAACTTGTTCACGTTCCTTAATATTTGTGTCTGGCAGTAATGCACACTCTCTACTCATCTCAACACCAAGATCTGATGCCTGAGAGCAAAAGATCTTTTCCTTTTTTTCAAATACTGGCCTTTTGGATTCCTCATGAAGACTAAATTCATCATCTCGAGTGGATATTGATTCACCAACTGTTTTAACTTCCACCTCAGCATTGGCAACATCATTACTGACAGCTACATCTTGAACATTTGAGTCAACCTCACTCTTGCCCTCATTAATCGTGGTAATTTCAGAGGATGAAGCACCCATTAAAATCTCAGAAGGGGTTATTAAATGAGTTGGGTGTTTAAATGTAACAGGAGGATTAAGAATGGTAGAATTATCATCTTGTACAATTTTCTTCTCATCATTCCTCAAGTCACTATCCAAGGATGGCACATCGGACAAATTTGAACAAATTGAGTCCATTTGCTGGTCAACTGAATAATCGATAGCTGGTTGATTAAAGCCTTGGTTGCTGGATGTAGGACTTGGCTCAAACATTCCCCCAGCTGCACACTCGGTGATATCTCTAGACAATCTGGGTCTCAAAGGAGGAGGAGGCGATGGAACACAAACTATATCAGCATCACTAGTTGATGAGGACAAAGCAATAGTTCTGGGGTTCAAATTTGAAGTAGGAGCATCTTGTTGCAGGGTGGTCACATCAACTAATGTAGAGCTCATAAGAACATCAGAATATTTACGTCCATGTGACTCCAGGGCTGCATATCCATCAGCATTAGGTGCACCAAGAAAAACATTGGAATCTGACCTCTCTGCACCCACATTTTCCATCAAAGGCGGCTGGCACTGACATAATTCCAAAGTATACTGTTGAATTGCCTGTGTTTGTACGCAATAAACTTGAGCAACAGATTGGCCATGCACAACATCACTTGTCCCAGTTAAACTCAAAATAGGCATAGTGACAGTAAACTCTGATATGTAGTCCAAACGAGTTGATGCTGGATTAGGACCATAATCTAAATGCACAGCATATATAGCATTCTTCTTTGCATTTGCAAGTAAAATAAGGCCCGTTTGAGACAACGCTACTACTTGATTGAAGAATGCCTCCTCAGCTCCAGGTTCAGCTGAACTCTTCAGCTCTAATGTCTGGGTGCAATTCAACGAATCAGAGCCGTTAGGCTGGAGCCAGCCTTCTTTACTGGCTGAGGCCCAAACCTTCATTTCCCTGTTCCGAGGCCCCTGTTCAAAAGTTTTGGAAGATCGATTAACAAAACATGTATCCATTAGCTCCTATAAAAAATAAAAACTGGACTCTACAGTGACCCAAGCTCAAAATTAAATTTCTTAAGAGCCCAAACAATCAAATGCATGCCAACTTGCTTGACAATCTAACTGCACAAAAGCCCAGGTTTTCAACACCTGGCTACCACATCGTGATTCAAGACTATGGCAAATGAAAATAAGGATCTCAGTAAGTACTGCTGTGACAAGTATGATGTGATCTGGCCGGTCAGTAGCAGTCAAAAACGTGGCTGAATAAACAGGTTCGCCATCATGCGGTCTCAAAACCACAAGTGGTGATGTCTTGTGATCCTCCCAAATCTTTATCTGTCACACAAAATGCAGTTCATTAGAAACCCCTTTCAATTTCCAAGAATAGTTAAAAACCAATAGAAATATGCACAAGGCACTCATAAACAGCCTTACTCTAGGGATGTGCAAGCACAGCAGGCAAGGAAAATGTCTCTTTAATTGCTATCAGTTCAAACTGGGATAAAAGCCTCATGAACAATAAATCCAGATAACACAAAGCAATGCCATAGCAGGGAAACTCAATGCTGCAGCTTCCCTATTAGACAGCAGTTTTAGGTATGCAAAACGAACTATTTTTCAGTATGATGAGTCAGTTTTGTCAATTTTTATTTCTCCTAATCAAATGATTAATGAGTGATAAAAGAGGCCCCCCTCCATGGTATTTCTACTCATAGCTCCACCCAGGACATCCATGTCTGTGCTTCTCTGAGGATTCTTTGCTTTCTTTTAATCAATTTCATTATCCATTTATATATTGGAGTGACAAGAAATGGACATAGAGAAACCCTAACTTAACCCGTCCATATATTGCATCAAGAAATTAGACATGCAACTATGCCAAAACAAGGATAAAAAAGGATTCATGTGTGCCATTTAAATAAATAGTTTGAAGAGAGACATAAGTGACAGTTGCATAACGAACTATAAGTAATAAGCGCATCCAAAGATAAGGACAAATACAAACCGTGCCATCCATAGAAGCAGATACCAAACGAGTGGTCATCCACTGGCACATTGACAAATCAGTGACTTCTCCATCATGTTTACCAACAAATTGAACCCCATCAATCAGCTTGTCAACAGTACATTGAAGAGGTGCATCAGATGAACAGACTTCGCCCCTTCCAACTTTGTTAGTGTCAATTCTCAGAACTTGTTTACCAACTCCAACCACCAAAATTTCCTTTAAAAAAGTGAAAGTACAGTGTCATAAGCAATATGACAAAAGCAACTTCATGAACAAGAGAAACACCATTATAAATTTAGTAGTGTTATAGAAACTCATTCATAGAAGATAAGCTGTCAAAGAATGTCATACCTGTTTATAGCAATGCCAACAAACCCTAGGGTTTTTAATTTCACCCTCACCAACTATTTGGACAGCAATAATAGTCTGTCCCGTTATCTGTGGCTTATCTTCCACATCTGGACCTTCAGAGATCTTCCAGACATTAATCCGTCCATCTATGCCAGCACTGCACAAAAGCATGTCAAGTTATCCAAGGACAGTAAAAAGATGAGGAGATCATAGTATACAAAACAGGATGCTACCTAGCCAAAAGGTGAACATCCTCGGCAAAAAAAGCCATGTCAGTGACCCTCTGAAAGAACAAAACACCAGCTTAGATAGTAATAAGCAGAGCAAATCAATAAGCTTCACCACTTTATAAATAGTCTATTCAGAAATCCATAAAATACCCTAAAATGAAGTCATTATCGACATTGATCATATCATGCATATCACATCATACAGACACACAATTGCAGCATTGACATCATTTATGGTAAGAATTCTAACAGCAATGACAATGATAATGACCCGACTCATGGTAATGAATTCTTACAGCAATAACAGACAACCGCACACCAAAAATCCAATGAACGAAACCCCCCACAGCATCTAAATTGCATTTCAATCTCACAAAAGCATAACTTAAGTCATTTCTAAAACATCGCGGATAAAACCCACATACATTATATCACCAAAACACGTAAACAACTCAAAATTAAAAAAAAAAAAATATTGGGTGCAAGAATAATTGAAACCTAACCTGAGAATGAGTCCGAAACAACGACCTCAGCGCGGTATTAATATTAAGAATCCTGATATTTCCTTGCTTCAACCCATAACAAATATAACTCTTATTAACAGCAATTTGCCTTCCTAAACACAGCTGAGGATCAGAAGAGTACTTAGTTATAGGCGTAACTTCGAGTTGGGGTTGCGCCTCTCCTTGCAATCTAACATCCACGTCATACACTACATTTTCACCCCCTACCCTCCTTCCCTTAGGCATCTTGCTACTAGTACTGCTAGGCATCCTAATAGGCCCCGAAAAGTTATTATTATCATTGAGAGCTCCAGAAAAATCTTGCACAGGTGCGGCCGGCGGTGGCGGTGGGAGTGGCGGGGGTTCTTGATTTTGAGGGGGGCGGAGGAGGGCCATGATTTCGGCACCAGAACGGTCTTGGAGGTGTTGATTTGGGGTGAGAGGGGGTGTGGGATAAGAGAGGGAACGTTGGGGGTGCATGTTAGCAAGAGGAGGTGGGTTGTTAGGGTTAGGGTTTTGTTGGAGAGGGTAAGGAGGTTGAAATTGTTGCTGCTGTTGTTGGGGTGGGAAGGGAAAAGGGAAGTTGGGGTAGTGAGGGAAGTGGTGGGTGCCAGTGGATGGAGGGTAAGAAGGGGAAGGCATTTGTTGGGGTGGAGGAATAGTGATGAGATTGGGAGGAGGAGGAGGAGGAGGGGAGGAAGAAGGGTTTTGAGGTGGTGGTGTGGATGTGGGCATGAAGAATTTGTGAATGTCAAAAGGAGGAGGAGGTTGCTGTTGAGGATTTGGAGATGCCATGGCGAGAGAAAGAGAGAGAGAAGGAGGGGAGTTGGAGAGCGAGAAGAAGATGGAGGTGAGGAAGGAAGGAGATAGGAGGAGGGTTTTTGTTTTTGTTTTTTTTTTATTTGTCTTTCGAGGGGGGATTGGAAAAAAGGTTAAATATAGAGGGTTAAGAAATAAGCTCTCGGAAGATTAGGGACCAAAATAGATTTTTTTTTGTTAGGATATAATTTATAGTGCTTTTTTTTAAATATATATATATATATATATATATAAAATAAATTTACATCAAGTTTATGAAATATTTTACATATATAACAGCAATAAAGTTTTCAGGACTTTCTTACCGATTTTATATGCATGAGCATTGAATTTTCAATTTTTTAATGGTATTTGCATTTTAATAAATCAAGATTATCTGGAGTAATTCATTTTTAATCATTAAAAATGTTATGTGTGTTTTATATTTAAATTTATTTAAAATAATATATCCATTCTTTTTTCTTTTGGAATTTAACTTACATATAGTATTTCATTCAAGATATACTCAACAACTCTTATAGTATGAAGTTAATTTAATTATTAAAAATGTTATGTGTGTTGTCGCAACAGCGGTATTTTACGTGCTTCGCGCCCCGCCATACACCGCGGTTTTGGAAGATAATGGCACGCGGTGAAAATAGGGTGTTTGTTTTATAGCCATAAAAATTACGACTATAAATATAAGGAGTCGCCACCTAGTTTTAAGGTTATTAGGAACCTATTGATCTGCGAGAGTCTGGATAAGAGGACTTGTTGTGCAAGGGGAAGACGCATCACCCCTAGTGCACCTTACCTAAGGTAAGCTGCATTGTCGTTTGATTGTTTTTTTTTATAAAGTTAAATTTTTTTACATTGCATTAAAAAAAATATTTTTTTATCTGCAGGTGTACTTTACGATATAATTTTACACCGCTGTTAGAAAATTTTTTTTTTTAGTTTTTATTTACGGATGTAATTTATGCTTTAAATTTACACCGTAGTTAAAATCTTTTTTTTATCCGTGGATGTATTTTACAATGTAAATTTACACCCTAATAGATAAAACAAAAAATGGTTTTGATTATTTTTGATATTTTGGCCAAATTCCAATGGATAATCATAAACCAGTTATGATATACAAATTTTGTTTTAAAGTATGAGAAAGATGCAATATTTTTTTTTTGAAAAATATGCTTGGAAAATCTTGGAATTCGACGGTATGCACGAAAACAACACATTTTATATTTTCAAAATTTTTTGTAGTAACAATGGTAATAAAGAAAAAAAATATAAAAATATTTTTTTTCTTCAATTTGTGTTTTTTTTTCCTAGGCTAGGCTGTCAGCCTAGTGGGTTGACAGCCCAGCTTGAGTGGACTGTGCTTCCAGCCCTAGTGGGCTAGAAGCCCAGAAGGTTGTGGGCTGGTCTTCTAGGCTGGGTCGGTCAACCCAGCCCATAAAAAAAAAATAAACGAAGAAGAACGTGAACAGTGTAATATTAGCATTGTTCACATTCATGAACAGTAATTATTGACTTTGATTAGAGGGTTACTTGATGATGCAGCCGTGTAGAGGAGATCGAGGTGGTCCTTTCTGTCGTGATGGCGTTGTCAACGGTGGCCTGTGGTGGCCGGAGAGAGCTTCCAAAGTCGTCGGGGCTGTGTTGCAGTTGCTACAACTGTCACCTTTTCTTCGCCTGAAAGTATTGGTGAGTTTTTGGTGTCGAGGGGAAGCTTACCGTGGTGATGAAAGTGGTTTTGGGTGGTCAAGCCACCGTCACTGTGGAGAAAGAGGAGGCGTCAGCAAGCTGGCTTTTAGAGAGAGAAAGCTTGCAAACTAAGGGAAAGAGAGGAGAGAAAGATAACTGATGGCCGAGAGGTTACTAGGTTATTGTCTGTTTTCGTGATATCTCTTTGTTTTGGCTTGGCTTTTTTTTTAAAAAATTCTCTACAAACTCTCGTCTTCTTCCTCTTGTTTTTCAGTGTTTTGTTCTGTTTTTTTTCCTGTTTTCCATTTTTTTTTCTCCCCCTAGGCCGTTGTGTATGGCTACTTTTATAAGCGGTGTGGCCTGCCACGGTGGCCGACTGGTCGACGGCGTGGTGGCTGGCATGCCTACAACGGTGGTTGGTTGGTGGGCGTTCAGGCGGCTGGTCGGCAGGCATGCATGGGAAGACAGCGGGGTGCAGCAGCTTTGGGTAAGGTAAAAGTGCATTTGGTCCTTCAATTTGTAATTGTTCTAATTGCACCCTCAATTGGATTTAAATTTGTAATTTCATGCAATTGTGCCCCTGTCCGAATTTCAACATTACCCTTGGCTTTGCGCGCCTTTTTTATTTTGGTCCCTCACTTTTGATTCACGCAATTTGACCCTCAATTGACAATTAAACTCTCAATTGTCTTCAATTTGATCCCTAATTATGCCAAATTAGCTTGGAAAAATTCAATTGGGTCTCCAAAAATTCTGATTTTCTCAATTAGTCCCGAATTAAATTTAAGAATTCAATTTTTCATCAATTAAGCCCTTAAAAAAATTAATTTAACCAATTTAAAGCATAATTAAGTCCTTGCACTTAATTAAATTCTTCAATTGGACCCTAAATTAATTCTCATACATAATAATACTTTAAATTAGCCCATGATTAAATCAAACTGGCTTATAAAAAAATATAATTATGATTTTTTACTTAATTTTTACCTTGAATTTGTATTTCCTGTCATTTTTGGGCACAAAAGAGATACGATTCAGCTCAGAAAATATTCATAATCTCCACCGTGATTTTTCTACTGACGCCAAACCCCTTTTATTTTGTTTTTGTTTTTTTTATTTTATTTTGGGGAGTAACCCAAAAATTAGGTTACGACAGTTGCCCCCCTCTTTACAATGCTTGCGATAAAAGTCTTGTAAAAGACTTTAAATAGCAAGCGTTGTAAAGAAAAAAAAATAGATTTATCAAACCAAGAAATGGTTGATCCATCTGGAAGCGAAAATGAGGAAATGATAAAATAGGGCTAAAAAACGCACTACCTAAAAATTTGAATCTTAAAGAGGACACTCAAAGGGTGGAAGATTATGATGTTTGTGATTAGCACAGGAAAATGGTCTCATTGTAATGGGTGACTACCCAGATGAAAATGATGAAAGGGGTGAAGATTTCACAAAATGAAAAATAGGGCCAGAAAGCTTGCTATCTAGAACGCACGATTGAGGGTTAGAAAACGCACTAAAAGAGGAGAGAAAGTAGAGCTGGAAGGTGCACTAATTGAGTTGATGGTCGAGAATTGGAACATGCACTCAAGGAGTGGGGAGATAAGGCTTGAAAGCGCACTATCTGGATTGATGGTCGAGGGTTGGAAAACATACTCAACAATGAAGGGAAAAATAGGGTTAGAAAGCACACTATTTTAATTGATGATCGAAGGTTGGAAAACACACTCGAAGGTGAAAGGGAAAATAGGGCTAGAAAGCACATTATTTTAACTGATGGCGAGGATTGGAAAACGCACTTGAATATGAAGGGAAAATAGGGCTGGAAAGCACACTATTTAGTTGATGACGAGGGTTGGAAAACGCATTCGAATATAAAAGGAAAATAGGGCTGGAAAGCACACTATTTTAATTGATGATCGAGGGTTGGAAAACACACTCAAAGGTGAAAGGGAAAATAGGGCTAGAAAGCACACTATTTTAATTGATGGTGAGGGTTGGAAAAGGCACTCAAATATGAAGGGAAAATAGGGCTGGAAAGCACACTATTTAGTTGATGATCGAGGGTTGAAAAACACACTCGAAAATAAAAGGAAAATAGAGCTGGAAAGCACACTATTTTAATTGATGGCGAGGATTGGAAAACGCACTCGAATATGGAAGGAAAATAGGGCTGGAAAGCACACTTATGAATTGATGGCGAGGGTTAGAAAACACACTCGAATATGGAAGGAAAATAGGGCTAGAAAGCACACTATATGAATTGATGGAAGCTAGAAAAACCACCTATGTTCAAGAAAGATACATGACTACAAAAAAGAGAACATGCTATTTGAATTGCTTGATGATTAAAAGCACACTCAAATAAGGAAAGAGATAGGGTTGAAAAATGATCTATCTGTGTTTGTTGAAAGGCTCGCAAGCGCACTCAGATATGTGGAAGTGGTAGGGGCTCGAAGGCACATACGAAACAATGAGTGGAGGTTTGTAAATTACAATCATTCCAAAACATTTTTTAAGTTCCTAATGGGGACGCAATGCATGATAACTCCCAAGAAAGAGATAAGGCTGAAAAGCGGACTCAAGGAAATGGAAGAGGTGGGAGCTTGAAAGGGTACACAAAAATGATGAATGAAGGTTCGTAAATTACGATCCCTAAAAAAAAATTCTCAGATTCTTAATGGGGACACAATGCATGATAATTTCTAAATTCAAGAAGGAGATAAGGCTGAAAAGCACGCTCAAGGAAATTAAAGAGGTGAGAGATCGCAAGCGTGCACAAAAGTGATAAATGAAGGTTGGTAAATTACGATCCCTCCAAAACAATTGCTATATTCTCAATGGGAATGCAATGCATGATGATGCATGTATACTTACCAGAGAAATATAGGTCCCCCTTTCTTCTTCATGTCTTCCTTTACTAGGGTTTGGATCATTGGCTTTCACGGCTTCTCGTTTCTGCTTACCCGAGCCGCAACTTAAGATTTTGACTACTGGAGATGATAGATTTTCATATCAACAGGCCCTCCTAAGTTTGATCCAGATTATTTGAAAAGAATTGATGGAGCTGGCTTCAATTGTATTTGTAGATTGCCCCCTAGTCTGGTCATGCCCCACAAGTGTTTTGGGCTTCAAATGTTTCTAGGAAAGGGGTGGTTATTTGCAAAGTTTTTTCATGTAAGATTTTTGGAATTTCAAAGTCATTCCAAGCACAAAAACCATTTTGATGTTTGTTTAAACAAACTTATTCTCGAAAGAATTCAAGTGATCTCATTGTCAGGTTTTATGTCGATTTTGACAAGAACGTGAAATGATGCTTGTTTGCATGTCTTGTATTTCAAAATAACTTCGATCAGGTTTGGTGAAGCATTTGTATGACTTATTTCTCATGGAAAAACATTGCCTATCGATCCAGATTGCTTATATTTGATCATAAAAGGCTTTATCAGGCTTGTAATGTAGGCTCAGGTTGCTGGCTATGAAGAAAAGATATTGGAAGGCTCAAAAGGTATTTGAGGGTTTTCTAGACTAAGGATCACTTAGTGCTCACTCTTAGAACTCCTTTTAGTCCTCGTGATTGATTTTCATGACTTGACATGCCCCTTAGCATTTTGTTTGGGCTTTTACCTAGACATGCCCCCTAGTATTTGTTTGGGCTTTTTATCATGGGTTTTTAGTACTATCATGTTGACTCGATTTGTCGTAATGTACTAAAACTCCTTTTATATTTATGGTCCCCCAATTTATTTGGATATCTCTTGACATGCCCCTCGATATTTATTTGGGCATCTTTTGTCATTGAGAACCACTTTGTAATTGAGAGTTCTTCTCTCTTTGCACTTGCCCCTCAGTGTAGGGTGTGATCCTAGTCAGGGATAATTATCAAGAAATAATTATCAGGCTCAAATAGGGACTGCAATGGATATTTGAGACTTCGCGAAGGCATATCAAAGATGGCCTCTCTTCATTTCAAAATACACGCATTTTGAATCGTTAAGCTTTGTTTTCCCATACAAAATATTTTTTGAATTATTTGTTTAGCTAAGCGCTCAGCTTTATTATGCAGATTTTTGGGGTATGAGATCACCCTTCAATGAAATCTTTTGAATTCCCAGAACACATTTGTTAAACAAAAATCAAATTGGCATTCCTTTTTGTATTAGACTTTGATTTGCCAAAAATCTTAATGAAATTATGGGATCATGTATAATTTAGATGAAAGAATATGAGGAGCACTTGTGTTATAAAACACGTCATAAACACAAGAAAATACATGATCATTGAAAAGAAATGCTCGCTTAACAAGAAAAACCTTGTGGCGTTACGAGCAATATTACCGACTAGTTAAAACATGAACATAGTGTGCGAACATGACCAAAATCAAAGGAAATCATCAAAGCAGACTTCATCTTCTGATATCGGCACCCTCCATTTTCAAAAGCTTTTGCCGATGTCATTTTAACAGTGTAAACACTTGATACCCCATTTTCGTGAAGCTTAATTGGGTGCAGGACCTGGATTTTCATCGAATGTTATCCACCCTACTTTAATCAATTGCAGGAGCTTCTTCTTGAAAACGCCACAAGTATGAATGCTATGCCCGACAGCTCCAGCATGGTATTCGCAGGTGAGATCAGGTGGTTGCAAAGGTGCTTAAGGTTCTGGAGCTACTTGCCCAATGCTTACCAATTTTTGATACATCTCATTTAAAGGCAATGGTAGCGGAGGTAACTATTTTTGGGTTTTCTGGTAATTTTTTTTAAGGAAATTTTTAGGTGGATCTTTGGCTTGAAGATTGATGTTTGTAATTTTAGATGAAGGGTTATTTTGGAATTGGCTTTTATTACCCTTGTAATTGTCTTCCCAATGCTCGACATCTTTTCTCTTGCCTTCAAAGCCCTTTTTTTCCACAGGCGCAAAAATTCTACCACTTTTGATTCCTTGCTCTATTCACTCCGCCACAGCTACGGTATCCGTGAATTGTTGTGCTGAACTACCCATCACATGCTCGTAATAGGGCGCTTTTAGCGTGTTGGCGAATAAAATCACCATCTCTTTATCTAGAAGTGGAGGATGCACATGTGCAGCAAGATCTCTCCATCTCTCAGTATATTCCCTTATGCTTTCTCTATCCTTCTTCTCCAGGTTGGACAAACTTGTTCTGTCAAGAGCAATGTCCATGTTGTACTTATATTGCTTAATGAAAGCATCTACCAGATTTTTCCAGCTACGGATCCTGGTGTTGTCTAGTCTCATGTACCAATTCAAGGCTGCCCCACTCAAACTGTCTTGGAAAAAATGCATAAGCAATTTTTCATCATGCACTACTTTTGCCATTTTGTTACAGTATGATTTTAGATGAGTGATAGGGCATTGTGTTCCAGTGTATTTGATAAATTCGAGAACACGAAATTTCTTTGGTATTATCACATTTAGGACTAGACACATTTCTGCAGCTTGTACTGGGTCATATAAATTTACCCCTTCAATGGCCCTTATCCTGGCTTCTAGGGTTGCCATCTTATCTTAGTCGATACCCCCTGCTGCTTCTATAATTGTTGGAGTTAACGCAGGTTTCGGCACTGTTGATTGCATGAAAGCTGGGTTTTGTTGCGGATCCTGAACTTTTTCTCCTGTCACCTCTTCATGATGGTTCATTGCTTGTGCTGGAGTAGCCGCTGCGGGTCTAGTCGAAGGACCCTTGCCAGAGGCATTTCTCAGCGCTTGCTCGAGTAAGCCAGTGAGGCGAGCCACACTATCTTTAAGAGAATCAAGTTCTTCTTGGAAACGAGTATCACGGCGTGCACGCTCTTTGTCCTCCATATTTCTTTGCTGGAGTCGATTATTGTAGATTTTAGGAGGTGATGTTCTTCAGGGACCTATATTTTGACCTGATGATGATATGTTATGTACAGTAATGAATGCATGCAAATGCAGATGTATGTACATACACATTGATAAATTATCAGGGAGTTCGTACCCAAAGTCAAGTTTTAGGCCATTACATGAGGGGTAGGCTTTCTATCTGGTATCAAAAGGTCTATGAACTGCCCAGCGATCGTCTCACGTGAAGGTGGTATGAGGGTTTACAAGAAATGGTTGGGGCACAATATGACCGTCATTATCAAGTAAACAAACAGATCATAGTTGGATGTTTCACGAATCTGAACCCCTACTGAAAGTCATGAGGTAGACCGCTAATCCCTACCTAACTTAAAATTAGGTTTATTCAAGAAATAAAATGCATGAGGATATTAATTCAAACTCAATGATATGCATAACTTGAAATTAAAATGCATGTTAAAGCAGTAACAATGTATGCTACAGCAGTAAGAATACGAATAAAATAAATAAATAAATAAACTTAAAAATAACAATCAAATAAACAATACTCAGTCCAGTGATGTCCCCAGCAGAGTCGCCATCTGTCGCGACGATGATTTTTTCGCGCCTCGCGCCCCGCCATCCCCCGCGGTTTTGGAAGATAACGGCCCGCAGTGAAAATGGGGTGCTTGTTTTATAGCCGTAAAAATTACGACTATAAATATAAGGAGTTGCCACCTAGTATTAAGGTTACTAGGAACCTATTGGTCTGTGAGAGTCTGGATAACGGGACTTGTTGTGCAAGGGGAAGACGCATCACCCCAAGTACACCCTACCTAAGGTAAGCTGCATTGTCGTTTGATTGTTTTTTTTTCTAAGTTAAAATTTTTTACACTGCATTAAAAAAAAAATTTATCTGCGGGTGTACTTTACAATATAATTTTACACTGGTGTTAGAAATTTTGTTTTTTAGTTTTTATCTACGGATGTAATTTATGCTTTAAATTTACACCGTAGTTAAAATCTTTTTTTTTATCCATGGATGTATTTTACAATGTAAATTTACACCCTAACAGATAAAACAAAAAATGGTTTTGATTATTTTTGATATTTTGGCCAAATTCCTATGCATAATTATAAACCGGTTATGATATCCAAATTTTGTTTATCCAAATTTTGTTTTAAACTATGAGAAAGATGCAATATTTTTTTTTTTGAAAAATATGCTTGGAAAATCTTGGAATTCAGCCGTATGCACGAAAACAACATATTTTATATTTTTGAAATTTTTTGTAGTAAAAATGGTAATAAAGAAAAAAAAAAAGAAAAATATTTTTTTGTGTTAATTTGTGTTTTTTTTTCCTGGGTGGGCTGTCAGCCCCAGCGTGAGTGGACTGGGCTTCCAGCCCTAGTGGGCTAGAAGCCCATTTATTTTGGTCTGGGCTTCTAGTCCTCACAGGCTGGAAGCCCAAAAGGTTATGGGCTGGTCTTCTGGGCTGGGTCGGTCAACCCAGCCCACAAAAAAACAAAAGAAAAGAAAATTTTAAACAAAGAAGAACGTGAACAGTGTAATATTAGCACTGTTCATGTTCATGAACAGTAATGATTGACTTCGATTAGAGGGTTACTTGATGATGCAGCCATGTAGAGGAGGAGATCGAGGTGGTCCTTCCCGTCGTGGTGTCGTTGTCAACGGTGGCCTGTGGTGGCCGGAGAGAGCTTCCAAAGTCACCGGGGCTATGTTGCAATTGCTGCAACTGTCACCTTTTCTTCGCCTGAAAGTATTGGTGAGTTTCTAGTGTCGAGGGGAAGCTTACCGTGGTGATGAAAGTGGTTTTGGGTGGTCAAGCCACGGTCACTGTGGAGAGAGAGGAGGCGCTGGCGAGCTGGCTTTTAGAGAGAGAAAACTTGCAAACTGAGGGAAAGAGAGGAGAGAAAGATAGCTGATACCCGAGAGGTTACTGGGTTATTGTCTGTTTTTGTGATATCTCTTTGTTTTGGCTTGCTTTTTTTTTTAAATTCTCTATAAACTCTCGTCTTCTTCCTCTTGTTTTTCAGTGTTTTGTTCTGTTTTTTTTGCCCCATTTTCCAGTTTTTCTTTCTCCCCCTGGGCCGTCGTGTATGGCTGTATTTATAGGCTGTGTGGCTTGCCACGGTGGTCGGCTGGTCGGCGGCGTGGTGGCTGGCATGCCTACAACGGTGGTTGGTTGGCGGGCGTTCAGGCGGCTGGTCGGCAGGCATGCATGGGAAGACAGCGGGGTGCAGCAGCTTTGGGTAAGGTAAAAGTGCATTTGGTCCTTCAATTTGTAATTGTTCTAATTGCACCCTCAATTGGATTTAAATTTGTAATTTCGTGCAATTGTGCCCCTGTCGGAAATTTCAACATTACCCCTGGCTTTGTGCGCCTTTTTTATTTTGGTCCCTCACTTTTGATTCACGCAATTTGACCCTCAATTGACAATTAAACTCTCAATTGTCTTCAATTTGATCCCTAATTATGCCAAATTAGCTTGGAAAAATTCAATTGGGTATCCAAAAATTCTGATTTTCTCAATTAGTCCCGAATTAAATTTAAGAATTAAATTTTTCATAAATTAAGCCCTTAAGAAAATTAATTTAACCAATTTAAAGCATAATTAAGTCCTTGCACTTAATTAACTACAAAATACATGTCATCTCAATTATTATTTAATAAATATGTGTTCAAGTGCATAAACCATCGAGTTCATATTTGTAATAAATATTACAAGACATTGTTCTCCGCTCCATTGTAGTGAGAATTTTTTTTATTTCATTTTAATATATATAATTTTTTATTTTAGTTTTTATACTTTATTTTTTTTAGTTTTAATTCTTTTATTTTTTTCAGTCTTTCTAGGACAATTCTTATTTTTTTATTCATATTTATATATTTATAATCTTATTTTTTATTGCTATTTATTTTTGTATTGAATACATCATGTCACGACCCGATTCCCAGATCCGTGACCGGCACATAGATATGGTTCCCTTCCAAGGTTCCACATCTATGCGAACCCAAACTTACACACAAACTTAATATTCTTATTCAGAGTTCAACGCAACGGAATATCAAAGTAAACTTTATAACATAATTCAATTGTCTTTATACAAGAGTTGATTGCATACTGTTATAATTTTGGAGCACTAATTAGACATATGAACAAAAGTATCAATTACACCCAAAATAGCAGGTTCCAAGAGTAGGACAAAAATGACCTGCTAGCAAGTTACGAGCCTGAAAATAATAAATAATGAGGGGGTGAGTTCAACAACTCAGTGAGTAGATAATATCTAATATACACATACGAGATAATACAATAAAGAGAAGTATATTATCAAATCGGCTTGAAGTTCTTACAAGAAGTTTCTCAAATAGGTCATAACAAGAATTTAATAGGTAAAGCTCGTCAGAAAATCAAAATGCAATGAGCATGAGGCTCCTTACTGTGGGATGATCAGTCCACACAGGTTGGTGACTCCCCCGACCAACTAGGGTTTCAGATACAATGTGCACAAAGGCTAACACTACCCTGTTAGCATAGGTATTCTGACTGACATACCGTAGGTATACATATATATCATAATCAAACAAATATTCATATCTCAAGGCTTAACTCATGGCATCAATCAAATGAGGAGCTATCAATCCACAATTATATATTGGCTCATATCAAGAATGTATATTCAACAATTGATTATGCTTTATCGTATCAAGAATCGTAATCAATGTATATATTATCAAGAAGCATAATCCAAATACTAGAAAATCAAATATTTATAATATTTCTCATGCATATTAAATATTATCCACTCACCTGACTTAAAAGCGATCGAAATTCAAAAAGAAGAATACTGACGGAATCCTACTGACGTACCGCTGGCAGAATATCAGGATTATCTGAACATATAAAAGAAGATATACTCAAAAATGACTCAAAAATGTAAAATAGCTTTTATAACATATCTAAGAGTTCAACTCATAATCCTTTTTGTTTTTTAGTCAACTATCCATTTTTCCGCAAAAACCTAAAACAATGGTTTCTTCCGAAGTCTAATTCAAATTTCACAATTCATAAAATTGATAATAATTCATCCAATAAGCCTCAATTATCCATCAAACCAATATGAAATACTTATATTTCATATAAGGGTCATTCTGAAATTTTCTTATATTTTTAGGGTAAAATTGTAATTTTTATCAAATTGAAGGACTAAATTGAACATTTCATAAATTCATAATTATACTAAAATCTTGTCCATAATTCATCCTCAATTCTGTCCAGAATTTCAAATTTCACTCCAGGGACCAAACTGGAATTTTCCAAAGTTCAGGGACTAAATTGTAATTTTCCAAAGTTCGGGGACTAAACTGAAATTTTCACCAAAAGGACCAAAATGAATTTTCATCATCTTCAACCTCCAGATATGAATTTCCAGCAAGGTTTTTCACCATTTTTCTCAATATTTTCTTAAACAAAACACCTCAAAACTTCAAAATCATCTACTATCAAACTAATTAAACCATTACCCAACACATTCAACCCTTAACATCTCTCTTAATTCATCAATCAAACCCAAATAAAATCCTCAAACCCTAACAATCAATCCAAGCAAAAATCGTAACTAATAACCACATTTATACATATTAAAACATACACATTACCTTAAAACTATTTCTCCTTCTTTTCTCCTCCTTTTCTCTTTCCCTCTTTTCTCTTCTTCTTCTTCTTCTTCCTTTCTCTCTTCCCGATTCTCTTTCTCAAATTTTCAGTTTACTTCTCTTTTTCTTTTCTTTTCTTTTCTATTTATATTTACTAGCTTGTACAATTACTACAACACCCTTAACCTAATTCTAAGCCACTAAGGGCATTCATGTATTTTTCTTTTTTTTTAAAAAAAAAACACTACACATCATGCGTTAATAACAAATTAGTTTAGCTTTGGTTGCGTGAAATAAAAGTAAAATTCTCTCTTATATATATAGTAAATATTCTATTGTTAGTGATTTGTTATCTTTATGTTTTTTTTAATCTATTTTGTTTATGTGTGACTTGATATATTTTTAATTTAAAGTAATTTTTATTTTCAAAAATAAATTATTTTTTGTTTTTATAAGATTTATTCTTGATATTATTATATTAAAAGTATTTCAAAATATTGAGATTAAGTTAATTTGAGATTTAAAAAAAATTAGATCATTTTTTCATATATATTTTAAAGCGTTAATATTAAACAATATCAAAATACATAATTAGCCTCACATTTATTAAAAAAATACTTTAAAAATAATTGTTACTATTATTTTAAATGTTTTATCCCTAATAAATAAATATATAAAAAACTAAATAATTAAAAGTTTTAAGGGTTGATTATTTCACTTGGATGTATGGTATTATAAAAAAAATCAAGGCCATTAACTCTTTTTTTATATGTTAAAAAATTTGGTTATGGCTGTTGTGAAACGCGTGACAAGTGGCTCGTATTTTTTTTTTATAGATAATTTGACCCAATTTTTTCATTTATTTTATCTATGTGTGGTTTTATATATTTTTTATTTACGTGATATTGGATTTTAAATATCATACATAAAAAAATAGTAAAAGTTAATTTTTAACAAAAACAACATAGACTAATAAATTATTTTGATTATTATTCTCATTCTTATTATTATGAATGTTATATTAATATCATTATTATAGTTGTCATTATAACTATTATTGTAAATAATTAATATTTTAATTATTGTTGACAATATTATTATTGTCACCATCATTACTATTATAATTGATGTCATAATTATGACAATAATCATTACGATTATTAACACAATTATTTTCATTAATATCTTTTAAATTATAATTAGTATTGTTATCATTATTATAATTGTTTTGTCAATATTGATATTCTTAATATAATTTTATGAATTAATGTTATTATTATCATCAAAGTCATAATTATTAACACCATAAGCACTGTAACCAATAAATTATAATTGTTATTATCACTATGATTAACAATGTCACTATTATTATCATGATTATAACACCTAGAATTATTATTATTTTTACTGCTAAAACAATAAAAATTATTAAATTACCACGAGGAATAAAAAAATCAAAAACTTTAACAAAAGAGCATTCAAGAAAAAAACTAAAATTATTATTATTATTATTATTATTATTGTTGTTGTTGTTGTTGTTGTTGTTGTTGTTGTGTAAATAATGGAAAAACAAATTACATTGAATAATAAAAAAACTAAAAACTTTAACAAAAGCGCAAATAAAAAAATTAAAATAAATGAAGAAAAAATAAATAAGAGAAAAAACAAATAATCACCAACACAAATTAAAAATTAAGAACTAAATTAAAAAATACAACCTCAACAAAAGATAAAATAATAAAAAATCAAAACCGACTCTTTTAGAAATATAAATAGAATGAAATAAATAAAATTAAAAATATAAGGGTCAAAATGAAAAAAATCCAAACTTCTATACTAAAAATATTAAGTGATTTAAAACCAGTGGACTGAAATAAAAATGAAATATATAATCAATTTTAATCGAAGAAAAAAATTAAAACAAATAAAAACTTATATCACATAAACAATTAAAAGATTAGGGACTAAAATGAAAACATCATAATCCTAGGGGACTTCAATATATTTTAGCTTGCAAGAGAGAGAAAAGAGGATAAAAAGATCAATTGACTACTATCACGTCTTCGACTATCATGGGACGACATGCTCATTACCATGAGAAAGACGACATGCTCATTACCATGAGAAAGACGACATGACGTCACATTTGATAAGATGCTAGATAAATATTTTTCACAACCATAAAACACGCACATGCGCCGCCTTAAAGGAGGGTGAGACAAAAACTTATTTAGCAAAAAAAAATATTAAAAACATACAATTACTTAAACACCTCTATAACCAACTTTTGCAAATTTTTTAAGAGCATATCCATATATATACTATTTCATAAATATAAAATTTCATAAACACCCCTTTATCAACTATTTTTTTTTGTCTTATTTGATGGTAATATGATTATTTTACTATGCATAAATTGAAAATACTCCCGGGCAGGCAACTATTTGTTATCTACTTGTGAGGATAAAATAGTTTTTTTACTGTGTGAAAAATCCAGAAAAGACAAAAACAACCCCAAATATTCTTGTAATATCAACCGGTCCACTGCGAGGTAAAATAATTCTCAAGGCTGAAATTGAGACGCATTGCGAGATAAAATAATAATTAAATTATTACAATCCACATTAATTTGTGTTTATTGCTACAGTGATTTCGCGATATGATTTAATTATTTCTTAATATATATTAACTAAAAAATAAAAGGAGTAGGCCTTTCACTTTAGCCATGTGCGCTGTTTACACAGACTCAAATTACTATTCACTGTGACGGTAAAATTTTCATTTTATTCCAGGTCTGAAAATTTTTAACCCCTATGACCGGGAGTGTTTTTGAATTTTTTATGGGACATGGATGATATTTTTAAATTTATTCCATAATAAAATAATTAAAATAACCTTCCTAAATGATAAAATAAGACAACCGTAACCGGGGATATTTTCAAATTTTTACTCTCATTTTTTTCATAGATATAGTTGGATAAAGGGGATATGGATAATTGATTATTTTTTAATATTTTTTTATTCAGAACACTATACTCTGATGGTATGGATGTACCTGCACGCGTCCTTGAGCCGGCATGTGCGGTGTCTTCCGTCATTGAAAATTGGCCATCTGTCGTCTGATATAATTCGACACCATATTCTCCGACTCCACATGTCCATGCATGGTTATCTCGACATTAACTTTCCTGTACACCAGATGGCTTAGACAGCATCCTCAACAAGTCCATGCATGGTTATCTCGACATGAGAAATTGATGCAGAAAACCCTCGACTCAGATCTAACCCTGGCCAAGTTGAAAAGAAAGAAACAAATCCATGGCCTGATTAGCAGCAGCATGGCAAAAAGAATCCAAACCAGAAAAATTGACGTCTTCCAATAATCAACTTGATAGCGATTCAAACCCGGACAGGTAGAACAGCTAAAAAAGGGCAAACCAATCCAAAATCCCCGAGGAAATCTACGGAAAAAACAGCTCAACAGTTATGATTTCCCAACAAATCAAATCAACACTCCTTTCCCGTATGGAAAAGAAGAAAAATTTCACCCTTCATTACTTTCCTTCGAAGCCACCACACCACCACGTCTCCAAATCACGTCCAAATCCTCCCCACCAGCCACAAACCAGAGCCCACCACGTTGCTTTCACGTTTTCGAGATCTCAAAACAAACCACCCCGCAACTCTCTCCCCCCCTTTTCATATAATTAACTGCCTTGTTGCACAAAAAAGAAAGAAAGAAAAGACGATCAAGAATATCCAAGAAACCCTTATCAAGAAATTAAGATGTGTTGCGGAGGTAGAATGTGCATGCTGTGCACCTGTTTGATACTAGTGGTGGTCGTGATTGGCTTATCGTTCGGTTTTGGAGTTTTCAAGAATGGGTTTCATAAGTTGAAGGATCACCTTGCTGTTTGTGATCCTACCGCTATTGGCTCTCTTTGTGGTGGTGGTGGTGGTAGAGCTTCAAGGCCTTTCCTGGGTTTTCCAGCCCCCCCTCCTGGCTCTTTCTAGGGATAAGAAGAATTCTCCGATTCTGTTGCTGTGCTTAGGGTTTCGAGTCTTTTTACGTGTCCTGATTTCTTAGGAATCTGTGAAGTGATTATTTGCTGGGATTTTTTTTATGTTGGATTATTTTTTTTTTAATTAAATTTTAGTTATCCTAGTCCATTGTTTCTTGATCTGGTCTTCATGTTCATCATCACAGTGAATCACTTTTAATTAAAATCTATGTGTTTGGTGTCCGAAAGTACTGTTTATGATTTTGATCGTGGCGATTAGAGATAGAGATTAAGAGGTGTTTGGTCTGTGATTGAAAAATATTTAAAAAAAAAATTAAAAAATATTTTTTTATTTAAAATTAAATAATTTAGATTATTTAAAAGTGTTGATATTAAAAATAATTGTTAAAAAATAATATATATATATATATATATATATATTTTTTTTTTTTAACATTTTGAAAACCATCTCAACAAAAAAATTCCCAGTGGCCATGTCCTTTCTTCTACTCATTAATGAAGAACGGCGTCAATTCGTTCTACTTTTATTTCACTTTCTGGTTCTTCAGTGATGGATGATTCGATTTCATTCATGTTAAAGGCAGGGGGGCCCGTGTTTGGTATGGAAGGGCCAACACTACATTTTTTTAAGTTAGCAGGTGACACGTCGTTCGAGGGAGGTGTGGTTGGATTCAAAAACTATTTAGATTTCACTTTCTATTATATTCGGATTTGTGATGATCACTCCTGTACATATCAAGTCTGTTTACACCATAGAGGTCTTTGAGATTCTAATTGGAAAATGTTTTTGATTATTTTTATTTTAAATTAGAATTTTTATGTATATTTAAATTATTTTAATATATTGATGTTAAAAATAATTTTAAAAAATAAAAAAATATTATTTTAATATATTTTTGAATGAAAAACACTTTTAAAAGCAATCACAACCACACTCCTACACAGACACTTAGAGGTGTTTGCGAATGCGATTGGAAAATGCTTTTGAAAATAATTGAATTTTTTTTACTTTAAATTAATTTTTTTTAGTATTTTTAGATCATTTTCATGTGTTGATGTAAAAAATAATTTTAAAAAATAAAATAAAAATATAATTTTAATACATTTCTAAATAAAAAACACTCTCTCTCAGCTACAATCCCAGAAAAATTATCAAATATTTTATTTTTATTAAAAACTGCATAGTATTATGGCAACACTCAGTGATCTCTTAGCTCTAACGAGCGGTATTGCCCGCGCGATGCGCTAGGCTTTTTTATCTATGCAGAAAACTGATTGATTTTATACGTGTTGTATTTAATTAATTTAATATTTAAATAGTAAAATTATAATTGCTAAAATCTATTAAAAACGTTTTTTTCCCATTAAAAAGTGATTGAATGTTGCTATCGTTAAAATATTTTTGATAAAATTTGTTAGAAAATTTGCAAAGAAGATGCCATGATTTATTACAAATTTGTTGTTAAGGATACCCTAGTTAAAAAAAAGAAAAAGAAATATGGTAAAAAAAAAAAGCTGACTTGGACACCCTGGTTAATAAAAAAATTTAAAAATATGAAAAAAGGTTCTTGTTCATAAAAAAGAAGAAGTTAGTCATAAAAAAAAAATGCAAGGGGAAAACATTTCTTTAAAAAAATTATTTGACTTGAAAATTTAAAAAATATACCGCACTATGCTGCGGGCTGAGTAAATAATTTTTATAATTGTTTGGATTAAAGAAATCAATAGGATTTGTCAATTCAAAATTAAAATATAATATTTATATATACAAAATTAAATATAATAAAATATATTACCATACCCTATTATAAAAATAGCAATATCGAAACCTTAACATCTAAAACTATAATTATTATTACTGTTAAAATAATAAAAATTATCAAATTATCTCGAGGACAAAAGCTGAAAAAATAATTTAAAAAAGTAAGAAAGAAAAATAATTAAAATAATTCATCTTCTTCTTGTTCTTCCTCCTTTTCTTTTTCTTCTTCTTCTTCTTCTTCTTCTTATTATTATTATAAGTGTGTTAATAATGAAAAGAAAAAAAAAATGAAAGATTAAAAAAATCTAAATAACTTTAACAAAAGAAAAAAAACAATTATAAGGTAAAACAAATTCATTTGACTGGGAAAAAACAACTAATAAAAAAATAACAGAAAGAACAAATAGAGAGAAAAAAAATACAAATATCAATTTCCAAATGATAAAACAGATCATCATAACCTCTTATAAAAACAACACATCGAAGTCTTAACATCTAAAATTATTATTGCTATCACTGTCAAAACAATATCATTTATCCAATTATCTTTAAAGAAAAAAAATAAAAAACATTAAAAAAAATGTAAGCAAGAAAATAATTAAAATTACTACCACTACTACCACTACTACTATTGTGTTAATGATGAAAAAATTTTTGAAATGATAAACATAAAATTTAAGAACTAATTTTAAAGAAAAAATACCACCTCAACAAATAAGAAAATAACAAAAATAAAAAATCAAAGCTAAGTCACGCTTATATATACATGGATAAAATTGAAAAAAATTAAAAATAAAATATAGTATCTATACATGTAAAGTTTGATATGATACAACACATTAATACACACTATTGCAACAACAATATTGAAGTTTTAATATCAAAAAGACGGAAATAGGTAATTACTTCGAAAGTTTTTTTTAAGTAAAATGTGAGAAAATATAGTTTTTTTTAAACATTTACATCAATTAATAATTAAAGAAAAAAAATTAAAAAAATCCTATAAACTTCAACAAAATATCAAACAAAAAAATAAAATTAAAATAAAAATAGTCATTGTTATAATTGTTAAAAGAATAAAAATGATCAAATTATCCCGAGAGAAAAAAAAAACCCAAAAAATATTAACAAAAGAGTAAGTAAGAAAAAAATATTACATAATAATAATTATTCTAGAAATAGAAAGAAATAGAGAGATTAAAATAAAAAAAATTAAAAGTAATATGGCTGAAATGAACATTAAATATAAAGGGTTGAAAATCAAAAATTAAAAGTATAAGGAAAGAAATGAAAATCAAATATATTATCAATTTTAATCAAAGGACAAAACTGCAGAAATTAAAACTACTGTACCGAATAAATTCATTTTTTCAATTCAATTCGGAAATTAAAAGAAGAAGGACCGAATTGAAAAATGGACATTGAATCAATTCCAATCGGAGGACCCAATCGAACAAAATCAAAACTTATTTATAGGAAATCAGGACAAAAAACGAAATTAAAACTGAAGGGACCGAAGTGAAAATGAATACAACTCGGGGGACGCTCCTGCACTTGTACGTTCAGGAGAGAGGGAAACATGGCTAGCGGCTTTAACCGGTCACCGCCGCGTCCCCGTACATCGGATGGTGAAACGCGCCGCTGCGGGATGAAGACTAGGCGGAGGCGCATCGGGACAAATAATAAAAAAATAGGGTCAATTACCTTTATACCCCTGCCCCCAAGTCACCGTTTTTATCTTATTAGGGGCCAAAACTGTATTTAATCAATTTTAAAAATTAATAAAATAAGTAAAAGACTGGCGGGCCGGACTGGTCCGGCTCTATTTATGTAATGACGACGGAGCCCCTGATTCTGGAGGCCTTTTTTGTCGTTTTCGGGGGTTAAAATCGTTAAAATACTGTTCAAAACCGGATAAAAAAAAAAGAGGGTCGAACTGGCACGACGTACCGGATCAAATTGCAAGTGAATAGTGACAATGAGTCACAGTGAATAATAATTCAATAGTGAATCAATGTTCTCTTTTAGATTTTTTTGTTAATTGTTAATTGGAGTTTCTAATTTGATGCCAATTAATTTATTTACAAAAAAAAGAAAAGAAAATATATCTACTTAAATTTATAATTCAAGTTATTAAATAATAAATATAATACCTGGAGAAATGATGAAACTCATTTCAAAACAGATCTTACAGTTAATGATGAATTGCCATTATTATTATTATTATTCTCGGCAGCTAAATTTATAATTTCACGTGCAAAACCCTTGACCAGAGTTTGATCCAAAGCCTTGTAATTTTAAAAAACTTAATACCAACTTATCCCACAAGTCACGTAAAGCAGAAATCTCAAAGCCGGAGATCAACTCTGGTCAAGCCAAAGCCATAGCCCACCTTCTTCTCCACTAAGAAATCTCTACTTACTTGCAACCTTAAATACAAGCGCTCACTCCTACACAACTCGCAAACGCGAAAACCCAGAAAAGAAAAAAAACACCGAAGAGATCCAATCCTATCAAAGAAACATGAGGATCACTGTAATGACAGCAGATGAACATATCATATCTCTTGAAGTTGATCCTCATGAATCTGTAATCATTAATCTCTAAACCCCATTTGTTTATTCCAGTCATTTGAATAATACACATGCTTACCATTCATTTATTTGATTGCAGGTTGAAAACGTGAAAGCTTTGCTAGAAGTAGAGGTGAAAGATCCCCCCCCCCCCCCCCCCTTTTATTTGTATGGCTAGAGAAATCGGGTTGCTCGAAATTTTTGATCTTGTTTTGAAAAACCCAATTCAAATTTGTTCGCTTTGAGTTCATTAATTGCTATATGTTCCTTCTCCGAAGTTTAATTATTGAAAAATTCTGCATCCTTACTGTTATTGTTGATTTTATATAGTGTGAGAGCACCCAAAGTTTCGTGCTTTTCCATTTTCGGCATCCAATTCACCTTATCCTTTCGCTGGAATTGTGTAGTTATAACTGAAGTGTGGAATTGTGCAATTTTGGGTCTGTATTCAAAGTATTGATTTTTGTTTTGCTTTGATGTGAGAGTAGACGCAGGTGCCACTCCAGAAGCAGCAGCTGCTGTATAATGGGAGGGAGATGAGAAATAATGATAAATTAAGTGCATTGGGTGTCAAGGATGAGGACTTGGTCATGATGGTTTCTAATTCTGCTGCTATTAGGTATTTACACCTTTTTTTTGTATTCTTTTACCAGTTAAATTGCTTGCTCGGATTTGACCTGTCTTGTTTTTTCTTGAAATTTTGGATTGTCTAGGTCTTTTGTAGTTTGGTAACTTTCGGTTTGACCGCTGTTGCGATTCATGGAGTTTTAGACTTTGGTTTAGTTTTTGCAGACTATCATGTTAGTTATGGATCAATTTGTTCAATATGGGCATTGGTGGTCCTAACATCAGGATATTTGCTTAAATTTCTTCGGCTTTCAAATTTTCATGTTAAATGATATAAATTACGTACTCTTTTTCAGTGCCCCCTCCAATAATCTTGGCTTTAATCCTGATGGATCTGCTGTGAATCCTGGAGCTTTCCAGCAGCACCTTCGAAGTGATTCTAATACAATGGCTCAACTATTTCAGGTAAGATGGATGATTTTTTTGTTCAGTTTCTCCTTTCACCCTTCTGAATCTGGAGTGCTGTGCAATTTCATGTTGATTTCATGTTTTAGTTCAGATGAGAAATATCCTGGAATCTGATAACTGATTCCCTGTCAAAAGAAGTTTCATTGTTGCTTGTCTGTTGTGTTAATTGCATGTATCCTAACCCCTTCCCCCCCTTTAAATGGTGCTATTGGATATTTTTTGATGCTATCAATTTATATCACAACAGGCTGATCCTGAACTTGCCCAAGTTATTCTTGGAAACGATCTCAACAAACTGCAGGAACTTCTCAGGCAACGCCATCGCCAAAGATCTGAATTACGACGTCAACAAGAAGAGGAATTTGTGAGTACTAGCTTTTACTGGCGGTTCCCTATGTTATTTATGGTGTCATGCCCTTTTATCTTAAGAAAAGTATTTCACCATATAATTATGTTATTTCAATTAGAAATTGATTGTAAATGTTGACTGAAGGAGATGATTTACCTATATTCTTTCTGGTTTGGGCTATAGGCCCTCCTTGAAGCAGATCCTTTTGATGTAGAGGCACAAAAGAAAATTGAAGCTGCTATTCGTCAGGTGAGATTTATATAATTCTCTAATGGTGAAGGTGTCAGCAACAACTTACTAAAAGTATTTGGATATGCCCGTATCCTTTTGGATTATTTTGGCAACTGAGATTGCACAACTAATGTGAAGTAAAGATTGGGTTTTCTTATTGTCTGAAGTTCTAGAAATCAACTCGTTTTCTTCTTCTTTTTCTTCCTTTTTTTTTTTTTTTTTAAATTGAAAAAAGTGGTTATATGCTATGCAAGGACATGATGTGTGTCTTGCCCCTCCATTTCTGGGAGATGAATTCTTTAAAGCAATGCGTATAGCCTTTTGTTTATAGTTTCCACTCAAAGGCTTCCATTACCTGATTATTATGGCATGCAATTTTTTTTGGCCAGATGCTTTTTTCTTCCAGTCTGTTTTGATGTTTCCCATTCCTGCTAATTCCAAATGCAGAAAGGAATTGATGAGAACTGGGCAGCGGCCTTGGAATACAACCCTGAAGCTTTTGCCAGGGTGGTACGTATGCTTTTCAACCTTGTGTAGTACAATTGAAGTTTGAATACTGGCTCTTAAACTTCAAGTTTCTTCTTTGATCTTTCAGGTTATGCTGTATGTTGACATGGAGGTTAATGGTGTCCCTTTAAAGGTAGAGACAGTCTTGTAATCTTCATTTGTGTTTGATGTGTTTTCCTTGTATTTTTTCAACATAATCAAGTTTTTTCTTGTAATCTTCATTTATTCCCCAAAACAGCTCTCATCATACACTAGGACAACCGCCAAATTTTTCTGCACAGTTTGATCAGTTTTCTCATGTGGGCATTGAGCTTGTGTGATTAGGGATCAAGCAAAACTCTTTAGACATACCAATTTCTCTTTTTTGTTTCAGGCATTCGTTGATAGTGGTGCTCAGTCCACAATAATATCAAAAAGCTGTGCTGAGCGATGCGGGTATGCTCTATTCTTATGTATCTGTTCCTTTTCTATTGGTCAACTTTTGAGGTTACATGGTTGGATAGATAAGTGTGTGATATAATAAGCCTACCCAAGTCCTTTATGTTTTCTTCTTGTCAAGTTATCTCTTAAATAGCGACCTGGGTTTTGAGTGCCCGCATGTTTCTAATTAGCGTTATTTTTTATTCTATCAAGTGAATATATCTTAATTTAATGCCTTCTTTCAGCTCATTTTCATTAGTGATGTTCACATACTTGCAAGAGGTGAACATGGAGGGTAACCTGTTTTGTTGTTGGCATGTCTATTCAGATTGTTGAGACTTCTAGATCAACGTTACAAAGGCATTGCTCATGGAGTTGGACAATCCGAGATATTGGGTCGTATTCATGTAGCTCCAATCAAGGTATATATCTTTGGGGAATCATTTCTTGCTTAAAGTCACATGTGGTCATAGATGCAGTTATACATGCAGTTTCTACTTACTGTCATTCAGTTTGTGTACATGCTTGTTTAAATGTATGTGTTTGCACAGATACAAGATTGTGTAAGGCTATTTTACAGTTTTGTCTTGCACAAGCAAGATGAATATTCTTTTATCATTTTCAAAGTACTTTTAACATGAGAAATAAGTGAGCAACAACTATTTATCAATTCTTAATCTAATACTGGCTGTTTGGTTATATATGAATACTTGACCAATTTGTACTCTTTATCTTCTCTTCTTTGAGATTTATGTTTCCACTTCTGCTTCTCTCCCAATTTGTATCACCATTATTCTTCTTACAAAAGTTTGTCCAGGCGATAAAATTGCTCAAGGTTATTGGGCATGCATACTTTGATGTGCATGCAGATATATATATATTTTTTTTATCTCTTTATGCTCATATTTCTTCTTTGTATGATCAAGTATTGCACCTCTCTGCTTAACTGAAGATTTTTTCTTGTGCTATTTTAGTTCACCATGTTTTTCTGTCACTCTCAACACGCTATGCTTGAAGCTGATTCTAATCTCTTTGTTTTCTTCTTTTTATTCCTCTAGATTGGGAATATATTTTATCCCTGTTCCTTCATGGTACTGGATGCTCCGAACATGGAATTCCTCTTTGGGCTTGATATGCTCCGCAAGCACCAGGTAGCATCATCACTGTCTTATATTGATGGCAATTCAGACCTATGACCATTGAAGTTTACCTGGATGCATTTGTTCTAATTTTAGCCTGTACATGCAGTGTATTATTGATTTAAAGGAGAATGTTTTGAGAATGGGTGGTGGAGAAGTTTCTGTACCATTTCTGCAAGGTTGATCTTTTGCCTTTTATTTTGTAATGATGACTGTTTTTCTTCTATATGCCCGATTTCTTTCAGCTATTTGAGAAAGCATTTAAGTGGTCATTTTTTTTCCACTTGAGAACTTAAAGCTGTGTTGTTTCAGAAAAGGACATTCCTTCTCGTTTTCTTGATGAAGAGAGGTATTCAAAAGAAGCATCCAGCTCAGGAAATCCAGTAAGTCGTCTTAATTATATTTTATTACTGAAATAGATCCTTGTTACTGATAGGCTGCTATTTAATCTGATTTTATGAGCTGTTTCCAAACACTAAAGAAAGACCTTCCTCTTTGAGCTGGTTGTATACTTTAATTTCAGATGATTTCTGAATGTACACTATACTTGGATATAAGGATGTAGTTGTTGATATAAGAAGGCGTGATGGGATTGCTTTATTTTGCTTGTGAAACAAGAATGATGGGCTTTGCAGAAGAGAAAACGTTTAGAGTTGCATTCCTGCATTTCAAGCAATATCTAGGCGTTTTACAGAAGAGAAAAGCTTAGAGTATAATTGGTTATCTCAAACATAAATCATATATCATGAATTGATGCTGACTTCTGCTACTAACATAAAAGCTAAAGTTTTGGCTTTGATCCATCTTGATTTTTCAGGTGACATCAGGAATACCAGTGAAGAAGAATGATCCACCAGCTGGAGGTCAATCCTCTGGTTAGTTCATGTGATGTGATATATGATGTTGTCTAGGATGCATTCTGCTGGTATTTTCAATATGAATTACCTGTTCAATTAAAAATAATCTAACAAATGTTGTTCGGTTATAAATTATGCAATTGCAGATAGCTGTGTTTTAATCATTACAGCTGTCTTAGATTTCCTACCTAGGCGGTCAATGAATTTGATTTTCTAACTAAATCTTTTCCTTGGTGCTCCACAGGAGTTGCACGTGGTGGCAAGACAGAGGTAAAAAGAATCAACATTTGGTTCATCTTTCTGCTTTGTTTCCTGTGGAAAATTTAGTCTGAGCTTTTACTTGGAACAGTTTCCTTCAGTATTCTCAAGTTGATCACGCATTCTGTTAAAATGCAACTTCATCTATCTATCTATCTATCTTAACATCTTTACTCTATCAGCCAATTTGAGTGTTAATAATAGTTTTCTCACATATTGGCTGGACAGGGACCTGACTTCGAAGCCAAAGTTGCAAAGCTTGTTGAGCTAGGGTTTGGAAGAGAGGCAGTTATACAAGCTCTTAGATTATTTGATGGAAATGAAGAACAGGCTGCTGGATTTCTTTTCGGCGGCTGAAGATTAACTTGTTTTTTCTTTGAACCATTATTCATTTTGGGAACCATATTCATTATGGTAATCTAGTAAGTTTACAAATTGAAGAAGCTTTGTACCAAACATAGTTTGATTTGAACAACCTATACCTTCAAAACAAGTCTTGCAATTCAAAAGGGAAGCAGATTTATCAGATGTTCCTAAACTCGGTTTATTTTTCATGGTTTTCACATTTTAATTTCTTTTAATGGCAATTCCTGCTCGTTTGCATCAACCATAGAAAATGCTCTTCTTGTGGGTTTTTTTTGGAATGTGTGGTGTTAATTTGTAATAGCTTTTGGGGTTACGGTTTAATTTTTTCAATTTAAAAAAAAGCTATAAATTACAGTGTGTATTTTCTAATCAAGGTTTCGAAAAAGAATTTTTACTATGTATTAACCAGGCACTCGCAATACTCGACGATAGAACACAATTTTAAATTACATTTCATCAGATTGCCAGATGGACCCTTAATAGAAATCGAATCCGTGTGGGTCTTGGATTGTAAGGATATGGCTTTAGGGTTTACATCCTCCCCTATTCTTGCTCTAGGCTTTTCATCCGCTTCCCTATTCTTCGCATAATTAAGAGATTGGCAATAGAGTCTGTTAAATTTTAGCTTCTGGAAATCGTTATGAGAACCAAAAAGTTGCTTTGTGCATCATCCAAGATGAGTTTCTTGCCTTGCAATTGCCTGGAAATTGTCTCCTGACCTAAAGGACCAGATTTATGTAGTAATAATTTTTCTTTGTAAGTGATTTGCATGGAGTTCTACTGTTACCAGGTTTAGCAACCGGTTTCCCAAACCTAAAGCAAAAACACAATCATGAATTATACTATGAACGCTCAATCTACTACATGGCCATGGAGCTTTTCAACTGACAGCATTCCTTATTGGATACACACAAGCTTCAACGCAGTTGCTGGTTTAATAGTAAGAAAATTTTACAAAGCCCGAATTCAAGTTATTCCATGCAGGAGCAAAATTGCTGATGGAAGAGAGGAAAATAAGGCATAAATACTCGATGATTTATTGTTTTAAGATAAGCGTTGAGCCGTTAAAACAGGGAAATCATAGGTACAAAGAAAACCATTGGCATAGCACTAAAGCGTAAATGAGTTTAAATCAATTGCAAGTACAAAACGAAAAAGGACTTCCTTGGTTTTTAATAGCTGATACATCCCCACCCAAAAATTTCATGCTGAATCACTCTGGCAATCAATATCACAAAAATGATTAAAATCTCTCTGCCATTCTAGCCGTAACTTGTCTAAGTTTTGAGTATACCTTCCCAGCTGGGGACCCTAAAATGAGGCTGCAAAGGGAATCCCTCGCAACTTTGATATTTTGAAAAGATCCTAATATGTGAATCTTGGTGTCAGCAATCACAATCCTTGTCTTGGTTGCGTTTTCAATGGCAAATTTTGTTTTGCCACCTTTACCAGACAGTCTCCCAATGGCCCGAGACAAATGCTCACCTCGAAGTGTTTTAACATCCTTAATTTCAAAAGATTCAACATAGAGCTCATCCAAACGCAAAAGAGCAATGGCATCTATCACATCAAAACCTAACATGAAAGCATGCACAAAATCTGCACACTTTTGTAGGTTACTTATGTCAGGCGTGTCTGATCTAGTTTTCAATTCAACCTTTCTGGCTTTGAGGTTCATTCGGATATCAATCTTCATTTGCTCATATACAGGAGTGTAGATTTCCATCCATGCTTTTTTAAGGGGTGAATAACGATGTGGTGGAACTGAAACTTTTCTAAACTGAACTCGACCATCAGACATCTCATGAGCTTTCAAAGGCTCAAACTTTGGCTTTGCAGGCAAAGCACCCTCAGACTTCTGTTCACGTGAAGCTATTTCAACTTCCATTGGTGCAGGGGCATTGCTGGACTGCATTCTAACTGCACCGAATGGACACCAAACTCGGGATATTAGATACAAGTTCAAGACGATATCTTCTTCAACTTGTGAAAATAAGAAAAAACTTTGATTTATGAAAACAAGATTAATAACAGAAACATTGAAACTACTGATTTAATCAATTCTCTGTAATACCATGATTATTATTAAGATTAACACAAACATATACCATGATTCAATCATTAAAATTAATACAAACATTGAAACTACAGAACACCGTATTAGATACAGAATCTTCTTCATTTTTGTCAAAAATCAAAGAAAAAACAGAAACAAGTGTATCAGTTTACTATACAAAACAATACAAAAAATTCAGGATACATACTAGCATTAACTATTACATCAAGCTATAATCCGCAAAGTTATAATTTATTTCAAAAGTCAAATTAATTGAACATACAAAACCTCAAAAAAGGAACTCACAAAACCAAACCCTTCAAAGAAAGTTTAGATTTTTCCCATCAACCAAACAAAGAAAACATAAAATCAATACAAGTTCCAAAAAAAAAAACTTTTTTTTTAATCTAATAAGAAACAGTACAAAAACGAAAAAGAAAGAGAGCTTACTATCTAATTTTGATACTTCGAAATTCAACGTAGTCTCCTTGCAGTCTCTCTTTGCTTGGGCTGCAGAGGTTGAAAATCTCAAGGGGTTAAGATTAGGGTTTTGTCAAATAAAAAGAGCAAATCACGTGGCTATAAGATATTTAGATGCTTGTAAATACAGCGCCGTTTTGTCCCCTTCATGTTGAGTGGGCTGTACCCTGTTTAGGCCCAACTTGTAAATCCAAACTAATTTTCTAACTAGCTTCAAAAGATCTTAGCTACTAAAACTAAGATAGGTTTCATTCGGACGGGTTAGGTTAACTTTTTTATTTTTAATAAAATAATATTATTTTGATGTTTTTTATTGATATTTTTATCTAGTGACTCCATTTACTTTTTATGAAACTTGACTTGGACCGGGGTTTAATTCCATGAGATGGGCATGTCTAGATTTCTTTGAACTAAGAAGATGATATTAAATTATAGTGATATATTATCTTAAAGATTCATATTCACCCATGTTCTAATTTAATTTTGACATTGTTGAGACCAAACGACCTGGTTTGATATTTAAAAAAACATGTTAAAAGACTCTTGAACTAATTAAGATTTAACCTTAAACTAAGATATTAAAAGAGTTTGAAGAATTTGGATCGCTTGTTGAAGATTATTACTTCATTTGCTGTTGAAGAAGTGATCTTCAATGCTGAGCAGATTTAGTCAAGTTAATCACCAATAAGTTAGGAAATTAGTTGTGAATAAAGTTGTTAGGGTCATTTTCTATTAAAATCTTGTCATTATTTTTTTGAAATCTGTATCTAAACTCTTCTGTAATAAAAGAGTGATTCAATCAATAAAATATGTATCTCTTGTAGTTCAAATAACAACCTTTCTATATTACTAGTTTCTTCAGTGTCTCTATACTATCAAAAAATAATAAATTGGCATCAGGGCATCACTGATCTTTAGAGATCAACTTGAGTGAAAAGAATAACCCGTGAGAAACCTTTTTTCACTAAAAAACACATTTAAATCTTCAATTATTTTCTATGATATTAAATATTCTTTTCACTTATAACACCTTCAGTGTTTTATGATGAAAACTAACAAATATGAGTCGTAAAAATGAAGACTTACCTACATGCCTGTGATTTTGGGATACTATAGAACATGATCATGATTTACAACCACTATCGATAGATCTTACTCTTGCTCAAATTCAGAATCATCGTGAAGAAAAAAGCCAAGAAGTACAAAACACAAACATGTCTTTTCTTTGCTATTTTAGAAATTATATTTCCAAGAATCATTGTACTTGAAACAATTAAGCAAATTTGAGATTATCTCAAGGGGAAATTTCAAGGAAATGATAGAACAATCCAGATACAAGTCTTAAGTTGTTATGGTCATTTTTTTTTTTTGTTGTTAAAATCTTGTCATTATTTTTTTGAAATCTGTATCAAAACTCTTCTATTAAATGTGATTCAATCAATAAAATATATATATCTCCTATAGTTCAAATAACAACCTTTCTATATTATTGGTTTCTTCAGTATTTTTATACTGTTAATAAATAACAAATTAGTATCAGAGCATCATTAATTTTTAGGGACCAACTTGAGTGAAAAGAGTAACATGTGAGAAACCCTTTTTTCACTTTAAAAAACAAATACTTAAGCCTTCAATCATTTTCTATGGCATCAATTTTTTATTCACTTGTATCACCTCCAATGTTTTCAATGAAAACTATAAAAAATGAGCTGTAAGAATGAAAACTTACTGTGATTTTAGGATACTATAGAACATGATCATGATTTATAACCATTGTCTACCGTTACTACTCTTGCTCAAATTAGAAATCTTTGTGAAGAAAAAACCAAGAAGTACAAAACAAAAACATGTATTTTCTCTACTATTTCAGAAACTATATTTCCAATAATCATTGCACTCGAAACAATCAAGCAAATTTGGGATTATCTCAAGGGGGATTTCAAGGAAATGTTAGAACAATTCAGATGCAAGTTTTAAATTTAAGAAGGAAGTTTGAGATGCAGAAGATGAAGAAATTAGAAATAATAAAAGATTTCTCTCATAGATTGCTTCCAATAATCTTAAAGTAAGACTATTGGGGAAGATCTTGATAAAAGAGTTGAAAAAATTCTTGTGACTTTACCAAAAATATTTGAGTAAAAAAATCTTCATTGGAAGAATCTAAAGATTTGTCAAAAAATTCTTCAGTGAATTGCTCCATGATTTATAGGCACAAGACCAAAAAAAAGCAATAAGGCAAGAATACAGGTTCAAGAAGAAGAAAAAGGCAGAAAGAAGAGCAAAAAATATAAAAGAGCTGGCAGCAACAATAAAAGAATTGAAAACTTTCCTCTTTGTCAACACTGTAAGAGAACAAATCACTTATAGAAATACTGTTGGTGAAGACCTGATGTTAGATGCAGAAAGTGTAATCAATTGGGACAAACAAAATTATTTTTTTGGCAAAAGCAGATCTAATAAGGAAGAAGGTGAAGTTCAAGTTACTGATCAACAATAGATGGAGCAGTTGTTTGTGGCTACTTGTTTTGTTAACAAACATGCAAGTGATTGTTGGTTTTTAGACAGTGATTGCACAAATCACATTACGAATGATGAAAGTTTATTCAAGCAACTGGACATATCAAGTACTTTAAAGTTAGGATTGGCAATGGTGAAACATGGTGATGCACAGAGTCCGATGCTTGTCAAATGTCTGACCAGATTGCCCAACTATAGCTTCGGTTTAAGCAGCAACTGTACCTACCCCAGGTGTAGTGAAATCTGGCTGCAAAAGGAGTTTTTCATTACATATAAAATAGTAAAATAAATGATCGTTCATCTTTAAAGCAAAGACAGCCTAATGCCTAGTGAATGAACAATTGAACTAACCTCAAGCTCAATGGAATGGAATCAGGCTCCTTTGATGAGAATTTTGCAATTGCTGGATTTGATTTCACTCTCATATCTGCATTTCCAGGACTAATTGATGCTGTAGATTCTTTTTTTCAATAAGCATAAAGATCATGCATAAGTCTCAAAGTTAAAATTGACATTCCCATATTCTCTAGCATTTGCAAATAGTATCTCAATAGCACCAGCAAGCTCAACCTCATCTCCTTGACCTGACATTGTGCCAAGGTTTAGCATGATTTTCTCAGCAACCTTCTTGCGATCAAGTTTTCCCTTCAGGAAACTCTGGCTGTATAATTTCATGCAAATAACTAATGAGATGAACATAGTGATTTGCACACCATGTAGATGTTCTACATTCCTGAATTTGATATTCGCAGATTCGAGTAGTTACTTGTGCAGCTGCATCTTACCTCCTCTGGTTTATACTAGCTAGTTGTTTAACACGCATTATATGTATTTTTTTAAAAAAATATGTAAACTTTTCTGATGTATTTTCTTACATAAAAGATTCTAATCAAGAGACTTATGTAAATTAAGATATTTGATTTTACAGTATAAATATTTGATCCTTTTGTTTTTAATGATATAATTTCTTAAAATTATTTTTTTATTTAATGAAGTGATTATATAAATTGATACATGAAATTAGTTCATTAATTGAATATATAAAAGTGATGAAGTAAAAAAAAAATAGAATTAGTGGGAAAGCTAGATGAAAGTACAGTTGTGTGTACTGGAATTGTAAAATACAATGAACATCTACGCATGCTTCACCACAAGAGGACTCTTGACATGATGGCCGTTGCTATCTGACCATGTAAGGTGGCCAAATGTGTAGTCTTTCAGCATGCCATTCATTACAGGCTTAAAAGTAACCATGAATTTTTTCTCTTCACCGGCTTTCTTGAATTCCAAGCTTGAAGGTTCAACAACTACTGAAACCTTGGGTGGTGCCTTAACTTTGACTGTGTATGTGCCTGGAGCCTCCACGTTCTTTACTCGGCGAGTAATAGTTACTGGGCCATTAAGATCAGGAACTGAGATTGAAGGATAGTTGAATTCAGCCAAACTAGCTTTCTCAGGACATTTATACGGTACACCTGAGAATTCTAGTATGAATGTACTATTATAGCCATGGGCACATAAGAAGTTAAGGTAATCAATCACGTTCGTGTCATATACTAGGCCAGGATTTGCTGCTAGATTTGGATTCACATGTCTTGCACCATACGCAAATGGTGTGGCGAGTTGGCCATCAACATCGAGTATTCTCTTCTTGGAGTTTGATTTTGTTTTTGCTGCGCAGATAAGAAAAATGAATTCGGTCCAATTAGCAGGGCTGTAACAGCATGCGACAGACTTTCGTTTATTTTGAGCAAGCTTGCTAGTTTAAATTGATCAAAAGTATGAACCTGTTGTCATGATTGCAGATTTAATAGCAGTTGGACTCCAATCTGGATGGATAGCTCTAAAAAGGCCAACAATGCCTGGAACATGAGGGCATGACATTGAAGTGCCAGACATGGTGATGTAAGGCGTTCTACGCTTGTCAAATGGTAGTTCAGATGGCCCTACAACTTCAGTGTAAGCAGCAATTACATCAACACCAGGTGCAGTGACATCAGGATGCAAGAGAAATTGTTCATATCTATATATAATTGAAAAACAATGGATAGTTCATATTGAGAGCAAAGAATGACAAGTTAATGCATAATTGAGCCAACCTTAAGTATTGCTGGCTCAATTAAACTAGGCCCCTTTGATGAGAATGCAGCCATCACAGGATTCGGCACGACTCCTATATCTGTATGTACTGGACTAATTGATGCTGTGGGATTTCTATCTCAATATGCATAAATAGCATTGTAAGTCTCGAATAATTAGTCTTTAGATTGACAGAATTAAAGAGAAAGGGAGCGAGCTGTGAAAAACAGAACAAAAAAGTAGTTACTTGGTTGATTTGATGTAGTTCATTACAGCTTGATCATTAGTGTACGTGAGGTGGGCAGCAGGGAGCACATGAGGATCAGACAGAAGTTCACTTCCACTTTCTTCGTCATTTGCCAATATCATCCCAACGGCACCAGCAAGCTCAGCCTCATGTCCTTTTACTACTCTGCTGTTTATTCCTCGAATGCATACTATAATTTTCCCTGCAACCTTCTTGGCATCAAGTGTTCCATTTTGGCATAGTTGACTGCATAGTTTCATGCAAATTAATGACATGGCTGACCTACTGATTTCAAACCACATAGATGTTTGACATTCCTGAATTATGATTTTTGTAGATTGGAGTAGTTACTTGCGCATCTGCAGGTTGTGCTGTAGGAAGCCTCGCTTCTGCAACATTGATCAATGGATAGAATTTCCCAGCTAGCAAGCTTTTACTTGCAACACTTGATCCCTGAAATGAGAATAAGGTTATAAAATGTGTTTAAGTTTCAAGTCTTGACAATATCTTAGCAGCGCAGTACCACTGATAAGCTTAATGACAGACAATTATGGTAGATAATTTTAGTCATTTCCAAGAAAAGAATACCTTGAAAAGCTTCTTGTTGCCAAGAGCAACGGTGGCTGAAAACTCACGATCCAATGTGCTAGCACCAATCGTAAACAACCAGGGAGCCCCATGTGCTATAGACCCAGCAACTGGCCCGCCATTGCCAGCTGAAGCAACGACGGGAATGCCTTTCTTGACGGCATGGAAGGAGCCAATGGCCATTCCATCTTGCAGAAATTCTACAGGTTGACTCAGACCCAACGACATGGAGATCACATCAACTCCATCACCAATGGCAGCATCAAAAGCTACCAAGATATCTGCATCAAAACATCCACCATTTTCTGAAGGCTAGCATACTTTGTAAGCAGCCACGTGAGCTTTTGGCGATCCATCTTTAGCAGTTCCATTCCCATAACCAAAGATGCTTGCTCCAGGAACAAAACTACCACCAGCTGTAGATAAGGAGTGGGAACCGTGGCCCTCGGTGTCATAGGCAGTATTCCACTCTGTAGGGATTGGAGTAGGACTTGTAGAAGCAAAACCTTTGTTGAAGTACCTTGCACCAATAAGCTTTCTGGTACAGCACAAAAAATATTTCGTCAAAATCTGCACATTCTATGTGAGAAACTTGATCAAGAAGAGAAAGAGAACTGACTTGTTGCACTTAAATCCACCTCCAGTCTGACAAGTTCCCTTCCATCTTGATGGCACAGGGCCCATTCCATCATCATTAAAGCTCTTGGATTCTGGCTATACACCTATAGTCATAGTACGCAACCAAAAAAAAAATGTAAGAGCATTACAATTGGCAAAGAACCAAGATGAACATAGTTAAAAACTTCCCTCGGAGCTTCAAGGACAGAAACCTACCAGTATCAAGATTTGCAATGATTACCCTTTCACCAAAGTTTGCCTTCTTCTGAAGCGAGCTGAGGGTAGGTGCTCCATTTGCTTCAAATCCAATAAATTCCCATGAATGTGTTGTATGCAATATTCTTTCTTGGTTCTCGAAATAGATATCACTCCTGGATTACTTACATTTTACAAAGAAAGAAACAACGAACCTATTTAATCTTGGATTTATTTTGAAACTCAAAACAAAGTTTTACGAAATAGAGAACAAACAGAGAAAAATAGAGCGAAACAGAGTATCTGAAATTAAATTAACATACAAGAGAAAAATATACAAATTGTATTTCTTACCTTTAAGGGAAGTTACCTGAGCTTCATCGAGGTATGTAGCAAAACCATTTATGCATTTAGTGTAAGAGTAAATCAACACATCCTGGGCATTCTCTTTACTGCATATGAATGTGACAATAATGAATGAAGTTCAATAGTTTAATCGAACTCAATAACTTTTCAGCAAAGCAAACCTCTCCAAGTATGATCCAAGAAGATCAAAGTGTGATTTTGTCATTTTCTGAACATCTAATTCTGATAAAGAACTCTCTCCGGTTGATGATAATGGGGAAAATGAAGTCTCCCCCATGTAAACTATATAAGACTGCATGAAACAGAAGCATCAATAACTCCATAACCAATAGCATCTACAAGCAGGACAATGAAGAGGGAGACAATCTTGCCTTTTTAGAAGAACAAGTCTCAATGAGACAAAGGAGGAGGACAGATAGAACTAAGGGAGAGAACCTTAAGAGCCTCATTGTTTCTTTCTCACTTGCAAAATTTCCTTTCAGTGTAAAATCGCAATATGCTCTGTTTCCCCTGTTTTTAAACTCCTCTTTTTTTTCTTTTTTTTTTTTTGCCCATTCCATTTCTTATTTTAGTCAAATCTTACTTCTATATTTTTGGTGTGGATAACCAGGAAATCCTTAATTTAGATGGATAAGAATGATTCTAGGAACAATGCTAACACTGATTCAACATGAACAAGTCAAGCATCGAAACAACTAAAGAACTCTTTGTTCCTTAAAAAACAGAGAATACAGAGGACAACTAATGGAACAAGAAAAACAAAATCCTAGTACTTGTGTATTCGCAGCACAGTAAATTGGGATTACAATGAAACTCTTTATATTCATATATTTTTTCATTTTAAGATTATTATTTATTATTCAATATAAAATAAAATATTACTGTATATTTGAAACACACGTGTGTATATCTCGAGTTAGGTTTTGGATTGAGATTTAACAATATTTATGTCATATTTATTAGATAACTAATCAAAAAATCCCCACCAATCCCTACAAATTTGGAATAAGTTATCTTGGCTACGAATCCATGAAAATCTCTTAGTTACTCATGCCAATCAAAATTGGAAAAGCCATATGATGATCTGTGTTCACTTTTCACTCCTCTTTATCATCAAGTTAGACTTACAGTTTCCTAAAATATGTATTTTATTCACCTGTACTTTCCCCTGCTAGTTTTCTGCAGATGGTTTGCTTACATTCAACCCGGACCTAAATTGCTGTCAGAATGGATTCTGAAGAGCTTGCTGGAATATTTGTAAAATCTAAGATTGTTTTCATGTTGATGCCTAGTTTGTTAGAAACTTAGAGTCGAACTTGTCTTTGCACCGGCGTCTGGAGGCCAGATCGGAAGGTAAGGGAGGAGGGAAATTTTTGTTATGATCATAGGCTGAGTTGTAGATTTCAGAATTTTGGATTGAAGTAGGTTTTGGAAAAGGTTGGATAACTTTCAACCATTCTTTAAGAAATTGTTGTTTTCTCTTCGTACATACACTGTGATAACCATTGAACAAGAATGAGGGAGACTTCTTGGAGCTTCATGGAGGATAAGCATTAAGCTTCTTGTTTTTTTGGGATTGTGAAAAGCAAAAAAAAGGAATACGAATACAAGAGAAGTCATGGCATCAAGACATGTTTTCTTTCAGTACTCAAACAGTAAGCCTCATCGTCCAACAAACTGATCTAGTGAATTTACAAATGGTGTTTGCAATTTACTATAACATTTATGGGGGGAAAAATCTTATGTCTGTTAATTATTCTATTTTATCCATCAATTGGAAAAGTATAAAAAAAACTTGCTAGTATAATCTCTTCTTATTTCTTATTTAGCAGTAAAAATGTCATTTCATTGAGACCTTTTTTCTTTTAGTTAAAAAATAAGCATCATTTTCCAACAAATTGATCTATCAGATTTTTACACGGAATGATGAGGGACTGTGAGCAAAATTCAACCTGAATGCATCTACTATTTCAGTGACTCTAGTAATGCCTCACCACCAGAGGACTCCTGACAAAGTGCTTACCATCTCCCCATGTCAGCATCCCAAATACATAATCTGTAATCACGGCTCTCGGTGCTAGTTTGAATGTAACCTTAAATGTCTTCTCTTCACCTAATTTCTGGAATTTCAAGATGGAAGGAGCAACAGAAACTGTCACTCCTGGTGGTGCCCTGATATGGACATTGTATGTGCCAGGAGATCCAACATTTTTAACTCTTCGAGTGACTGTTATGGAGTCATTGAGATTAGTAACTGTGATCGAAGGATAGTTGAAGTCTGCCAGGCTGAATGATTTTGAACAAGTGTACGTTTTATCTGAGAATAATTGGATGTTCTTCTTGGTATAGCCACGGTTGCATAAAAAGTTCAAGAAGTCATTAACAGTCAGATCATAAATCAGACCAGGATCTGCGGCACGGTTGGGCTGCACATGTCCTGCACCATCTGCGAATGGAGTTGCCCTGGTGTTGGTTGAATCCAGTATTGGCTCCCCATTGTTATCTCTTGTTGTTGCTGTGGATGAAATCGATTATTCAGCCGAACAATCAATGCCCAAAGATGCATATAATTTTTTAACAATTTGTATCCCTAAGGAAAAAGAGAAGGTGGATTGTTCTTTACCAGTTGTCATCATTGCCGATCTGATAGCAGCAGGACTCCAATCTGGGTGGAGTGTTTTGAGAAGGCCAACAACACCAGAAACATGAGGGCATGACATTGAAGTGCCAGATTGAGTGTTGAATGGAGTCCTACGCTTATCGTATTCTGCATCACTTGGTCCTGTTGCTTGAGTGAAAGCAGCAATTACACTAACACCCGGGGCAGTGATATCAGGCTGAAATAAACAGACCAGGTCATTATGTTGTCTTATACTGCAAGACAAACAAAAGCACAGACGGAGATCATAAAAAAAAAAACAATAAGCAAACCTTGAGGATTGATTCTTCAATAATATTAGGCCCCCTAGATGAGAAAGAAGCCATAAATGGAGCTGGCTTTGTTGCCAATTCTGTCCTTACATTGGATAAAAATGCCATTGGTTCCCTGCTTTATGCGCAGATAAGAGGCTCGAATAAATATCAAAATTGTCAAGTTCAATGAGATTTCTCAGTAAAATTGATATGAACTTACTTGGTAAAGTTGAGATAGGAAAAGACAGCTTCGCCATCTGTGAAGTTGATGTGTGCAGCCGGAAGCACATGGGTGTCGGCGATGATTTCGTTTCCAGAATTTTCATCATTAGCCAAAATCATCCCCACAGCCCCAGCAAGAAGAGCCTGATGTCCCTTGTCCACTCTTCCATTTTCCCCTCGAAGGCATACCAATATCTTCCCTTTAACCTTTTTTGGATCAAGTGCTCCAGGCTTGCAAAGCAGGCTGCAAAAGTTAAGTCAATTACCAACTTAGGCAACGCTATAGCAAAAGAGGTTACGGGTTCACATGTTTGGCTATGAAAATATTTCACAGATTTGAGGCGATACTCACGCATCTTCTTCAGACTGATCAGCAATCTTTGCATCTGCAGCACTGATCAATGGGTAGAATTTTTCAGCAGGCAATGTTTTTACTGAAAGACTTGCTCCCTAGAAATGAGAAAAAGATGATAAAACTTGTCAGATCGTTAGTTAGAAGAAATGTAGATCGATACTGTAAAAAACAATGGTGTACTACTGAAAAACTCATCTCGAATGGCTGTGAAAATTGATACTGTAGACGTTAAAAAGGATACGAAAAATACCTTGAGGTGCTTCCTGTTGCCAAGCGCAACATATATTGTGAAGGAACGATCCATTGTGCTAGCACCAACTGTTATCAACCAAGGTGCCACATTCGATACTGTTCCTGGGCTCGGTCCTGAATTGCCAGCAGAGGCAACAACAGTAATGCCTTTCGCAACTGCATGGAAAGAGCCGATTGCAATTGCATCATCTGAAAATTCAGCAGGATCCCCACCCAGGGAAACCGAGAGCACGTCAACACCATCACTTATGGCAACATCGAAGGCAGCCAAGATGTCTGCATCAAAGCACTCATTACTCCCATTTATAGGTGGCCAGCACACCTTGTAAGCTGCTGCACGGGCGTGAGGCGATCCTCCTTTGGCAGTTCCATTGCCATAACCCAAGACATTAGCTCCTGGAACAAAATTACCTGCTGCTGTTGATAGGGTATGAGTCCCATGGCCCTCACTGTCACGTGCAGTTTGAAAGCTTGAGTTGAGATGGCCAGCATAGGCAGCATAACCCTTGTTAAAGTACCTGGTTCCAATCAGCTTCCTAATTTTGGGGAAGCCATAGGAAACAAGATGGTGAGGCAAAAGATGAAAACCTGCATGCCATACGATAGAATGCAAGGCACTAGTAAAATCTTGAATATAGGCCTGACGACATTGCGTTTGCAAGTTAACATTGACAAGAAAATGAGAGCTTAGCTTGCCACCATGACGTTTACTGAGATACAAAACCATGTAACTTACATACATTCTTGGAGGGATAAAAGCTTTCGAAACTGAGCCCATGTATATAGCAGGCAGTAATGACTTGCAATGAAAAGCACCTTCCCCACTATACTTAAAAAGGTTCTTGAGGGTAAAAGCCGTAGCATTTTAAAAGTGAACCTTTTTCCAATTTCAAGATCAGTACTTTCTCATATATTATGCATAAGTGGAGGTTTGGCCTTCAGTTTGTTTTCTTCATAAACAAAGAACTTTCACAGTTGCGAGATCACGACCAACTCCCGTGCAGTCTAGGATGGAACTAAGCCATTACATGGTGAGAACTAGGAAAGTAATTTGCAAATCACGTTATCCGACGTGTATTCGTCAACAGGCAACAGAGCCGTGTGGAAATATATGGTCATGCAGACGACAGCTACATATCAGAAAAATTCTATCCGAAGTAAATATGGTTTTATTGGTTCTTTTCCAAGATTGGAAGTCAACCAATATCATGGCAACAGTGGATGAGAAGCTTCCATCAGAAATATATCATGGTTGAAGAAAAAACTGTGTAAGAGTTTTGTGCATTAAACAAGTAATTAACAAGTCTTAAGTCCAACTAATTATCATGTACAGGAAACAACAATTTCAATAGATAGAAAGAAAAAAAACACATGAAATAATGTTACTTGTGCATGTGAAGTTAACTTCCGATACTAACCATGACCAAGTTGAATAATCAATAACGAGAACAGGAAGATTAAGATGAATTGATGGAAGCTAATCAGTAATCACTTGAGCAGGATTATGCCAATTCTTGGAAAGAAAAGCAAGAAAACTCTAATCTGACAAGGCAAGACTTCCACTGACTACGCCAAAATATTGTAACAGAGAATTGATAGCAAGTGGAAAAGAACATGGACCTGTTGCAAACAACACCATCTTTGGTGTCATGCTGACAGATTCCTCTCCACTTTGATGGAACCGGACCCATTCCTTCATCACTAAAGCTCTTCGATTCCGGCCAAACACCTAGCACAATTCCATTTAAAATGGTAAGACATGATGTAGCCATTGGCATAGCAACAGTCGCACATGCATTATTATACTCTGCCAAAGGGAACAAAAGCTAGAATGGATAGTCAAGCTTTATTTTGATACTGACCCTACCACTTACATATTCTAAATGTTTGAGACTCCAAGATAAAGAAAAAGAAAAAAAATCACAAGATTGGTAACAAGTTTCAAATTTCAAAACATCAGATTCTTATTTGCAGTGGATAAACCATGACAAAATTTATATTTTCCTTTTCACTTTTCTGATGAACATGGAGGAGTAAAGTGATAAGGGAGGCTTGGTGGTTAAACAGGAACGATTATGTCATTATCCTCAATTTTATCTCATTCCATGTACTAAAATACAAAATCTGTGGCCAATCCTGTTACCATGATAAAAATATAGGGTGGTTGGTAGTATTTCAGCATGAAAATTAGAGTGATTGGAGGTTCGATTCCTCAATCATATTTTTGAAGTCTAGTCAACACAATAGTGACTACATTGCAATCAGCTACGAGGCAGACAAGATTAATCGGGGCTGTGCAAAAACATGTAAACATCAAATCAAGAACAAAAACTCATGCAAGTGATGTGGTTTCAATCATTTTGACTACCCAAATGGCTAGAATTACTTTATCAACAATTACAAGGATATAGTACTTACCAGTGTCGAGATTACCAATGATTACATCTTCACCGTATCTTGCTTTCTTCCAAAGCGAGTATGGAGGAACCACCCCATCTGCCTCTAATCCAAGAAAGTTCCATGACCGTGTCGTATGAAGTTTCTTTCCTTTGTTCAAGAAAACTGACACCACATCTGGGTGTTCTGCATTGATTAAAAAAGAAAAACCATTAGCAGCGATAAGTACTGTATCCTGAAATGCCAGTTACAGTCAAACCAGTGACAAAACAGAGGCATCAGAGACAAAACAGAGTCAAAAGACTTGTCTCTCTTCTGCTACTGATTGGCCACTAATTTAACATGAAAGACAAGAATGTGCGAGTTCAAAGTTCTTACTGGCAAGAGCTGATGCCTCTTCCTCTTCTAGGACTGAAGCGAAGCCATTTATGTTGTTAGTGAAAGAGTAGAATATTTTCTCCTTCGCCTTCTCTTTACTGTCAAGCAAGGATTGCAACAAAATGAGCAGAAGTAAGAGACAAACAAAATAAGGAATTCTTCACAATACACGCATACCTTCCAGTGAGTGATCCCAGCAGTTCATAATGAGAATCTTTGACTCGCTCGATATCGGACTGAGCAGGCTCCAGGCCGTGTGAATGTGATCCCAAATAAACTACATAAGACTGCTCGAGAAAAATTCAACCTTAAGGCCATTGATAAAATATATTCCACTTTAGTTTCCAAAACGGAAATGATAAATTCAAGGAAGTCATCAAAATCCCATGTTGAGTTTCAGTACAAAAAAAATAATCATTGGAAGTTCATTTTGAAGAATCAAAAGCAGAGGAGCGTTATGATCACAAACAGAGAAAAGAAAAACATGGTTGCTCACCTTTTGTGTGGCAAAAGTTAATGGCTGCAAAAGAGAGAAGAAAAGAAAGAATGAAAGAAGTAAAGGAGAGAAGATAATTGATAGAGCCATTGCTTTACACGAAGAGAGAGGTGTAAAGGGTCTCTGCTTTTCCTCTGTTTTTATACTCTGTATTCGTGATGGATTGGTTTTACGAATCAAAGATCCTTCGAGTTCTGATGGAGATGGACAAGAATGGAATGCATGCATTTTGCAGGCAAGATTTGAGTGATTGAAGAGCCATAATTTAAATATTCTTTCATTCAATTTCCGTTTCCATTTCAGGACTGTTGCAGTTGCGATATGGATGTATTTTATTTTAATTTATTTAACTTGTATTTTGACCTATAATAATACCATTACAGCTTGCCAATAAGTATTTTAATTTGGTTATTTATTTTCCTATCAAAAGAACTGTTTTTTTTTTTTTTAAAAAAAAAAAGAAAGAGCAAACCCTAGATAGACGAGATGTACATGCCATGAACCCATCATAGTTTTAAACCCTAAATGCAGAATTAATGCCTCAATAATCATCAACATACATTTTGTACAAGTGCATTCTATGAATTTAAGACTTTATTTCGAAGCATTGGAGAGGGTGCATGAAAGAATTTATTTCTCTAAATACACCCACGATGGATGCTTTTAGTTTTGCTCGGCGAGAAAATAATTAATTATATTTTACTACTTATTCTTTGCAATTTAAATTGGATTAGAGAGATATAAATAAAAGAGAGAATGATATTCCATGGATCATATATTTTATATGTGTCACTTGTTACTCCACACAAATGTATTTCTGTTCAATATATATATATATATATATATATATATATATATATATATATACACATACATTTTCAAAACATAGAATATTAATAAAATAGATACATTTTATTTCATTAACCACGTTAATGTCTGTCACCCCGTGCTCCTTTACAATTTTAGAAAAGAAAAATCCCATTCCAATATTTTATTTAGAAGAAACTCCATTATTTATTATATGAAGAAACTTACTCTAAACATGTCGATGAGATGGGCTGTCAAGTTGATATTATTCTTTATTATCAAAAAAATTGAATATGTTAATTAATTATAACGCGCTTAAGACACCTCGGTTAAAAAAAAAAACAAAAAAAATATATAAGTGAAAAAAAAAATATATAAAAAAGTATAATGGACAAAAAAATGTTTTGGGAAAAAAACATAATAAGATAAAAAATGAAAAAATAACCATAATAAGAAAAAAAAACAAGAAAAAAAAAGGTAAAAAGAAGAAGTAAACATCATGGAAAAAAAAACATTGTAGCGGGAAAGTACTATTGCAATAAAAAAATATAAATAAAAAAGAAGAAACATAAGCTGACTTAGAGATCATGATTATAAAAGAAATATATAAGTTAAAGAAAAAAAATATAAGCATGAAAGCACTTTAGCAATCTATATTGTTTTAAAAATAAATTCAGTTTGAGAATTAGTTATGGTATAAATAAGCTGGCCCGTAAACCCTGGTTATAAAAAAAATATATAAGTGAACAAAACAAAAATATAAGAAAAACACTTTAGCAAAAAAAAAAAAAGTTATAAAAAAATTGGATCCGAGGATTAATCATAGTGCATTTAAGCTACCCAGACACCTCAATCATATATATATATAAGTGGAAATTTTTTTTATAAAAATATAACCAGGAAAAAAAATTTCATGGAAAAAAAAATATAATCAAGAAAAAAAACTATAAAAAAATTGGATCCGAGAATTAATCACAGTGCGTTTAAGCTAGCTATACTTTGATTATATAAAATAAATATATATAAGTCAAAAAAGAAAAAAAAAGTATAACAAAAAAAATCATGGGAAAATATGAAAAAAAACATAATAACATAAAAAAAAGGCAAGAAACAAAAAAAGTAATTAAAAAAAAACAAAAAAAAGTAATAAAAAACAGCAAGAAACAAATAAAATGAAAAAAAAGAGGAAACACTGTTGAAATCCACAGTAAAATGTGTGTGGAGCTATAGTAATTTCCTCACACATTTTAGTATTTATTATAATTAGATAGAATGGACTAAGACTCATTTATTATTTTTATCTTTTGGTATTCTAAAAAAAAAATTGAGTTTCATTACAAGGCTTAAGCGGGTGTTTGTATTGCTGTTCAAAAGTGCTTTTAAAAAAATTTAAAAAATATAGTTTTAAATTATTTTTTTTTTATGTTTTTAGATCATTTTCATGTACTGATAATAAAAATAATTTTTAAAAAATAAAAATATTATTTTAATATATTTCTAAATAAAAAAACACTTTCAAAACACAACTATAATACGAAACGGTTACTTAAATTTTAAAGCAATGTCATATTTTATTAGTCCTTAAACCTCTCACACATATGGTTTAGGTAAGCTTTAGCGATGGATTTCAAGATAAATAAAAAGTCAATAATTTATCATAAAATTAATTAGGATTTTTAGTTATCATAAAAAGTCAATAATTTATAATATTTTTTTATTTTTTATTCAATCTCATATCAATACATAATAAAACTTGTCAAGATATCCTCTACATCATAAATTATGGTATCTAAACAAGTTTCATGGATCAACTTGATGGAAATAATTGATATATAGAGATATAGTTAATAAATGATGTATGTAAATTAATTTTATTCTTAAATACATATTAATAAGTTTATAATTTATCATTAGAGCAAGATCTTCAAGTCAAATTATTGGAATTGATGAATTGATAATAGATTTAATAGCTATCTTATCTTAATTTGGATTCAGTGAACATCCAATTTCCATGTAACCCTAACCATTTTGAATTTTCATGGGAGCATTCTTGAGTGAGAACTTTGGAGTATATATGATATAATTCAACAATTCTCAATGGAGAATCTCATTTAAATTCATTTCTCATCTTAAACAAAATCATTGTGTTTTCTACAAAATAAAGTAATTTCTCCTGAAATTATTATTTTTTTATTCAAGGAAACCTCACATCTATTTAGGCACACTTTGCGAGCTCATATTAAGTGAGTTTATCTTAAATTTTTATAAAATATACACGTTTTAAATTAAATCCAAAATTTATAAAATAAATTTTAAATTATTTATCACCATGCCATGCATCGCCCCTTGTGTATGCATGCATGTATACGAGAAGTAATACATAGGATCTTCAGTTTAATTCCAAGTGTAAGTGAGATGGAAGGATAGACATCTCCTGTATGAATGAAATTAATTTACTAACGTCATAGCCAAGAGCCTAGGGTTCTTCGAATCGACTCTTCCTGGGCTTGCATGAATATTTTTGTGGATTTTGTACTGATCAAATAAAAGGGTCTCTTAATTTTAACACCTTGGGCTATGGCTCACAGAAGTGCCAAAAACTCAATCAAGATATCCTAATAATATTCCCTCCATATTCCCTTTCTTGCAAGAAGCTACTTCTTCCCTCCACTTCTCTCTTTATTTACTTATCAGCTCCTACAAGAATCCTTTGCCATGATTGGTCTCTGTCATGATTTTTGGTTCAACATCAATATGAAGTGGCCCTCAAAAGATGTTCCAAGAGGTGAGTTCATTGCTCTAGTGGATAATAGCATACCCTTCTGCTTGTGTTTTTTGTCATGTTATTCTGTTTTTAGTTTCTTAGCTCTGCCTTTAGTGTTGAAATTTGCTTTTCTTGTTGCATAATCATTTGTTGCTGTGCTACATGAACAACAAACATATTGCTCTTTTTTTTGTCATTTTGATGTTGCCTTGTTGTATTATATCACATCCTATTTTGGACTTGGTATTTTGACCATGAGAAGATCTTCTATCAATGTCATGATGTGTTCTTGTGTTAAATGTTCATTCCAACAATGAATTGACTAGATTCGTGTATAGAACCATGGTTTGTGTGTGAGATTCTGTTATGTTTTATGAACTCTAATTGGAAACGAAGGCCAAGTAGTAGAATCCGTTTACGTTTAGACCCAGTGGTGGTGTTGCCCCTGCCTGTTTCCATAATTGATGCTGGTATTTGCATAATTTGATCGATAGATTTTGCTTCCTCGAGTTGAGTTTTGTTGAGTGAGGAGACGAACTGTATCTAAAATGAGATGGAAACAAGGCTTGAAGCGAGGCGGGAAAGGTGCAGTAGAGAGAGCTGCCTTAGGGGCAGCAGCAGGGAGCTTCACAAGTAGCAGTTTTCAGTGACAAGCACAGAGGGTTAGAAAGAAATGTGAGAGTGGGGATTGAGTTGAGGGAGTTCCCCCTCCTCCATTGTTGAAATGTAGTTTTCTCACCGCCCAATAAAATTGGCTTCTCCGTAGACAGAAAATTTCCGAACCACACTAGGGCGGCCATTGATCAACCAATCCTAAAAAGTTTGTCAAACAGTATTAGCCTTTTCACCTTGCTTAGCTTGTGTCATTCTACATCCTCTTTATTCACTTCAGTTTCCTTGTCCTGATAAGAGGATTGCTCTTTTTGTATTAATTAGCAAGATAGGTTGGTAGTCAGATCTAGTGATAGTAATCAAGTGCTTCATTATGCTTAATCTGCAGAATCATGCCTGATGATGCTCTTATTAGCTGATCTGGGTTCAACTCTTGAATTTATGAGCATTTGCGTGACTATATTCATGATATTTGACTCAATATTCATGTCCTGACAAGGCAAAAAGGCAGCTAGTTTTGATACCCGGGGAAAATCAGATTAGATCATTCTCGCATGACTTTCATGTATATCTATGCTATCTAATTTAGAAGAAAAACTAAGAAGAGTTGTGTTGAAATTTGAATCATATCAAAGTATTTACATTTCATTCAAATCATTGTGTTCATGAATACACGATCCTCAATAACAAGGATAGAAGGTCTATGTCACGCAATCCAATATGTGTACATAAGGGCATCAATAAATTCATTCTGAACAAAGAATAATCTTGATGGAAACAAACTGTGCACGCTAAATTTTCTAAGCGCCCATTTTGTCAAGTGTAACTGACTTAACCACACTATCATCTTCAGAATCCTTTCCAGGCATTGAGAACCTCATGGAAGACTTCAGCTATCAGATCCCTGTCTGCACATTGCATGAAGGAATTAAAATCATCTCGAATATCAAATATCTTACCAAACTTCACAAGATACCGCAGGCAGCTGGTCTTCAGTTTCGGCAATTGATATAAGGATGCGCTTTGTAGCCTCTCAAGGACGTTTTTTGTGTCTATATCTTCCAGAAGACTGTCATGGCATGCCTCTTTCAAGTCAGCAATATCATACTTATCAGCCGCACCAAGAAGTGCCAAACGGTGGACAAGAAATTCTTCACGCTGGATGTTCCCATATATGTAATTGAGAAAAGCCTGGCAAGCTTCAATTGACATGTCGGAGATATTTATGGTTGACAGTTCCTTTTCTTTCAGGTCATGAGCGAACATGCTGTGGAAAACAGGAGATCTTGCAGCAAGAACAGCACGATGGGCTCCAATGCTTCCATCGGAAACATTAATTTTGATATCCGTGTGGATGCTTTCTTTTAACATTCTACCAAGTGATACAAGAGCTGTTGCATTTGATCTTTTTTCTGTGGTTTCTTCGTCCCAGATCGAGCAAGGTTCTCCACCCTATACATTTAATGACATATAGCAGCTTTTAAAATAAAGAATTCAAATACCAGGTTATTGATAAGCCAGCCAATATAGAAACATACCCCTGGAGATGCAGCCTTCAAATCAAGGAATTCAACGTCGATAATGAATTTCCCTGTTGTTAAAGGAACATCAATTGCCCAGACGAAATCATCGTTGTTCTTGAGCTGCTTATCTGTTACGTCTGCAGGAATATATTTAAAATAAAACTGAGGGAAGTTGAGCATTTTGTCAGAAAATACCAAAACATACAAGAAACTGCTTATCCTCCTCGGCAAAACATACATATGCATGGGATAGTATGCTCCCAGAGCACTAATTACCCTATCATTTGCAGTTTCAAGTTATGGTTTATCACAGTAAAGATCATCTTTGTCATTTGCTTTTCCATTTCACCAATTCTTATACAATGTATTGGTAGGTTGATCACAACTTGGAATATACAATCGAGGGTATAGATCATCTACGTCATTCACAAATTAGAATTCAAATATAGGGTCAGAAATATCATATATTCAAGATGGCTAACTGAACATGTTCCATTATCATTGGAGAAAAACAAGATATAAACACAGAAAAAAGTATCTTAGAAATGAAGGCAGAGTTTCAATTTATTACATGGATGAATGAAAGCCTCGCGATCTCCAACGGAAGAAAGAACTCGAATATTAAACGAAGCAATCGGAGGATTTTCACGTGTTAGATTCGATGTCTCTGGATACAACTTAACAAACAATTGCCGGTTCTTCTCCACGGATAGATGCCTTCAATCCAAAATTTTTTGTTAAACTCATCTGATACAGTAGGGTCACAGAAAACAATGACCAAAAAGAAACTCACAGTACACTGATAAATCATTGCTATCTTGCGCTCTCCTCCTTGGCAACAAAATTTAAAAGTAGCCAAGCAAAGGATCATCAATGTATAGAAACATGTGCCTACCCTGTCTCTGCCATGGACCATACTCCCAGGCTCTCACATCCTATCTAAAGCTACAGTCTCACCATTTCACAAGGATTGAAAAACCCCAACATCCCACTTCAAAATTACCCATTTCTAGGACCACTCAGATCATAAGTTCCCACTTACAGAGAAAAACAACAGCAACAGTTAAAAGAACTGCCACAAAGATCCTAAATTTCCAGTGAAAGAAACCAACTTCAATAAAATCAAGAAAACAATAATCACACAAGAGTCCAGGGAAAATTCTATCTTCTTGAACCAGAACAAGAACTAACAATCTACCGTCGGCAATCAATCCATGGATGCGGAAAAAGAAAATAAGAAAGTACTAACCAGTTCCACCTGCCAATCTTGAAAGGATCTGATTTGCGATAAGTACAAGAAGCAAGATTGTCTATCCTCCATTGAGCAAGACGAGAAGTGGTTTCAACTTTATAAGCAGAAGAATCTGTCATCCTAGCAAAAGCAAGAGCCACTGTAATTTCATGGATACAATCAAATATCCTCCCATCAAGAAAATATTCCCCTGCCTTTCCCAGGATTACTACTTGTACAAATATCTTGTTTTCCCTTACTAGAACTATAACTATCTTGATCACTCCTCTTAAACATAACCACAAAACGCAAAAGAAAAAGGACACAAAAAATGATTACAGTCACAGTCAGAAACCTATCTTTCTTGTTCAAATTCAAATTCTTGGTACCGCACTCTACTTTCAACTTGCACTTGATGTGGTGATCCTATCTTCTTTACAGAAAACATATAAAGAAAGTTAGAAATTGGGGTGTTGTTCTTGGCTCTTGGTTTAGTTGCTTTTCAATGATTCGGGCACGCAAGGGAATTGATTGGTGTTGCTTTACGCCATTGATGGTGAAGTTTATTTTGCTTTTTTCTTTTGTTGGCTAAGCAGAGAGAGAGAGAGAGAGAGAGAGAGACAAAAGAGAGTTGAGGTTTTTGTAGGCTTACACTGCACTTCAAGGGCAGGCAAGCAAGCAAGGAATAGAGCTTGTGTTATTTAATGTTGAAGGCTATTGTTTGGTTAATTTGTTTTTCTTCCATTAGGATGTGAGATTGTAGACAGACGACATCCCTCTTCCTTCACTAATTATTTATTTCATGTGCTTGTGTGTGTATGGAGGTTTACTTGTATGGTTGAGAAGGAAAAGAATTTGTTCGACATTTTTTGAAGCTTCCAAGTCAAGAATATCATTTATTCTTTGTGTGTGTGTGTGAGTCACTCATTGTTGTATCGATACTGCTCGATGAGGATCATGTAAATAAATTATTTAAAGTGCTGATGCTATTATTCTCTGTATTTGATAAAAAAAATAAGAGACTTGGTTCTTTATAAACATAAAATTTGAAAGGTGTTTTCCCACGACAAAACTTATTTCAGTAAGACAATATCTCTTATGAGTTTGAAAGTGAAATACTTTGACAGATGCATATGAATTATTCGAGTAATGTTTGCAATCTTGGAGAGCTGGAGAAGAGTATAGCTAATATCTACAAATGTGTGCAATATTAATGATGGGAAACATGGAATATTAATCCAAAAGATGTCTTCCGGGACGATGCATGATGATAAAAAAAGTTGAGATCTAATAATAGGTTTTAAGTTCGAGTCAGAGCATGTATTTCTTGTAAGAGTCTAAAAAAACCAAAAGTTTTACTCGCTCACTTAGAATTTATAAAATATATTTTTCAAATAATAAAATTTTCTCGAATTAAAAAAACAAATATGGAATATTAATCGAAAAGGAAAAAAAGATGTACATGAAGCTGTCATCAACATCAACGTTTTCTGATGTGCAAGCATCAAGATCATGATCTTGATGACAGCTTCATGTACATCTTTTTTTCCTTTTCGATTAATAGAAACAAAAACTACCCCTCTCTAAACAGACAGTAAATCAAGCCCAGATTTACCGGTAGGGGTTCAAAACACAGGCGGTGTATCATAGCTCAACATTTCCCACAAGAATGAGCGCATTTCCAATATCCAATAGCAAAAATTTAGTGCTAAAACATGTTCTTGTAAAGCAGGATGAGAGGAGAAAGGAAAATGTTGTGGGATCATTCATTGGAAACTGAAAAAGAAGGGTGGAATCTTGGATTCGTCTGCTGCTCCCCGAAATTAAAATATTGCAGCTCACACCCTAAATCTCCCTCGTGATTGGAGGCTTTGAGAGGTGGACAGGAGAGGTATCTATTTGTGGGACATGCCAAACATGAATCCATTAGAAATCCCAATATGACAAGCAATCTACATGATGACATTCAAAATGATCACAGCCCTACACCCAGGCAGTGATTTTTCTATGGTTGCTTGTGGGGCTGGACTGAAATCAATATGGAGTGTGAGTGTGTATCCCCTCTCCCCCTCCGCATGGGAAACATGAGTGGCTAGTGTGGGTGTTGATTCGAATCATCATTTTCTTCATTTGTTTATTGAATACAGCCACAGGATTATTGTTTTTTTTATTATTATGAGTCCAAAATTTCTTGTTTTTTTGGTTACACCATTTGGATTAGGTGTGGACTCAATGGATCATCTTAGCATTGATGGGCAGTGATAATAGATAGTTAACTTGATTGCCAAAATCATTTGAAGCGGTCTAATTCTTCTCATGGCAAGAGATTGAATGAGTGGGAGGAGGACAATGACTGCATGATTTCATTTCTCTCGTGTTAGGTGGTGGTAGGTAACAATACCATATTCAGCTTCTTCATGTGCATCAAAATCAAATTAATTTACTTATTCTTATTGGAATTTGAATCTTACTGTCCAATGAATAGATGTGTAGATATATTTAAAAAATAATAAAAATTATATCTTGAAATTTTACCGAACAAGTTAGTTTTTATTTATATTAAAACAAGTGTTACAAAAAGTGTAGCTCAAAATTCAAAAAACAAAAATAAAATGAAAATTTATAATGTCATGTTTAGTCAATAAAAAATAAAAATGAAAATGAATTGCCAGATGTACAATTGGTATAGTTTTACTGGACGTGGAGATTATTAACAAAGCTGTTAAAATCTATCGTGAGCTGAGTTCTCCGAGGTTGAGCTGGCAACTCGAGCATCAGATCTCGGCCAGGTTCAGACATCCATAGTTACGTGGAGGATGCAAGTAGGTACGTGGCTAGTCTGGGCTCGAGGTTCGGAGCAGATTTTCAAGATGGCATGACCCAGCAACTTCGCTGCTATCAAATATCAATTTATCATATGTTCTGTAGGCTAAGTAATTCAAAGCTGTCTTATTTTCTTGATCACGAGGCTGACCATAATGTAATTTGAGTCAAATCATGCTCTAGAAGCCGGCAGGCATGCTATAAAGCTTCCTCTTTTGCAATAAAAAAAAAAGTAATTAGTGACTAGATTTAATTTATAATAATAATAAAAAGACCTAGAATGACTAGATTAATCATGGAACATGGACTGTGAATTCTCTTTTTAAAGAAATTAAAAGATTATATTAAGATTCTATTGAGAAGAAGTTGTCTTCACCCACTTATAATTCTAAAATCTCCATAGTTTTGTCTCTTATTGTTTTTCCATAATAATTATGCATTTCGCCTCTAAAATATTCACCCCTTGAGATAGAAATAGGATGAAAGACTCAAAAATGGATGAAAATTCTTAATTGAATTCACTCTTTCTTCATCTTTATGTATATAAAAATCCTCTAAGGGTCCATCATATTTATATTAAAATTAATGTTGTGTAAAAAATAATGTTAAAAAATTTTCTACGTGTTCACCATATTTTCATTAATATTAATACATGTCAGCCATATTTTTCATCTTTAATACATATATTGGTGATATTTCTCACCAATATTAATACACACGTTATAAATAAACAATGAATCCTTCGACCAAAAAGGTTCGAGTTCTCCATTATGGACTGCATATTTATTTATTTATAAAGTATTTATCTGTGCTATTATTATATATTGTTCTATCACGAAGTCATTGATTTAATCAGTAGAGAGTATCTATATTCACAACCTGGGATCTTTTGCAGGGATCAAGCACCTGCCTCCAGTTATTTTGGTGGTCAATAATGAATGAAATAATCAGAAAAAAAAAGATTAATTAATTATAAAAAACATGAGCCTGATCTTAAGCTATTTCAATTTTTAGAATATAGGGGGAAATAATATAAGAAGGGATTAAATATTTTTATCTTATGTTAATTTATTGCATCTGCTCAACTACCTTTAGCTCATGGTTGAAGTTGATTCTACTCATGGTTTCTCATATGTTTATTGTCATCATTTATCTTCATATAGTATACTGAAAATGATTTTACATTACGTGGAGGGAGACGATTGGTTCATCGAGACCAATCAGCCTCTCGTCAACTTGCATGTCAAAGATGGAATGGTAGTTGAAGTGGGGCAGCCTTTGGGACACTTGGAAGCAAGAAATAACCATTTAGCAAATCAATTTATTTATTTATTTATTTATTTTTACCTAAATAAAGCCTTAATCTTGCTTTTGATCTCTTCGATAATCTCTCAAAAAAACATCTGAAGTGGACTGGTTCTGTTACCCCCACAATGCTTTATGAGTGGCCCTACATATTTTCATCATAAAATTTCTTTTCTTTTCTATTTTTATTTTTAATAGTTACGATATTGAAATATATCAAAAAAATATTATTATTTTTTAAAAAAAATAAATTGAATTTTGATCTGGTGACATGTAAACTCTGTCAAATCAATCTAATCAATCTCAAGTTAATATGTCTTACACTATTAACCAGGTCCTGGTCAAATAACTATTCGAGATTGAGTTTAATTAGGGGTATTTTTCTTACAAATTTTTAAATATTAAAATCGAGTCAATGAATATTTTGGGGGTTGGAATTGCATCATCCTAGCATGGGCAACTCATAAACCAAAACATTTTGAGTGGCCTTGGGGGTACAAAAACAGGCAGCACAGCACAATTAAGTATTGATGATGCATGAGATCATCAATCAAAGTGTTTGTCAACAAATAAATGAATTGATCTTAATTAATTCATAATTAATTACACGTCATTTTAATTTCCTTTATGCAATCGCAAGCACTTGTTATGCCAGCAACAAAAAGAAACATTCTGATTATATTCCCTGCAACACGAAAGAAAAGTGCATGGGCCTATCAGCCCATTGATGGCAGCATTTGGAAGGGCTTTAATTGAGTTCTTTCGAGTGAGCTACAGGGAAAGTGCACGGGCCTGTAGATTTGGAGACCTCGAGTACTTTTGCTGCTTCAAGAACAAGAAATTATGAGCCCACGGGGAGACGACATTAAAATAATTGTTCTTAACGATGCAATTTTGGATTATTATTCAACCTTATTGTTATTTTGGATTATTATTCAACCTTATTATTATTTTCACGTTATAATGTTTTTAGGTGCTACCCGGTGTAAGAAATAACTACACTAGCTTAGTGTTGTTCCCCTGTGTTGTCAGCATCCTTGAATAATTCAATTATCAATTGACGAAGACTATTAATTCGCAAAGACTTTATTGGTCAACTCTGTTTTTTTTTTTTTTAATGAATGACATTTAGTTATCTTTAAAATCTTCTCATATTTTTTTTATTGAATCATTTTTACATCATCATTATCATTATTATTATTAATGGTTTTGGCGTGTCATTATTGTTTTAATCTTAATTAAATTTTCTTGTAGTAATGAATTATTAATTGATATTTTTTAAAATAATTATTTTTTCTTGTGATAATTGATTATTTTTATGCTATTAATGCATTTTTTTGTGTGCTGTTTGCATTATTTTTTTAATTCAACTTTTTGTTATTTAATGAATCATTCAATTATAACCTTTATGTTATTGTGTGTTGTGGTATTATTTGAATTATTTTTTTCTAATATTATTAATTTCTAATATTTTGTTCAATGAATGATGAAAGAGATGAGACATAGGGAATGGCTATACAGGTGCAATCACATGAGGGTGATTTATGTCCTCTTTTTTTTATATCTCGCGGTCCCGACCAACATCCCCCTCGAATGCCGTCTACGTTTTAGAAATGTATTTTCCAAAGAGTTGAATAAAAATTAATCAAAATAGCACTATTACTAATGGCTATACTGATGAAATGTTAATGATAAAGTCATTGATGAAATATATTGATAATAAATACCAATGAAATCACTAGAGAAATGTTAACGATAGATTCAATTTCGATGAAATCACTGATGGTATATTTCGATGCCCTCGCCAGCAGAATATACTAATAGAAATATTGTCGGTCTTTTCATAGATAGATTTATAGTCGGTGGATTCAATTCCGATGAATTCACCGGCAATAATAAAATTACTAACAAAAAGTTTCAATCCATATAGTTGGTTGTCGAGAAAATAAATACCAATGAAAAACACATAACACTATCGATCGATGAAAAGTTATATTGGTAAAACTGTTAAATTTTGTAGTGATTCAAGAGAATAGAAATTCTGGTTTTTGTAGTTAGCACACTTTTTGTGATAAAAACAAAGTATACCTTGTTCTTAGGTATTTATTTAGTCGTCGTCGGCGTCGTCTTCTTATTCTGTTTTCTAGTCAATATATTACGATCACTTTGATTGATGATATATTTTAGAATAGTCTACGAGAATGAATAGTCTCATGAATATGAAAACTTGTTGAACTAAAAAGTTCATCCAGATTAATGTTGTACCTTAAAATTTATTGAAGTAAAGGAAAAGAAAAGGAAGGCCTCATGCACGAACGTTTGTACGTCTTCAAGAACAAACATTCAGATGAAATCCTCCTTAAACAAAGCATGCATTAATCTCACAAATAGAAAACATTGTTTAATACAGTTGCTGGAATTTCTCTCCGGGCAAACCAAATTAAAAGGTAACAGTACCATAGACAGATTACAACGTCCAAGAAATATACGAGCCCTGCTGCTAGGCTGCTCAGCTCATAGAAAGGAATTTGGCTCTCACAAGACGGTGCAGCTGTTAGGGTTTGATTCCCCAACCACTTCGCACATTATAGGCCGTGAATAGTAATGATATGGATTTGGATGGCAAGGCCATTTCTCTTTCTCTTTCTCTTTCTCCTTCTCCTTCTCCTTCTCCTTCTCCTTCTCCTTCTCCTTCTCCTTCTCTTTCTCTTTATCCTTCTCTTCCTGCACGCTCATCAAACTGGCATGGCCAACCTTTTTTCTTAGTGACCGTGCCAGCTCAACCGAATCAATCAGCTCTCCGACCACCACTATCTGATCTTTTTCTGCGCCTTCCAGCGCCACCGAAGTTACACCTAGAAACACAGGAGAACAGCAAGCCTGAGATGTTTATATATCTCAACTGAATCTGTTAGTGATTAAGATACTGATATCGGGTCTAGTTTCTTGACAGGGCAAGGTTCGCTGGGTAGGCAATCAATTAGATCATGAACTTAGGCGTAAATTAAGTGATGCATATATACTGACCACATGCCGTGGCAGCAATCTTCTTGGCTCTGGTTCTACACTTTTCGCAATGCATTTCCACTTTGATCACTATTTTTTGCTGCAATATTCAAAACATAACATATGATTATACACATCTGCTTCTCAGCTAAAGCTGCTAGAGGCAGGATGATCAGCTTCAATAAGCATACAACTTTTAAATAAAAGAAGTTAAATTTTGTATACCTTCATATTCGAGTGAAAATATGTTTTGCATGAAGATGACTCGAGTGCTTAGTAGCCACTATTTATAGATGCGAAAAGTCTGCCCGGCAATAGTTAGGAATGTGTTAGCCAATCAGAAACGAGAATCATTTTCTAAAAACAAAATGGTTTGATAAATAAATAAATAATATTACAGAAATTATGTGTTAATTTTTTAAAATCCCAAAACGGCCGGGGCCGGATTCATGTCTTGTTCTTCACTGAATCGGCAGCTCTATTCTATGTGGAGAATAGACACACATAACAATCAAAACTTTTCCAGACAGCTTAGCTTAATTCAAGAACATGAGAAATTTGCAAACTTTCCCCAAAGCATGGTGCCTGATGTTCTGGTTCAGTGTTATTTTTCCTACGTATACATATTTCCTCATCCTCGCTGCGTACGTATTTGTTCGTGTTCTTAGCCCACAAGAACCCTAATGTTGTTTTCCTATATTTTTCTCATATATTTATAGCCATATACTTTATGTGGTGATGGTCTTGTTTGAAATAAAGAGGAAAGGGTCAGATAATTGTTTTTTGGTTTTATTTCATCCTCGACAGCCACAAAAAAAAAAGAAGAGACAGTGCCCTTGCGTGTACGTTGATCTGTACAGTGACAGCACACGTGGAGACTGAAGCCGCTGTCACGACAGGAAGAATTAATTAAGGAATTTTTAACACCTTTGTGTTTTTTTTCCACCTGGAAACAGCGAGAGGCTTGAATATTATTTTTCCGGCTCTCGTGCATGGAAATTTCTTACACCACAATTAATCACCAGACAGCGTGGCCACAACGTCCAAATTTTCTAGAGATTCTTAATTTGATTTTTATTTTTTGGTTTTAATATTTACCCGCATGAAAATATTTTTATTTTTATTGATAAATGCATGCAAAAGTATGCGTGGTCTTCACTCCTTGAGACTCAATCAAAGACCTCATTGTTTTGGGCAGACCTCATTGGTTGACTTGAGGTATTCGTGTTGACCTAAACAATATGGGATGGTGACCGTGCTACTTGGGCTGAACACTTGTTTGGAAATTGTTTTTTTTTTTTTTAATATATATATATATATTTTCATGATTATATTAAAATAATATTTTTTTTTATTTTTAATGTCATCATATTAAAATTATCTAATAAACATCCAAAAACATATATTTTTCAGACCTGGTAATAAACATGTACATGAGCTCTAGGGCACTTTACTAGTTCACCCAAACTAGAGCTTCTCTTGTGCACTATAAAAGTTTTTACTGTGAGGATTGGGTGATCATATCGGAGAATGATTCGATTAAAATTATCAATTCTGTTTTGGTTGATACTTTTTTTCTAATTGAAACAAAATATTTTAGTTTTGAAGTGTTTCGGTATTTTATTTCGGGATTGTATTGTTTAAGTGTGTGTGTATAATTAGAACAAATTAGTTCAAATCTAAAAATAAAATTTTTTAGAATTATACAATTTAAATTTCAAACATAAGCAAAAAAAAAAAAAATAAGAGTTGAACTAATATAACTCGATCAACTTGATGAGTTCAAAGATAACATGAAAAATTGATAAAAAAATAATCAAATTCATATCTTAAAAAAATATTGAAATAACGATATATTGAATCAACTCGGGTTAACCTATGTTAACCTTACTTGCTCACCTGGGCCCACAAATAGCAATTTCCTAGGGGTGGGGTTTCCTCGAATAGAAAAAATTTGTGACCTCCATTATAAGACCATGATAATCTTAAATAAAATAAATCAAATTAAATTATAAATTTCAATTCATAATAAGCTCATTGTTGAATAATGAAATTTAAAAAAAATCTAAAAAAAAAACACAATAAAATAATTTTTCAGAACAAAATTATAAACATGTATTATATTACAAGAATATCATCATCAATCTTGCAATGTCATTATATTCTCTGAATACTCTGAAATTTTAACATAATATATATAATGGTCAGACTAAGAGATATGATCGATATTATAAACTAGTTTTTCTCCTCTCTTTTATTTTTTTATTTTTTTGAGTTTTCATGTTCTGTGAAGTTTTGAAAACTAGTTTTTCTTTTGGTGTTTTAAGGGACATTAAAATTAGGAAAAACAACACTGAGAAAAAACAATCAATACACAAGAATACGATGAGAGTAAAAAATTCCTAGAATAGTATATGAGAGAATGAAAGCAATATATATTACATTAAGGTATAGATTAGCAGATTTTTTGTGCTGAAAGAAATTAATAGGAATTGAGCAAATGTTTACATTTAAGCATACAGGCCAGAGGATGAACTGTCAAATACATTAGTAGAGTGGTTAGCTGGCGATGGTGGGCTAAAGAAGGGCTTGTTTAGAGGCGATGGATTGAAGAAGGGTAGTTTTTAGAAGGAAAAAGGGCATGTGAGACTTGCTACAGCTACAGAGACATGAATCGATATGATCACTGATATGACTCGAATTTTCTGGAGGAGGAGCACCACGAGCTGCAGCTCTGTTAAATGTCCAAATTGTGTCTTGGGCCAGATAAGCCCATGGATAATGCATCAGAAAACACCACATTGTCCATGGTCTTATGGCCTAAACTGAAGGTGAGAAAAATTCACTTTTGGACGCAAATCCTGGTATGCTAGAAGTTTTCAAATCTGGCCACAAATAATCATCACACGCAATTAACTATGGCAATCAGCATTATCAAGATACCAGTTACCAACCACTGCTGGGACACCTGATCCAGCTTCGAGGAAGCAAAGTTTTCCTTTCTTTATATTGGTTTCATTATCTTAGTCTGATCACAGCATTAAACTCTTAACTTTCCTTTCAGTGTTTTCTTAATGCAGTTGAACTCGCCAATCCAGGCCTGATATCATGTTCTATCACTGTCTTAAATTGCATATAACCAAATCATAGCCATTGGATTTGTAGGGCAATGCATCATTGGCCACCCACTTAAAGGTCCAAGAGACTAAAGTACTGGAAGAGAGTTAACAAAGTTGAGTCGCAGGACCATTTCTTTAGCAATTTCTTATACAGCAGTGCATCTTCAAACAAAGAAATCTGTGCTTTCCAACTTTAAATCCATATGCACATCCTTTTGCCATTCTTAAAAACAACATGTTGGCCCACTACCCTGAAACAAACCACCTTTTTTCTACTTTACTTATTCCACATCCTGTTATATTTTAAGAAACAAAAATTCTCATCTCCAACAGAATTTGTTTTTGAGGTTTTTGTTCTTTCAAAACACTTAAGAGATGCTTCCACTCCCTCCTCCACCACCCTCGCGGCTGCAAGCAGAACCATCTCCACAACCAAGAAAGCAAGGCTTCCCAGTCTCTCTCAGTCAGATTGTAATATCAAAGCAAGCCAGAAATCAACAAAGTTCTTCTGCAGAGACATCAAACTCTGACAGCAAGAAATTAAGCAAGCCACCAATATTCAAACATCCTCGACCTCGCCGTACCAACCCTTTTATATGGTGTGGTGCAATCCTATGCCTCGTATTCAGCCTTGTTCTCATCGTCTTTGGAATAGCAACTTTGATTATCTACCTTGTCATTAAACCAACAAATCCAGTGTTTGACATACCAAACGCAAATCTAAACAGCATATACTTTGATTCACCAGAGTATTTCAATGGGGATCTTACCTTCCTCGCAAATTTCTCCAACCCAAATCAGAAAATTTATGTAAGATTCGGGTACGTGGATATAGAGCTCTACTTTTCAGATAGACTTATAGGAACTCAAGCTCTTCAGCCTTTCACACAAAGAAGTCGGGAAACAAGATTGGAATCAGTTCATGTCATATCAAGCCTGGTCTATTTGCCCCAGAATCTTGCTGTTGAACTTCAAAAGCAGGTGCAGAGTAACAAGGTCCACTACAACATGAGAGGAACTTTTAAAGTGAGAGCCAACCTGGGTCTGCTCCATTATTCATACTGGTTACATGGAAGGTGCGAGATAGAGATGACTGGCCCACCCACTGGTGTTATTGTTGCCCGAAGTTGCAAAACAAAGAGATGAAGAAGAAATTTTGAACTTTTCTTTTTCTGGTTTGTTCAGATTGATGTCTAAATAGATTATTTTTTTATTATTATTATTATAATATGACATGGTCTGCTACGTTAGCAAGATCGAACAGAATTCTTCGAGGTTGTAATTGTCCAAGCCCCAAATATGTTATTTTGAAACCTTAAGCTCAGTAAACACAGACAATATTACATTATAGTACTCCGCCACCTAGGTTTTTCATGAGCTAACATATGAAGTGAACTAGCATAAGGAATGTCCAGTCAAGATACAGCCTTAAATTTATGTAAGAGGAAAGGATAAAGCACACAGTGGATAAAATTGAGAATTTTGATATTCAGATACATTCTTCGATTATACAAATGTGCTAGAACCACCTTTAATCAGCTAAAGTAGCAGCTTATTATCTAATTTGAAATTTCTCAGCACCTCGAGTGTAGGATTTCAGATAACTTCTGTGAAATCAAAGCATTATACACATTAGCACTCATCATAGAAGGACCTCAAGACCTTCCTACGCTGATCTCCCAGTTAGTATATTAACAATATCTAAAAGCAAATATTAACAATTAAAACTCACATTCAGTGGAATTAGCCGCAGCAGTGGTGAAAGGATTACAAAATTAACTCACGTAAACAAAATTCATTCAAGATTTAAACATTTCCAAGGCATTATTAGTACAATTTTAATTTCTGACCAAGCACATTGCCTTGAACAACTTAAAGCTAGAAACAATATTTAGAGCTCAGCTATACAATCAAATGAAAGAAGAAAAAATTAACCTATATTTTCATCCCCTCTTCAGCTCCCATCAACTTCATCCAGCGTTTTCGCTACAATAGACAATGCATGTAATCCGCTCTTCAACTCGTCTTGCAACAAATTATAAATCAGCCTATGCCTCTTCACTAAGCTCTTCCCTTCAAACTCCTTGGAAACAACTTTCACATTGAAATGTGTCTCCCCATTACTCCCTCTCACACCAGCATGCCCAGCATGCTGATATGAAATATCCTCTACTTCCAATTCAACAGGACTTAGCTCCCTCTCCAATTTCTCCCTAATCCTTTTTCCCCTACTCCCTAAAGCCTTCGAATTCGACCCCTTTTCTCTCCCCTCCGATCCCAAACCCTCACCACTGTCAATTTTCGCATCAAAACTCAAGCCTTTAACCGGAGTGTCACCAGAACTTTCAACTCCAACATCACCATTTGATCCTAAGTTTTCAGTTTTTCCTTCCTTCTCAACACTACCATCACCAAGCTTCGAGCCTTCAACAGCGCCACTTCCCTTTTCAGCTTCCACATACAACTCAAGAGCTTTCTTTTGCATCAGCCTCAACATATTCAAAAAACCATTATTCCTAGAAGGTGTCAAGCTCTGCTGCAACCCAAGAGACACAGCAAAATCGGGAGAAACCCTCAAAACCTCCTCAATCGGCCGGCTCGAAAGCCCCTGAACAAGCAAAGCAGCAAGACCCTTGGTTAAAACTGAATCAGAATCAGCTTCAAACACAACATTCTTCTCAAAATCCAAATAAGCCCTAACCCAAACTTGAGAAACACAACCTTCAACTTTATTCTCCCTAGTTTTAAACTCACTAGCAAGTGGTTTCAAATTCTTTCCATAAAAAAGTAACTGCTCATACTTTGCTTTGGGTTCTTGAACCGATTGAAAAAGCTTGATGATCTCTTGAAGCTTCGGAGGGAGTTCGTCAATTGGTTGCAAAGACATGGAGCTTGATGATGATGCAAGTAAAGGTTGAGTCTTCGTTGGGATTTTTTGGAAAGAAATAGGTTTTGAGAAAATAAAGAAGGAAAGATTTGTGGGTTCTAAGGAGAGAATTGAGGTTTTTGTTGAGCGAAGAGAATTTGGGATTTTTGTGGTCAATATGCGAAGAGAAGTGGAAGCCATCGTTGAAGAACATAGAAGTTATGCAGAGGTCTCTCATGAGGTGAGGATATAAATGGATTGTGAGAGAGAGCTAAACGCGGCGTTTTTGATTTATTATCTTTTTCTTTGAGAATATTTTTTTGTTTTATTTATTTACTTGTCACTATATTTTGACATTATGTCTCAAATAATTAAGTAAAAAAATAGGCTTTTTCTTTGAGAATATTTTTTTGTTTTATTTATTTACTTGTCACTATATTTTGACATTATGTCTCAAATAATTAAGTAAAAAAATAGGCTTTTAGTAAGAAGTGTCTATTTAAAAATATGATTAACGTTAATAAAATATTTCAATTCAAAAATAATATTTTTATTTTTAAAAATTATTTTTGATATCAAAATAATATAAAAATATAAAAAATATAATTTAAAATAAAGTAAAAATAATTTTAAAATAATTTTAAAACACAATGTCAAATATACACTAAATTCAACCTGAGTATTGATGAGAGGTAAAGCTCAAGTGGATATATTAAAATATTTGAAAAAAATAAAAATAAAATTAAAATTAAAATATTATCATTTTGATAAATAAATTAAAAAAATTAAAAATAGATTTTTAACCAGGTTTTACCTAAATTAAATTAGTTATTTAAATTTAATAATTGTATTGGAGATTGAAACCAGAAAGTATAGAGTGCTTTAATATATATATTAACTATACAATAAAACATGTTGCATTTTTCCTATAGTTTTTTCACTGTTCACCTAGACACATATTACTATTCATTGCAATAGTGAAATGATTATTTTGCCTTGTGTCCAAAAATTTTTAGCCCCCGGTACCAGGGGTATTTTAGAATTTTTCACGGGACACAGGCGGTATTTCTGAATTTGTTGCACAGTAAAACGACACAAATAACCCACGAAAACGATAAAATAGTACACAGGGACCAGGGGTTGTTTTGGTTTTTTCAACTTTTTTGCACAGTGAATCGATAGAAACAACCCCTAAAAACGACAAAATATAGTACAGTAAATGGGGGCAGGGACGTATTTTCACTCAGGTTTTTTCGTTGATATTAGTAGCTTCAGGGGTGCATAGGTCATTAGCCAATATTTTAATATTTTTCGGAGGAATTGCTTGCGCGTCATCAGGACACGCAAGCGGCATTCCACTCAAATGCGCCCTATAGGCGGCGCGTGCATCTCCTTCAAGTGGTCAAAATTCACTTTTGTCGTGTCAGGTAGTTCATCGCCATGTCCTCCATCTGCCTCGTGGTGCGTACCAATCATAGGTGTTAGGATAGGCGGCGGCGGACTATTTTGTGTCGGTTTTAGGTTTTCTCTTTCCTACAGCCGTAAATTCAGATCTAGTCCCTAATGTCTATAGTAGGTTTATTTTGGTCCTTTATATTTTGATTTTGGTTTTATTACTGATTTCTTTAATTGAAAGTTTGATTATTTTCAATTGTATCCTTCAATTAAAACTTATTATATAAGGAATTTTTCATTCCAGTTCTTATTCTTTTGATTTTTAATGTCTTGTTGATTCCTTTAATTTTTTAGGTACAGATGTTTGAATTTCCTTTAATTTGATCATCCAATTAAAATTGGTCATATATACAACTTTTCATTTTAGTCATTTTTCTTCTAATTTTTTGATAACATTACACAACAATTAAATTTATTATTTCATTATTTATTTCAGTCCCAATATTTTTTTTGTTTGAATTTTATCCTTCAATTGGAATTAATTCTATATTTTATTTTTCATTTCAGTCCTTATTCTTTTATTTTTTTTATTTTATATTAATTCATTTGGTTCTTTTTTAATTCTTGGATAATATTTATTTTCTATTCATATTTATACATTTATGCTTTTAGTTTTTGTCTGTTTTTTTATTCAGGTTTTATTTTTAATCGGTTCAGTCCTGAAATTTTAATTTATATTGGTAATCATTTTAAAATTAATATTGCATATTTTTTCCCTTTATTCTTTTTTTTTTTTTGTGTTTTATTTTATTTTTATTTGCTCTTTGGATTAAATGATTTTACTATTTGCGTAATGATAATGACAATTTTAGTAATTATGTTTTAATTTTTTATATATAAAAATCTTTTGCTTTTTTTAATGATTTTTCAAGGGAATTTAATTATTTTAATTATTTTATCAGTATTGTTGATAATAATTTTAACTATTATAGTAATGATAATGACAATAACATAAAGATAGATTTTCAATTTATGTTTTCGTTTTTTTATGAATAGAAAATTAACTATTTATTTTTATATTAATTAATTTAGTTTTTTTTATTCTTAGACAATGTTTATTTTTTATTCGTATTTATACATCTATATCTTTAGTTTTTTTATTGGTTTTTTTAATTGGTTAAATCCTGAAATTTGAATTTATATCGATAATCATTTTAAAATTAATGTTGCTCTTTTTTTTTTCTTATTCATATTTTTTTTTGTTATTTGGATTAAATGATTTTACTATATACGCAATGATAATGATAATTTTAGTGATTGATTTTTTATTTTTTAATAAAAATCTTTTTCTTTTTTTTAATGATTTTCAGCTTAATTTAATTATTTTAATTGTTTTGATAGTAATATTGATAATAATTTTAATTGTTATTGTAATGATAATGACAATAACATAAGGATAGATTTTCAATTTATGTTTTCATCTTTTTGTGGATGGAAAATTAATTATTTATTTATTTTATTTGATTATTGCAGGTATTTTTACAATTTATATTTTTTTTATTTAAATTTAATTATAAAATGAATTAATCTTAATGCAGTGAATTCAATAATTTAGATATTCAAATCTTCTTGTTTTTTTAATGATAATGATAAATTTATCCTGGTTATTTTTATTGAAAACCATAATTTATATCGATTTAAAATTCATATATTTTATAGAAAACTTGCACCTGATAAAAATTCTACTTAAATTTATTACTTTGACTAAATTTATATTACAATAAAAAGAAATACACACAATTAATATTTTTAAAAATCCTTTATTGTTTTCAATCTCAAGGTTTTGATTTGCTACAGTTTTATCATTCAATTCGAATTAATAATATATATTATTTTTTATTTTGGCACTTATTCTTTTTATTTTTTATTTAGTATTGATTCTTTTTTTCTTTTTTTATCTTTCTTGGACAATGTTTATTTTTGGTCCGTATTCATTCATATAAACTTTTGGTTTTTGTTTTGAATTTTTATTATTTTTTTTTTTTTTGGATTTTATTTTTATTAGGTTCAATTCTGAAATTTTAATTTACGTTGGTGATCATTTTAAAATTAATATTGCTCCATTTTTCTCTTGTTTTTTTTTCTATTATTTTTATCTGATTTTCGGATAAGATAATTTTATGATTTTTATTATTTGTACAATAATAATGATAATTTAGTTTTTTTGACAAAATATTAAACTTTTTTTTAATTATTCAGGTCAATTTAATGATTTTTACTATTTGAGCAGTAATATTGATAATAATTTTATATGTTATAGTAATAATAATGACAGTAACATGGGGGTGAATTTTTAATATATTTTTTCTTCTTTTTGGAGATAGAAAAGTAACTGTTTATTTTTTTTTATTAATACAGATTCTTTCAGAATTTATATTTTGTTTGTTTTGTTTAATTTTAATTGAATTATAAAATGAACTAATCTTAATATAATGTATTCAATAATTCAGATATCTTCTTGCTTTTTTAATGATAATAATAATTTTATACTAGTTATTTCATTGAAACCTATTAAATAAATAAATTTATATCCATTTAAAATTTATATATTCTATAGAAAACTTGCACTTCACAAAATTTATACACATATTTATTATTTTATCTAAATTTATATTGTGATAAAAATATAACATATAATTAATATGTTTTTCTTTTAAAAAATATATGGTTCCGCCCGCATGCGTGTGTGTGTATATATATATATATATCTAGGGGTGCCAAAACTATAAATTAATCAAGGGGAGGCCGGCCGGGGAAAAAAAGATTGCAGGGCCGAGGCCTTGCTAGCTCCTGTCACCGCCCTCCCTGCTGTAAAACACTGATGAATTCTAGAAAAACATATGTCCATCGCATCATCTCATATCATTCTTTCAGAGATCTCTTCTCCTTCTCCCAAACGCGTCTATCCTCATGCCTCCTCCATGATTTTCAGCTTCTCCCTGAATTCGTCTTCACCTATTTCTTTTGCTTTCCTCAGTTCTTCATCACCAAGTGCTCGGTATTTCCTGAGTTCATCTTCCAATACCGAATGTCGTCTTCTCTCGATCGTAGCTTTCTTCAACAAGTGCAGATTTCATGTTCTGAATCAGAATTTTTTAGGCTTCTGGGGGGCTTCAACTTTACTGTGTTAGCTTTTTCTACTGTGGCACACCTGTAGTGTAAGAAATAAGACAGTCCCAAGAGAACAAGACCACAAATCCCTATCTGAGTACTGCAGAAGAAGCAGATCTTGATTTACAGGTTTGAATCCTCATCCTGATCAAGTGCATTATTTCCTTTGCTGGGGCTGTCCTTGACATGAAATTGCTCTGTATTGATCTAGCGAGTGTAAATTGTTAGTGAAGGGATACATACATACATGAGAGAAATACTAGACAATCATGTTTTGATACATAAATTATCAAAAAAACATGATTGAATTTGTATTAATGATTCAAATATTTATATTATTTTTAATGAATATGGAAGATTATCCACTCATCTTACTCATAATTAAAAATAACACAGAAGCATGTATTTATTGATGTAAATATCAAGATTATTTGAATACAAAATAAGGCATACTAAAAAGCAACTCGAAAAATAAAATAAATTTTATTTAATTAACTTAACTAAGGATTTAACTCGTAATCCTATATATTTATGAACCAACCTATTTATTTTTCTCAAAAGTCAAATGATTTTTTCATAGACTTATAAAACTCTTCAAAACAATATTATTTTAACTATATCAAAATTAACATATTACATCTATAATCTGAACCTTAAACCAGGTCACAGGATAAGTTGTGCTTAATGACTTGGAGTTCAGCGGTTGAATCATCCAAAAGGCAAGAAGGGTTCTGCCTGGTTCAAGATATCATTAAAAGTAAAAGGCTCCACCCAACTTAGTAATGACAGTGTTAATGGGAAGCATAAATGTTTCATTGGCTTAGAGTTGTTGTAATTTAAAGTTTTAAAATATATATGTATTTAATAAATGTTCATATTTATTTATTTGTAGATAATTCTAAGAAAAATATTAGACTTCATAAAAAAAAAAATATTATAAATTAGTTAAGAAAAATATCAATATACCCTTATACTTCACATGATAATTTATTTATGTAACTGAGCTTGCTCGAATGTGAATTCCCATATATGTTTATATATAAAAAAACATATATCAAGAGGAAAAAGAAATTAATTAATTAATCGAAACTCTAAGGAAGGAAAATACAAGTTTTAATTAATTGCACACATAAAATCATCAACCCCATAGTCATAAACAGAGGCCTAGTACTTGTAGCCCTTCTCAAACAAGCTCTCTGAAGCCAACCCACCATCACCTCCTCCAGTATACTTGCCGAGAGTTGCCTCTGAGTTTCCCTTGCACCTAACCAAGAAGACCTCTTGAGCTTTCTCAACATTCTCCTTCTTTCCAGCCCATGTTTTGAGTGTGCTTTTCTGCAATGCTCGGCCGAAAGAGAATGATAAAGTCCATGGTTTCAGCACCTCAAGCTTATTCATTGCGTTGAGGTTCAGCGTGGCTTCCTCCTCACTTTGCCCCCCAGACAGGAACACGATGCCTGGTACAGCAGGTGGAACAGTTCTGCGCAGCGCGGTCACTGTGTACTCAGCAATCACCTCAGGTGAAACCTGTGTAGAATCAAGCAAGCCCTTTCGAGATTAGCTCATTATAAAGACAAGTATCAGATAATTTACTTAATTAGATCAAGGGCTGGTGTCGATATTTTGATACCTTTGGGCTATCAGAACCTGGAGTGACCATGTTAGGCTTGAGGAGGGTGCCTTCGAGAAGAACATGCTGGTCATTCAATGCCTTGTAAACTGCTGCGAGTACAGTCTCGGTGACAGAAGCGCATTTCTTGATGTCATGATCTCCATCAGTCAAGATCTCAGGCTCCACAATAGGCACCAGACCATTCTCCTGACAAATAATAGCGTAACGAGCCAGCCCTTGTGCGTTCTGCTGGATGGACAATTCAGATGGCTCAGTTGGGCCAATCTTGAGGACAGCACGCCACTTTGCGAATCGTGCACCGGCCTTGTAGTATTGCTGGCAACGTGCTCCGAGTGAATCAAAGCCTTGGGTTGTAGTTTCACCGTTAGTCCCTGCTAATTCAACCACACCTTTGTCAACTTTGATTCCGGGAATAACGTTGTTTTCTTGGAGGACTTCAACAAATGGTTTCCCATCAGAGGCTTTCTGGTAGAGGGTTTCTTCGAAGAGGATGACACCAGAGAGGTAAGGTAGGGCTTTTCCGGATTTGAAAAGGAGTTCGCGCAGGGCTTGGCGGTTGGACTCAATATTCTCAACATTTATGCTCGATAAACGCTTGCCAATGGTACCTGTACTTTCATCTGCAGCCAAAATGCCCTTCCCTGGTGTGGCAATGTACTTGGCAGTCTTGATCAACTCATCTGGAGTAAACAATGGTAAAAACCAACAACCTTAGAAGTTATATATATAGGCTTGATTTGATAAGCTATCCATTATTACTTGAACCTTCAATCCATGTGCATGCATGAGGTGAAACTACTATCATTTATACATGAAAGTCTACCAATGGCAATTGTTAACTGGATATCCGCCAATGAACTTGAAGTTCAACTTCAATCATATCCCCACCTCCAAAGAGGTCTCACATTTGACCCTCTCCTTTGCAACCAGCAAAAAAAAGATGGATAAGGATAAAGAAACTGGTGCACTCTAGTTTTCAGTGCTCATGAATTCCTAGTCAAAATAGTGCTTTAAAGTGAAGTTGAATGCTCAACTTAGGCTTCGTGGAGTTCAGAAGGTAGGACATAGACACGTGTGTGTGTGTGTGTGAGAGAGAGAGAGAGAGGGAGAGAGGAGTAATACCTGCATACTTTCCAACAAAGGCCGACATGGCTAAAGCTTTTTCTAGGATGGATAATGGATTAAGAAAGATAAATGCATACGAGACGAAAATGCAAAAACAAACTTTCACAAGCACCACTCTATATAGATCATCTTCGATAGAATATACCAAAAGAAATCCACCCTACAAATGTCAGCACGTGTCAAGAGATTAGCCCAACACAGATTATCATCCTTGGATAAAGCAATGAGTGATCACTCTCTTTGCCAAGTGGCATTCCTTTTTTTATTATATCTCAGCTCATGAACCCTAAAACCATCGTGTGGAAAAGCTCTTGCCTCATCTGCAGCTTTGCTCCCTCCAAAATTTTAAGAGATTGATGCTAACATCTATATTTTTCTCAGCCACTAATTTTTAACCATTAATGCCAATGTCCCTTCTAATTCATTTCAGCTTCATTTTTTGATAAATTAATGCCCTACTATAGTAGAGTAGAAGAAAACAAAAGGGAACATGTAGACAGGACGAGAAAATCTGCATGCACCGCAAAAATCGCAAGGAATCAAACTAGGATATTCAACATCTAGTAGAACCAAAATAATGGTTCACCATAAAATCTTATCACCATATATGAGATCAAATATCTGGGTTAACAGATACATATATCATGGAGTGGTTGTCACCATCCAAGTTCCAAGTAGGAGCCTGTAATCACTCTCGTCTATGCCATGCAACGACTTTTGATAATGGATTGTTTGCACTCTTCTTCTTTTTTTTCCTATGAAAACAGTCTGCACAGAACTAGGTGACAGAATCAAACACCACCCGTGTCACTCAGTCCCAAAAAAAAAATGAAGGGAAACTAGAGGTTTAATTTGAGTAAAAATTTTTAGAAAAATGAAACTGCCCAACTCGGCAGATAAAAGAGTCTGTTTGGCTGCTCGCCTCCAACTCTTTGCAGATTAATCAGTGCTGCTCTTCATATCTCTGTTTTGTAGGGGCCAGGACTGGTTGGTCATCATCATCTGTGCCGAAATACCTATCTCCAAACTCACCCATGCCAGGTATAACACGGAAATCTTCGTTCAAGCCAGTTTCAATCTCAGACGTTACAATCTTTATTCTTGGGAATCTTTTGCAGACCACATGCACTCCCTGAGGTGCCTGATGAACATAAATAGTATATTTGTAAACAGGAATGTCCAAAACTAATGTGTCGTAATAAGTAGGGTAAAAGTAAAACCAAAAATCACTTACAGATATGAGATTAAGAAATATGATATTGGATTCTGGCACACCCTTGCTAATGAGTAAGGAAATAGCCTGAACAGCTGAATTGCCTGATCAAAAGGTAGAAAGTCATTAATACTCAGTCAGGAAATTTCCTTGTGTTCAAATTCAAACTTGCAATTGAGTCTATAGCATCTTAAATTACTTGAGTAAGGGCCTTCCAATCAAGTTACAAGGAAAAAAACAATTTTTTTATGAATCCTTCAAGGTAGTAAAACTGTTATCATCACCAACTCATTTCCAAACAAAATCTATAGTGAAAAACACAAACCTGTCCCTAGAATTGGATCCAATAGCAACACATGTCTATCTGATATGTCTTGCGGTAACTTTTCATAGATTAGCTGCCAAAGCATTGAAGCGTTGACAGAATAGTCAGAACTCGGTGATTGTATAACACATACAGATATGAAGTCAGATGCATGCCTGAAAACAAAGAGAGGTACAAACCTGTTGACCATTGTCACCTTCCCTGTGAATAAGGATCTTCCCAATCTTGATGCCTTTACAACATGCTCTTAAGGCATTCTCCATACTCTCACCACTGGTCATAATGTAAGAGAAAATATTTAGTTGTTTGCCATGCCATTAAGAAAGATGCAAGAGAAATTCCAAAAAGCATAACCAATAAGAAATTCATAATTGGGGCTGCTGATTCAATTCAGTTCCTAATTCTCGTCTCCAACCAAGAAACTAAATAAATGAATCAATCATAATTACCCATTCATGTGTTGCCACATTGAACTTGAGAACTTAACACGGTCTAGATAATGAGTTTTGTTTCATAGTTACCCATTCATGTGTTGCCAAATTGAACTTGAGAACTTAACACAGTCTAGATAATGAGTTTTGTTTCAAAGTTACCCATTCATGTGTTGCCACATTTGAACTTGAGAACTTAACACAGTCTAGATAATGAGTTTTGTTTCATAGTGCTCTAGCATAATATTATCTGCAGAAGAACTTCCCTAAGACTGTAGTGGGTATCAATCATGCGAGAAGAAAGATACAGGTTATAGCCAACTTCTTGCCATCACCCAAATATTTCAATCTCATGCGTAGATGCTGACAGATGCAAGGGAATAAAACATATTAATCCACTGCTTCATAAATCGAGATCGTACAAGTACCTCCTAATAACAGAGACACCACATAACCTCTTACAGAAATCCACACCAGTGTAAACAGACCCTGCATCACACATGAAAGTAAGATCCGAGCAGCAACAGTTACAAAACTAAAAAACAACCTGCTAAGATGAGAAATATGGACCCATCACTTGAAGAGTATGAAATGAGTAGGAGTAAGTCATCTGCCTAATCCTGCAACTACAAATGCACCATCACTAGTAGTACAAGTTCTGTTACCAGGGTGACAACATGCTCATTATCCATGTTATAAGTATCTCGTAAAATGAAAGTATAAATCTTTTTATTAGCAGAATAAACATCAACTATTTCTCCAATATTTCATCTCTCACTGACAAAATAAATACCAGGTAAAGGTAAACTAGAAATCAAAACCTGAATAATCTGAAGTTTCTCAGAACATTAGCATCCGCTTACCAGTGGGAGTGGTCACCTGCTTTTCTGTAAATGGTAGATGTCCCAGACCATGTTCAACAACCTGGCATGCATAACAGGAGATTGGATGAGTGAACAAAATGAATAAAGAAAAGGTCATTATATTGACTCTCAAGCTAAAAAATAAATAAAAAGAATACCCTTCACACAAACTAATTAATAAAATATAAACCCACCAAACGAATCAACCTGTCAGCATAAAAAACAAAGTCATGTTTTGTTGTCTGGGAATCACGTATTAGGGTATGCATACCACGTATCTGCATGAGACAGGCAAGAATTGTTGGATCTAAATAAGCAAAGAAGCAAAAAAAAAAAATACAGTACACAACCAGAAAAGCTGGTAAGATATGCTGCTTAATCAAGATTACCATAGATATCCATTAGAATATATATCCCTTTGTTAGGTTAGATTGGCGAGTAGGATGCCATACCTGAAAAGTTGATTGAATGACATATAAGTTGGGGTATATTTTACACATATCATGTTGGCCAAGCTTTGTACGAATGTGTTGCACAATCAAATCAATGGCTACATGATTATCTCCTCCACGAGGAATGATGATGTCAGCATACTTCTTTGTTGGGAGTATGAAATCATCAAAAGCAGGCTTCACAAATTTGGAGTACTGCATCAAAATAATTATGTTAATTCCCACAGAAGGTCACACACACTACATGATAGCCTAATAGAAGAGATGAAAATTAGCTCACGTGTATTAAAGGTTTTCTTTTGGTTTGCTTACTTTAAGATTATCTTGATCATTAAATAAGTATCTTAATTCAAAAGTAAAAAATAAAAAGCATACATAAATGTCATGTGTTGTTGTTAATAGTAAATGAAAAGGAAACTGAACTTTTTCTTTAAAGATGGAGTCAACACAGTACAGGTGAGACTACAAACAGACTCATTTCTTAGCATGCTAAACGTGAAAAAGGAAGAATGACAATCATTCTGGGATATCATGAGTGAAAACTAAGAAAAAAGGAAAGGAAAGAACAAGGGGGAGTTGTAGGAAATTACTTCCTATCTCTTGTCCAAACCTCACTTGCTCTAAGTTGAAGAAATTGAATGGGGACAAGCCATAAAACATGGAAGTTTTGCATCAATTTTCCTTTGTTGTTATTTCCAACACATTTAACAACCAAAAAGGGGAAATTTTAGATTGCCTGGATTTTACGTTCTATAAAACAAGAGAATAATGCAAGAAAACAAAGAATAATTCAACTTTTAGGCCCCCATTAGTTCAAGATTCAACCTACGAAATAAAAAGGTACTAACCTGATCAAGTACTTTGGCAATATCTCTACCCTTCTCAACAATGTCGCGCCTTATTCTCCTTGCCAGACGTACATCAGCATCTGCGCTGAAAATTGAACAATGTCAAGTAATAGGGCTACAAATAAGTTATGTTTGTGTGGTATATTGAATCATTTTATAAGGAACCTCAGAACATATTGGTTCCAAAACCAGATGAAAATAAAAATGGCAGAAACATGTCGAGGAACTGAAACAACATAAAATTGTCATGTTTTGCAATGGGGGAACACAGAAAGTCAGGCATGTGTAAACATCTTGTTAAAGAAAAAAAAAAAAAACTGCTGCTGGATATAATCTGAGATACTGAAAAGGATTGTGATATTCCTCAAGGCCATAACTCAAATATAATGTCACAAAAGCTCTAGACACAGTTTATGATTTCTCACATCTTCCAACAATGTCCCCCTATAGGTTATCCTAGTTTGTATGCTTGCACTACGATGCGGAGGGAACAAAAAAAACATTTAAACGTAAAAAAATTCAGGTCTCAGGGAATTCTTAGGCATTTTTATGAAACTCAAAAATACAGTAGTTTTGAAATTTCTTTTTTTTTCACTCAAGATAAATTTGTTATTAATATATTTCTTGTTTATCTTAGCAAATGCAAGTTTTTTTTTTAACTAGAATCATTATTTCTGTTAAAAAAATATTTTTTGATTGTTAAAACAATTTAAGAAAAAAATACAAAATAGTATGTTCATACTTTATTTGTTATTGAAAGCCAATAACATCATAAATATGATAAAATTGTGTCAAAAATCTATTTAAAGATTTTAAGAATAAAAAAAATATTTGAATTGATTTTTCATGAACATTTTATTATTAGTAGGATTATTTTTATATCAGATGCATAATATTGAAAAAATATATTAAAATCCAAATAAAGATTTATCATGGTATTCAAGAACCATGTCAAGCTAGTGCCTGGCCCTATTAGCATGCCAGACACGTACAGGATTTGAACTTGTGACCTACACCCATGCCATGTGCACCTCAACTGACTGAGCAGCAACGTGAAATTGTTATAAAATGATTAAAAAATATATATTAAAAATGCTTGATAGTAAAGCCCCTTCAGAAATAATATAATGATGCCAAAGTTAACAGATAGCTGGAAAACTTAATAACCTGTATCTACAAATATCTTCATGTTCATCAGCTCTCGAATGCGAGGATCATGGAAAATAAGAATGCCTTCCAATATTATAACATCCGAAGGATTGACCTGCAAAATATTTGTAGCAATGAGAGTTCAGAATGCGATGCACGTTGAAGAATTAAACATGGATTTTACATTCCATGAGTGCAGCCACTAAATGTTGTACAAAGACACCATGGAAGAAGTATTCAAATATTATGTAGGGAAAATTCAGTATGGATATGGTAGTGTACTGGTAAGTATAACATGGCATGTACAGATCAAACATAGAAGAAAGCATTCGTCCACAAATGATTGATATGAAGCTACGCATCAAAAATCACATCTGTACACCCTGGTCACTGCCAAAAAGATCATTAATGTGGAGAAGTAAAAAACTGCTAGTTACTGAAGTTTCATTACATTTTTTTTATTGTATTAATAAAAAACAAGAGCCCTGTTTAGACAGAGAAAAAAGAGGAATCCAATTATGCAGTTAGTATAATACAATCAAAATATATTATTGTTCCCTTAAGTTTTCTGACTTTTTTATTTTGCTTAGAAATATAAACTCCATTATCTTTGAGCTCATGCTGCCTTTGTTCCATAAAAATCCATATTTGCGCACATATGCCACAGAACCCAAAATAACACATGGCAAAACCCAAAAAATCTAGATATAAGTAGATTTATAGCTTCACTAACAATCTTGCTCAACCTTATGAATTTTACAATTAGCATGTGAACATAAGATCCAAGCAATACATTCACCACTATCCAATTAAGGTCCCACCTATCAGTGTCCAAGACTCCAAGAAGGGAGGATTTGAAATGGCCCTACCCTCAAAATATTTGCATGAAACAACTATTCATAACTCCTTTTACAACCTTATGGTCACAATCTAATGACTTTCTCACTAAATAATGGCCCCTGGAAAACATATATCCATATAGAAAACAAAGCCTGAAGATCATATCTTATGATAGTACAGAACCAAAAGTTTCTATGTAGCAAATATCTATGCCAGCTTTGAATTGCAAATATCTGCAATAAGAATTGGCATATATCAAGGAGATTTATCTTTTACATGACAAGGGGATCATATGAAAACTGTACCCTTCTTGCAGGAAAAACGTTTTTGTAACTCTTGAAGTCATAGTTTGGAATATCTACTGCTTGCCCATGCCTCAACTTCTCCATAGCACATAGTAGTTGCTCAGTGTCAAATGCATCTGGCAATGAGAGAAATATTTTGCTAAAAGGGAAATATAGCATTCAACATGCAAGAAATTTACCCCCACCATCTCAAAATAATTAGTCAGAGTTCTGCCCTTAAATGCCTCCACTACACATGAAGATTACAGCATGTTCGTGGTTAAGAGAAAGCAAGAAGCTGAAAGCATGACATAAAAGAGAACAAAATTTTAACAAGTTTTTTAGCAAAGCATTATTCTGACTTTCATGAGCATAACCCTCCCAACCCTCCACCCCCACGCAGTCATGCTTATTTTGGTTAACAGCACTGTAAGAGGAAATACTCGCTATTCATTATATCCAAGATCCCTGAAATAGCACATTGTATCTTAGAGAAGTCTACTCACCAGGATGGTCAAAGTTGTACTCGTGAACTCTCGTAAGTTCCTCTTCGGTCAGATCATGATAAAAAGAATCCTGTCATTTCATCCATGGACAATATTTATTTGTATATTGAATCAATCCTGATAATAGCACCAAACTTTTATGACTAAAAGCTTAATGTTTATTACTATGCTTCATTATACGATCCTTTCTAAAATAGGCAACCCCATACCCATTAAAATAAAACATGATCAGAAAAAAGCAAGCAGCAAAGCTAAAAATTGCAAAAGGGATACAGTTAGTGGAGTTTCCCCCAACTGTTCTATTTTGTAACTCTGAAAGGTGTCAATTTTTTTAATGAAATAACTTCCTGCATATGATTTCCAAAACTTAAGCAGAATCAGAAAGTGATTACCTGGTTAACTAGTACCACACGCTGATCATGAAGCTGTTGAATGATCATATCACAAACTGTAGTCTTTCCTGATGCCGCACCACCAGCGACTCCTGTACCACAAAATAGTTAAAATGACAACTACTCAAGATTTCTTTTTCTTCCACGACATATCTCTCTCTATTAGCAACTCTCCCTCCTATTTTAATTTACTTAGCCAAATCTATGCCTAAAATCTAAAACAAAATCAGCTTCACATATTTCTTGACCCTCTGGGTAAAACTTCAAGAGCAAAACTTGGTAAAAGATTATCCCATTCTTTTAGCATCCCTGCCATACATCCTCCTAAGTTGGATGATTCCAGTTTCATTACCCACATAAAGACTCATTCTTTTCACACTTAAAATGTATATGCTATGATCACTGTACTTATATATCTTCTGTTGTTCTCATTTTCTGGTTAAAGCACTCAAATAAATGCTGTTGAAAAATATTCAATTGAGAGGTAAGTAAAATAGTTAGAAGTTTCTGATGGAAGAAGAAGTTTCATATCAAGTGCATGTTCAGCCAAACCAATATGAAACCAGTTCAATAATGCATTTTTGCAATTTGCATGCACATAGGCATAAAACATGCCTTTTGTGCTGATGGTAAATAAATGCAAATGAGGTCTCTCCAATCTGTTGTCTGCTCACCATCTCAATGGACATGCTAAAATACAATACCAGTGAAAAAAAGTTTAGAGATTCCTTTTGAAGAGATGGAGATCCCATAATAAGGAAAAGAATCATACAACACCTCTCGGTAGGCACCGATCATTAACAATTCACTGAGAACCTATATCAAAGATTTTAAAAGCTAGTGGCTTCCAGCTAAATGAAAATTTACAAAACGAACAGTCACTGACTCACCAATAACAAAGGGTTGCTTACACATCTCTTCAGCGGCTGAAGTTGTCAGCTGTCCCACCTCTGTATTTCTCATCTCCAAAGCATCCATATGAAACCCAGAAAAATGAACCCCTGATGATGCCTCTATCATATCCTCAACTGATTTAGAATCCATGAACAAATCCTACAAACAAAAAGAACCCATTGTTCTCAGCCAATTCTCGCATTAATCCCACTTTTTACATAAAGATAAAATCTTTCATTTCAAATCATCAAAGGACAACCAAATCAATCATTCCATTCTCTAATTCAGCAGCAATCACTAAGTTCCATAACCATAGCTCTTAGAAAGCTGAAAAAAGCAATCATGAAAACATCCCAAAGTGTCAGCATCACTGCTACCTCCCCTACCTTACATACCACAAAAACACCAATCCCCCATCACATTAATCATCAAAATGACACCAAAGGATCACTCTTTTACCATTTTTAATCCACACAAAACAGAGATCAGTTAATGAAGACAAAACATTCAAAAATAACAAATTTAATTAATTAAAGATTGGATCAACTAAACAAGAGGTAATTTATCGATTAAAAAAAATTGTACCTGGTGAAAAGCTCTGAAAACTGCAGGTCAATGAGAGAGGGATTTATAATCTATTTTGGAATATTAACGTATTACCGTTTAAAGATAGTATTATTATTAGGAAGAGGCTGGTGATGCTGCTTCCTTTTTTCTGCAAAATAGCAGAAGGATAGAGGGAGGGAGGGAGTGCTTCTGTGTTAATATGGCTGAATGGCTTCTTCAAACACAACTGATTTTTCAGTGTTTATAAAGGGAGACTTTGCACCACAGTCTAAAGTTTCTGATAATCTCCGCAGTGTATGACTTTATCGATACGGAAAAGGCGAAGACGATGAATATACAGATTACATGTCTAAAAGTATTAAAATTTATTTTCAAAGTATATTATTATCGTTGTACTTTTTAGAAGAAAAAAAACATATTTTCATGATTTTATATATCATTAAATAATAGCCTGGATATTTATAATTATCGCAAGATAATTTTTTGTAATTTTCTCGGTGATATTATCATTATGGATTCCAATAAATTTATAATATATTCAATGGAATAATAAATATTTTTGTGATTTTATTTTAAAATAATTTGATTTTGGTATAAAAGATTGATCATATAATTCTCTACCTATTTAAGAAAAAAAATAGTTTTGATTTCATAACATAGTTGAATTTCAATATGATCTCATTCTATTATACCTTGTTCTAGAAGATAACGAGCGATATGCCCGCGTGATGCGCCGAGGTTTTTTATCTATGTAGAAAATTGATTGTTTTTATATATATATATTGTATTTGTTATTTTAATATTTAATTAGTAAAATTATAATTGAAAAAATCTGTATAATCGAAATTGAAAGTGGTTCGTATATTTTGGAATTGCAGATAACACAGGTAATTTTTTTTTTATGAGTTGCATTTTTTCCTAAGTAATATTAGATTTGACACATTATAAATAAAAATATTGTAATTATTTTTTTCAAGAAATAAACTTAAATTTTTTTAGCCCTATAATTAGTTATTTTAATGTTTAATTACTGAAATTGTAATAGATCAAATATGTTAGAAATGAGTTTTTTGCGTTGTATAATTAGTATACTTGCCCGCGCATTGCGTTAGGGTTTTTTCTATGTACAAAACTACTTGATTTTTAAAATGTTGTAATTAATTGTTTAAATATTTAATTAGTAACATTATAATAGATAAAATATGCAACATATAAATTTTTCCCCCGCCTAAAATGAATAGTTTAATCGAAATGGAAAGTGGTTCGTATATTTTTTAATTGTAGATGACCTAGGTAAATTTGGCAAAAAAAAAAAATTGAGTTGCATTTTCCCCCTAGTAATATTAGACCTGACACATCAAAAATAAAAATATTGAATTTTTTTTCAGAAATGAACTTAATTTTTTTACGTGCTATAATGACTTATTTACTGTCTAAAAGGAACAGGAATTGAAACGGGAAGTGACCCGTATATTTTTTAATTGTAGATAATCTAAGTAAATTTGTAAACTTTTTTTTGAGTTTAATTTTTTCCCCAATAATATTAGATTTAAAATATTAAAAATGAAAATATTGTAAATTTGTTTTTAAGAAATAAACTTAAACAAAAGAGTATCAAATTTAAATTCAAAGGCAAAAAATTTTTTTATAAGATTTATTAATTATATTATTATATTAAATGTATTTAAGAATGTTGATATTAATTTTTTTTAAGGAAAAAATCGTAGGCCATTTTTTTCTCTTTCTATATATTTATAGGTGATAATATTCAATAAATATTAAAACATATAATTAGTCTCACATATTTTATAGAGTAAATGAAATGGGAAGCGGTTCGTGTATTTTTTAATTGTAGATAACCTAGGTAAATTTATCATTTTTTTTATGAGTTGTTTTTGTTCCTTAGTAATATTAGATCTGACGCATTATAAATAAAAATATTGTAATTTATTTTTAAAAATAAACATAATTTTTTTGCGTGCAATAATTATTTCTTTGTCGTCTAAAAAAACAATATAATCGAAACTGGAAGTGACTCGTATATTTTTTAATTGTAAATAATCTAGGTAAATTTATCATATTTTTTTTATAAGTTGCTTTTTTTTCCCAGTAATATTAGATCTGACACATTGTAAATAAAAATATTATAATATGTTTTTAGGAAAAAAAATTGTGCTATAATGACTTATTTGCCGTCTAAAAAGAATAGTGTAATCGAAACGGAAAGTGACTCGTATATTTTTGAAATCTAGGTAAATGTGTTAAAAACAAATTCAATTGTATTTTTTGCCAGTAATATTAGATCTAAAATATTAAAATCAAAATATTGTAAATTTTTTTAAGAAATAAATTTTGAAATAAGAGGAAAAAATTAAAATTCAAAGAGAATTTTTTTTTTATGTTATCCGATTTATTCATTATATTATTATATTAAATGTATATTAAGAATACTAATATTAATTTTTTTTATTCAAAAAATCCTAGGTCATGTTTTCATCTCCCTATATATATTCCTAGACTATAATATTCAATAAATATTATAACAAAAATTGTGGTGCGCATAAATTAACCCGGACACCCCGGTCATGGAAAAAAATGTGAAAAAAATATATAAGTAGAAAAAAGAAAGAGATAAAACATATATCAGTGGAAAAAAAGGAAAAAAAAAAGGAAAGCAACTTTTCCATACATTAATTTTCCAAAATCTGGATTTTAGAAAAATAAAAAGAGGAAAACAACTTAAGTCAATTTTGGTGACTGAATTATTCGAACTCCTGTGCGCTGAATTTTTAACGCACAGCGAACCACTTGGCCACAGCAACTGGTTTGTCATATCTATTCAACAAATATATAAAAAGAATTCCTTTATAAAAAAAAAAAAAAAAAAAAACCGAGCTCATGTAGGCGCGAAGCAGTGGATAAAATATCCAGTACATAGGGTGTTGTTTGTGCGTGAGCAGTAATCTACAATACATGACCCATTTTGTTTTAGCTCTTTTGTAATGGGAAAATAAGAAAAAATGGCAAGAAAAAAAATTAGAAAAAAAGCAATAAGAAAAAAGAATGAAGAAACAAATAAAATAAAATAAAAAAGAAAAATGTAACTCGGAAAAAAAAATAAAAAGCAAAAAGAACATAAAAAAGAATAGAAATGGAAATGAAAAATGTCACTGGAAGTAAAAAAAAAATGTAACTCGGAAGTAAAAAATAAAAAGCAAAAAAAAATTAAAAAGAAAAGAAAAATGTAACCTGAAAAAGAAAACGGAAGTAAAAAACTAAGAAGAAAAGAAAATAAAAATAAAAATGAAAAAAAAAATAAATAACCCGAAAAAACAAGTGAAATCGGAAGTAAAAAATAAGAAGAAGAAAAAATCGGAGGTAAAAAACTAAGAAGAAAAGAAAATAAAAATGAAAATGAAAAATAAATAAATAAATAACCCGAAAAAGAAAAAAAAAGAGCTCATACTCCCGCGAAGCAGGGAGTCAAATTGCCAGTGAACAGTAATTTCATTATATTATTATATTAAATATATATTAAGAATACTAATATTAATTTTTTTTATTCAAAAAATCCTAGGTCATGTTTTCATCTCCCTATATATATTCCTAGACTATAATATTCAATAAATATTATAACAAAAATTGTGGTGCGCATAAATTAACCCGGGCACCCCGGTCATGGAAAAAGAGGTGAAAAAAATATATAAGTAAAAAAAAAAAAGAGATAAAACATATATCAGTGGAAAAAAAAAGAAAAAAAAAGGAAAGCAACTTTTCCATACATTAATTTTCAAAAATCTGGATTTTAGAAAAATAAAAAGAGGAAAACAACTTAAGTCAATTTTGGTGGCTGAATTATTCGAACTCCTGCGCACTGAATTTTCAGCGCATAGCGAACCACTTGGCCATAGCAACTGGTTTGTCATATCTATTCAACAAATATATAAAAAGAATTCCTTTATAAAAAATAAAAAAAAAAAACAAAACCGAGCTCATGTAGGCGCGAAGCAGTGGATAAAATATCCAGTACATAGGGTGTTGTTTGTGCGTGAGCAGTAATCTACAATACATGACCCATTTTGTTTTAGCTCTTTTGTAATGGGAAAATAAGAAAAAAAAGGCAAGAAAAAAAAAAATAGAAAAAAAGCAATAAGAAAAAAGAATGAAGAAACAAATAAAAAAAAGAAAAAAGAAAAATGTAACTCGGAAAAAAAATAAAAAGCAAAAAAAACAAAAAAAATAATAGAAATGGAAATGAAAAATGTAACCGGAAGTAAAAAAAAAATGTAACTCGAAAGTAAAAAATAAAAAGCAAAAAAAAAAATTCAAAAGAAAAGAAAAATGTAACCTGAAAAAAAAAAAGGAAGTAAAAAACTAAGAAGAAAAGAAAATAAAAATGAAAATGAAAAAAAAAATAAATAACCTGAAAAAAAAGTGAAATGGGAAGTAAAAAATAAGAAGAAGAAAAAATCGGAGGTAAAAAACTAAGAAGAAAAGAAAATAAAAATGAAAATGAAAAATAAATAAATAAATAACCCGAAAAAGAAAAAAAAAAAAAAGAGCTCATACTCCCGCGAAGCAGGGAGTCAAATTGCCAGTGAACAGTAGCTGAACAGTAATCAACCGATCTCCTTTGGCTATTAGATAACTAGAGTCATTTGGTCAAGTGCTTTTTATTTTTTTATTGAAAAACAATTATATATGCATGTTTTTTTTTATGAATTTTTATAGCTAAATATTTTGTTCAAGTGCAAATAAAAGTGTTTTGTATATATACATGTGATAAAATAAGTCAAGAATTATATATACTTCATTAATGTTATTTTTTTAATAAAAAAACAATTTGATTTGAATTTGATTCGTTGGATATTGACCTGATCAAAACCCATACGAGTATGATTTTTTTAAAATTGAATAAGGGATGAATATTATCAAACTTAACTAGAAACCAACTCAAACTTAACACATCACCTATACACAGGATCTTTTTTTTTATTTTGATATTTATTCTTTCAATTCCATAATTAATTAAGAAATCTAAAACAATTGATTTTCAAATAGGATTTAACCACATAAAATTAAGTTTTGAGAATCAAAATGAATTACTAAAATGCATCGAGGAGGTTCATAATATTGTGTGAATACATGAACAATGTTGACTACAATAAAAGACCCATGCAATTTAATTTTATACTTGAAAATTCTTCTAATTAATATTATATATTATTTTGTTGAATATTATTCTTAGACCATCCGTTTTATTATCTAACATTAAATCTTCTTCGGAATACACCCATGATACCAGTATACATTAAGATATATAAAAACAGCATCCTAGTCTTATTGTGGCCTTTTCCACTACACGTATTAAAAAAAAAAAAAAACTAAAAGAGAATGGTGATTCACTGTTGAATCACTATTCATTGTGACTCATTGGCACTATTCACTTGCAATTTGATCCGGTGTGTCACGTGAGTTCGTCTACTTTTTTTTTATCCAGTTGTGAACAGTGTATTAACGATTTTAACCCCCGAAAATGACAAAAAACACCGCCAAAATCAGGAACTCCGTCGTCATTGCACCAATCAGCCCGAACCAGTCCGGTCAGACCCGCTGGTCTTCTGTTTATTTTATTATTTTTTGAATTTGGGTAAATACGATTTTGGCCCCTAATAAGACCAAAATGGTGACTTCGGTTCAGGGACATAATGGTAATTGATCTTATTTTTAAAATATTTCCCTCGGTGTCTGTCAGAGCGTGCGAAGCACGTGCCTCGTGGTTTTCAGACCTACGTCCTGTTTAGGTGGCGCTTGCGATGTCCTCCCGTGGCCGGAGACGAGCTTCAAGGGTCTAGAATGATGCGCCTCCGCCTGGTCTTCCTCCTGCACCGGCACGTTTCACCATCCGATGTACGGGGAGGCGGCAATGGCCGGTCAAAGCCGCTGACCACGTTTCCCTCTCTCCTGCACGTACAAGTGCAGAAGCGTCCCCCGAGTTGTATCCATTTTCACTTCGGTCCCTTCAGTTTTAATTTTATGTTTTTGCCTTGATTTCTGATAGAGAAGTTTTAATTTTGTTCGATTGCGTCCTCCGATTGGAATTGATTCAATGTCCAATTTTCAATTCGGTCCTCCTTCTTTTACTTTCCGGGTTGAATTGAAAAAAATAAATTTATTCGGTACAGTAGTTTTAATTTCTGCAGTTTTGTCATTTGATCAAAATTGATAATAATAGTAGTAGTAGTAATTATTATAATAATAATAATTATTATTATTATTATTATTATTATTTTATTTTATTTTTCTTACTTGCTTTTTTATTAATGTTTTTTTGTTTTTTTTCTCTTGGAATAATTTGATAATTTTTATTCTTTTAATGGTTATATCAACGACTATTTTTTTTTTATATAGTTTGTTGAAGTTTTTAGGATTTTTTAGTCTTTTTTTTTCTTTCATTATTAATGCACAAATAATTATAATAATAATAATAATAATAATAATAATAATAATAATAATAATAATTTAACTGTTTCTCTATCTTACTCCTTTATTAATGTTTTTAAGATTTTTTTTTCTCCTGATAATTTAATAATGTTTAAGAAGAAGAAGAAGAAGAAGAACAAAAAAAAGGAAGAAAAATAAGAAGCAGCGGAATTATTTTAATCATTTTTCTTTCTTACTTTTTTTAATTATTTTTTCAGCTTTTATCCTCAAGATAATTTGATAATTTTTACTATTTTAACAGTAATAATAATTATAGTTTTAGATGTTAAGATTTTGATATTGCTATTTTTATAATAGGGTATGATAATATGTTTTATTAAATTTAATTTTGTATATATAAATATTTTATTTTAATTTTGAATTGGCAAATCATATTAATTTCTTTAATCCAAACATTTATAAAAATTATTTACTCAGCCTGCAGCATAATGCGATATATTTTTTAAATTTTCAAGTCAAATAAATACTTTCCCCTTGCATTTTTTTTTATGACTAGCTTCCTTTTTTTATTTTATGAACAATAACCTTTTTTTTCATATTTTTAAAAATTTTTATTGACCAGGGTATCCAAGTCAACTTTTTTTCTTTACCATGTTTCTTTTTTTATGTTTTTTTAACTAAGATATCCGTAGCAGCAAATTTGTAATAAATCATGACATCTTCTTTGCAAATTTTCTAATAAATTTTATCAAAAATATTTTAATGATAGAAACATTCAATCACTTTTTGATTGAAAACAAAATGTATTTAATAGATTTTAGCAATTATAATTTTACTATTTAAATATTAAATTAATTAAATACAACACGTATAAAATCAATTAGTTTTCTACATAGATAAAGAAGCTCAGTGCATTGCGTGGGCAATACAGCTCGTATATATTATTTTGGATTATTTTGGATTATGACAATAAAATTATTATTTTATCCCATAGCTAAAAAATTTAACCCTCGTAATCGGGGTCATTTTAAACATTTTCGGAAGATATAGATGGTATTTATGAATTTTTTACACAATGAAACTACTTTTTTATCCCTGAGTGCTGAGAAAATAACATGGAATAGTGGGGGTGTTTTCAATTTTTCACAAATTCATGCATGATAAAACTATGAAATAAGCATCGAAAAATACCAAAAAAACTCTATTGGAGCTAGGGTATTGTGGTAATTTCAAACTTGGTTTACAGTGGTTATTGCAGGGTCAAGGGGTATATTTGTTGGGTTTTTTTGTACAACACTCCAACAGTATTTCGCGCACGCGCATCTTTCAAGCGGTGCATGCAACGTCCCTTGGCCATGGAAACTAAGCGTCTATCGTGTCACTTGGTGCGCTGTCATGTCCTCTATCTCCTGGTGCGGTGCTTGTCAATTGACAATGATCGGTGAATCGCCTATGAATATTTTTTTTGTTTTTTCTCCTTTCTCTCTCCTACCTCTGAAAATTAAAAGTAAGTCCTTCATGTTTTTAATAGTTTTAATTTAGTTCCTATTCTTTAGATTTTGGTTTTATTCTTGATTCTTTCAATGAAAATTTTGATTTGTTTTTAATTGTGCCCTTCAATTGAATCTAATTCTATATGTTGGTTTTTATTTTTTTGATTTTTGATTTGTTTTTTATTCCTTTAATTTTTTCAGTATACAAGTTTTAATTTGTTTTAATTTTATCTTCCAGTTGAAACTATTTATATATGCTACTTTTCATTTGGGTTTCTATTTTTTTTATTTTTTTAACAAAATTACATTGCCTTTTCCTTTAAAAATGTCATTATTTATTTTGATCCCAAGATTTTTTTTTCAATTTTATCCTTTGATTAAAATTAATTATATATTTTATTTTATTTTTTATTCTTATTCTTTGAATTTTTTATTTGGTTTAATTCCTTTTTTTTTTTCAATCTTTCTTTGATAATGTTTATTTTTTACCAGTATATATGCACATATGTTTTTAATTTTTGTTTCTATTTTTTTTTTGTCATTTTATGTTCATTGTGGTTTTATTTTTATTTGGTTCAATTCTAAAATTTTAATTTATATCAATGATTATTTTAAAATTAATATTTCTTTTTTTTTCCTCTTTGTTCTTTTTTTATGTTTTTATTTTTATTTTTATATGTTCTTTGGGTGAAATGATTTTATGATTTCATTGCACAATAATAATGCTAATTTTAGTGATTATTCTGTATTTTTTTTAAAACATTTTTATTATATTCTTTGGGGCAATTTAATGATTTTAATTGTTTGAAAAAATATTGATAATAATTTTAATTGTTATGGTCATAATAATAACGATAACATAGGGATGATTTTCAATTATTTTTCTTTTTTTTTGTAAATAAAAAATTAATTTTTTATTTTTCTTATTTGATTAATGCATCTATTTTATAATTTATATTTTGTTTGTTGCGCTTAATTTAAATTAGATCATAAAATGAACTAATCCTAATACAGTGAATTCAATAATTTATATATCTGATTTTTCTTACTTTTTTTTAATGATTATAATAATTTTATGCTGCTGATTTTTTTGAAACATACTAAATAGATAAATTTATATATTTTATAGGAAACTTGCACTTTATAGAAAATTTGCACAAATTTATTATTTTGTTCAAATTTAAATTATAATAAAAAAATCTCATACAATTAATATTTATTGTGTTAAAAAAATATGATTATGGAATTCACATACACACACACACACACACACACACGGATTGCCAGCATCGAACCAAAATCAATGTATTTATATTATTTATTCTATTAATAAAATCAGATGTCGTTAGTAGATTAAGTGACTATTTAAGAGTGTGGTTGAGATTGTTTTTGAAAATATTTTTATTTTAAAAATACATTAAAATAATATATTTGTTATTTTTTAAAATTTATTTTTGACATTAGCACATGAAAATAATCTAAAAATATCAAAAAACATAATTTAAAATAAATAAATAAATAAAAATATTTTAAAAACATGGTGACTAAAAGCTTGTAAATAATCATACACACATGATTGTTTTCTTATTGGCAACTGCTTCAATTCTCGAACAACTGAAAAAAAAATCTTGTAAATTAAAGAAAAAATGAATTTATTTTTCATATAAAAATATATTGTATGATTTAGGGTAACATTTATCTCAAATATGGAAATCTATTCCAAGATTATTCGTAAAATAAATTTTTTTATATATTTAATCCAATCTCTTTTGTATTTATCTTTTTATCCTTAAATACTAGCCACGTATATTTTATGTCTTTTGTAATAGAAAGAAAGATAGTGGTGGGAGGATGGACAGGAGCAGTGCTCCTCCACACCAACCACCGTCATCTGTCACCTTTATTTTGAATGGTTGGTGGTTTTGGATTAGAATGAGGAGGAGGATCCGCGTAGGCAACGAATCGGTTGTGGGGTCCATTGTTTCTTTCTAGTAAAAACCGGCTGATGGAGATGCGGGTTGTCCTTGTGTGTTGTTGTATGTAACTTTTTTAAGCAATTTATATTTTTGCATTGATCGAGATTTGCCTTTCCTTTTTATTTTTTATGACAACTTTCCTTCACGAGTATATTCTATTATTATTAGCATGCCAGAGAATAATATATTTATAAAAATTAAATTATGAGATAAAATATTAAAATATAATTTATATTATTTTTTTAATATATTTTTTTAAGTAAAAATTTATTGAACTTGAAATTACATAAATTCATATTATTTTTATACTTTATTTTTATCAAATAAAATAGATAGTGAGATTCGAACTCGTGACTACTAAATCATTAAAGTTCTAATAACATGTCAAAAAATTATTCAACCTAAAACTTATAAATAAAATCCTAAAATATACTTTATATTATTTTCTAATATAGTTTGCATGTCAAGTGAGGTTAAATTTTTTTTGAGAACTTACATATGTATTAGTTTTATGCATTTAATAACTTTTTATATCAATATATAAACAATCATCGTCACCATGGCGTTAATGAATGTTAAGGGAGTGTTTGAAAGTGTAGTTATGGTTGTTTTTTAAATTGTTTTTTAAAAAATTATTTTTGATATCAATATATTAAAATAATATAAAATTATCAAACCATAATTATTAAAAAAAAAAAAAAACCAAACACAGATTTTACCGCAGCGCGGTATCACTCCCTCAATTTCAAGCAACCGTGACCATCGAGAGTCTTGTTATTCCCACCAAAAAACAAAGGGCCAAAAACTTAATTTTCTTCGAAAATGATGGTTCAGGAAATGGGCACAGATTTTCACCGCCCATGGTGGTGGGGGTAATGGCCAGTCCAGTGAAAGATTGATGGGCCACGCGAGAGGGAGAAAACCATCTGCGAGGTAGGGCACGAGGCTTCCTGTCTCCCTGCAGGCTGGAGTCACCGCTAAGATGCAGCCGTGCTCTGCGGTATTTTGATGCCCCTGGAAAACATTCACCTGAGATACGAATACCGATTCCGTTTGAATCATTGGATTGGGAGATCATTCATTCATGGATCATTTCGCTTGCCTTTTTTAGATCAGTTTTTTTTCCAGATAAGAAAATCTCCCCATGCGAAACCCTAATCATGACACGTGGCGAAATCAAAGAGAAATTCGAATACAATCAAGCACCACACACCATCAATCTTAGAAGGATTCCTGCCTCTATCCTGGCAGCGAGAAAAATAGTGTCCTAGGACCTCATTTTTTATAAAATAAAAATATAATGAGTTCTTCCGAGCATGGTCTTCATACAGCTAATTTGATTTGATTTTTTTTTTTTTGTTTAAACTTATCCACCATTTGATCTGATCTGATCTTGAAATGATTATATTTACGTCATCTAATTAATGGACTATTTCAGCATGATAAAACGATTGAGTTGAAAAAATTACACCACAACCCAAATTTCTTAGTTCTTCTAGAAAGGCGTAGGTGTGACGTGGAATTGTGTTCAAGATAATGTTTTATGAAAATCTAATTTATTATTATTTTTTTAGATTGTTTTGATATGATAATATTAAAATCATATATATTTTTTTTAAATAATCACAATTAAATTCACAAAAATCCATCTAGAGTGAGTGACACAGGAGGAATCTTAGAAAGAGACAGCTTGCCCGTGAGTGGACACCAAGCAACGTGATAGGCACGCGCATGTTCTGCCATTATTCACATCTGTATGGACTCTATGGAAACTTGCAATGAGGCCAGCAGCCCTGCTGTCAATCAGGGGAAAAAAAGAGAGTATTTGGTTTTAACATAGTGATAATGATTTTTATTTAATCTTTTAATCCACTTAAAAAAGTGCTTATATAAAATTCTTCACTTACTACTTTATAGTTTTCCAATGTTTCAAAATAATTAAAAAAACTATTATGCCTTCAAAATCCACTCGTTAGGTTCTCCTTCATCAAAACAAGAAAAATTCAGTAGAAGTGATCGAGCTTGAATTCCCCTGTGTCCATCAAATAGAGGATTCACATTTACTTTGATATTGATGATCTTATATAGTATTTTGTGTTTGTGTAAACAAATATATAATAGTGAGAATTGTCAGCCTTATTTATCTGGGCTATTGGGCTCCCATTCTGGAGAGCCCATCAGAGCTGGATTGAAAAACCTACTTCTCTGGGCTCGTCAACTTTTGGTGGGCCAGTCCATTAATGGCTGCAAAAATAAACAACGGCTACTTCCTCTTTCTGGCAATACGTGGGTATTTATTTCTAATTGAGATTGTTGATTAGCCTTTGAGGTTTATTTTTGGTAGTAGATGGATTTTCCACGTTAATAAACACAGCATAAATTATGTGTATATATATATATATACACCCAAGCAAAAGCAATCATGTTGATTTATTTATTTATATATATATATATATATATATATATACACCCAAGCAAAAGCAATCATGTTGATTTATTTATTTTTGTGACGGAAGGAAAACCATTGAATCACAACTTGTGCCCGTCAATTTGTTTTACTAAGAAAAGCAATTAGCTAGAGTAGATCGTTGTTGTTTTACTGCTGATAAATTATTATAGTGATAGACACAAATCATTGTAAACTGTGGTAGTTAAATTACTGTTTACCTTTTAGTGTATAGTAATTTTAGTTTTGTACTCAAGAGTATTTTTTATTTTTATATTTATAGGCACAATAAAATAATCATAATAAAATAAAAATCAAGAGTTGCAACCTGCACATTTTTATTGCATATTAAAACAATTATTTTACTTTCAAGTAAGACTAGACAAAATAGTTGTCTAATAGTATGTTTTGGGTTTTTTTTAAATCTTTTTAAAATATATAAATACATATATATTTATGCCTTCTATTTTGTCTTCTTGGGGTATTTTTGGTTTTTTAACTTCTTGTGCACAGTAAAATAATTATAATACTTACGAATAAGATAAACAATGCACAGTTACCACTGGGAGCATTAAGATTATTGTATATTTTTTTTTAAATGATAAAATACAAAATTACCCCTAATAAGATAAAACGTGCATAGTAAACTCCAAGGGTCAGAACGATAACTGTATATTTTTTTTAAAATAACCAAATACATATATACCACCCACCGTCCATTCCGCGAGCACGTGAGTTTTGAATGGCGGTTTCCAGCATAAAAAAAATACCCTGCCAGCATCTAGAAATTATTCTCTACCATGTTCTCTTCGTCATGATACGGCGCATGGGGATTTAATATGATTGGAGACGTGTCAGTGGTCAGTTAAAGTTTCTTCCTTTTTCTCTCTCCTACATGCTAAAGTTCTTGTCAGCCCCGCTTTTTATTGACTTTCTCATTATAGTCCTTGATCTTTTGATTGTTTTTTATGGTAATTTTTTTGTTATATAAGTTTTGATATGTTTCAATTTGGTCCTTCAATTGCAAATGATTATATATTAAAGTTTCATTTTGGTCTTCCATCTTTTTATTTCGTGATTGGTTTTAAATCCTTAATATTTTCAGTATGAGAGTTTTGACTTGTTTCAATTGTATCATTCAATTCAAATTGATTGTATATTTTAGTTTTATTTCGATCACTGGTCTTTCAATTTCCAGTTTTGTGTTAAATTCTTTAATTTTTTCGATATCAAAGTTTCGATTTGTTTCAATTTTTTCATTTAAATGAAATTTATTATATATGTGTTTTTCATTTTGACCCTTATACTTTTAATATTGGATTTATTTTAATTTATTTCTTTTTAATATATATTTCTTAAATGTTTCCTTCTTTTTATTTTTTATTTTTTTTATCTATGCTTATATGTACATGCTCTTAGTTTTTGTTTTTATTTTTTATTATGTCTATTGTTATTAAGGTTCTTTTTTATGCGATGTTTAAATTTTAATTTGTGTTGGTGATCATTTGAAAATTGATATTTATTATTTTTTTTCTTTTTATTTATTCTTTATTTCAAATAATTTTTAAAAATCTAATATTTTTTTTTGTCATTTATTGTTTTAATTGTTTTTTTTTTGTTAATATTGCTAGGTGTTGAAATTTGTAATTATTATAGATAAGACATTCAAAATAATGATAATCATTATTTGTAAGTTTTTTTCTTATAAATATACGAGACTAATTATATATTTTTATAGTTATTTAATATTAGCTCCTTATATATATATAACCTATGTTTTTTTAAAGAAAAAAATAAATCAGTGTTCTTAAATATTTTTAATATAATAATAGGAGAAATAAATCTTATAAAATAAAAAATAATTTAAATTTTTTTTCTAACAATAATTATGGTGTCATCGATACTATGGACAATGATAATTAGAATATGAATTATTTATAATAATATTTATAATGATAGCTACAATAATTGTGACAATTTAACAATTATGATAATAACAATGACAATAATAATAAATATAATTCATGAGTTGATGTTATTTTTCTTAGAAGTTGACTTATATGAATTTTATGTATGATATTTTATATCTGATATCATATAAATAAAAAATATACGAAGTCACGCGTATACGAAATAGGTGGAAAAATTGGAGCAGATTATCTACAATAAAAAAATATACGAGCCAATTGCTCTCTACTTTGCCTAGCCATAAACAATTTTTTTAAAAATACAAAAAAAGTATCAATGGTCTTATATATATTTTTTATAATATCATATATTTGAGCAAAATAATTAACCTACAAAACTTTTGGTTCTTACTATGGCAAAAATATTTACAATACTAATAAAAATTATTATTGTATATTAGGTTTTTATATATTCATTTTATTATGAAAAATACGTTTAAAATAATAATTATGAAACAATATTTATAATATTTCAGATCTGAAATATTATACATAAACAATATTAATAATCCTTAGATTTTAGGTTATTTTACATAAAAAAATACTTTTATAATATTTTTATGTATAATATTTCAAATATAATATTAGATAAATAACAAAATATGAGGCAACATATACACAAAATAGATAGACAAATTTCTCTAAGCTATCTACAATTAAAAAATATACAAACCATTTTCTCTGCATTTCGATTACAATATTCTTATCAGACAAAACAACTTATTTCTATCTGATTTTATCTATTATAATTTTATTAATTAAATATTAAAATAATTAATTATAACACATAAAAAATCAATCAATTTTTTACATTAAAATAAAAATACCACCACGCGAGCAATTTTACTCGTTAAAACTATAATACAGCCTGGGAGAGAGAGGGAGAAGCTTCTTCTCGGTGGTCCACTAAATGGGGTACAAAGACAGAGAAGAAAGTTTGCCTCTGCAATCATTTGAATTATGGGATCCAACGTTCTGAATTGGAGGACGTCTCCCCTCTTTGCCTCCGCTTCTTTTCAAAAAATAAGCAACGACTACTAGTGTTTTTGCCTTTACTCTCTCTCTTCCCCTCTCTCCCACTCTCTCTCTCTCTCTCTCTCTATAACAAATTATAATAACCCCTTGATGTATTTTAAAACTACCAAGATTATTTAAAAGTTTTAAAATATTTTATTTTTAAAAGGTTTTTCTTACAATAAATGAGTTGATTTTTAAAATATTCTTTTGTAATTTTTTTTAAATATAAGCTTTTTTTATTTATTAAATTCTTACTTTTTTTGATAGCCTATATTATCTCACCTGACGAGTTATTATAATTCACTTTTTTTAATAAATAAATAATAAAATCATTATTATCTTAAAACTGGAAATTTAGGTGATATATAAGTGAATATTATTTATTTGATTTTATTTACCTTTAATTATTAAGATTTTACAAATATATATTCTCCTTTTCAGGGCATCTACTTGAATGAAAATTAAACAAAAAACTGAAAGAAAACTTAGTGTGTGCTTAGCATTGTAGTGTAAAATACTTTTTAAAAGTATTATTATTTTTATTTCAAAATATATCAAAATAATATTTTAATATTAGCACTTTAAAATTACTAAAAAAAATATAATTTAGTATTTTTTAAAATTAATTATATTTTCAAAATATATCTAAGAGATAGAAGAGTACCTTTTTAAAAAATTACTACATAACAAAACGATAAAATTACTTTTAAAATTTGCTATTCGTGCTTTAATTTCCAGAGGAGAATCTACTGTCGTTTCGCACCCACTTTTCTTCTTCTTCACCAAACACTAGGATTCCGTTGACAGCAAATAAATAATTAGTTAACAGTACATAATTAAGCTAAGGTTTTATATTATCCCATAAAGAAATGTTTATTTTTATTTTATATTTTAAAAATATATAAATCAATTCTAAAAAACATATTCATGGGATGTTTGTGTCTCTTTAACCAAAACGTATATATTTATATTTTCAGACACAATCTTAATAATTAATATATAGAAAAAATAAAAACATTTATATTACAAAGGTGGTCTTTGGAAACTTTGTTGAAATAAAAACATGATCTCATGTCATCAAGGGACACGGAGACCCATCAATCACTCCTCAGTGAAACAACCTAATCATCACCAACAAGAACATCATCAAACGGTCTGGATCCACTGCTCATGATCCTGTGCAGAGACATTGCATGGTGCGGGATGCACATCTATCATAACGGACACCTGGGAGGGAAAGACACAGTCACATTGTTAATAAATAAAATGTCATCACAAAATCATATTCCAAAGTTTTGTAAAGCAATCCATGCCATCATTGTGGCCAGATCTTGCCGTCCAGTCCAACTATCCAGGGGCCCCAGAGATGACCACACTTGTCATCATCTCATTTGCTCTCATCGCATTCCACTTGGCAGCACATTTTCAAGTCAAACACATCACTATGTTTTTTATAATTGCATAGGATAAAATGGTAATTAGCGTTGCTGTCATGAAACCCGGTCCTACTACGTGTCAGTTTAGTATAGTCAAGTTTTAAATTAAATTCGATAAAAAATGATTTATCAGCGGTGGGGTCGCCTTATTTAATTTGATTTTTTTTTTGTTTATTTTCGAAATAAAATTTATTATTATGAAAATCTTAGTAATAAGAGGAACAGTTAGAATTGTAAATTGAAAAGAGCAAAGCTGCACAAGAAGGCTAAGGTCCAAAGAAGAGCGATGCAACGCTAGTAATTTCTATTATTCTAAAGTATTTTCTCTTCACGAGCATACAAACTCTCTCTTCCTCCAGTGCTCTCAAGCTTGTGAGGCAGTGGCATTTAATGTCTGGCTTACGTTGTTTTTGAAAGATCTCTCACTCACTACACACGAGAACCTTGCATCCTTCACTCTCCATTTCATCTGGATAACTGGATTGGATCTGCTGCTCCACGTTTATATAGCTCCTACACTTCTTGTTGAATTTGCTGGATTAATTTCAGGAAGACCCTTTAAAGGTACAGCCTTGTAGAAAGTAATGAAGTCTACTACTTTTCTTTGTAAGAACTTGATGTTTCTTTTCTATGGTGGTGATGATCATGTGTGGCTCTTCATTCTGGGCCATTTCTTGAGTTTTGTACATGTCATCTACAAGTCTTGCTCACTTCTCTGTGTGGATTCCAATTTTGTCAGATGTTCTTTATTATTTAGCATTATTTTTCTTACCAACTTTGGTTTATCTGTTAAATGTTCATGTTTTAGTTATTTCTGAAAGAGCATTGCATTAATTTCTTACCAAACTAACTGCTCCAATAATATTGGAATATTACTTTCCAGGTTTGGATTCTCACCAGCTTCTATCAAGTGTTCTGATCAGGTTTCTGTGAAATTCTATGATCGTTTTTCGCTGTGAAAAATAAATAGTGTAGTCCATCCTGGTGAGAGTACCAAGACATATATAAAGATGCCTCAAGAAACCAACAATGGCTCCATTTTTACCTCTCCTTGCAAGAATTTGAGAGGGTTAAAGGGTTTGATGTCCAGCAACGAGGCTTCTTACACCGAGGAGATTATTAATGACCGTGAATTAGCTCAAAGAAAAGCTGAAGAAGCAGGTGAGAATTCCCAACATTCCATATTTACCATTACTAGCTAATTCACTTAGATTCTTCCTTCGATTTCTCATTTTTGCAGGTTTCATAGTTTTTATGTTGGATTTAATCTTGTCCTCTATTTTCGCTATAAATCTTGGAGTGGTCATATAATCACTTCTCTTAAAAAAGATTGTGCAGCATATCATGATGAAAGGCCGAATGTGGGGGATCCCATAGAGTCGAAAATAAACTGGTGCTCATCACTTGTTTTGAAGTGGGTCCGAATCAGCCCCACTTTTGTTTTTGGTAGCCGAAAGAAACGGAAGATTAGTCTTTTCTTTAGTGCAGAAGCTTTGAATATTTGGAACCACACCTACCCTCATGATCACCCTTTTTCTGGTATAAGCAATGAAACATTCAAGTAATAATAGCAGGGCCTAAAACATGGATCATGACTTGTGGCGTTGATGTTCTGTTACAATATAAAACATTTCTTGCATCGAAAAGGTGTAATTTGAAGCTGATGAACATTTATCCTAGTGACACTCTCCTCGAGAAAGCAGGGAGGATGCTATCCTGAAGACTGGAATTAGAAAACACCTGATTTGAATTTCAGAAGATTTATATCTTGAAATGCTAGTGATGATGAATTATGTATTTGCCGATGCTGACGAAAACCATGCCCTGACATATTTTATACATCTGCTATTTTCACCAACCGCGCCTCAGAATTGTGGAATTGGAAGTGAAGTGGGGGGCAGTATAGTGCCAAAGAAGAGGGAATATGATCCTAGCAATTACTGGTATTTAGGACCGTAAATTTAAAGGCAAGGTTGGTAGAGGTATAATATTGTGTACGGAATGTGTAAACAACTAGATGAGCTTGGCCTGGAGTTCATTTGTTGAACAATAGGGAGTTACGGGAACCATGGTTTAATTGTTACCGCAGTACCAGCCATGTTCACTTTCAAGCTCCATTAAGAGTGATAATTGAGAATGAAAAAATAGTAGGAAAATTATGACAAATTTACAGTTTCCCCCCTAAACTATTGCCCATTTTGTGAATTAAACTTGATACAGTTTAGTGTAGCAAGCTAATTGCAAAAATGGTATTGAAATTCTTATTTCAATGTCCATTGTTCATGTGTCTCAGCTTCAAGGAGGTACCAAGCAGCAGAATGGCTGAGGCAAATGGACAAAGGGGGATCAAGATCCCTGCCCAAAGAACCCTCAGAGGAAGAGTTTTGCCTTGCACTACGAAATGGCCTCATTCTTTGCAATGTCCTCAATAAAGTCAATCCGGGTGCTGTTCTCAAGGTACGAGCTTCTTCAAACCCTGCATCATTATTGGTATTGATACATGCATAATTTGTTTTTTCCTGGAAATAAGCTTGTATTGACAATGTTAGGCTATCAGCATTCATGGATGAATCTGGCATATGTTCTACTTTGACTAGTGCATAATTCTAATCGGGACTCGAGTTAAAAATATTCTGCTGGAATAACTATGATAAAATCTTAAATGTTTCTTCTGATGCTGATGCTGTTTTCATCTACGAAATTAAAATAGGTGGTGGACAATCCGATTCTCACAGTGCAGTCAACAGAAGGTGCAGCACAGTCTGCAATTCAGTACTTTGAGAACATGAGAAATTTTTTGATGGCTGTTAAAGACATGAAGCTTTTGACTTTTGAAGCATCTGACTTGGAAAAGGTCTGTGATTCTCCCAAAATACCTTCTAGACTGGTTTATGTGCATTGGAATTTGCTAATCAAGGTCTAGTTTTCCATATATCTGCTATTCCAAGTGTAACTCAGCATTACAGTTATTCGTAGCATAAGTGGTCGAACACTAATCTCCATGCACTGCTGTGCTTTATTTATTGTCCCATGTCTTCTAGTAAGCATTTTCGTGTTTAAAATCTTGGATACAGGGAGGTTCATCGAGTAAGGTTGTAGATTGCATTCTGTGCCTGAAAGGATATTATGAGTGGAAGCAGGCTGGTGGAATTGGGGTGTGGAGATATGGAGGGCTAGTTAAAATCGTATCTTTCCCAAAGGAATTGCCATCTTCTTTGGTCGGCAGTGAAAGTGCTGATGAATCTGTTGATGAATCTGAATCATCCCAATATGAACAACTATTAGAGTTTCTTCATCTTTCTAATGAGGTCGCAATTGAAGAAACCAAAACTGCCAATGCTCTGGCCTTTCTTTTCGATCATTTTGGACTCAGACTTCTTCAAGCTTACCTTAAGGAGAGCAATGGGATTGAAGAACTACCTTTGAATGGAATGGTAGGTAAGCCCATTTGAGTCTGTTTGCATATGTATATAATTGTATTAGTCAGACCTGAGTACAAGCTACCCAATATGGGAATGAAATCCGACAACGGAAAAAACTAGACGGTTTTGTTGCCAGTCAATTCATCATTGTATATCTGATGTGATTATATGGGTGAAAACTTTCAGGTAGTAGATGCTTTGCTCAGCAAGGTGGTTAAGGATTTCTCAGCATTGCTTGTTTCTCAGGGCACACAGGTAACAAGAACTGCGGAGTCTTACTGTTCTTTTCAATTCTATGTATAAATGATTGCATAAGATTAATAAGTCAGTCAGTCCAATGTTCCTGCCTTGAAGTAACAAGTAATGGTCTCTTTTTACCGCTACTTGCAGCTTGGACTATTTCTGAAGAAAATCTTGAAGGGCGATATTGGTTGCCTATCAAAGACTGAATTCATTGAAGCCATTTCCCAATATCTTACACAAAGAACTAGTGTGGCTTCAAATGATTTCTCCAAGTTTTGCATATGTGGAGGGAAAAAAGAAACTTTTCGGCATATTGTTAGTAACTCTTCTGGCCACGCAGAAGTAATCGATCTTCATCAGAAACAGCTTGAGGTTTGAATGTTTGCCTAGTATAAGTTTACTCCTTCATTCTTTCAAAAAACCTTTAACTTCTTTTTCATGATATTTTTTTTGTTTATATTGACATAATTGATACTTACAGGAGCTTAGATTTCATTACAAAGATACGAGGCAACAAGTGAAACAAATTCAAGCAGGCTGGGAAGAAGAAGTCGGTAGGCTTGGTGAGAACATTAAAATTTCTCATGCTAATCAGTGGATCTTCCTTATTTAGAATGGTGTTCTTTACCTTAAACACTCTGACTTTCATTACCTCAGAGCATCATATCAGGGACCTTGAAGCAGCATCTTCTACGTATCACCAAGTTTTAGAGGAAAATCGGCAACTTTACAATCAAGTACAAGACCTTAAAGGTGGCCACTTCTTATTTTGTGTTTAAGTTAAAAACTTCATTAGTTTTATAAGATTGTAAGATTTCTTTTTTGAGCAGGAACAATTAGGGTCTATTGTAGAGTCAGGCCCTTCTTACCAGGGCAATCGAGCAGGGAATCTGCTGTCGACTATATTGGGGAAAATGGAAATATCATGATTGTTAATCCTCTTAAGAATGGGAAAGAAGCAAGAAAGGTGTTTTCCTTCAACAAAGTATTTGGATCAAATGTTACTCAAGGTATGGTCTCGTTCTTGTAGCAGAATTGTGTGATGGTGATCACTGAAGGTTCTGTTACTCTTCATGATGCAACCAAGTCATAGGCCATTATTTGTTAAAGGGCCTTTGAGAAAAAAAATAGTTATGCTTTCTTGTTTATCCATAGGTTTTCTGAAATGATAATGATTTTCTTTTTTTCATTTTCAGAACAAATATATGTGGACACTCAGCCGTTGGTCCGGTCAGTTCTAGACGGTTATAATGTTTGCATCTTCGCATATGGGCAAACCGGATCAGGGAAGACATATACAATGGTATACCATTGATTTTGATTTATTAACTGATAACATTTTCAGCAACAGTAATTATGTAATTATGCACATCAGCTCTTTTTTTATTTTTATTTTAATTTTGACAGAGTGGCCCTGACTTGACTTCTGAAGAAACATGGGGTGTGAACTATCGAGCTCTGCGTGACTTGTTTCAGATTTCAAAGACAAGAGGAGATGTCATAAAGTATGAAGTTGGAGTTCAGATGATAGAGATATATAATGAACAAGTGAGAGACCTGTTAGTCAGTGATGGCTCCAACAGAAGATATCCTTCAAAATTGAGTTCATATATATTTAGCTTCATAGCATGATGATTGTTTACAAGACTTTTATAAAATCTCAGATGAGTTTTATCCCTGGAGGAGTTGATTTGCCTTAACTATGCTTACATTAGAGATACGTAACAATTCTCAGTTGAATGGACTTAATGTGCCTGATGCAAGCTGGATTCCAGTTTCAAGTACCCAAGATGTTCTTGATCTAATGAAAATTGGTCACAGAAATCGTGCCGTTGGTGCAACTGCTCTAAACGAGAGAAGCAGTCGATCTCATAGGTAGAAAGATTTATTTCTAGCAGAGTTTAAAATTCACTCTTCAAGTATTCATTGTGATGGTTCTGGCTTGCGGCAGTGTTTTGACAGTTCATGTCTATGGAAAAGAGTTGGTTTCTGGATCAATTCTTAAAGGCTGCCTGCACCTAGTGGATTTAGCTGGAAGTGAAAGAGTGGATAAATCAGAAGCTGTTGGTGAAAGATTGAAAGAAGCTCAACACATTAACCGATCTCTCTCCGCTTTGGGAGATGTCATCTCTGCTCTTGCACAGAAGAGTCCACATGTTCCCTACAGAAATAGCAAACTCACACAAGTTCTACAGGATTCTTTAGGTGCTCTTCTGATCATATCAAGCAACCTTTTCCTTTCAGATGTTTTCCCCCTGTTCCATTTCTTCTTATTATCTGTTTCCATATTTAGGTGGGCATGCTAAAACATTGATGTTTGTACATATAAATCCTGAACTTAATTCCATTGGGGAGACAATTAGCACACTGAAGTTTGCTGAAAGAGTCGCATCTATAGAGCTTGGGGCAGCTAAATCGAACAAAGAAACCGGCGAAATCCGAGAGCTGAAAGAAGAGGTTTTACTTTTCTCCACTTCTTTGTGCCGTTCTTTCAATATTTGATTCATAAGGGAAATTTATCTGATGTAGGTGGAATAGAATAACCCGGTTGAAGTGTAATGATCATACGTTTGTAATGCATTGTATGTCCCATAATAGGTCTCATTCTCCTACCCTTTCCGGGGAGTCGATGGCTATTCATAGCTATTACCTTGACACCAAAGAAGAGTTCGACCCAATGCTTTATTTCTGTCCTAGTTGATCCTGATTCGACATTAGAAGTATATTGATTTTTCAACGATAACCGAATACTTTTGTCTGTAGCTACTGCATATTTGATTCCATCCATAAATCTATTTTCTTCCCTATGAGTTCTAGTCTCCATAAGAATGCTAGTTCTTACTGTTCATATGTTATGATATGAATATACCACACCAATTCGTTATGTATGGATGATGAGATTCCATTCATATCCATGTCTAGATATCAAATCTTAGACAAACACTGGAGAGAAAAGAAGCAGAAATCGAGCAAATCAAAGGTGGTAGTACAAGAAGCACAACAGAATCTCAAAGAACAAGAGCAGTTTCTCCTTTCAGTGTGCCAAGATATGGTACAAATGCCAACTTCAAACCTGAGACATCTCAAAGGTCAAATGACGACACTAAAAGATTAGAGGTAAATAAAACAAGAGATTATTTTCTTTGTTGCCATCTCTGGTTACTTCTATTCTCAAGGAATATCCTGGGGTGGTTGATTTTGGTTTTCAGATTAGAAGTTGTTCCTCGGGTAAGCAAAGGAGATCAAGGTTTCCTTCATCACTCACAGACAAGGAAACATTACCAAGGATTCCATTCCTAGCCGAAGAGATGTTAGCGAGCTCCACAAAAACAAGATCACCGTCCCCTCCTGTTAGGAGATCAATCTCAACAGATAGAGGAGCCCACATTAGAAGCAGGGTCAAGGAGACAGTTGAGAATCAACCAGTTGCAAGAGTACCATTTCCAGTTAGAGTGCCTATCAACAAATCCATTTCTGGAATGACAGTAATCCCATCAGCAGATAACAGCTCAAAGGGTCCATATAAAGGCTCACAAGAAGCGGTGAAGCAGGATAACATCTCCAATGCATTTTACAACCTCCAAAGGGTTAGCACCAGGAAAGTATACCCAGAACATGATGAGGAGCAGTTTAGACAAGCTCTTAATATAAGACAAGGAGGCATTAGAAAAGGAAAAAATGAAAGCAAGGTTAAGGCAAAGTATCAACTTCCTGCAAAGTTCAATAAATGTGATGTTGGGACAACAATGCTCTCTCATATATATGCTGGTGAAAAAATAGAGGAGCCACGAAAGAGTGACTTTTCAGAGCCAGAAAATGAGCACCTTCTTCCTGTGTCTCCAACAATAGGTGCCTTAAAGGTGAAGAAGCTTCAGAGGAACTTCTCAAGGAACTCTCAGAATCTCGAACCAAGGTATGATCCAAACTGTACTTTTTGAAACCTTAACGCAAATAAGATTTCCCCTCTTCCTGTAAACCTGTGTATATCTATATGCTTGTGTTAATAATACTAGAAATGTCAATGATTTGCAGAGTTGTCCAAGCTGTGGAACCCTTAATACCTGGAAAACTTGAAAACAAGCTTCCAAATAATGTAACTCATACTGTGAAAGAAGGTGGAAACACATCTATGCCTGAATTCAGAAGGAGTCGATCTACTCCTCGCGGAAAGTTAATGATTTAACCTTGAGGATTGACAGAATATATAGGATGAATTTACTTCCATTGATATATTTTCCACATGTTGTATAGTGACTGTTCTGTTTGAATACTGGTTTCATCTTCTTTTAAGAGGATTTTGAGGATGTTAGTCCAGATGACTTCCTTTCCACATAACTAAGGCAATTTTTCTTGTAATTTACAAGTCATGGTACTAATGTTCATCTCTTATGGATATACATCTTCTGTGTGCTCTTGTGCTTGCTTACACTGATCATTCTACAGCAAGGGTTTTGTCAGTGTGAATTTCTTGCCTGCATGTCCAGCAGTTCATTTGGTTTAAGAGGTGTGATTTGCATTCTATAACACTATGGATTAGTTTAATACTAAGAGATGTAGCAAATACATATTATATTTCTTCTTAAAGTTTTTATTGCGCATCACTTCAAATAAACGAATTGATTGCAATTAGCCTTCACAGATTTCAACACCAACACCTTAATCATTAATTGCACCAGTAATCAAGGTCCACGAACCATGAAAACAAACCCATAAACTCATTATATAAAGGTAAAAGAAGTATTGCATTTTGTGTAGAACATCTTTCATTCAACCTTTTTTATGTGATTTTTTAAATCAAAATTGATGCAAAATTAATTCAGATAATTATCAAAATTAAGTCTTATGATTAAAGGAAAAAAAGGCCTAAAAATTTTGAGACTTTATTTAACTTCTCATCGTATAAATTACAAGAAAATCTTATATTTTTCTGACGTGGGATAGAGACAAATAGAAGAAAAGAAATTTTATGGTTTCATGTTGTTGGAAAAATAAAAATATCAAGGAGTAAACCAAACGGCACCTACAGGAAAAGTTTTGAGAAAAAATTGTTCTTGCTAAAAATAGTTGCAGAGTTCTGCTGAGGTGGCACCAGTCTTGACCAAATTTAGCTAACTGAACAGCTTGGCTTAATATTGATGGACAACAGCTACTTTCAGTTAAAATTGCAGAGGAATAATTTCTGTTTCTGTCTTTTCTTTGACAGCCTCAGATTAGTTGCATTTCTCCAAGTTCGCTAATCATTTCTTGATGTCAGATTTCATGAGTTTCCATATCCGTTACCTCCTGCGCCTCCCGCAACATATATTTTGATTCCTGCAAATTCCTTAGAAGGTCTCTAATCTGTCTCTTAAACGTTTTGATTCAACGAGTGATTATTGGTCTGTGAATGCCGATTAGGCCAAGGTAACCACCCTTTTTGTGTTTCTTAACGGAAGCTTGCATGGTATTAGATTTCTTAAGAAAGTTGATTGATATCTCTTTTGAGGACATACAACCTATGTTAATATGATGTTTTTCGACTTTTTGCAGGTAGTTTTCCAATTCATGTGCATTGCAACAATCATTAATTGCTGCAGAGGAACTGCTTTTGGTGTTTGATCCTTTTATCAAGATTGAAATGTATAGCCTGTTACATCACAACATCTCAAGCTGAAGGCCTAATTTGTCGAAATAGAAGGCATCCATTACATTTTACATTATGTTTGCTCATCTTCCAGGAGCTGAGCCAACTAACATTCCGAAACCGTCATCCACGGAGAAAGAAACCGAGGAGCAGACAACAAACAAATCTCCTCAAATCTCTGTCACCTACATCTACACGGTGGAGCTAGCAGAATTGCTCAGTAATGTAACAGTTACATGGAGCAAAAATGTTATGAACTGTTCTCTTAGCATTAGTGTAGAAAACCCTTTGGATGAAAATCAGTACACTTGCAAAATTGATATAAAGACTTGGCAGTTTTGGGGTAAAAAAGGTCTAAAATCTTTTGAAGTAGATGGAAAAAGAGTAGATGTTTACTGGGATTTTCGACAAGCGAAATTCTCAAACCATGCTGAGCCCTTGTCAGATTACTATGTTGCTTTGGTCTACAATGAAGAGGTGGTTCTGTTGCTTGGAGATATGAAGATGGATGCTTTAAAAAGAACCAAAAGGAGACCATCATTGACAGAACCTATATTGCTGTGCAAGAAAGAAAATGTGTATGGGAAGAGATCATTTTGTGCCAAAGCAATGTTCCAAAAAGACAAGACAGAGCATGACCTTGTCATTGAGTTTTCTTTGTCAGGACTAGGTGATCCTGAAATGGGGATCACCGTAGATGGATTCGAGGTGATTCGAGTAATGAATTTGAATTGGAGATTTAGAGGCAATGAGAATGTGAAAGTGAATGATGTTGGGGTACAGATTTTTTGGGATGTTCATGATTGGTTGTTTAGTGGCTCTAGCACAAGTCATGGATTGTTCATTCTGAAGCCAGCAGCACAAGAAGGTGGCGATGATAAAGTTGGAGATGGTAGACATTGCAGAAGAAATGATGGAGGCATGTATGATTCACCAAAGGAAAGGTCTTCTTCAACACCTGAGTTTTTCCATGTTATAAATGCTTGGAAATATGAGTAGGGAGGGTATGATCAAATATTTGATTAAACTGTTGTTAATATTTGCTGTTCTATTAGAAACATTTCTACGCTCAAAAACAAAGAAAACCAACTTTCCTTCTTCATTTTTCTGGGTTTCATCAGTGCTGCTGAAATCAAATCACTGATGGATACTATCAAACATGCTTTTCCTCCCAAAAAGAAAGAAAAAAATAAAAGCTGAATCTGAGCTAAATGCCTGCCTTCTCTTGCCTTTCTGTTTGCACAAAGCTGTATTTCATTCCAGGTCAGGAATGTGATTCATTTATAGCTATAAAACCCAACTTACCTCATAGCTGAATCCTAAATTATGATGTTTTTAATTTAAAAACAAAATAAAAAAAAAACAATATTGTTTGGATAAAGAAAAATGGATTGATTTACCTATTTTCAAATTGCAAATCATTTGAAAATCACAGGTTTTACTTGGAAATTTTTCCATTTATAGGTGCATGCAATTTATTTTATTATAATTTTGACTAATTTGAATCTAACAGCAACATGAATGGACCGAATTTTATATTCTATTTTAAGATCACTGTTCATTCAGAATCTAGTTTTAGCTAATTTTTTTATAATTAAAATATAATATTTTATTTTACTTTAAAAAAAATCAAATTTTTTTTTGGTGGCTGAGATATTCTCCAATGATGATTTTTTCTATTTTCTCCAAAAAAAGAAATAAATTAAAATTTTTAGGTATATATCACCCGATAATTGAAAAAGACAAGGGATGAAAATAAACTCTTAAAATAAATTTCAAAGCCACTATCCTGCTAAAATAACATGGAAGTTGATGATGGTTTAGGTTAGAAGGGCTCAATTATAAAAATAGAAAATTTAAAGGCTAAATTAAAAATTTTAAAAATACATTATTACACTCCACTATAAGTTATAAGAGTCAACAATATATAATTTGTACTTTATAATTATTTATATATGAAATGTTTTTATATAATTTATAGAAATGACACCATCATAAATTGCATCTCTTTTTATATTATTAAAAAATGCCTAAACATCATTTTCTCGTACTAAAATTATGAAGATTTTTCTTTTTTTGGTTTCATGTATTTATAATATTTCTGTAGAAAGAATTAAGGCCCCGTTTGTTTGGTGGAAAGTGGTCTCTTTTTGGAAAGTGAATTCCGGGGAAAATGAATTCCTGGAAAGTGAATTCCTGAAAAGTGAATTCTTAGATGAGGATATAATAAAATGAAAAATGAAAAATGAGGATATAATTTAACACTGGAAAGTGAATTTCGATGTTTGGCAGTGTTATGGAAAATGAACTGGAAAACACTTTCCAGTGTTTGTTTATGTTATGGAAAATGATCTAGAAAATAATTTATTAATAAATTAATTGTTTTTTCAAGTTTATTAAAATAATGAGGAACAAATCTTACAAATTAAAAAGTTGAATGAGAATGAAATTGAAAAAAAATATATAATTTCATAAATTATCTCAAATAAAATAAATAATAATCAAAATAATAGAGATCAAATCTAAATTTTTTTTTTAAAAAATAAAAGGTGAATAAATTAAAATAATAATAATTAACATTTCATAAATTATTTCAAATAAAATAAGTAACAATAAAAAAAATGAGGACCAAATTTGATAGATAAAAAATTTCAATAAAAAAATGATAAGAAAAAAACAAATAGCAATTATAAAAATAAGAACCAAAATTAATATAAAAATTAAATTTTAAGAGATGGAATTGAAAAATAAATATTCAAAACAAATTATATATAGCAATCAAAAGTTTGAGGATCAAATTTGATATAATCAGCAAATAATGACATTTCTAAATTTTTCACAACTTCCGGAAAGTGTTTTCCGCCTAAATTTTCTGGAAAACACTTTCCTGAAAACCAAGCCAAATTCTTCTTTGACTGGAAAGTGTTTTTTGTTGACCGGAAAGTGTTTTCCGTTGACCAACTTTCCAGAAGACAAACAAACACAGGAAAGTTTAGAAAGTGATTTTCCAGAAAGTGAATTCCGGAAAACAAATGGGCCTAAGTGAAATGAGACCCATCCAAATATAATAATAATAATAATAATAATAATAATAAGAAGTTCCTTCCCGCCATAGACGTTAATTAACTGCACCAACTTACAAAGTCATCTTCCACGCGCTTATAAAAAGAATGGCCGTACGCGCGATTTAGACAAAATCCCCCTGTTCTAGGGTTTAGAAATTGTTCTGTAAAGCAACTTGAAAATCAAACTTCGAAATGTCAGTTTTCGCGGGAAGTCTAGCCTCCAAAATCTCATTACCTCTTCAATATCACGTCTCCATCATTCCCTGGTAGGATTTTTCTCTCAAATTCATTTACCTTCTACTTGGTTGCTCAGAAAATGAAGGAAAGGGAAAGAAACTGTATTTGGCCAATTTCCCCCTCTTCTTTAACTGATATTTAAAAAAAAAAATTATTTTCCATTTAATTTTATGGGTTTATGATTTTACGATTAAAGTTTCTAACTACTAATCACTAAGCGTTTGTTTATTTTTACTTCTTTTTTTGGTTTGGTTAGTTAAAGTGATAAAGTTTTGATTTTTTTGGAGGGAGAAACAGTTAAAAACTACAGCTTTTTAATCAGCCAAAGAACTGAAGCGCTGATTATATGTGAAATTTTGCGGTTATAGTAAAAATGAGAAGTGATCTTGTATGTAAAAATGATACGTTTTTGATAATTTGTAGGGTAAAAAGAAACAATGCTATACTGTGTTTAAAAGGAAGGGAGTTTAACAGCTCATCGGTTCCGGTTAGATATACTCCTAAGAGATCTTCAAAGAGTGATAAGATAGAGAATTCTTTGCCTATGAAAGGTGATAAAAAGAGTTTATTTGGTAAAAACTTGGATGGTATGAGTGGAAATTTTGGTTTGAATGGCAAAGCAAAAGGTCGAAAGGGTTCTGAGAAGACAGTATTTGAGAATTCCTTGCCTGTGAAGAGTTCTGAGAAGAGGGTATTTGATAAAAACTTGGATGGAGTGGGGGGAAATTTTTGTTTATATGAGAAGGCAAAAAATCAAGATCAAATATTCTATGAGAGCCTGTCGTTTAATGATGCTCGACAAGGTAATTCTGCTATTGACAATGTTTCTTTTTTCTTAATATTAGAATGTGAAATAAGCTTCGAGTAGATGTTAATTATTGATTAGTATCTTGTATTTATGTGGCATGTGTTTATGCTGTTAGGATGTTAATTATCAGTGATGATTTGGAAAGCTTATGCTTGTACGAGCTTCCAGCTGTTACTTTAACCCACTTGCTCTATACTTGAAGAGACAATCAGGTTCAGGACATTCAATGTGTATATAAACGACCAGCACTGTGGGCCTCCAAAAGTGCGAGCTTTAAAATGTTTAGTTTCTAGTTATCTGGTTATATGCAATTTAATAGGACTATAAGAGGTCATCTTAGTTTTTGTTCTCATAGTTTCCCATACCCACCCTCGTCCCCTCTGTGCATGTTCATTATAAGCAAGCATCAGCACAACACCATCATTAACAATGTTTTGCATGTGTAGCTGTGTGTATCTGTATACCATTTCCCCCTGTTCTTTCTCTAAGTTCAACTTCTATTTGTTTGTGTTCATCAGTCAAGCATAATGCTCTAGGGGTAACAGCATTTTCACAGTTAGAAGAAAATTTCAATCATGAATTGGAACCCAGAAGTCATGAACTCATGGAGGAGCCTGAGGAGGATGTTGAAGAGATTGTAATGCAACAAGACAGTGATATTTCTAATCAGAGCATGATGGTGCATAAAATTATGCAAGATGCTGAAAAGGTGGCCCTTGGTTTACTTGCAAGAAGGTTAAAGCATAGTTTTAATTTTAATGCCTTGTTACTATTCTTTATTGGCTGTTAGCAATGTCATAGAATTGTTTCACTTCTTAACTGAAATGCAACATTTGAGTTTTGCAATTCAAGCAATTCATTCCTACTGGCAATCATATGCTAGCAATTTGAATACCTTCATGAAATTTTCCTCTCACGTCTCAAACAGCAGTACAATTTGTAATAATTACCCATAGATTTTCTATGCTTGCTGCAATAACATTTTTCACGATTGTAAACCCTCTTGATTATTTAAACTTACAAACTGAATCAAACGTCAAGACCAGAGATCTCAATGCCCCTTGAATTCTCATGTTCCATCCTGTTAGCTAACTTCCATTGCAGTTTGAGATTCAATTAAATGAAAAGGAGATTTTTTTTACTAATAATGCTAGGGGCACATTTATCCATGTGGACCTATCACCTTAAGCTTGTTTACTTTCCTCACAGAGCGTACACAGCAGTTGAACTGAGAAAGAAATTGCATGGGAAGAGATTTCCTCCTGATATCGTGGAGGCCATGATAGGTGATTTCCAGAGCAGGTGCATGACTGGCTTAATATCATGAAGTTTAATTTTCAGGCTGCCTTGTGTGTCCCTGTATTCTGGTTACATGTGCGCTTTTAATATATGATGGCATTTGCTCTTTTCACTGAGGAATTTTTGTGCTTTCACAAGCATTAAAATATATACTATACCCTTGTGGATTTCCTCAAGAAGGTCTTGATTTTTTCTTTTTGTTCCAGAGGGCTGGTCAACGACGGCTTGTATGCAGAAACATATTCTCAATCTAGATGGTCTTCTTCAAGCTGGGGACCTAGGCGGATCAAGAAAGTAATCTAATTCTCTCAGTTCATCATTTCCTGACAAAATGTCTAACTAATGTTGTGTAGATAATACACATTATCCTTGTTAGAGAATAATATAATATATTTTGGAGCTTTGCCTAATAGCTTAAAGTTTTTAGGCGAGATGATTTATTGATATGGTATCAAGACCTTGTTGACTCAGCAGTCACGGATTCGAATCTCACCACCTTAATTTTATTTGATACAAATTAAGCACAAGGTAGTGTGGACCTGTGTGCAAGTTTCAAGCTTAAATGACTTTTACTTGAGAGTGTGTGTTAGATAATAATATAATCATATTTTAGGTTTTCACCTATTAGCTTAAGTTTTTAGGTGAGATGGTTCTTTGAAAATCTTATGAACAATCCTATGATTATATTCTGTCCTCTTTTCCGTTTAGCTTCACCAGCTGTCACCTGATAAGTGTCACTCAATTTTTATCTTCTTATTTTTTTAGAAAATTATATTTTGTAGCTATAGAATCTAGGCCACTACTGCAATATCTCATTACTAAAGAATCCATTTATTTGGCAAACTTGATTTGGAATGGTATCTTTAGAGGAAGGGTCAAAATATAATAATCATGGTTTGGTCTTGCAAGTTTTGTTAGTTTTTTTTCTGAGATTGCTGGCAAAGAGAGATAGGTGTTTGGAGTAGGTTACCAGAACAGTTGTTAGATGATAATAAAGTAAACTGCAGCAAAGCAATATGACTTAGACTTGAAATTTTATGTCATTAATATGCAATATAATGCGGTGGCTCCTAGCTAGTTGCAAGAGACCAGGATTCATGTTTATGGTTCTTTATTGATTATGATAAGATCATTGCGTATTAGTGAACAATGACTTATTGGATAAATTCTAGTTAGTGCATTTTTTTCCTGATTATTTGAATAAAACAAGAAAAGAAGCGAAAGGAAGAAAAGATAAATCATAAATGTTTGTAGTTTCTGTTATTTGAATGACAAATGTGTTGACTACTTAGTATTGGAGTGTAATTGTTTGATCAGGCGTTGTTCAACAAAGGAGTGAGTGAAGCTGATACAGACAAGGCACTAAAACTGGTTTTTGAGGATGGTGACTCCGACGAACAAGAATCAAAAGTGGGCTTGTCAAAGATTGCTATGGATCAGCTATTGATTCAGGCTTCAAAACAATGGCTTCGAGGTCATGATGTTCCCAAAGATACACGAAAATCAAGACTTATTCGGTGGCTTCAGTATCGTGGTTTCAACTGGGATGTTGTTAATTTTGTGTTGAAGAAGCTAGAATCACAGCATTTCTCCTAGAGCACAATAAGATCCATTACTCATGCCGACTAAGGAATGAATGTGGGCCATTCCCAAATTAGCTAATGGTCCATCTGGTCACTTGAATTGTCAATCGCTTAATGTGGATAGAATTAGCACACACTGGCTGTGGCCTAAATGTTGGACACTTCAACTCTTACTGTGCAAATTTTAGGTTGCATCAGCATACCCCAGTGCTATCACATCTTGTAGACTGAAGTCCACCTGAATGAAGACAACCTCCAAGACAAAGCAGCAAGTGGTACAACTTGATTTTGGAAGATTAACTCAGTTTATACACATAATGGGAATATTCATGCATCCATGAAGTGCAAAATTTTCATTGAGATCTTCTTGTTAGTGTTGGTTTACATGTCAACTCTTCTGAGTTGCCCTTGAAAACAAAAATCACTAATTACTCCACTTCCATACTTCAATTTTAAGACTAGAAAAATACTGGAACTTGTGTATTATTATTAGACACTAGACAGAGATTGGACTGCCTTATGTCTCGGCCCTGACTGCTATAATTTTCAAGTGGGTCTCATAACCTTTTGAACGTGAGCAACAGTTGTTTATAAATCATTATCTTGCTATTTATAAACAGGTATGATGGTCCTGCTGGTGCATGTGCTTCTGAATTAAGACATGCAGTCTCTTCTAAACCAAGTTTAGTATGCTTTGAAAGAGTTATTTCTTGTTCATTGCTGGAAAGTCTCTCTCAGATAGCACATGGTCATGTGATGCAAGTAACGTGGGTCCATGTGAGCTCTGCTGGAAAGACCGGTCATATTATGTGTTTGAGTGTGTGTGTGTGGAGAGAGAGAGAGAGAGAGAGAGAGAGAATCTATTCCTTGACAATAAATTCCAATTACATGGCCTGCAGTCATTCTCTTGCCACCATCCCTACTCCCAAGATAATCCAATCCACCTCTAGTATTGGAGCTATCAAACATCTTTCTATTTAACCCTCTATAAGCCCCAGAAGTTCTTATTTTTGTTACATTTGTCAATGTACTCAACTGAATTTACTCGAAGGAATCAGTTTTACAATCTACAACACCATATATAGTGAAAATTACAATTCAAAAGGGTAAAATTACACTAAAAATCCCCACTTTGGTTGCACATTTTAATGGATCCTTCTATGGACAGAGCACTCAAACATCCTATTGTCCAAGGCTTCATTCAATAATTGATTGAATCTTCTGAGAAGGCAAAGGAACAGTTAGAGGATCCTTGTGAATCTACAATCCTAGCAGGAGGTGATGAGCGAACGACTGTCAAACTAACTCCCTTGGACAGGTCAGGTTCTGCCCTTACAGTTTCGACGTGCCGAATCTCCTTTAACATTGCAACAACATCCTTCATCATTGGACGGTCATCAGCTCTTGTGCTAACGCACATGAATGAAACTGCTAGTGTTTGGAGCATTTCATGCATTGTAGGGTCAGCTCTCCCTCTAAGCTTTGAATCAAGAATGTCAACTGGATCTTTCTTGCTGGCTAAATGTTCCCTAACCCACTGAACCAAATGTGCACCACCAGGCAAAGTTGGGTCTAATGGATGCCTTCCTGTTAAAACCTCTAGAAGCACCACGCCAAAACTGTACACATCACTTTTCTCGGTAATACGCTGCATTGATGCATGCTCTACGGAAAAAACCAAGAACAATTAAACATGATTTGTGATTTAGTAAACTGAATTAAATGAAGTGGCAAAATTAACTTGATTGAACCAAAATCAAGAAGTACCTGGAGCCATGTATCCATAAGAACCAGCAAGTTGAGGTCTTTGAGTTGGCTTGCAAAAATCATCATCAGAATTGTTATTCACCACCCTTGCTAGGCCAAAGTCAGCTAGGTAAGGTTCATAGCCTGGTCCTAACAGAACATTCATGGCTTTAACATCCCCGTGTAGAATTGGTGGGAGACAATCATGGTGCAGGTATGCAAGTGCATGTGCCACACCTAACAAAACATCATATCTAGCTTCCCATTCTGCTCCTCCCTTGCCAGCACCATGAAGAAGTGAACTCAAGCTTCCATGTGGAAGGTAATCATAGAAAAGCAACTTCAGATTCTTGTTTGAACACCATCCTAGTAGCCGGACAATGTTTTTGTGTCTGATTGAACCGAGAGTCTGAATTTCAGAATTGAAAGCACCAGACTCTTCTGATGACCACATCTTCTTTACTGCTATCATTTCCCCGTTTGGAAGGATCACCCTGTACACAACTCCAGAGCTACCGGTGCCTATGACATTAGCTGACGTTAGATTTTTTACTATGTCGTCCACGGAGAATTCAAGCTTCTGATACAAAGTCATTTCCCAAGTATCATCTTCCATCAGCCCATGACTGCCAATTCGAGCACGTACTAGCGTGTAGATAGCTAGCAGTACTAGAACAGCACTGGCACTGAGAAGAACAGACATCAATAATTTCATTGCTGATCTAGTGTGTCCTCCAGGTCCCAAGTGGACTCCTGGTGTTCCTACACCCCCAGCAATGTAGAGACCTTGATTTGAAGCAAGGTCACTGAGCGGAAGGTTTCGAAAAAATGGGGTGTTGGGCAATTCCCCAGAGAAATCATTGAAGGAGACATTAAGGAAAACAAGGTTTTGGAGATTTGCAAGAACATCTAGGCTTCCTTCAAGCTTGTTGTGAGAGATGTCAAGTACTCCCAACTTGTTCAGATCAGAGAAATGAGACGGGATCTTGCCGGAAAACTGGTTGCAGCTAAGATTGAGAGAGATTTCCAGGGCTGGGATTTGACCGAGCTCCTTTGGAATTTCTCCAGAGAAACCATTGTCTCCAAGGTTAAGCATTTGTAGCTTACTGCATGACAATATCTCTGCTGGAATTCCACCTGAAAGTTGATTCTTCGCCAAATTAAGCTTGGTTAATTCAGTCAATGACCCAATGCGACGAGTCAGTGAACCTGTAAGCCTATTGTCTGAGACATCCACATACTGTAGGCTCCTAGGCAGAGTATCAGGTACAGAACCAGTGATCCCATTTGAATGGATATCAAGAAACTCGAGATTTTGACATCCAGATATTGATAGAGGGATTCCTCCAACAAGAAGATTGTTACTCAAATCAATGAAATTCAGAATCTTCAAATTTCCGATCTCCGATGGAATAGTACCTCCTAACCTGTTGCCATTCAGCCTCAACCTATACAAGCTGGTGCAGTTCCCTATATCAGGTGGTATAAAGCCAGATAAATCATTGGAAAGTATCAGTAGCTTGGTGAGATTCTGCAACCCAAAAATCTGCTTTGGTATTGAGCCAAAAAGACTGTTATATGATAGATCAAGAGCCTGAAGATTCTCGCAGTCTGAAAGAGACTCTGGGATAATGCCTGTTAGATTGTTCTGCCAGGCAAAGAATAAAGTCAGGCTCTTTAGGCTGCCGATACCAGCAGGAATCTCACCGGAGATTTCATTGTTGTCTACTTCTAAATGACTGAGAGCAGCACAGTTGGTTATTTCAGCAGGTATGGTACCTGTTAACTGATTAACACTCAGCTGAAGCTCTTCAAGCTTCAAAAGGTTTCCAAAGCTTCTCGGTATGCTTCCTGTTAGAAGATTATCGGATAAATCAATGACTGTAAGCTCTGTGCAACTTCCAAGCTCATCTGGGATAGCCCCTACTATGCTGTTCTGCCACAAGAGCAGACTCTGAAGCTTGCTGAGTTTCCCAATTCGCCTCGGGATTGGACCGGAAATTGAATTCTGATACAGATACAGGTTCTGCAACTCACTGCAATCTCCAATATCTTCTGGGATAGCACCTGACAAGAGTGTTGTGTAAATGGCTATGGTTTGAATCCTTTTCAGCTTTCCAATTGATGAAGGAAGACTCCCAGATATGCTGGTTTCAGCGAGCCCTAAAACAACCAAGTTGGTGCAGCTTCCAATCTCCTGAGGTAGCTCACCCTTCAGATTTTTATTCCCACCAGCTCTAAAAATCTGTAATCTGCTTAATGCTCCGATGCTCCGCGGAATTTCGCCACTGAGTTGATTGTCGAAAAGAGTCAGATATACTAGGCTTGAGAGGTTTCCAATATCAGAAGGAATGGCACCTTCAAGAAAATTTGTATGGAGAGACAAATTTTGCAACATCCTTAGTCTACATATTTCCTCTGGGATTTCACCTGAGAGAGAATTATCACTAAGATCAATTAGAGTAAGCTCAAGATAATCTCCGAACGCTTTCGGGATCGCACCGGTGAGATTGGTTGATGAAAGGATAAGGCTCTTCAAGGACTTGAGAGGCTGAAAATTTGAAGGCAGTGGGCCTCGCAAACCTACAGCTTTCAAGTTTATCTCTACAACGTTGCCATTTGAGTTGCAATGGACCCCAAACCATTTGCATGGACTGGAGTCCAAGGGGTTCCAAGAATTCAGTACACCTGTGGAGGTGTTTAAACTGCCCTTCCATGCTAGAAGAGCTTGGCCTTGCTCATCAATGGAGTAGCATGAATGCAAGAAAAGAGAGCTTATTGATAGAAGTAGGGTGAAGGAGAAGATATTGGGAGAAAGTAAGAGATTCCTTAGAGTTGCAGGCATTGCTGCTGATAGAAGAGAAGAGTTGGTCTGTGTTGGGATTGTTGAGGGGTGAACCCCATGTTTTGTTTATAGAAGAAAAGCAGAAGATCTGGATCCAAGTCCACCACCTTCTGTTTTTTTATTTTCCCTTTTTTTAATTATTAATATTGTATTCGACATAGCTGTTAATTCAGAGATGGTGATGCTGATGGATATTAATTAATATGGTTTTATTTAAGTAATTAGTGGATGGATGCTGCTATCATTTACCGAAGTCTATTTGTACTTTCTCTTCAAAGTTCAATCTCATTTTGTTACCTAGGGTGATATCCTAGGTTCTTGTAAACAGTGATATTAATTTTTATTATTTTTAATTATTTTTTTGTGTTTTTATATTATTTTTATGTGTTGATGTCAAAAATAATTTTTTAAAAATAAGAATAAAATATATTTTGATATATTTTTAAACAAAAAATACTTTTAAAAACAACATTAACCACATTACCGAACAAACATGAAATTTAAAGCTTAATATGGTTGAATTTCAAATTAAACAAAGATGAGAATAGACTAAATAATCCCGGTTAATCTAACAAATCATTTCGCGGTTACGTTGATCAAGTTAAGATCCAATTTGACTTAAAAAAAAAACAAGCTAAAATGATTTTGCTATGAACAAATCAATCCATATAGATCTTAAATCAAATTAAGAATTGAAATGAAGATTGCTAGCCACTTTTGTGGTCACATAGCAGTGTCAAGCTCACAGAAAAAATAAATCTCCCAAGATCCTTGATTGACTGATATTATACTTACAAACAAGCTGGATAGAGTGAAGAAAATCAAAGAGTGACATCTTTAGGGCATGGTCGACTGATGGATTTATGGATTAGATTTTGATAGCCTTGAGATCAAAACCAACTCGACATGACAACCATTGGATCTTCATTGATTTGTTGAAAAAATCCCATAAATCCAAGACAACTGAAGCAGGTGGCCCATCGTTTTATGTGGTCACAATTGCTGAGCCATCATACGGAGTGCTTTAGTAGCTTCTCAATGCTACTTTGTGTCTGGGAAGCCACTAAAAGTATTTTTGAGTGTTTTTGGTTTATTTTTATTTATTTTTTTGAATTTTAAAAACAAACGGTTAGTGTTTTTAGATCATTTTAATGTGCTGATATCAAAAATGATTTTTAAAAAATAAAAAAACATCATTTTAATGTATTTCGGCACGAAACACACTTTGAAAAGCTACAACAACAGCTCTCTCAAACACCCTCTTTTTGTGACGATTTCAGATAAGGCTAATGCTAAGTAATTTTTGTTTATAATAATATATATTTTTTAAATATTTTAAAATTATTACATGAAAATAATTTAAAAATATTATATATTTTTAATTTAAAATACAAAACAAAAATACTTTTTTATTTTTTTTAAATATTTTTAAAATACAATACTAATTATACAATTTCAAGCCTTACTTTTTGCCTATTGATGTGAATTTACCATTTTCAACTACAAAATCCATCAAATATTTATAGGATGTTTTATAGTGTGATTGTACTTAATTTTTAAAATATTTTTTTATCCAAAAATATATTGAAGCATAATTTTTTTAAAAAAATAATATTTTTTAATATTAGCACATTAAAAGGATTTAAAAACTATCAAGGAATTATCTCATAAAAAAAACTTAAACTGTTAGGTGAGGTATGAGAATATGATTTATATTATTCTCTTATACATGCTCTCAAGCGAAAGCTCTATGAGATTAAAACTTGCACAGACCCAAAATACTTATATTTTTTATTTTTATCAAATAGAATAAAATTAATAAGATTTGAATCCGTGACTACTAGATCAACAAGTCTCTAAATCTTATATGGAAGCTTAAATTGTTAAGTGGGGTACAGAAAAATAATTTATATTATATTTAACAAAAACTTTAAAAAATTTCATATAAAAAAATCATTGGGTTTTAGAAAAGCACTTTTAAGTGCTTCCCAAATACCCTCTGATCTAAAATAAGCATACGATATCGTTTTAATTATCTTAAATAAACCTTGTTATTTTAAAATAAATGTAAACTCAGCGGCAGACTTCGAGTTAATGAGTCAGTGCCTCCACAAGCCAGGTGGGTTCAGTAATTATGTAGTTGGTAATTAAGAAAAGAGGGGAGAGGATTATGGATTTGTTTAGAACAAGTTGTGGGATCCATGGGAGCAGGGCATGTGAGCAGGGAATAAGTGAAAATTCATGGGCTTAATTTAGACTGCAAATCTTGTAATTCTGTCGGGTGGTCTTCGCTGGAAAGGATTAAAATTTTGGGGAGTGGATGGGACAACATTATCTACATCAACTTAGCTACATGAGATCTGTTAATTACCACTATTAATTATTACATTATGGGTCACCAACCATGTTCAATCCCAATTTGCACCCTATGTTTTTCAACCTGGATATGATTACTGGATCAATCTAGGATATGGTATGTCAAAAACATTAAGATCATGTTTGGCATCGCGTTTTAAAAGAATTTTTTTAAAAAAAAATTATTGTTTTAAAAATTTTATTAGGTGTTTTTATATCATTTTCATGTACTGATGTTAAAAATATTTTTTTTAAAAAAAATCATTTTGATATATTTTTAAACGAAAATGTATTCTTAAAAATAACGGCAACCACATTTCCAAACAAGCTTTAAAAATTTTAAGTTGAAATAAAAAATTAAAAAAAAAATCAATTTAAAAACACAATTCTTCCGAACAGAAAGTAACCCACAACTATACTATTAATTTTTATATGAAAATTATAAAAGAACATTAAATGTATGGACCCAAAAGCTTCACACGAAGGACAGATCAGGTAATTTCACCCACCAAACCAGCATTTGCTCCTCTCAAAATAATTTGTAATGTGATTTGACTAACTAAGGGTTGGTCTATGGATCGTAAGTTATAAATTTAATAAGTTAATTAGTTAAAATTTTAAATAATATATTTTTTAAAAAATTTCTCTGCTCAAACCAAGCTTCCCAGATCCAGTTATTGACCCGGCTATATTTAATAACAATGTTAGCTACTTTCTATCTCATTACACTGTGTGTCTCTATTAGAAAATACTCAAAAAAGTATAGGGAAATCCCTGGCACTAGTGTTCAAATCAAGAGACAAATTACTATTATGAATTGCTATAATAATTTTTTTTTATATATAATTACACTATTATATATCTTTTTTTTTATTCGAAGAAACTTATCGCCGTAAAGTATATTTTATGAGTCTAGTTCAACGAGTAAAACCTTGACTATCCCAGTCCACATTGATAGCCAATTGAAGTATATTGATTAATGAAGAGAAAGATTCTAAGATAAAAGACTAAAATGAAAAACATAGTAAGAAAATATGTATATTTTCTAAAATTTATGCTAAATATACAGTTTAGTCTCTTAATTTTTTCAAATATAAACTTTAATTCCCTAACAATTAATGACATATCCCAAACTTTATTTTTTTTATTTTTAGTCTACAGTTTAAGAAAGTAGAGAGAAAATGGAAAAAATAGGGTGATAAAATTGATTTATACAACAAAAACAACATATGATGAGCATCTTTTGATGATGGGAGCATCTAAAAATTATAAAATTGAATTGGTGAGTCCATTGGGTATGAATTGGGTTTTCTATTTTTTTTATTAAAAATAATTTTTAATAAGATATATTCATAATTTTTCAAAACACTTTGTAAAAATGCATCCATGGAGTACAGGAACCTCACACGAATGTACAGCAACGAAGGACTTTAGGCAGAAAAATAAATGAAAAGGAAATATATGGTGGTGAAAAAGTGAAGAGCATGGAGCCTCGTCCAAACAAACATTAAAAGGAGAGACAAAGACGGTACATAAAATATGCATGTAAGAGAAATGGTCCCTCCCTGGCCATCACTCCACTTTTATTATTATTATTATTATTTTGTTTATATATATATATATATTAAAATGATATAGCAATATTTTAAAAAACTAATTTAAAATAGAAAAAAACAAAAATTAAATTTAAAATAGAAAATGAGATATTGGAATCTGATGAAGCAACCTCTTGGCATCAACTAATAAGATGGAAGGGCACATGATATGATCTGAGATTTCTGCTTCTTAAAATAGAAAATGGTAATGGTGGACGGTCCAAAGAATAAAGCGCATGTTTTTTATTTTATTTTATTTTACGAGCACTATGCTGCTTCCCTTTACCTTCCATGTGACTACCTTCCCTTCCCTTCCCATGGTGGTTCAAGTTTTTATTTTATTTTATTTTATTTTATTTTATTTTGACATGGAGAATGGCACGTGAGAGAGGGGGTAATGCCTTTTTATTACATGAAATCATGTACTTAAACCTAGTTAGTTACATGATGTGACTCGGTTCAAGCCTTAGACTACTGGTGAACTAATTCATATTTAATTTTGTTCGAGTCACAACCCAACTATCCAACCCAAAATACATGTTACAAGCTGGGTGTTGATCCGAGTCAGTCCAAATTATATTTTTTTAAGTTAAAACATTTTTTCCCCTTGATTTTTTTTTAATTAAATCAGATTTTGACCGGTAACCGGTCGACTTTTACATAATTTAATATAAAACATAATCTGAACTATAGCTTAATCACATCTCATCGGCATGACCATCGTGCTAGCAGACGACTTTGCTTCCTCATATTGTATTGCAGAGAGAGAGGGAGAGGGGAGGAGAGAGATAGAGAGAGAGGGGGAGAGAGGGAGGGGAGATTTAAGGCATTGTTAAGAAAAAAGATGGTTTTTTTATATGTTGTAACTAAATATATATATATATATATATATATACACACACACACACACAAATAGACGTGAAGATATATCTTTCAACGATCAAATCAAATAAATTGTGTATACATACATTGTCCTCATGTATGTATGTGTACTAAGAGACAGTGCATACAGTAGAAAGGACATGTTCATACTCGAGCAATGAGGGGGAAATTAGCTAACATAATTATTAAACATAGCCTGCATGCCTCCGAATCAATAAATTATCCCAAGCTCAATAAAATAAATTAATATTACATATAAAAAACAAGTCAATAATTTGTTGGTCACGGGACAAGCTGAACGAGAGAGAGAGAGAGATTAATGGTGGATTTGCTTTAATATCATGAGACTTTCTAGTTGGTACTTGGCCACACGTGCTCATGATTTTGGATGAAAAGAGCTATGAACCCTAGCTAGAATATATTTTATTCATCTCAATAATACACTATGATGGATCCAAAACAAGATTTGTCATTCGCTTGATTGCAATCCCATCAATTAAATCCTCAGGGTCCATGGCCGTCCAAGAAGAAATTTCCCATCTCGAGCTAGCTAGGATAATTAGGTTGCATTTGAATGCGTTTTCTTTGGATTTGACTCTTAATTATTTGCCAAATCTATGTCCTACATTTTGACTATTTTATTGTCCGATTATGATAATCATTTGCCCCAAGTTCATCAATTTTACCCTAAAGTTCTTGGCTCTTTGATTGCTTGTATCCAAAATTTGCCTGTCATTTCAGAATCCATTGATGATCAGTTCAAGCTTGTTGTGAGCAGAACAATATGAATGTTTATTGGCGAAAAACATCTTGGAGGAGGTTCAATTCAACTCAAATGGGGGGGACGAAAAATCAAATAATTGTGGACCTTCAAAACATTAGTGGTTTGATTAAGGAAGGAATCCCCCCCGGCTCCAAGATAAGAAAAGAAGGGATTAGTCTCCCCCTTTCACTGCTTTTAATAATCTATCATAATATAATACACAAGCTTAGCTTTATTATTTAACAAATTAAGACAATGCTCGTATATGGATTTGAAAATAAAAATAGGTATAGTCTTTTACCATCTTCATGCATGACCATCGATCTCTTTTATTAATTTTGAAATCCATAATTTAAAGGAGGGTTAGTTTCTTCTTCTTCTTCTTCTTCTTTTATGTGAAGAAACTTAATTTTTTGAAAAATATACTTTATAAGTCTAGATAAACGAGTAAAACCCTATTTGTTTTAAATTTTTATAAAATATACATTCCCTGACTCTAACTCGAGACTTGTTGTGTAAATCACAAATCATTTGTTATCACGTCATACCCTTTAAATATATTAGGTCCCGTTGTTCTTAACATACAAAGCACATATTAAATATATCATAATTTTTACTTTGAATAGAAATAAAAATATTCAAAGGTGAACCTAATTAATTCTCCTTTAATTTCAATTTCCAATTCACCATCTAACAAGATAAGATGCAATCCTTTTGGACTGTTTTATTAATGTCTGTATGATAATAGCAAGGTATCATACACCATGCTTTATTACTTTTATTTATGTATTTATATCTTTTGCTATTAATTTTTTTTTTTTTTTGGTGAGCTACCCAACCCACTCAAGACCTTAAATAATGAATTTATCTTGTGTTTTATAATTTTTTTTTTTACCAAACATGTTTTTATTTTATCTCTCCTATATTTATTGTTTTCTGTCACGAGAATCCCGTAACCAAATGTTTTACAACAGTAACACCTTTAAACAGTAGCTAGCTAGTTTGAACATAGTTTTGGCTTTAGCCTTTTTGTTTTTTTAACCCCGTGCGTGTGCGTGTGCGTGCGTGTTATGTAGCCTTTGTGATGCCGAGTGATTGTGATGCAAGATCAACCCTTCACTATTGGTCCACATTTGTTTTTAGCTCTGGTTTGTTCTTACCTATTGAAGGTGATAGCCTTTTGCTTTCAATAATCCCCCTTTTTTTTAAAAAAAAAAAAAAACCATGGTTTTGCCATGTACAAGCCTCTAAAAGGCCAAATCTTTGTCCACTTATCGAGGTTTGGATGGCCTAATTTTCCGTAATTTCAGGATTTTGTTCACAAATGCCTCTAATATCTTAATCTTTCCTTTACCTAAAGCATAACTTCCAGAGCGTATTATGATGATGGTCAAAGAGTCAAAATCCAAGTGTTTCGGCTTTTTCTTTCCTAAACATTTTGTTAAGCCCAAGGATGAAGAAACTTTACAATTTAATAACACCTGAAAGAAAGCTACTTGTGTGTCATTAATGAGTTCAATGAAACCCACTCATGGAATCGAAGATAAGGATTGGCTTGATGGCTACCAGTTTCTGGCCCATGCCAAATGGCCCATCATTAAAGAGGCACCCATGGATGGCTTTTGAATCAAGCTTTGCTTTCATGGAGGTCGTCGTCAGCTTGAGAGAAAGTGGATCAAGGCATGCATTTGGATACTGATGACCCTTTTTTAAACATTCACTCTTCTTTATGCTCTATTCCACTAAAAACATGGAGACCAGACCATCCTTTCCCTCGGATGTGCCGCAACTCTTCTAGTAGTAGTTGCTAGCTAGACTGCCACTACTTCTCTAATTCCCATGTTATGTCTGGGGATAGATGTTAGAATATTTTTATTGAAAAAATATAACAAAATATTGAAATTGAAAGACGTGATTCAGAAACATGCCTCATTGTTCCAACTTTCTAGCAAACACTAAGAGAATCTAGAAGACAATCAAAAGGAGAAAATATACAAGCAAACAACGAGGACATCAGTTGACGTCAACTCCCGAAAAGCCTCATCGTCGATGAGGCAAGGGAAGACGAGAGGAATTTTAGCCCAGCAGATCCACCAGGGAAGTAGGAAATCGCATAGTATACAAGGGCAAGAACCTGCATAGTCAATGAAAACAACATGTCAATATCAGAGACGGTAATCTTTCAAATCATGTTTTTTCAATGCATTCTGGCAAATTCATGTACTTTTTTTCCAAGAACTATTACTTCAAGTCTTCAATCATACACGAGGACATCATAAAAAACAACCACAGATTAACATGTATTCAATTGTGATATGCAGAAGCTGCAATAGAATTAGTATGTCAAGCCAAACTCTCATAGAAAGACAAAAGACATACAAAGATGAGAGATAGAGAGCGAAACTAGGTGGTGGAAGCACCTGCATCACAGAGAAGAGCACAGAGAGAACATAGCTGTGCCACACCATGGAAACATATAGTGTGCCCGCCATACTTCCTATGAATCCCAAGGTAAATGGAAGCCTCTGTAGAAACATTGAAGAGAAGAATTAAAGCTTTCATAGCATTAGAAGCACAACCACAATATTGAAAACAAGCACGCTACGTAAATTTCTAATGGAGGCATAAACAGTACCTCTTTTGATGACATGTGAGCAAGTTGATTCTTGGGACCCTTGAGTGCAAAGAAAGACCCAATGATAAAGCCACAACCAAGTGTAAAACAGATTGCAAACTTCTGGGGTACGAGTACTATGACAGGAAGGAACAGGGTAAATGCAATGAAAACGAAGAACACGCCTGTCGCTAGAAATAAACCAAAATACATAAGAGCTTTTCCTGAAGGGATGTTACTGGTGGCAGACTGGAAATTCCCAGGTATATCTCTCACTCCTTTAGAAACCCTGAATAGGCATCAAACAAAGAAATACAAAGACAATTAAGATTTTGAAGGTACACTCACCTCCTTCAAAACCTGCCTTTGCAATTGAGTTTAGATTGACTAAAACAAAATAAGTTAAAAGTTTGCTATGAAAAAAAATGCATTTCCTTGAGAGTCACTGATGAAATCATTTTGCATGGCAAGTTTTCTTCAAAATTCCAGACATAACATCAAGGCACAAGAAGAATGCAATGGATAGTATGCCAGAATTGATCACTTCCCTTGCTGATGAAAAATTAATCTCCAATAAAATCCAAATACCCTGCTAGAGCTATAGCAAACATATTATCCATGCGACATTGCATCCTAGAAAGACCTTTATCCCAGACATCACCGAAGTTATTGAGATGGAAAAAAGAGCAGATATTTTCTGAACTATCACTGAGTTAAGTAACAAAATACCAATCAATTTCAATTTCTTTGGCATCTACTTAAGTAGTGGATTACTGGCAATATATTCACCAAATAGACACGATGTATCTCTTTTGTTCAAAAATGATCCATTGAAACTCCTAATGTTTTTGACATTATTTATGGCAGTTCCCATATTGAAAAGTCTACAGTTCACTGCAGATAATGAGATAGATATAAGGAATTCTTGAGAACAGCATCTTGATAAAATTGACTAGAGATCAACATGACATGACAAGACGGAAACCAGAAATGAAATCCTTTTGAAAGTCATATAGACCATTGGTCACAAAATGAAGCATTTAGATAAGAGTACTGTCTCCATCATCATCCAATCTGTCATTTGTATCCACATAAATCAACTAAGTTCAGCCTGAATTTAGGATGAAAAATAGTTATGGGCATAAGGCAGCCGCTAATTAAAACTGGTCACTAAGCAAGACTTATGCATGTTGCGCCTGTTCTTTTGTGTCAAACTGGTGCCTCAGCAACTTCTTAGTATTGTACCCAACTTAAGTTCAAAAGATAAAATAACATCATCAACATAAGAAGCTAGTACCATAGGCTCAAAGAACTGTTAGACCACAGAAACTTGATCCTTTCAATTCCTAAGACTCTTCTTTTGTTATTTCATAGGCAGCTCCCACCAATTCCACACAGCACTGCTGCATAACTGGAGTAATCAAACCCTGGTCCAGGAAATTCTGTGTTGTAACTAGAAAGACCCATCTCTGATCAACAAACTTTTCCATACCATCCAGCAAATCTTTGTGGTTGACATCTAAACTGTGGAAAAATTAGGCCTAAAATGTACATTTCTTGATTCTCTGATAGCAGCATTCATCCACTATATACCTATCATCCAATCAGGAAATCTAAGGTGATTGATTTAGTACGCACTACAATAAATAAGACTCCGCTTCCTTCCCTGACTGAAATGCATTAAGCCTTCCACTAGCTAATAGGAATAACATTGCAAAAGGTTTTGGAACTAAAATGGGAGGGGATAAATCAGCAAAGGCACATGGCTCTAAACGAATACAAGAATCAGCTCCCTCACGTGCATAGCAAGAAAATAGTATAGTAGAAACACAGAAGCATTGCAACCCAGTTAACTTTCAATACTATAAATTACAGAATCTCCAAACCTAAACCCCCCCTAATTACTTCTATTAACTTATCAGTAAATATCCTCAAAATCAAAACCACACAATCACATTCGCCTAAATAAACACACTCAATTAAATATTGATTCTTTTTAAGCTAAAGATTTTCTAAGAACTATCTAATAAACAGCATGAAAAGAAACCCCACAACTAAATCCGTCCATATTTAGGCACATTCGCCTAATTGAGCACACGCAATTGCATATCGATTCTTTTTGCTCTGGCTTACGCAATGAAGGTGCCAAAAAACCCTTTTAAAAAAAAAAGCAAGATACCCCACGATTAGATTTCTCTATATAAACACAAAAATACGTAAACTTTAATCATTGAAAATAAAGATTCTCTCTTTTATTTATTTTTTCTTACACATTAAGGGTGCCAGAAACAGTGTCGTTAGCAGAGCGAACGGCAGCTTCAAGATCAAAGCTGCCGAAGCTTCGTAATCCATTGGTGGATTCATTTGCATCACTTGTTGCTGCATATGAGTTCCAATCAGCCAACAAAGAAGATGAGGGTTTCTCTTGTTGTTGATCTTCTCCACCGCTTGAAAACCAACTCTGCATTGTTTTAATTGAAAATAAAGACAACCCAGTTGATGATTTTTGGTTAAAGTTTAAGAATTTTGTGAAAAGAAACGATCTTGGTGACGATGCTTTAATTAGTTAATAAACACTGGAGGTGAAACAGCATTTCCGCTTGAAGCTTAAAAGTTATTGAAAAGAAAAGGACAGTTTGGACAGGAACGATGCCGTTTGAATTGCGGGTTAGTAATGTCTTCTGCATATTAATTTGATAATAAATTCGAGTAAATTATTTTTATTAAAATAATATTAGCTTGCTTTTTTTAAAAAAAAAAAATGATATCAACCACCCTGTTATGTTTAGACAAGTTTGATCGAATTGAATAAGGCAAATTTAGCAACTAGTTTATACGAAAAGCAGCTAGGATCCGGACAGTAATCAAATGTATACACACAAATCGAACGATTGGCAAGCAATTTTCTTACCATTTAATTTATCACGAGGAAAGGTTGTGGAATATAATTTTGCTTTAAAGTACAAGATAGTAGAGTAGAAAAATGGCAAGCATCAACAAAGCGATATGCACCAGAAATTGCAAATGGCTCCAAGTGAGCTGGAACAATTTTTAGTGGTCATGATCATTTCCACAACCATTTCCAGATGATTAATAATTCTCATTAACAAGCTAAAGAGGTGTTCAAGGATTTGTGTCATAAACAGCATTAGTTCTAGAAAGAATGGATACAAATATAGGAGGCAAACTTAAAGGACTTTCAAGAGCTGCACTTCAAATATGAGAGGCTCATTTGCATGAGAGAAGAGGCTACGTCGAGGGCCAAACTGAAACCAGAAGCCATTACCATAACCGTCACCAAATGGAATGCAAGTAGGAAACTTAAAACAGGAGAATCACTTGAATAGCATGTAGTTAATGTCTCGATATAGAAGAGATACACAAGGAAGAACACGTCCCTCTTACCCTTTTTTCATTTTCAAAGTACAGAAATTCATCTAAAATGATTTGGAGATAAATTTATTTTATGTCTCTGTTTATATCTCTCAAACCAAACATGATTTTTTGTCTTTTCTGTCAGGAAACACTAAACATACACAAACTTGGGCATATGATAAAAAGAATCACCTCATCAGGGACTGGTTTCAGGTTTTCATTTACGTATCCAACAGAAGGAGGTATCAATGCTCTTCTCTTACCTGGAAGGTGAAAAAAAATAAGGTCTATGGACGACGACAACCAATCCTCATTCTCAAACTAGTAATAAGGTCCTTGAGCATACCTCCAACCTTCATGCCAATCAGCACTTCCTTCAAGCCCTTAATAATCTGTCGAGGGCAGAAACTTATGGTTTGAAAAGACAATTTCGGCCACAAAAGCTTATTAACATGCAGCAAATGATGCTGAAAAACTAGAATTTCTGTTCATAAGCAAGACCGCAATCTTGATGTCGGTAAGTTTGTATTTCTATATCTTGTATGATAGTTGATGGAACCATCAGTATAATATATAGGAAGTATGAAATGTTCAATGATATGCTATTAGTTTGTTCTTGGCAGAATTCCTGGCTGGAAATGGGAATGTTTGTTCCCCATTTTGAGCTATTAATAGAGAGCAGAAGTGCAGCAAAGAGTAGGCAGCAGCCGCATTAGCATCAGCATCAGCAGAGAGATAAAGGAGAAACGTGAGGTGTTAGAGAATAATATAAATTATATTTTGAGACCTTACCTATCAGCTTAAGTTTTTAGGTAGATTGTTCCTTAACATGGTATCAAAGCCTTGTTGACTTAGTGGTCACGAGTTCGAATCTCATCATCCCAATTCTATTTGATAAAAAAACAAGCACAAGGTAATGTGGGCCCATATAAGTTTCAAATCCAAAGGGCTTTCACTTGAGGAGGCATGTTAGAGAATAACATAAACATATTCTAGGACCTCACCTATCTGCTTAAGCTTTTAGGTGAAATGATTCTTTAACATAGTATTAGAGCGCTTTTAGGTGAAATGATTCTTTAACATAGTATTAGAGCCTTGTTGACTCAGCGGTCATAAGTTTGAATCTCACCACCCCCATTTTATTTGATAAAAAAATAAAAATAAAACACAAGGTAATGTGGGTCTATGTAAGTTTCAAGCTCAAAAGGCTTTCACTTGAGGGGATGTGTTAGAAAATAATATAAATCATATTCTGGGATCTGCCTCACCTATCAATTTAAGCTTATAAGTGAGATGGTCATTTAACATGAGACAATTACAGTGAATCAGGAGTTGAGTTGAGGGCTGTTCCTCCTCCTTTGTTCTGATTGCATTTTCTCTCTATATAATGAAATTGGCTACTCTGTGGATGTAGGCAATTGTCAAACCACGTAAAATTCTTATGGTCGGCATCTGGGCATTAATCTCAGGTCCTAACACTTGCAAGTCCATTATCTAAACTTGTTAACGAACCTCGACCATACCTGGTTCTCATCCAAAGGAAGTATGACAGGCGAGCTTTCTCCGCTGAATTGATCCACAGTGCTGCATTAATGCATGATTAGTGACCAAGATCGGCCTCATTAATAGCTAATAGAAGATAGTATACCAGCAAAACTAGTCATGACATATGACAGTACAATTGATTCACAGAAGCAACAGATATTTATGCAAGACATTAAAACCCACATGAAATTTAGACAACACTCACCTGTGAACAAAATATCCATTTGAACGCCTGCATACATAGTTAACTTCAACTGTATCTCCCTCTTGAGCCTCTGACCCTTCCCCTTCAATAATCTCTATATATAAAAATTAGTAAGTTGTAAGTTCAAGTAATGAGCAACTACTCAGCAAGATTAAGAAAGTAGATACCTTGAAACCTAACCCCACTGGTAAGCTTCAGTGTCCTGGGCACTTCAAATTCCAATCAAAACAATCATATCAGGGCTACGAAACAGTACTGATAAAACATCTTCTAGGCCTACAAAAAGATCGACAATGATAAACAAATGAGCTAGTAGCTGCGACAAACAAGAACTTACCGAATAACTTCAGGCTCCTTCATCTCTGGCATCGCCGCAGCCAAAACTGGATTGATGGATACTAGGAGAGTATTGAATCCACAAAACTTCAGCACCATCCTCCTTGACAATCTTTTTATTTCTAGTGAAGAAAATTTGCATTTGAAGTCTATGGGCATCGCATCCTTGGGTCTGGTACAGCTGGTTCGTGCAAGAGTCACAACATCATCAATCAATGTGAACCACTTAGCTGTTTATGCTGTCATTTCTATCAAAGTAACTGACTTTACACCTCCTTTCTATGTTAAACATAGTATTATATCATTCAAGTCAATTGTCCTCCATTAACAAGCATTAAAGCAGCAGAACCATCAAGCAAAATCCTGTGTTCCCAAAATCCTAAAACTGGTTATGATAAGACAAAATGATCAAGAACAGGCCAATATACTATTTCAGCCTGAAAATGCACAGAAACATAAGTATTTCACAGTACTAAAAGTCACATGAACTTCATTCTGGCAACAGTTGAATGCAAAGCATATATATAAGAACACGTATACAATTACATGATGAAATGAGAAAACAAAAAAAACACAAATCTTTATTTACCTAGTAAACTTGGAGGTGCAAGGGAAGTGAAGTGAAGTTCGGAATGGAAGAGCATCCATCATCAAAAGACAGCATCAAAAGGATGGTTTCAGAAGGTGTTAAATAATGGATAACAGGATATACTGAGTGGACTTGGTTTGTCGAAGTATTAACAAAATATAAAAGGTGTGAGCCTCAATTGTAAAATATTTTTTATTAGAATTTTTTTATTTGTGTTTAGTTTTTTTATAATTGTTTTTTAAAACTATGTTATCTTTGAGAACTATTATGATTTTATTTTTATTTTTTACACTGGGTTATATTCTAGTATTATAGTTATTATTTTTATTTTATTCTTTAACATTAAATTTATTAGAAATCAGGTTTTGTATTTTCTTTAAAAAAAAATTTATGAATTTATTTTTATCTTATAATATAAGTATTGAGTTTAATAATTTGATTCTGTTTACTTTTTTTATATTGTTTTTTAATATTTTTTAAATTTTATCCTTTAATATTAAATTAATTAAAAATTATACTTTATAATTTTTTTTCAAGAAATTATCTTGATCTCATAATTTAGGTCTCGAATTTGACAGGTTAATTTTTGTCCTTCTTTTAATTGGGTTTCATGAATTTTTTATTTGTTTTCTTTAAGTTTATTTTGATGTTATGATTTATGTTATATATTTGACAGATTAATTTAGATTGACTCGATTTATTTTTTGAGTTATTTTTTAATATTATTTTTCAATTTCATCCCAATAACTCGATGATTTTTTTAAAAAAAAAAAATCATTCCATAATATATTGTTTAGATATTAGATTAAGCTTCTTCTTTTTTTTTTAATTTTCTTGAGTTATCACGTTCTCATGAATTTAGCTTTTTCTTAATTTCTTTGATATCATAGAAATGGAGCTTTGTAAAAGAAAACTCTGTTTACTTTTTATAAAATTATTCAAGTTTAAGAAATTAGTTCAAAAGGACTTGGATTATTATTATTTTTTTGTTCTTTTTTAACTTATTTTCTTATTTATCCTTAAATTGGATTAGTTGAAATCAAACTTCATATTTTTATATGTTTTTTTATAAGGTTATCATGATCTCATTAACAAGATTGTTGATTTGGTAGTTATACACTCATGTATTATTTATTTTTTTGTCCTTTAATAATAAATTAGTTAGAAATTAACCTTCATAATTTATTTTGATTTATTTTTTATAAATATGTTAACACAAATCAATCAAATACGTTGTTGTCTTAATATTTTTTTTAAAAATACATCTAATATATCATCATAAAAATATATTTTTAAATATTATCAACGTGCATCATCATATTCTGAGTTCATAATTATTATTTTTTTATTAGAAAATATGTTAGAAAAATACATCTAATATATCATCATAAAAATATATTTTTAAATATTATCAACGTGCATCATCATATTCTGAGTTCATAATTATTATTTTTTTATTAGAAAATATGTTAGCAGAGCATTTCTTTTTGTATTGAAAAAAAAAAAAGAAATCCAACCTGCTACACATAACAAGAAAAATAATTTAGAAGATACAGTTTGACTTAAAAAAATAAAATAAAATAAAAGATTGGCTCGAACAACTTAAAACGACATCATTTTGAATAGATATTATTTGGATAAAATGGGGTTTATAATTAGTTGACATTTGGCAAATTTTAGAGCCCCCTATACATTTTGGATTGTTCTCCTTTCCACTCTAAATTTGTAACCTTGTTGTTTTTGGTGATAGAATAATATCTATAAATATATATTAAAAAATAAATATTTCTATGTGTCGGATGACATGAAAAAAAAAAATCTCAAAATATAAAGTTTTTTTAAAAAACGTATCCCTACTATCATAGATATTTTCGTCTTCTCCATCCTATATTATGAAAGTAATTTGAAAATAAACTTAATTATTAATTATAATCTAAAAAAGGAGAAGAGTCTTTCTTCACCCTCCTCCCAAAATTTTATTTATTAATAATACTTTTTTTCAATTAATATTTTTTTATTGAATTATTATATTCTTGTAATACAAATTGTTGGTTGGCAAAATCACCTGATTTAATAGGTTAACCTACTTGATTTAATTTATTTTAAATATTTTTTTCTCAAAATTATCTTTTAAGATTGGATTGACTAACAATTAGACTTCATGATTTGTTATATTTATTTTTTATTATCTTATTTTGGCCTTAGGAACTGAGAATAGTATTTAATGGGTTAACTTGAGTTGATTCAAGATGTTTTTGTGTCTTTTTTTAATTATTTTTTTAATAATTTCATCATTCAACACTTAATTAATTAGAAATGGAATTTGATAATATGTTTTGATTTGTTTTTTATGAGGATATCTTGTTTTTATAATCAAAGTCATAGGGTTTTAGTATTTTAATCTTAGGTAATTCGAGTTACTTTTAAAAAAAAATATCTTGTTCTCATGATCTAGATTACAGGTCTTTCAACATTAGATTTATTTTTTATTAGATTATCTTCATCTCATGACTTAGATAGTGAGTTTGACGGGTTAACTCAATTTCCCCTTATTTTTTTTAATATTATATTTAATTGAGAATTAAGATTCATGATTTGTTTTAATTTATTTTTTATTAGGATATTTTGTTATCATAATTTGAAATTAGTGTTTAATATGTTAACCTAGGTTGACTTGACTTTGTTATGTAACTTAGATCATGAATTTGACAGGTTAACTTGAGTCAACTTTCAATATATTTTTAGCTAATAATTTTTTCAATTTTATTCTTTAACATTGAGTTGATTAGAAATTAAACTTTATATTTTTTTTTCCTAAGAAATTATTATAGTTCCATAACTCAGGTCATGAATTTAATGTTATCCTAACTAAAACAAATATTATCAAAAAATTATTTTATTATATTTTTATAATTTTAGTCATTTTTGGATTCACAAAATCAACCGGATTACATATTCATCCACAAGATTTATTTAAAAAAAAAAAACATTTAGAATAAAAATATTAGGAACATATAAATATCTTTTTTATATTAAAAAACAATCTGGCCCGACAGGCCTTGTATCAGCTTCTAGCAGCAAGCTATATTACAAAGAATAAGATATGAAATACTATCAAGATTATGCCTTGGTTCACTCCACTTGCTAGTAAAGATAATATCGATACAATAACAGTTGTTACCTCAAGCACAAGATCTGATAAAACAAAATAAAAGAATTTAGGACCCTTATGATAATGAATATAATCTCTAGCTTTTGCCAGGCACCTAGGCCACTCCAATGTGAAATCCAGCAGCTGCTGAAACCATCGTGGCAGCTGGTTCTGAATCACTCTTCATATTGAGGCCGAACAGTTTCTTCGTCCAAGGAGGAAGGTCGTCGCCGTGCATCTTCTGCTACTCTCAGTTCCAAATCCTCCAATGCCTGGCTGCTAGTAATAGAAGTTTCAGTGGCATTGGCACGCATCCAAGCTTCCTGGAGTTGCAGGACATATTCCAAATGCCACAAAACTTCCCCCATGGTTGGACGATTCTTTCCCTCATCAGCAAGGCATTTTTCTGCTATCTCTCCAAACTTCTTCAATGACTCCCGGCAAGAATTTCCTCTGAGACGGGGGTCAATGATGGTCTCGAGTGACCTCTGCCGCTGCCACTTCATTGCCCACTCTGCAAGGTTGATCTGGTCTTTTGGCAAGCTTGGATTTATAACAGGTCGAGAACATACAACTTCAAACAGCACCACACCGAATGAGTAAACATCAGATTTCTCAGTCAAATGCTGTCGACGGAAGTATTCAGGATCAAGATATCCAAAGCTCCCTTTCACTGCTGTACTGACATGTGTATGGTCCAAAGCTGGACCATCTTTAGACAACCCGAAATCTGCCATTTTTGCTACAAAATTCTCGTCAAGCAATATGTTGGTTGTCTTAACATCCCTGTGAATTATTCCTCGATCTGCTCCTGTATGAAGGTAATGGAGTCCCCTGGCAGCACCAGTGCATGCTTCTAATCGCTGCTTCCATGTCAATGGAGGGAAATCACTGCCAAAAAGATGGCTTCTAAGAGTTCCATTTGCCATATACTCATAAACCAAGATCATCTCATTCTGTTCATCGCAGAAGCCGACCAAAGAGACCAGATGCCTGTGCCTCAACTTTGAAAGCATCTCAATCTCCGTTTCAAACTCAGCCAGGCCTTGCTCGGATTGTGGGTTTGACCGCTTGATTGCTGCAAGGGTCCCATCTTCTATCTCCCCTTTGTATACTTTACCAAAGCCTCCGACTCCAATCACCAAACTGTCATCAAAATTGTCTGTTGCAGTACGAATCTCTGAGAGCGTGAACCGCCTTCCAACTCTAGTAAATGCGGCCACGGATCCATTCAGGGTTTGGGTCCCTCCCTTAGCATTAGCAATGCTACTTAAAACAGCACCATGCATGAATAGTGGCCGCCACCCAGGAGGGTTGTCTTTGGTATTGCTCATTTCATTTCTCTGACTTTTGCAGAAGCAAAAGATGCAAGTACATGCAATTGCGATAATAAGAACAGAAGCTACACCTGCTCCAATCCCCAACCAGAGAATCCAAGATTTTAAATGACTAGCAGATTTCCCAGTTGGACCAATTCTGTCATCATATGCAAGATTCCCACTTCGGCTCAGCTTGAAAATCTCCAGCCCATTCAGGAGAGCATCGGTTCCCGAAGCACCAACTGCAGTGTCAGGACCCAATTGGATCCAAAGGGTGTTGATTTTGGCAGATATTGCATCTAAATAATCCTGATGATACGCTATGTTCTTCCCTCCTGCTCTAGCATAAACATCAAAGCTATCTGCAGCAGTCTTGTTGTTTATATAGACCTTGAAAATCCTCTGGTTTGTCTTGTCATATACCAGCTCACAAAAATGTAACCTAACTAAATAATCAAAATCAGGATCTACTTCGAATTTCCATGACATGTTAAACTTTTTCTCCAGGACTTCTGCATTGGACATTATTCTTGCTGTTTCATACACAAGAAGAGGAGCCACCGAGGAATAATTGTTGGAAGCATAAGTGACATTAGAACTATTCTTGATTTCAACACCAGCATCCGCTGTAATCATGTAGCTGGAATCCATTTCCCATTTTCTCCAAAGATCAGAATCCTGATCAGGTTTAATCTCTTGTCCCCCGACATTCAACCTATACATGGTTTCAATCCCCCTTCCGCTCACATTGGCATCACTTCCACCCACTTTACTAACCGAGTCTGCAAAAAGTGTACCGATCACAGGGACAATCTCTATGGCATTTATGAACCCGAATGATCCCTTGGATGGAATGAACTCAAACACAAGCACATCACTGACTGCTAGAATATACTCTTTGACCAAGGACAAAGAACTTGAATTGCTGTTGGAATTATGCAAGTGCGGATATTTGTCTGAAATCTCACCAGGAACATTGAAATCAGCCAGCAGTTTCAGACCATTAGCCACGACACTAAACGAGGACTCGTTAAAATTATAATTCTCCAAAGCGAAAGGACAAAAATGGAGTCTAACAAAGTAGTTTCCCTGCACTCCAGCAAAAGTATAATTCAAACCATTGTAAAAAATCTGGGCAGTTCTGTAGAGTGAATCACCATTTGCTGTATAATCAGTGGCAGCAACACCAGGAGAACTGACAGTGAAATTATCATTTGGGACCAAATCACCAATCCATCTCCTACCATCCACATTAACACTATTATTTGCACCACAGTTTACAAGAAAAGACTTTGACTGAGCTTCTCCACTGCTACCAGATAGGAATACTATGACCAGAAATACAACACCCAAAAACCCTCTTCCCCGGACCTCCTTCTCCATCACCATAAATATCCCTCAAAACCTTGAGTCTTTTACTGTAACTTCAAATACAAAATCTAACAAAAACCAACCAAAATACAGTACTTCACAAAATGCATGAAAATCCCATTTCTTAAATCACCCAAATTACCTCACCATCATCATCAAAGGCTCACTACAAATCCATACATTTAAAGCATGATCAAGAAATTTCAACAATGCATTCAAGTTCCTAGCGAAAACATCAGGTTACCTTCTTTAAACCCGCATAGGCATCTAAATTATCACTTTCAGAGACTTGAAAACTATAGACCATGAATGCTCATCAAAAACCAGCTGCACACCCTCCTTGAATCAACCTTCTCCAATCAACAACCACGGTTGCCTTTCAGATCTGAACCAAGAAGAAAAAAGCAAGAAATGGGTACAAAATGGAAGAGAGGAAGAGAGGCAAATGGCAATGAGATATAAAGTAACAACCTTTTCACCTAGCGAAAATCATTACAAGAAAAAAAAAAGAGTGGTGATCTTGTAATACCATATGTGGTTTATCTAAACAAAGGAACTCGAACATGGGTTGTTGTTAGAAAAAGGAAGAGAAAAGGTTCACTTCTTCCCATCCTGCTTGTATGCTTTTAAAAAAAGACAAGAATCAGACATAACTTACACTTTATTGTAATCTTCTGTAACTGTTGGCATTTGGTAACTATCTCTGAAGTGGCAATAATTTTCTATTTTACATTAAAAAATAATAAAAATAAACATGAAAACACACACAAGAGACACAGACACCATCTTTTGTAATCTTTTCAATACCATTTTTCATTACTTTATGATGGGTTTTGGCTAATCTTTTGCTCTCACCAGAGACGGGGTTCCATTATTTGTGAGGTGGGTCACATGCAGATGTCTCCAAGATGATGAGCAGTGATGGGTGAGGATTAACAAAACTGCCCATTGATTTTTTCTTGGTCAAGTTTTGAAACTGCTGTGACTTGTCTGCTCTCTTGTCCGCACCAAGAGTATCCCTATTGAGTTCTTGAGAGAGTCACGGCCAGGGTCCGTGTCCTTTTCTTATCTTCATGATCAAGTAAACCAATTAATATTTGCCATCTTACATGCTTGCATGTCTTCCTCAGTTCCTCTCTTCATATCTCTCCGTCAACAACAGTTACATGGAAAATGATTGTTCTTATGAATTACAATCAGTACAGTATTTTTTGTGGAGGCAAAGTGATTTTTTTTTTAAATAAAATAGTTGGCTTGAAAATCAAAGAAGAGGTGGTTGGAATGCTAATCCATGATATTAATACGGGATAACAACGTTGGTTAGAATGGTAAATCAAATTAGAATTGAGTTGGTGCATGATCCATCCAAGTGTATGATTCGAATTTGATGGACCAACAGCCACGAATCTAGCTAGTCATATCTCTGGAGCTAGCAGTTCCATGTTTTCTTGAAAAATCAAAGAATTTATAGAGAGAAATTGATTCTTGATTGGTTGTTTGGCGGCAGGTCAGAAGCATCATTCCATGAATTGTACATCAAGCTAAACATAGGGTTCCACCACATCATTCCTTGTGCCTGTTCATCAAATTATTTTGGTTCATATGGATAAAGTCTATAGTTTACTGCATCATTTGTCAAAACAAAGGTCTTTGTCACTTTTTCTTTTTGAATCTCTCTCTCTCCTAGAAAGAAAAATCAATTTTATTGAAAAAATAACTATTCTTAGCAATAACATCAGTAGCGTGATAATAACAAATTTATAATTTTCATAAAAAATCTTGAGTTTAAATCAAGACATGTATATTTTATAAAAACCTAGGATAACTAGGATTTTACTCATCCATTTTAACCCATAAGATACGTTTTCCAAGATACGAGGTTTCCTCGTGTCCAAAAAAATTATTAAATACTTAAAGAAAATATTTAAATATTTATTTATAAAACTCCATCCAACTTATGATATAAGTCACATCTGGATGGATCAATTTTATTTAATTTGGGTCAATTCAAAACTTGTTATTTCAAGATTTTCTTTTAAAAAAAATAAAATATATTATTTTGAAAATAAATATCAAATTGAATAATGAATAAATCCACAAAGATGATCAAGTTTGATAAGGTTTATTCATAAACGGATTCAAAATAAAAATATGTTGCAATATATATTTTGAATCAACATATTACTAGTTTGATGTTTGTATCAGGTTAAATTTAATATATAAAAATAATTACACATAATTAAATGAGATTATTACATATTCATCTCAATTAAATTACAAATAAAATGAGATTATTAATACCCTTTAATTTTCATGCTTGGCAATATTTTGAAAGCCATGTACATTCCATAATCTTAATCATCATTTATCCCATACTTTTTTTAGAGGGGGAAAATTATATTCATTAATTAAAAATATTCCAAGGAGCATATATTATAAAGCCTCGCCCGAAATAAATATAGGATTATCATAATCCGCCGAGGCCAAGAAAAGGCCGAGCCCTAGATGTAGTCAAGGTCCATCTACAATCCACTAAGGTCAACAAGTAACACAAAAGTCCAGCCCACATAAGATAAGCTTGTGGTTTTACACTTGGAACAATGCTCACGTTGAAACACGTTTGAGTTTGATTGAACTATGTAGTGATTTCATATGTTTTGGTATAAAAAAAGAAGGAAATAATTGAATTGGATTAATTATGTTTAATGTATAATTATTTTATAACCATTTTGTTTCTCTAAGTTAATGCAATGAGGAATGGTAAAATAGAATAATATAAGTTATATGTATATATTGAGGTATCATCTAATAATTTAAATTATTAAATTGAGATGATTATTTGACATGGTATTAAAATAGTATTGATGATTGTTGTTATTTTTTTAATTAAAATTTATATTAAAAAATAATACAAATCATAAGATAGATTTTACTGTAACAGAACAATATGTGATATGATTGTACTACAACTGCATAAAATTAGTAAGTTTATTAAGATATATTGAGCCCATCCTTTTCAAACAAAAAAAAAATACATTAAAAACATTCATTTATATTTTTAGAAAATGATTTTGATGAATATTTTTTAATTTGATCCAAAATAGAGATAGATTTAATTTATATGAAATAATATCGAACATCATGATACTTGATTAGTATACCACATTTTCCCCTGACTTCCATATTTTATTATTAATTTAGTTCTTGTCTAATTATGATTAATAATATTATTATTTTATTTAGTTATGATAAACACCCTAGTAAATATGATTACTAAAGCAGTTTTAGTTTTTCCTTTTTTTTTCTTTTTGATTACTAAAGCATAGATATAAAACATAGATTGGGTTTAAATTAAACTTGGTTGAAATTGATTTGGTCGTCCTTGATTGACCTAACAATTTTATTCATAACCCAATTAAAATTCAAATTAATTTCTAAAATATTTATTTTAAGCAAAGTCATTTTATTTTTAATTTTATTATAAAAAAATAGGAAAATATCATTTTAGACTGACCTTGGTTAATTCTTTCAACCTATAACCCAAGCTTTAAGTTGAGTCATGAACCAATATGAGTTTAATAACTTTTTTCTAAATAGTTGTTTTTTAATAAGTTTGTGTTAAGAAAAATGAAGAAAACTATACATCAATTAACAAAACAAAAAAAAAAACTAAAGGATAAGGGAAAACTATTGTAAATAAGGTGTGTTTTATTATGGATAGGAACAACAAAATAATGTTTTTACCCTCCTTAAGAAAGCCTTGAGTCTAAGGGTTATTATGGTCTTTTCACATGATTTATTAGGCATTATGAAATTTATTAGGGGCACCTAAGTCTTTTTAAAAACAATTCATGGTATTATTGCATATATATATATATATAAACAATAAAAGGTGTAGGCCTTTTACTGTGGATTTTTCTATTGTGTACACAGACTTGACTCACTATTCATTGCTATAGTAAAATGATCATTTTACCCCCAGGTTCAAAAAATTTTAGCCCCCGATGGGAGGGGTATTTTCGGATTTTTTTATGGGACATAGATGGTATTTCAGATTTGTTGCATAGTAAAACGACAAAAATAACCCTCTATAAAGGACAAAATATGGACATCCGAACCGGGGGCACTTTTGCAATTTCCAGGGGACATGGATGATATTTTCAAATTTATTGCACAGTGAAAAGACTATTTTAACCCCCCTAAACAACAAAAAAAAGCCAACATACACAAGGGTATTTATGCATTTTCCACATAGGATTTTTAGTGATTATCAGGTAGGTACATGGGTTTGTTGGTAATTGACTATTATTTTGATATTTCTTTTCAGAATACTGCAGGCGCGTCGTTCAAAAGCGCCCATGGTGTTCTCGTCACACGTGCCATTTGAGAGGCGCGTGCACCTATTTACGACTGTAGGAAACTTGTTTTCGTCATGTCCTTTGGTGTGCCACCATGTCCTGATTCTCTCGGTGCGGCGCGTGTCCAGTTACGGTGGACGGTAAAGCTCTAATGGCCGGTTTTGTGTCTATGCTCCCCTTTCTCTCTCCGGTCGGGTGGAAATACGATCCGGTCATTCACGTTTTCTCAATGTTTATTTTGGTCCCTTTACTTTTGATTTCTGTTTCATTATAGTATTTTTAAATATAGTTTTTGATTTTTTGCAATTATACCCTTCAATTGAAACTGATTATATAAATTGAGTTTCAATTCAGTCCTTATTCTTTTGATTTTCGGTTTGGGTCCTCCAATTGAAATTTTTCATATATTCTATCTTTCATTTCGGTCCTTATTCTTTTAATTTTGTAAAAACATTATGATATTTTTAAAATGTCTAATTATTTCAGTCCTAAGGTTTTATTTATTTCAATTTTATCCTTAATTAAAATTAATTATATAGTTTGTTTTGATTGTGTTCTTTAATTGAAATTAGTCATATTTTAATCCTTATTCTTTTAATTTTTTTTAATAAAATTGCAATGCAATTTTTTTTAAAATATATTTATTTGTTTCGGTCCCAATGTTTTTATTTTTTTTTTCAATTTTTTTCGATTGAAATTAATTATATATTTTATTTTTCATTTCAGTTCTTATTGTTTGAATTTTTTATTTGCTATTAATTTCTTTGGTTTTTTCTGTCATTCATGGACAACATTCATTTTAGTTTTTGTTTTTAATTTTTGTCGTTTTGTTTTTTATTAGGGATTTATTTTTATTTCATCCAGTTATAAAATTTTAATTTATGTTAGTGATCATTTTCAAATTAATAATGCTTCCTTTTTCGTTTTTTTTTATTTTTTTTTATGTTATTTTATCTATTCTTCGGACATATAATTTTATTATTTTTTTAGTTATTTTTTTAAAATTATTTTGTATTTTATTTTAACATGAATTTTTTATCTGTATTTATGCATCTATGCTTTTAGTTTTTATTTTTAATTTTTGTCGTTTTATTTTTTATTAGGGATTTATTTTTATTTCGTCCAGCCATAAATTTTTAATTTATGTTGATGATCATTTTCCAATTAATATTGCTCCCTTTTTTTCTTTGTTTTTTTTTGTGTTTTCTGTTATTTTTATCTATTCTTCGGACAAATAATTCTATGATTTTATTATTTGTGCCATAAAAATTATAATTTTAGCTATTATTGTTTTTGTCAAAATGTTTAGCTTTTTTATTTTAACAGGAATTTTTTGTCCATATTTATGTATCTATGCTTTTAGTTTTTGTTTCTAATTTTTATCATTTTATTTTTAATTAAGGATTTATTTTTATTTTGTCCAGTCCTAATATTTTATTTATGTTGGTGATCATTTTCAAATTAATATTGCTCCCTTAATCCCTTTGTTCTTTTTTTGCATTTTCTTTTATTTTATCTATTCTTCGGACAGATAATTTTATGATTTTTTTTAGTTATTATTTTTTTGTAAAAATAGTTTGCTTTTTTATTTTAACATGAATTTTTTATCCGTATTTATGCATTTATGCTTTTTTTTCATTTTATTTTTTATTAGAAATTTATTTTTATTTCGTTCAGTCCTAAAATTTTAGCTTATGTTAGTAATCATTTTCAAATTAGTATTGCTCCCTTTTTTCCTTTGTTTTTTTGTTGTGTTTTCTATTATTTTATCTATTCTTCGGATAGATAATTTTATGATTTTATTGTTTGCGCCATAATAATGATAATTTTAGTTATTATTTTTTTGTAAAAATATTTTGCTTTTTTATTTTAATAGGAATTCTGTAAGGATTTATTATTTCACCTAAATTTATATTATAATAAAAAAATCTCACATATTTAATTTTTTATGTTGAAAAAAATATGATATCGCCCACGACGAGGCACGGGGGAATTTGGATAGTATATATATATATATATTGGGTGTAGGATTTTTTTTTAATTTATTTTTCATGTCATAGTTAAATGATTTTGTTGCTTTAAAATCAGTTTTTTCTACCTTGTATGTAAGGGTTTGTTCATATTTTTATTTTTTGTTTATATAATATGGTATTATAGAGAAATTTGGTACTAGATATAAAAATAAAAAGAAAAAAAATGTTGGTATATTAATCGAATGTATTAGCAAGTAAGTTGATTTGCTATGTTCAAACAGTGCATGCAATGACTTGTAGAGAGAAAGACCTACATTTGTTGGTGGTGCGATGGTGTGATTCTTTTTATTATGGCACTGGTTGGATTTTTTTTGTCTCCTCCTCGATTTATATGATAAACTTTGTACAATTTTATAAAAACCTTTCAATTTGTTTTTCTTCATAGTTGTTTTCAATTTAATTATTTTTTATTTATTTATTTTATTTGAGATCATTTTTAAAACTAATTTCTTTCTATAATTTCATCCTATATTTTTTTTTATTTCTTTACTTTGACAATTGTTTTATTTTCTTATGAATTTATCTTTCAATATTAAGTTTCAATATTAAGTTAAGTTTCTTGATTTAGCCTATATATAGGATTACAAATTTGGAAGGTTATCTGAGGTTTATGAGATACACCTGGATTCATTTTTTTAAGCTCATGTTTTTTTTATATTATTATTATTTGTCATTACTTGTTAAGTTTAGCTTTTTTATGATATTTTGGTTTTTAACTGATTTTTTTTTTTTTTTATCTTATCTTTGGACTTCAATATCTGGTTGATATTGGAATTGTGCTTCTCATTTAGTTTTGATTTAGGTTTTATAAGGTTATCACGACATTATACCTTGTATAGATGGTTTTATGATTTAACCATAGTTAATCCAGATTAATCTAGTAAGTCATCTTATCAATATTTTTAAAAATAAATTTGTCATGTAATTGATCATTATCTTAATACTTTAAATTATTTTGTATAGCGTTTTATACCTCTTTTTTTTATAATTGTTAGACATTAGAGGGGTAGCCTACATAAACCTCAAAAGAGGAGGGGTGGATTAAGTATGTAAGGAAAATCTATATGTATATATGTGTGTGTGTATTTATGTAATAACATATTATTCTCAATATTTAAGCAAACATATAAGCAATTAACAATAGAGAGAGTGCACCAAGTTTCATAGAGATTCAACAAAGCACTTATCTTTCTTCTTAAAACTCATTCAAGAGTGATGCAGGTGAGCTAATTAATCATTTATTTATCAGGAATTAAATCAATGATAAACAAATGATTAATTGTGATACTTTTTGAAAACAATCAATTAATTGACTTAACCAATTTGAACATACTTTATCTTTCAGAAAGATTATAATAATTATAATTCACTAGTTTCATTTAGAAATATATACATAACTCTAATTCTTGAAAACAAAAGGATTTCAAACATATATTATATATTCACTATTTCATAGGAAAACTAGCTAGAAATCATCATTCCTAACACATATTAAGGTTTTACTAAATTGAACCTTCAAATTCATACATAAAAGTATAAATTTTCATATTCACTACACTTAATTATATTCATACATTCGACGTGTTATTGAATGATCTATATAGATCATAGGTTCATTTATATTTTATACTCTTTTACTTAAAATTTTTTATTTGACTATTATGGAGCAAGTTAACATAGCTAGCAAGAGTCTATTTAAAATTATAATAGTGAATAGTTTTTAAAATATTTTTTTGGTTGAAAATACTTTAAAATAGTTTTTTATTATTTTAAAATTTTAATTTTGTCATTATCATACCAAAACAATATAAAAATAATAAAAAAAAAATTTCAATTTTTTAAGTGTTTTTGCACAACAAAAATAACACTGTGCCTAAAATATTGTACTTTAAATTATTTTTAAAAAATAAAAATTATAATTGTTTTAGATTATTTTAATTACATTTTTCTCGTACCAAACATAAACTCTTTGTTGTCAAATTCTCGTTTCTTGTTGGACAAAACCATCGTACTCTTATTTGAATTTCTATCCCTTCATCGCTTTCTGGTTGGTGTATGCAAGATGAGTAACTATGGGGAGTGCAATGGAGATTTAAATGTACATGAAAAACAACTTGAAGGTCATGATCTTGGTGAAAATGGAGATGGTGGTAATGGAGTCATTTTGGGGATTGATGGTGGCACTACTTCAACTGTTTGTGTCTGTATTCCTTTCTTTCCTTCCTCCAAAACCCTCCCTAAGCCTCTCCCTATCCTTGGACGTGCTGTTTCTGGTTGCTCCAATCATAACAGTGTTGGAGGTGATTTATCTTTTTCGTTTTTTGGTGACCCTTTTGATCCTTTGGTTTTTTTTGAATTGTGGATTTACCGGTTGGTGTTTAATTTAGTTAATTTTTGAATCTTTGGCTGTTTTTTATGCGAGGTTTATTTGAATTTTGATTACGGTGATCACTAGGTTATTTGATTTTTGGTTAATAGATGTGATTTGAACTGACCCAGATAGGAATTTGGTTGAATTTTGGCTCTTTTCCCTTTAATCTGACTCAAACTTTGGTACTTTATAAAAAAAATGTGGAATTGGACCTTCACCTGATAATCTTATTATATCTGCTATTAAAACTTGAGTTCTTAATTTCTTAATTGCTTTCAGTTTTACAAATGGGAGCTGAATTTTCGGTACCGAAAGTATGCTTTATGTTTTGGCCCCTGATTGTGTCTTTAATGGTTGAATGAAGATCAAATCTGATCTACTATGGAGAAGTTCTTAGAGTAATTAAGCAACTGTGGAGTGGACTTTCCCTTCTGATTGGATGCTTATTTGAACTTCATAAGATGGTAGCTTTTTGGATTTCCAATGAATAATGTTGATGCTCTTCCATGTGGCAGCTCCATTACGGACCTTAATAATCAAAATTTTCTGATAAACCATCTGGTTCATTTATTATAGTATAAATGATAATATATTGTTAATTAGGCCAATGCCATATCCTTTTCTGTTCTGTATATCATTGTTGAATATGAAAATTATATCAGCTCTCCTCTCTCTCTTATTGTCATTGTTGAATATTCAAAATACCATATAAGGCAAGACATCGTGTCAATATTTTTTGTCTTTTAGTTACTGTTCATGTATCATATCCTACAGAAACTGCTGCCAGAGACACGTTAGAAGAGGTTATGGCTGAAGCCCTTTCAAAATCAGGTTCCAATTGGTCCACCGTTCATGCTGTTTGTTTAGGCGTTTCTGGTGTTAACCATCCAACTGATCAAGAAAGGATACTATATTGGCTGAGGTTCTCACCTGGATATTACCTAGCACTTTTTTATTTCCAGTGAAGTGACCTGACCTGTGGAAATTGAACATGGATTCTATATTTTTCCCATGCCTTACGAGAACTTGTTGTTCTTTGAAATCGTAAATTTACTATGTTGTTGACGTGTTTTTAGTTGGACCATTCCCCCTTTCCAGTTCATGGCTATAGATTCCCACCACAATTATTATCTGTGTTGTATTTTCCTTTTCCATTCTTAAAACAGTGCATTATTCCTGGATAACTTGATCTGAAATGGATGACTATTTTTCCAGAGAAATATTCCCTAGCCATGTGAAGTTGTATGTTCAGAATGATGCTGTTGCTGCTCTCGCAAGTGGGACCATGGGAAAGCTTCATGGCTGTGTTTTAATTGCTGGTACTGGGTGCATTTCTTATGGATTTGCTGAAGATGGCAGAGAAGCTCGAGCTTCAGGTGCTGGACCTGTCCTAGGTGATTGGGGGAGGTATGTGCTGCACATTTGGTGCATTGTCAGTTGTTTGCATAATGCAGTCAGGCTGTATGAGATAAGTTTGAGTTTACTCCCCTTGTTACTTCCTAAATAATTAATGGTTTGAATGTTAATTACTTTGTTTTCTGAAAATGAAAGCGTTGCGTTTCCTTTCTAGTGGCTTTTAATAGCTGCAAGTTTTACCTTATTATAATTTTTGTAGTACTATGTATTAATTGCAGTGGCTATGGCATCGCTGCAAAGGCACTAACTGCAGTAATAAGGGCTCATGATGGTCGTGGTCCACAGACAATGCTAACAGATAAGATTTTAAAGGCACTCCGTCTTTCATCTCCAGAGGAACTTATTGGGTATCTCTTTTAATGCTCTTGACTCTGGTTATTTGTTTTGCGTTCAGTTATTGGTTTAAGCTTTGAGCTTTGAAAAGTGAGATCTAAGGATTCCTCACTTTCTGAGTGTTTTCCTTTTGTGTCTTGTTTATTTTCTGTTCCCTTTCCACATCTTTAACCAACAAATGGTTCGAAGCACATGATATTTAGTATTGGTTGAAATGGCTATAAGAGATATCCTACTTCTCTAAAGCATCCTGAATACCATTGGCTTGACTGATGCCTATCTTTTCACTGGGTTTTAGGTGGACTTATGCTGATCCATCTTGGGCACGCATTGCAGCTCTTGTTCCAGAAGTGGTATCGTGTGCAGAAGCTTGCGATCAAGTTGCAACTAAGATATTAGTTGATGCAGTCCAGGACTTGGCTCTAAGTGTGAAGGCTGTTGTTCAAAGACTTAGTTTGTGTGGTGAAGGTGCCTAACTGATCTGAGTATGCGTATTCAAAATTTTGCTTAAGATAAACATCTTTTTCATATAAATTTTAACACGGGGGATCACTTTTTATGAACTCCGGATGCCTGAACTGTAGTCCAAGCTATGATGTTCTTTAGCCTTTATTGTAAGGTGTATTCCATATGAACTGTTCTAACAATAATAAGAATGCAATTCTCAACAGGCTATGTTGACTTCTTTTTTTTCTCCTTTTATTTCATGACCTTCACCTTAATTAAATACATCATTTTTTTTCTTGCAGATGGAAATGGTTCTTTCCCTGTTGTGATGGTTGGTGGTGTTCTTGAAGCTAACAGGACTTGGGATATTGGGAAAGAAGTTGTGAAGTGTATTCAGGATCAGTTTCCTGGGGCTCATCCTATTAGACCACAGGTAATCATCGATTCAATTTTCATTCTTGATGCCTTTATTCCCCAACAAACTGCGAAGCTGATTTCAGGCTTTGCTTTCATTTTTTCCAAATTTCCAGCCATTCCCATTGTCAAATCTGAATGCATTGAACCACATTGCAATTGATTCAGTGATTAACAATTTGAAGATTAACATTGTAACTTCTTAACTATAAACCAGATAGGGGGGTTAGGAAAATCCTAGGACTAAATAGTACGTAAATTCAAAACACATTTTGTTGGCATGAAGGGTATCAGTCATCGTGCAAGCAAATGAAGGAGGTCTAATCTACTTTATTCCTTAATAAAGTTAGCATGACAAGTGCTTTTTCCTATCTTGAATCTTCAGGTGGAACCAGCTGTTGGGGCAGCTTTGCTGGCCTGGAATTTCATGATGAAAGAATCAACAGAGAACTGCCATAGCTGACCGGTTTGCTTTGGGTGCTGAATGTTCGACTGACTGTACAGATCAAGTAGAGGAAGATTTCTAGAAAATAAAATTTATTCAGTGAAATTTTTATGTGCATTCTGCCTAATAAAATTTATTAAGATAGTGAAAAGAAAAGAAAATTAGCTACTTGTTCACGATATCCTTTGACCCTTCATTACTCTTAATGTTGCATGGAATGTACGTTTTTGTTGTCACCATTCCATCGTACCCCACCAACATATTGATTATCTTCCATGGAAATTGCTCTTCAATTTCACCAGTTTCGAATAGAAATCACTTTTAATTTGTTTGCTCGAGAATTCTTTTCTTCTTGGGATAAAAGCTAGCGTATCTCAGGACAAAAAAGAGTTAAAATACGCCTAGCAAATGATTCACTGACTGCAGAAATAACTATACATCAACATGGAAGCCTATGATTTGAAACATGGAATAAACTCGATACATAAAAAAACTGCCAAATATAAAGAGCTACAAGTGGACTTCCAGAGACAAAAGGAGCCTTATTCTTTGCTTACAAAACACTATAACCTATGCAGGCATGGGAGAGAACAAAATTCTAGACGAAAGAACCCTTATTCTTTGCTTACAAAATACTATAATCTATGCAGGCAGGGGAGAGCAAAAAACTGCAATCACAGAACCAATTTGTGGTTGACTGAGACAAACGGTTTACAACCAGGAGTGTGGGACCATTCTGTCTCACAAAAACAAAAAATCCCTCAAGTGTCTGGCCCCTCTTGCTGCAATTGTTCGACATCACACTCTTTTATCTTAAATTTCTCTGCAATGGAACCGAAGGCAATGCTTTGCAGGAGCTTGAGGGGTCAAATGTGTTAGCAATCATAGATTCTCCATTCAATTCTCCTCTAACTAGCTTCAGAATCTCAGTAATCTGTAATGAAGTAAAGGTTTAATGAATAGATGAATCAAAGTAGAAATGACTCAAGGGTATTATGGGGTGCATGACAAAATCAGTAATGCTTAACCATGAAAAACACAATTTAAATTTTGGACACAATTGATGAGCAAATGTTCAATAATCAATTTATTTTGTGTTCTTATTTTATTAGTTTTTTTTATAATCAAAATTGAAGATTTTGAATGGTTGAAACCTGAATGAGATTAATTCAAGATCAGGAAATTCGTAACATTTCCTTGTATGCAGTGTCAAAAAACATGAGGGGATGAACTCTGTGCCAGGATTATTCAAAGGCAATTATGCATAGAGTTGTCTCCCTCTCAGGTTCCATTTCACTACTTCAAGAAAGAATCAAATGCAATCACACACACAAGGACTGAAAATGAAAGCTAGTAAACACAAATTAATTCCAAACACATCAAAGAAGTGGCAGTGGCAGAGGAGAAGAGCATCTTACTCCAGGATAATGTTTCAAAATCAGAGAATAATGATCCAGTGCCATGTATATCTTTTCAAGAAGCCTTTGAAGATTTTCCACCTTATCACCTAAAAGATCAACCTGCAATTCAAAGAAACAATCTAGTAAACTAATTAAGAAAAATGAAAATACACATTCTTTCAAGTTCATGTGTGTACACTTTCATGAAGTAGGATTAAATGAAACTGGAGTCACTATGAAGCTTGAGCAAAAGATGCATTGAGCATGGGATAAAATTACCCAGATTCACATAAATACAATTAGTTCACTGAAAATTTCTCCTTAAAAGCTCCAACCACCTAAATAGCAGATAATCTTGGTCAAGTAGCGTAGAGAGTACCAAGCAGAAAGACATCTATCCTACAAATTTTGTAGTTTTAGAATATAGCATGAAAACTGTATCCAAACATCAATCAGCCAAGAAGACCATTCCAGGAAAAAGAAATGCCACAGTGACAGTACTTATTGTTGCTAGACATGCAATTGACTAGAAAATCTGAAATATACAATGAGATACAGTAGCAACTTCCTCAAATAATGAGATAACATAGTCTATGCAAAAAAAATACAAACCAACCATCTATTTACTTCCTAATGCCTGTTCTATACTGTGCAAGTTATTATGAGAAGATGGCAGACCACTAAAATATGAAGTCTTCAAAAAGTGTGAATTCAAGGGCATACCTCAGCCTCAGCCTTTTGAAGGTCAGAGCAACTACTTTCCAACTTCTTCTTGTACAGAAAACCCGTTTTTTTAAGTATACTAGCCTTCTGAATAAGAGAACCTAATTGTGAATTCAGATCTTCCAACCTGCAAAAAAAGCCACATATTATTGTGGCTAGTTTCTTGTCAATGAACTTCCTCTGCTCCACAGCAATATTTTGTAAAAACATCCTCCTCGACAGCATCATAATCATTAATGATATGAAAAATCAGGTAATACAATAGAATGGGGCATACCATTTCTCACACGCATAACCTAAGCAGCAGAATCATTTATATTATGAAGATGAGTATGCATGGGTGCAGAGTAGGCTTAATTAAGCATTTAAGGTGCCATTTAAAAAAAAGGACCAGCCATGGGAAATCACATAACTTTTATATCAAAAGGAAGGCAATGAGTAAGTACCTCAAGCTTTTTCTTTCGATTTCTTTTTTGGCTCTGCTTTCAAAACCAGTAAATCCTTTGACAAGAGCAACTATTGAAGTCAGCGCCTCCCTGTGCTCCCTATCTCTTGCTTCAACCAGTGATTGCTTCTCAACCTTTAATTTGTCAAGCTCTCGAGAAACCAACTCAAAATTCTCCTTCTCCTTTTCCAATTCATTTGCGGATTCCTGCACTAGTTTGTCCTTTTCTTTAATTGTTTCAGTTAGTAAGTGTATCTCTTGCTCCAATTTTTCTTTCTCTTCAATGCTCACTCTTAATGCCTTCTCTTTTTCCATGTCTTTTTTCTCAAGTGACAATAGAACTTCTTTCTCTTTAATATATTTCAGGTTCAAGCTATTGAGTTTCTCCTCAGCTTCCTTGAAGGCCTCTTGAAGAACAATTTCCAAAACCCCTTGCATAACAATGGATTCTATATCTGAATCTTCAATTTCCAACTTGCTAGCAGATTTCACATTTTGAGCTGCTTCTCTGAAAATGATTTCAAAAATTACCTCCATAATATTGTGCTCCAGGTCTGATTCTTTTCTGGAGCATTCGATCTGGCCCATGAATTCCTTGAGAAGCAATTTATATAGATATTCACTAATTGTAGTTTCAATATGTGCATCTTCTATCGAACTTTTAAGATTTGTGATCATTCTGAACATGTTTACATCAGTCCAGGAATGTTGTGACATTTTCTCAGCAGCATCAGATACTTGTGAAGAAAGGACCTTTATTTCCGTATTCTTTTGTTCAAGCAAGTGCTGTAGTTCATGTTTTTCTAAACGGAGTGATTCTAGTGTGTCCATATTGTCAAGACTCTCTGCACTGTCGCTCATTGCAGGCACTTTATCATTTTCAATGAGAGTGTTCAATTTCAGAATGACTTCAGAGATCTTTTTCCTTAGTGTGTCAAAATCCTTATCCTTCCTCACTGACAAAGTAGATCCCCTTTCTTTCACATGCCTCTTGAGTACGAATAGCTCTTCAGTTATCTCTTGCACTTTTGACTCATGTTCTCTCCTCATTTCATTCACTTTTGACTCATGTTCTCTCTTCATTTTAGTTATCTCATTCTTGTGATAATTCAAAAAATCTTCCTTGCTCATGTCCTCTATTAACTGGGCAGCTTCCAAATTATCTGGCATAGTAATTATTGACTTGTCATGATTTCCATTTGAATCATGATGACCTGAAGACTTCCAGTGCTCCAAGGAACCATGAGAAATCAGCTGCCCACTTTCAGGTACAGAAAGTGACTTGGCGATAGCATCCAACTCCTGACATAAACTTGAAAGGTCTTTCACCTTCTCAAGCCAGCTTGCACTTCCATTACTGTAGTACTGAGTATTTTGATCACACAATCTCTGTTCAAGCTCTTCTTGGAGACCCCTAATATAATTCTGGATCATCAGCCATTCAATTTCTGCTTGAAACTCCCTCTCCTGCTGCCAGTCAAAGAATAATGACTTGGGAAAATGAAACATATCTTCTGCATATTTGTAGAAAGAGTCGAGGGTAGTTCCTAGACCATCAAGCATTCTGTCGACATCACTAAATTTATCAAGCACCTTCTCCGAAAGAATACCACTCAATCCCACAATTTCAGAAGTTGAATTCCTCCTCCTCATAGAACAGGACTCTTTAACCTGATGAATTTCTTTCTTGAGCTTTCTAAGCTGCTCTTTAACATCAATTTTAAGGTTCCCCAAAGATTCTTGTAATCTATCATGCTCCGCAAAACTATCTGAATAAAGTTCATTTTTTCTATTGTTTTGCTCTTGGCGCATCCCCGAACACACAGATCCATCATCTGAACCCACAATGTAAGGATGTAATCTTTTCTGCAGTTTAGTCAACTCCAATTCTTTCTGAGCAATCTTCAGGACTGCCTCTTGTTCAAATGCACACACCATACCCTTAATGACTGAATCACTTACCATTCTTGAAATGGTCAGCCTATCCTTAATATCCTCCAAATACAAATCCAAATCATTAAGAAGATCAACACCCAGATTCTCACCCTCCTCGCCATCATCCATCAGCTGAACCATACTACCATTGCACGGGCTGATAGTAGGATCCATTATAACTTCTGAACTCCCCAAAACCTCTTCACTCCCCATTCGCTCTCACCTAAACACCATCAAATCTCAAACTGAACTACCCATTAATGTGACATAAACAACTCAAACTCATTAAAGAATCCATTGCAAACACAGAAACGCTGCAAAAATTTTCAGCATAACAAAAGAAACCATTGAGAATACGCAACCCAGAAAATCCCACATTCAGACAGTTAACAAGCCAGTACCAAAATGCCATTTTACTCAATTTATTTCATAGAAAATAGAAAAAGAAATAAAAAGGAGTTTTGAAGCTAAGAATACTTTATTTAACCATAATCCTGAAAACAAAACACAACTCAGCAGAAACTGAGCTTTTTACAACTACATGAGCTTAGACCTAACTGGAATTAACAATCACACAAATAAAAATAAAATCTCTCCTGCCTTATTGGCAACAAAACCAAAAAGGTTCAAAACCAAGTTCATTAAAAATTAAGAGAAAACTAGCCGAACTAAATTCCAAGCTAAAACACCTTTGCTTAGCTTAAATTAACAGTTCAAGGGAGAAAAGAAATAGCACTTAAAGAACCTAAAGGCTCAAACTTTTCATTCTATTTCCTTCCATTCTCTCAACTACCATGCAAGACCAGCAAGTAAACCAGAAAACCATGTTGATTCACTTGAGCTTAATGAACACTACAAATCATAAAAAAACAAAGAGGGAAAAAGAGAGAGCAAAACTTGCCTGTTTCTTGAAAAACAAAAACCCAAGATGGTTATTGAAATCCTTGTCGAGAAAAAGGCTGTGTCTTTACTCTTTCTGCCTCTCTTAAGTTTGTCGTGTTTTTGTCTCTGTTTTTGTTGTTGATGTAAGAAAATAAGTCGGAACGAGAGAGATGGAAGAAGGGATTGCTCTGGTGAGAGCGGGAGGAGAAAAGCCAATGCAATTTCACCCTATATGAGAAAAGAAATACTAAAAGAACAATTACCAGTAGAAAAAGCTTGAATAGTTAATATTAATGAAATTATTATATAAATGAGCAAAAGGTCACTCTCCACTTTATGTGATATTTCTTATTTCTTGGCATGAGCTTGCTTTCATCCAAGTATCTGGAAGGACATAAATTATGCTATTGACATTGACACTCTTTTGCCTTTTCCTCTTCTATGCTTTGTAATTTTAGCAACTTCATATCACTCATTCATATTATTATACTTTTGATATGTAAAGTGACTAATAATAACTGTACATGCATACATGCATGCATACATACATACATACATACATGCATACTAATGATAAGAAATAAAATAGAATTATCTAAATAAATTCTAGCATATTTAATATGCGTAATTATTTTTAAAAAATGATGGAGAAAAGGGAATATAGAAAAGGAAAGAAAACTTTATTTTATAGGAGGATGACAAGAAAAGAAAAAAGTTACCCCATACCCCTGCAAGGTCGTGGCTCAGTAGTGTTGGGGAGCGCTCTTTTCCATTCGAACGTCAGTTCGAGTCCCAGTAGGAGCGGGGCTGGAAGGTTCCTCCCCACATATCCCCCCTGGTACTTCCTTGCATGATATGCCTGTCACCTCCGTGGTGCCTTACCTGTTCATTGAGTTTGTAGGATGTTTAGTGGGCTCAGGGAATAGTCGAGGTGCGCGTAAGCTGACCTGGACACCCCAGTTATATATAAAAAAAAAATTACCCCATACTTGCTTGACCTAGAAAACACTTATGTCACTCTTCAAAACTTTTCTTAATTAAATTGAATATTTGCAGTACAATGTCGGTGCAAGTCATTTAATAACATTTTGGATTGAAGGTAAAGTTTTTAATTGAATTGAATATATAAGAGTTAATTATATTAAACTAATAAAAAAACAGTTTTGATAAACTCAGGCCAACTTGAGATATCTAGTCAAGCGCGTTTCAAATCATAATATTAAAATAACTCGATAAAAATAAAAAAAGATTATAGAATTTTTTAAAAAAAAATATCAACTTTTTAATATCAAGTTATTTAGTTTTTTTTTTAAAAAAAAAACATGTTAACTTTTTATCAAGTTAATTCATCGCGGGTAAATTTAGTTTTTTAATATAAACAATGTATTAAAATTGAAAGAGCAACATAAAAAAAACTAGTTTTAGTACACCGAATTAACATAATAAATCTATAGTAACAGTAGTCAAAGTCGCTCTAACTTGGGATATTTAGTTAAGTCTATGTTCTAAATCATGATTTTAAAGATATCTGATTAAGTCTATGTTCTAAATTGTGATTTTAAAATAACTTAATAAAAAATAAATTAAAAAATTATATTATTTGAAAAAAACATTAACTTTTAAAACTTGTGACCAGAGTTATTATAATCAAAGCACACAATTTAGAAAAATCACAAAATTAAGTAAATTTAACATTATTATATATTAACCATGAATTAACAAAATAATCACTAGAATTATTTGTTTAATTTGTTTGGAGGTTCGATCATTCCAAAAACCTAGCTATAAAAACTCATCATCGAGTTAATAATAAAGAGATTGAAATTAATCAATTATCTAAAAAAAACTCCATGGCCGTGCTTGAAGAGAGCAAAGAGGAAGGGATTGAACAGGCAACGAAAGGGTTACCGATTACTTAACCTACAAGGAAACACCTCTTCACAACCTTTCTTCATTAAGTTTTCTTCACACTCGGGCTATTATCACTCTTAGGTTTCCAGTCTCGTTACTGTCCCACAATGAGATGATATATGCATGTCTTATAATTAGCTTTATTTGCAGTGATTTTTTATTTTATTTTTTTGTGATATAATAAAAAGTTATCGCATCAAAGTTGGTGTTGCAGAAACAATTTCGCTGGTTCTTTATGTTTTCCATCTACCTGACGAACACACAGAGAGAGAGCATGGAGACAGTGCTGGGGTCAAGAATGCTGCTGTGATTTTTCTGCCTGGACACTTGCGTAATTAATTTAAGTAACATCCCAATGCTTCTGCCAATAAGTAAACAGTCTTAATGACAGAAAAATAATCTCAATCATGTTCATCATGATGATCAATCCTTCTCTCTCTCTCTCTCTCTCTCTCTCTCTCTCTCTCTTTTCATTTGATGGACCTAATCAAAGCAAAAGTCATGGGAAATTTAGACCCTTTCCTCAATCCAATGAGAAACTTCCATGGTGAAATTCTTCGAGCTGGAGAGTGACACTCATGTGAATTGTCATGGAATCCACGAGGGCCAAAGAAAGCTGGTTTGATAATTAGGTTAAAGAGAAATAGCAGTCCCATTATCGAAGAAAGTAGGTTCTTCTAGTTTGGTCCCACGAGCTACCTACTCCTTCGTTGATCATGAAATCGAGTTAGGGCATGGGGGACACCTTGGCCCCTTCTCTCTTCAACCTCGTATAGCCACCCCTTTTACTAAAGTGTTTGAGAAAAGCTTTCTGGCCATCTAAAGTTTTATCGGAGAATCCCATGCTTTTACAGAGGAAAAACATACTGTGAATATTAAGTTAATTTTATGGTTATGATTTGAAAAATAATTTTAAAAAAATTAAAAAAGTATTATTTTAATTTATTTTTAAATAAAAAAACACTTGAAATATATAATTATCGTGCCCTGCAAAAGAAAGGACATATGCAAATGAGAAAGATAAGTTGAGTCAATGTCTTCAGTCTTGTCTTCATGACAGAGTTGCCAATAATTTATGTTTATCAGGTCGATTTCAAATGACAGATCTACCCTTTCATGGAAAATTTGGACCTTTCCTCAGTCCAATCAAAAGCTTCTATTGTGAAAGTAAAAGACTGTTAAGGACACATGTGATTTGTACTATGGAAGCTTATCCATGCTCTAATTTATATGAATTGGCTAAAAAAGAGAGGCCAAGGCATGGGACCTTGTCCCCATTATCTCTTCAATCTTTTGTTGGAGAAAAGTTTTGTGGCCGGCCTTGTAAAGTTTGATTGGGAAATCTTTGCTTTTATAAAGAGAAAGATCTTGTGAATATTAAGATCTTTTTCATAAGATAATTAGGATAAATAAATTCAGTTTGATATTTCTCTTTTTATTTTATAAATGAATATTTAAGTTTTAAAACCCAAATCAAATTTAATATTTTTTTCAAGCAATACACACTTTTAAAACACATAAAAAAAAACCATAAACTTGTTCTATCCAAGGTTGTCAAATCGCAATTTTGACATGATACGAAACCAATCCTAAAATTGGATTGTAAAATCATACCTAAAATTTTTCCATACAAAAATCATAAAATTACAGTTAAAATCGTGTAGGTAGAAAAATCATATAATTATAAGTAAAATATTTTTGAATACAATACAACATAATTATAACCATGAAACTTAATTAGTTAAGATTCATACATGATTTAAAATAACTTAAAAATACATTATAAAATAATTATATCCATATAATTTCATTATATAAAAACTAACAAATTTAAAATAAATATTCCGCTGGTGTGCCATGTAAACTAAAATCAGTCTTATTACCATCATCTTCCTTGTTATTTCTAATACATTCATTAAAAGTACTATTATTGAAAGGATAATTAGTACTACTATTGGTATCAATACCGATATTGCTAGTACTAGCTCCAACTCCAACAAATTATTTTAACATGAGCACATGAAAATAATCTAAAAATATAAAAAAAATTAATTTAAAGTAAAAATAAAAACTTAATTTTTTCAAAAATTTCGAGTATAATTTAAAAAAATATTTAAATTAATACATGATAATCAAGAATTTTTTTTCTAATAAATGGTTTGTGTGTAATGATTTTTTTAATTTATTTTCTTATTGAGAGAGACAAAGGATGGGGGATTAGGCTAGGCCTAAGGGCAAGTCCAACGGGACTAGCCATCAGAGGAGGCAAAGCCATATTTTTAAAAAAATACCTCTTTTTATTAAATTTATCACTCTAACGGGGAGAGCCAAATGAAAAGGCAAAATGCCTCTATCATTTTCGGGATGCATTCCCACAGGTTTTGGCCGGGGAGCCAAAACCCAAAAATCCGACCGTTGCTAATTTTTTACCGTTGCCATTTTATCAATAAAAACGAACATGAACACAGCCAAGCAAAATCAACACAGCCAAGCAAAATCAACACAGCAAACCAACATCAACACAGCAAACCAATTAATTGAAAAATTGCAAAAACACATTTTACAGCAAACTCAAACAAGGAAAATCACAGCAAAATACCACAAATCCAACGAGTTGCATCTTCACTTCGTGTCAAATCTTCTGCCCACTACATCATCGGTTTGTTTTCTAACTTAATCTCTTTGTTTTTGTTCAAGTAGGTAGGTTTGTTTACAGAACCAAGAACCCATATAGAAATTAAGAGCAAAAACTGAATTGATGTTTAAAGAGGGGAGAGTACAGTGAGAGGGAGAGGGACAGAGGCGAGATGGCCGAGAGGGAGAGGGACGGAGGCGAGTTGGCCATGGGAGAGGGACAATGGCCGAGAGGGAGAGGGACGAGGGACGAGAGGGATGAGATTGAAATTAAAGTGAAAAGAGGGACGGACGGGTGAGAGATCGCAGTGAAGAGAGGGACGGACGGCGAGAGCAAATGGGATTGAAAAAATTGCAGAGAGGGATGCACGACGAGAGCACATAAAGATTGAAAAAAAGATTAAGAGAGGGACGGACGGAATTAGGGTTATTGGAAGTAGGGTTTCGAGTGGGGTATTAATGTATAGGAAAGAAATAAATAATTAATAATTATTTATATTAAAAATAATAATTAGTAATATTGATAAATTATGAATATTAATAATATTTAGTTAAAAAAATAATTATGTGAAATTGAAAAATGATGAATTTTTTGATCAATTAGTTTAATTACATGTGTTAAATTTATTGTTGGATATAAAAACTATGTAAATTTTGTGTATTGAACTGTTGTAGAGGTAATTAATAATAATATTTAGGAAAAAAAGAAGGTAATTAATAATAATAATTAGTGAAAAAAAATTATGCGAAATTTTAAATTTACGAATTTTTTTATCATTTAGCGTAATTAACACAATATATTTTTTATGCAAATGGACTCAAATTTGTCAAATTCATCCGCTGACTTTATAAGTGAGACTGAACGGATTGTTTCTTAACAAAGTGATCGTAATGTTTATACAACTAAAAAATCACAAAGAAGTAAAAACTTCTCACCAGAAGAAGATTGTTTACTTGTATCTGCGTGGTTAAATACTAGCAAAGATCCAGTCACAGGAGTTGACCAACAAACAAGACAATTTTGGGCTCGAGTACATGCTTACTTTGTCGAGAATGGAGGAAACCTGAATAATCGTTCTCAAATAAGCATCTCAAATAGATGGCAAGAAATAAATAGAGAAGTTGGAAAATTTGTTCGCTTTGTTACCCAAATTGAAAACCGTCAACAAAGTGGAACGACTGAAGAATCAAGGGTACTTTCTTTTTATCATTTCCATATTAAATTATTTGTTTGACATATTAATTAAATAACATAGTTTTATTTATTGAATTTGATTTACCAGATTAATGATGCTCGACAAATGTATGCTTCAGTCGTTGGGAAACGATTTCAACTGGAACATTGCTGGGTTATTTTAAAAAAAGAACCCAAGTGGCAATTTGAACGTGCGAGTCTTCATCAGAAATCAAACAAGAAACAAAAAAATCATGGAAATGCAAGTCCAGCTTCTTCAAATCCATCAACCGCTGATTCTGTTAGTTTAGGAGAAGACAGTGACGCATTTGTTTACCAAAATAGACCAATTGGACAGAAAGCCACAAAGAAACGACTTAAACGCAGACAAGGAAAAGAAAAAGTTGGGGAGACAAGCGTAGCAACTATTTTGCAACAATTAAAAGATAGCTTTGATGAGATTGAGGTCGAAAAAAACTAGACAGAAAAATTATGTTAGAGCAACAAGCTTTATTGATTAAACAGAAGCAAGAGAAACAAGAGATTGAGATTATGAAGATGGATACTTCTAAAATTGATCCAATTTCTGTAGCGTATTTTGAAGATAAAAAGTTGGAAATTATGGCAAAAAAGAGTACTAATTTAGAAGTAATTTCATTGAATTATTTGTAATGGATTGTATGTTGATGAATTATGTAAGAACTTATTGTTAATTTGTTAATGTGTTAAATTTTATTATAATTAAATTTCAAATTTCATATATTCTGGATCTTTCAATTATAATTAAAATTATTTTTTTATTTTCTTATTAAAAAAATAATTGTATTGTTGACGGGTTTTTTAAAAACAATTATTTAATTATATAATTTACTCATATTAATTGTATAACGAATTGTATAATTACACTATATACAAAAAAAATTGAATTTTATTTAAAATCAGATTTAAAAAAAATGGCTCTTAAAAATAGCTCTTTCCATTGGATACCACATCAACTCAAAAGCTATTTATACACTATTCAAAGAGTCATTTCTATCATTTAGCTCTTAAAAATGGCTCTTGCCATTGAACTTGCCCTAACTTGTAGATAAAAGCGGGGGGCTATGCCTAGCTTTTATTTGATTTTAATGGGATCTGATTTTTTTATTTAATTGACAAGTTTTGTTAAGTTGACTCGTAAAATCATACAATTTTGCGAGTTAACTCACGAGTTTAACAACTATGGTTCTATCCATGAAATAGTTTATTTTGCACAAGAAACAATTATTGGATTGAAAGTTATGAATCTTTACACCAAAAAATAAAAAATATTTTTTTATGAATTAAAACGTGTTTTTTTTTTTTTATAAAATAAAATTTAAAATGCAATTATATGTTACGTTGATTGCAAAAGACAAAAATTAGTTTACTAGCAAAAACTAGCAGTAACAAAATTTCTCTAAAGTCTAAATAGTATTATCGAACTAGGAGTATCCAAAGAAGTCCATGAGTTCTTGGTGATTCCTAATGATTGTGGGCCAACAGTTCAGGCCCTTAGAGTAAACTTTTTTAGGCCCAGGTCATCTTCTTAACTAATAAAAATATTAACCGTGCTATGAGTTTCTTTTATAATAAAAATGGAAAATTAGCTACAAAAATATTTGTTTTTGAAAACATAACATGGTAGCGATAAAAAAAATAAATCTAAATTAGCATTCAGAATTTTATTATTATTATTATTATTATTATTATTATGCATGTTAGTAATTCTATCGGTATTGTATGTCATATCATTGTGCTATAATATTTTTTAATCTCACTGTAATTTCGTTTAAAAACCTGTCGCTGTTTATTACTAACAATTACTAGCGGAATAATTTTCACTGTATTTTTATTGATATTTACCAATGAAAATTTCCTATCAGTAAAGACCAACCAAACAACAAAGAATTATTTATATTAGTAATGTTCATAATAAAATACCAATGGAAAATTTTCATTTGAAATAACTAATTTTGTGATAATAAATTTTGAAAAACAAATGCTAATACAATCTCAAATGGTTCCAAACTGAAAATACAAAGCTTAATTTTTATAAACCTAGAAGTTCAAGAGTGGTTTGACTACAAATTACGATCAATAAGAAGTTGTGTTAACAAATTCTCTAACATGGTCGTACAAAGCCTTCGCTTTTGAAGGATCAAACATCTCCACCGCATGGAAGCCATCCTCGTCAAACTTCGCCACCACGTCCACTCCTCGCGATTCTAACATCTTCACCAATTCCTTCTGCTTGTCAACAAGTGGATCCCCGTGGTATCCTCTGAAGAAACACCTCGGCAGCCGTTCGATTTCGTTCTTTTCAAGAGACCCGGCGCCAGCAATCGGATTGCAATAGCCATGATCACGATCGGTGCCCTTTGGCAGAGACAGCTCCCACATCTTATCACTACTAGCCAGTGGCAAAACCGGATCGTTGACCAACCTTTTCTCCGATTCAGTCCTGGTGACAGCGGAAAAATAAGGGACATTCAGTATCAAACCAATGATCCTCAAGGGTTTGATATCAATATTCAAGGCGTGCAAGTTCGCATGGTAAGCAATATTGCCACCGGCGCTCATTCCCATCAAGAAACACCTTGAAAAATCGAGGTACTCTTTAAACCAGGGTTCGCAAGAAGGGCCGTCGATGCCCAGAACCTGTTTCTGGACCCACTTGATAGACTCCATAGCATCTTCATATGCAGCAGGAAGGCGGTGTTCAGGAGCGAGACGATACTCAACAGACAGGATGAGAGCAGGGAGATGAGAAGCCATGTCGCAGCACGTTTGATGGAAAACTAGAGTTGCAGCGCTGTAAAGAACAAAGCAACCTCCATGGAAGTAAATAACGAGAGGGAGTTTGGTGTTTTGAGGGGGATTTAGAGGGCGAAATAAACGAAGAAATGTTTTGTTGGTGGGGTTCAAAGGGATGTCTTTCGAGAGAGAGGCTTGTTTGTAGTCCGGAGTTATTTGTTCTGATGGTGGCACTTGAGGAAAAGGGCTGTTTCTAGTGAGCGAGCCATCTGGATTCTCCACAAAATCTATGAGATCTTCAAACTTGACTGAGGAAGCTAACATGGTTGAGATAAGGCAGTAAATCCCAGGGGGGAGTGAAAAACAGAATGCAAGAAGAGGAATTGGATGAAGGAAGGGTGGTGAATGGGTGGGAAATAGTGAGCTTGTATTAATATCTCGAACTTATCAACAAATCTCATCCAAGACAAAAAGATGGTGGCAAAACGTTGATTTATTGGCTGGTAAATGGTCCCATGAAAGCCTACTGTTTTTGGCTAGGTGATAAAACGACGAGTGGATCTGCTCCGATGGGGTGTTTTTTGTATTTTATAGGCAAATTTTCCAGCCTCCGGGGCTGAAAATACGGAGGCTGGAAAATATTGGATAATTACCTTTTTCATATCATGTTCGAAAATATCCAACTGACATCTAGAATGATTTTTTATCATATTTTTTTTCATATAGAGTGGCGCGTGTATATTGATGGTGTCTAGATAGATGTCAATGGTCGTTTGAATTCCCTCTCTCATTTCTCTCTCCTCCTTGCCCAAGCTAACGTCAGCGCAACTGTTTTTTGTCAAATTTCATTTCAGTCCCTGAACATTTGATTCTATTTTTCTTACTCTAATTGCAATTATATAAGTTTTGATTTGTTTCAATTTCATCATTTAATTCAAAGTAATTATATAAAGGAGTTGCAGTTCGATCCCTGATCTTTTAATTTTACATTTTGGCTGGAAATCCTTAATAGTTTTTGGTATCAAAGTTTTGATTTATTTCAATTTTATCCTTCCAAACAAATTTGTCATCAATCCTTAATAATTTCGGTGTCAAAGTTTGATTTCTTTCAATTTTATCCTTCCATGCAAATAAATTACGTTTTTAAGTTCCATTTCGGTCCCAATTCTTTTTATTTCTGGTTTTAGTTATTAGGATTTATTTCAATTTTATCCTTTAAATTAAATTTATTACATATGTTTTTTTTTATCCCTTATACTTTTAATGTGGTGTTTTATTTTTGTTCATTTATTTCTTATGCATATTTCTTGCATAGTTCATATTTTTATTCATATTTACATATATATGCTATTCGTTTTTCTTTCCAATTTTCTTTTATTTCTAATATCATTAATTTTTTTATTTTAATTTCAAAATTTTCACATTTACTGTTTGTTTACTATAGGCTAGATATATATTTTTTATATTTGTTTAATATTAATGTCCTTATATATATATATATATATATATATATATAACCTACTTATTCTTTGCAAATAAAATCATAGTTGATGATAAATTTTTTCACATACTTCTAATATAATAATATGACAAATAAATCTTATAAATAAAAAAAATTAATTTTTTTTACCAATGGTTATGGTATTATCTATATTATAACCACTAATGATTAAAATATTAATTATGTATATAATATTTATGATGACATAAATCTTTAAAACGTTTTTATCAAAAGAATTTTAGCAGCAACAGTAGTCAATCGCTTTGTTTGCAAAGAATAAGTATTAAATCAATTAAATTATGTTTTTATCAAAAGAATTTTAGCAGCAACAACAGTCAATTGCTTTGTTGTGGAAAAAAAAATTGTTTCTAATATATTTTATCAACTATACTTTTACTCATTAAATATTAAATTAACAAAATACAATATACATAAAATCAATAAAATATTTTAAAAAATAAAAAAACCTAGCGCATCGCGCAGGCTAATCCACTCGATATAGCTAAAACAGAATAAGATTTTTACTGTAGCAATTACTGTAGCTCCAGACTCATTTTACTGTGGATTGTAATAGTGAAATTAATAGTTCTAATTAATAATACAAATATACCCAAACTGAACGTTAGCGTCGAAGTAGCTCAAGTGGCACGCCACTTGCCATGCATGTGAGGGGTGCAGGGTTTGATCCCTTGCATCTCCATGAATCCATGTGTGTTTTTTATTTTATTTTTTATTGTTTTGCTAATTTTTAACTTGCCATACATGTGAAGGGTGCAAAAGACAAAAACATGATTTTTGTTTTTTAACAATTTGAGGAATGGAAAATGAACATCCTTTTGGTTCTCCCCGAAAAGAGCTTTCACTTTTTGAGCCCTTTTTTAAAAAAATTAAAAAGTTTAAAAAAATTGTTTTCTAACTCTACCAATTTTTAAAGAAAAAAGAAAAAATATTTAATGTGTATTTAATTTTTTTTATCATTTTGCTAATTTTTAACAAATATCTTCTAGCTGATGTATATACTATATAGAGGGTGTTTGGCACTACATTTTTGAAAAAAAAATGAAATTTTTTATTTTTATTTTTTACTTTACATAAATAAATAAAAAAAGGTGTTTTATATATATGGCCTATGTTTTTTTGAAAAAAAATTTAATATCATTGTTCTGAAATACTTTTAATAATATAATATGAAAATAAAAAATTATGGATTTTTTTTCTCATCAATTTTATTATTTCCACTGTTATTAACTTTATTTTTTTAATATTTATATTTTAATTTCTGTTTGTGATCATTTCAAAAATAATATTGTCTATTTTTTCTCTTTTTTTTATTCTTCAATTCAAATAATTTTTTGAAATCTAATAATATTTATTTTTGTTTTGTCATTTATTTAGTTTTTTAATTGTCTTTTTTTTTTTTATTAATATTGTTAGGTGTTAAAATTTCTTATTATTATAGACAAAGTATTCAAAATAATGATAATGATTATTTATATAAAAAAAAATTCTTATAATATGTAAGACTATTTATATATTTTGATATTTATTTAATATATATATATATATATATATGACATATTTATTATTTTCAAAAAATAATAATTTACTATTAGTATTCTAAAATATTTTTAATATAATAATATGAACAATAAATTTTACAATCAATTTCTTACATAGAAAAAAAATTCTAATAAATTTTATCAAAAGAGTTTTAGCAGTAGCAACATTCAATTATTTTTTTATAGAAAAAAATTTATTTCTAATAGATTTGGTGAATTATAATTTTACTAATTAAATATTCAAATAAAAAATTATAATACATTAAAAATTAATTAATTTTTTATATAAATAAAAAAACTCAGCACATCACGCGGACAAATTGAGTCGAATCTCCAATATTGGATAATGACACTACATTTTCTCTTCCTTTACCTTTATTTAATAAGGGAAAATTCGTTGCTGATTTGAAGTCAGCAACGTACTTTCCGATGCTAATTTCCATTGTTGTTTGTAGCCAGCAATGGAAAATTTGTTGCTGTTTTCGTTTTTGGGTTATAATCCGCAATGGAACGGAATTTCCATTGTTAGGCATCATGTTTTTTTAATCAATATATTATTTTATTTATTTATTAATTGTTTATTAAATACCAAAAACTACATATGGTGCAAATAAAAATAAAAATAAAATTCATAATACATATTATAATCTATTTCTAGATTATTCCCTAAAATCTACTCGATTTAAAATCAAAATAACAAAAATAAAATGAAAAGAAGTTGGTGTTTGTTTATAAATGAAGTTGAAATTTTTTGATGGATTATAGAGCCCGATCGTGACTCTTTTGTAACAAAAAAAAAATACAGATTCAAGGCTAAAATTAATTATGATTAAATAAATCTGTGTAAATATTAAGTTGAAATGCAGAATTATATATTTTATAGGCCAATTTGATTTAATCATTAGCCAATTTAAAGTATAATTATGTTTAAAAATTAATTTAGGATCCAATTGAAAATTTTAATTAAGTGTAATGACTTAATTATATTTTAAATTTATCAAATTAATTTTTTAAGGGCTTGATCGATGAAAAATTAAGTTTAAAAATCTAATTTTAGTTATATTAAAAAGATTAGAATTTTCATAGATCAAATTTAATTTTTTAATCAAGTTCTTGGTCGAAAATGGGTCATGGTACAACGCTTTGGCAGACATATTTAATGACTCTATCCTTCTGCATGGGTGGTGCATGAGTTTTTTTAATGAAAATAAATATTCTTATTTTTCCATTTAGTATATTAGGCTTTTCTATTATAAGAAAACATTTTTTTTCTATTTAGTATTAATAGGTTTTATAGTTTTTCTACATAATAGTTTTGGCAAGTGAAAATTTTAATAAATAAAATAGAATGTTTAATCACTAATAAAAAAAAATTGTTTGCAATAGATTGATTCGTTGTAAATAATAAACGAATTCATTGCTAATATTAATTTGTAACAGAAGTAATCCGTTGCATTCTTGTAATTGCAAATTCATTTGTAATGGATTGTCCATTGCAAATGGATTTGCAATGAATTTGCAATAGCTATTCCGTTGCAAATTCAAACTTTTAATATTTTGATTTTAATATGTTAATTAATTATATTAGTGCCTAATGATGATATTAATTTAGTATCGTAGAAAATATGTATTAGAATTCAATGATTCATAGTAATGTGCATGTCCATAGTATTATAGCTAGGAGAAATAAAGGGATATGATTGTGAGGGATTGGACGAGAAGAGTGAAGGTTTTGTTGACAAAACTCAGAAGAGAGCGATATTAATTTTAATATATAGTATTTATGTTGCCTTGCATCTGATCACATCAGGCACACATGTGAATTAGATAAAAGGAATAAATTTATTTGGACCGATAAATTCCTTTTAGAGAATACGCCTAATTCAGTGATGGTCGAGAAACTATTTTTATTTGCTTGCTTGCTTGCTGCACCGACGAATGCTTTAGATTCAATACCGTCCTGGTTTTCCTACCGGAGCTCCGATGATGGCGTCGCTGAAGGCGGATGGAAGCTTACAAGCACACCTCTTAGTGGACTGGCAATAGCAATGATCACAGAAGCATTTCTCGCCCACACAGTCTGCATCTACATTGCAACGAAATGTAATCACGGGGCCTCTTGCTTCTCCTCCATGTGAACCTGATCATCGCAACCACAATATTTCAATTCCTGCTATAAATAATAATATGTGCGATCGTTCGTGTGATTATCAGAATGAGAGAGAGAGAGAGAGAGAGAGAGAGAGACTAACAGGAAGCAATGATTAAGAGTGCAACAACGACCATGGAAGTTAGCTTGAACGAAGACTTTTCCATCTCTCTTTCTTTGCTCTGAAAACACCTTGGAGATGTGCAAATGGCAGTGAATAAGGATAGGCTCTCTCCCATTATAATGTTATGTATATATATAGGCATGGTTATGGGACTAATAATACCAAATTGATTCTATCATTATTTAATTTAAGAAATAACCTAAACAAGAATTTAGATAGATGTAGCAGCTTGATAGGGTTTAATTACATTTCCAAATATACACTAAAACTTGCTTCAATAATCGTAAGATGCTATTTATGAAAGAAATATTAGAGATTATAAAACTTTGGAGGCAAAAAAGATTTCGTAAATTATATTTATTTAGAAGAGTTCGTGTTTGTTAAATGTCCTGCCAAGTCGTTGATGTGGTCTCTCAGTCATTTTATTTTTAAATTAAAGATATAATCGGAAAAAAGTAATTTAAAAAAATAATATAGTTTATATCCCTAAATTTTATAATCGGAAACTAAACATTGAATTAAAAAATGTTGCATTCATATACCAAAATATTACTAAATACTATAGATTATTATTAAAAGAAATAATTTAGTTTTATCTAATTTCTTGCGAGGATTAGGATTTTAAAATGATAAAATTTGAAATAATTCTCTCTGTAAAGTTGTAGCCAGGTAATGTATGACTTTATTGTATAAATTATTATGATATGTACTTTAATTACTATCATTTTAAGGATTGTCAGTAATTTACTAGATAAGTATTTGTGGATTAATAACGTGCTTGATATATTAATAAGTCAAATCATGCCTAAAACCAAAGTTCATAACATTAGTTATAATGTCAAATACTAAATAGTGTTCTTGAGTGAAAATTGGTTTAATGAAAAAGTTAATTGAAGGAACTAATATGAACCTAAAGTAATTTATGACAATGTCTATGAATGGGGATATGACAATTCATATTGTGTCAAAGTTATGAAATGATACTAAAAAAATCAAACTAGGTTTATTGAATTTGTTGGCTATCAAAAGATTGTTGGCAATTAAATGGATTACTAGATTTATTGATAATCACGAGGGATTACCAAATTATAGGCAATCAGATGGATTGTCAAATTTATCAGTGACTGCCATAACCCAATTTCTAGATTATTTTCCAAATCTATTAAGAAAAAAAGAAGCTGGTGTCGGCAGAAAAATCAAAGTGAAAATTTTGAACGTTTTTTAGAGCCTGTCGCACCTTTTTTTGCCCAAAAAATGAAGAAAAATGTGAATTCAAGGCTAACGTAATTTATTAATGGATAAATCTGTATAAAAATTAAGTCGAAAGATATAATTATATTTTTATAGGCCAGTTCGCCAGACAATTTCAAGTGTAATTATATGTTTAGGGATTAATTGAGAGCCAAATAGAAAGATTTAATTAAACACAAGGGCTTAATTATATCTTAAATGGGTAAAACTAATTTATTAAAAGTTTAATTGGTGAGAAATTAAGTTTGGAAGTCTAATTAGAGTTAAATTGAGAAGATCAGAATTTTCAGTACTAAAATTTTTAAGTGAAATTGGAAGTCAAAATTGAAAAAAAAAAAAACATCATTTTTCCCGTCGAAAAACTCTTTTTGCAACAATATATTTTTGTCAATCTATTTGATATTATTAAAAAAAAAAATTTGTTGGTGATCAGCTATCGGATCATTTGCAATCAGATAGATTGATGAATTGTTGGTATCCATAAGAGAACAACTGGAAGTTGCTAATTAAAAGGAATTGTTGGGGTTATGGTGATAATGAGGGTCCGACATTATATTAAGATTAATTATTCTCTTACATGGCCTTTATATTTTTGGCATGATTAGGAGTGTTCCATGGAGTATACATCATAGTTAGTATTATTGTAAATTAATGTGATGTTCAAATCTCTTGGTAATGTATGACTTTATTGTAGTAGAATATAAATTATTATTATGATATGTACTTGAGGTTATTACAATGAACTTTATTATTTTTTATCCTTATCTAATGGGCAAAAAGCTTGTCGAAGTGACTCAATTTTTTTATATATATTTTGTCCTTCAAAATTCAATTCTTTCTTTAATTAAACTTTGTATTTTTTTTTAATTTCTATTAGATTATCTCATTTGCATGATCTTTTATTAATTTTTTATGATCTCACCTAATTTTTTATATCTCTTTTATTTCTACTAATTATCTTATATTTTGTATTCTTAAGGATTTAAAAATCATAATTTTTTAAAAAAACAAAATTATGATGTCAAGTTATGTAGCTTTTTTGTTCTTTATAACCAGATGTCCCGGCCAACTTACACGTACCATAAATAATCCCCGAATCCATTGAAATTCCTGCAAGATAGAGAGCAGGTAAAACACCATGGAAGTGACGGGCGTACATGGTGGGGCTTGAACCCTGGTGCATAGGAAGAGAACAAGTCCCTTCCACCACTAAACCAAGACCCATAATTTGTTTGTATGACTAAGTTGCTCACATATGTCCTCCGGGAAAAGAAAAAAAGTAGCAGGCTAAAAAAAATCTTGTTTGTTCTGCTAAAAAATACAAACATAAGAGAAAAAAAAAGGAAAATATATGGTGAATAAAAGAATTACGATCATCATCACTACTAGGTGAGGAGATGCCCTCACCACAACGATCATCAGGTTTTCTGACAGCAACAGGTCACGCAAGCCTGCTCTATAAACTTTTGCCTAATTATATGGATTATAATCAGTTTGGAGAGCCAAATCTTTAAAATAATTTTTTAAATAGTATATATATACAAAAAAAAATTGTTGATATATACTCTAATGATAAAAGCCATTTGGAGAGCTATTTTTTATATTATTTTAAAATATACTGCAATTAATTATACAATTAATAGAAGTAACTTATATAATTAAATAATTGCTTTTAAAAAAATTCTCCAACAATATAATTATATTTAAATATAAAAAATGAATTTAAAATAACAAACCAGAATAAACCAGTAGATAATTAATCAACCAATGACGCTATTCATTATCGTAACTATTATAATTACTACTATAAATATTATTAAGCCTTTGATATATATATATATATATATATATATATATATATATATATATATATATATATATATAGTCGTTACTATAGCATGTGTGTCTTTTTACTGTGAATTACAATAGTATTGCTCAATATTTAGATCGGTTCGGTTGGGGTCATTTGGTTCACCAGTTTACTAGTTTTTTTTTTTAATTTTGCACAGTAAAATAGCAGTTTTGTCCCTTAAAAAGATAAAAAAAAATTAGTTTATGAAAGAAGGGGCTCCGCGGTAATTGCACATTTTCGGTCTGGTCTGGTCCACCACACTTTTATTTATTTATTTTAAAATGGATAAATACAAATATAACCCCTAATAAGACAAAATTGATGACTTAGGCACAGAGATATACCAGTAATTGACCATTTTTTTTTTTTTAAATACTGTCGGCGTGTGCAAAACATGCGACCAACAATATTCCGCCTCACTCCTTGTTAAGGTGGCGCGCGCAGCTTTTGATTATTTTTTTTTGCATTTTAAATAAAAAAAATTTAGTGTTTTCAGATTATTCTGATACGCTGATGCCAAAAATAATTTTTAAAAAATAAAAAAAAATATCATTTTGATATATTTCGGCACGAAAAGCACTTTCAAAAGCTACTGCAACCTCCCTCCCAAATACCCTTTAAATCTTCTGTTTCAGACACCTCAAAACTGCTTTTGTTCCTCAACAAAGCCCATTTGGTGTCCCTATGCTGTTGAGTTCTCTGTAAAGTTCCCGGTCAGTCACAGCTTGTTTCCATACATATTATGCTTTTTGATGATTTCATATGTCTGGGTTTGGCTACAAGTTGAAAAAAGAAACAAAAATGGGTTCAACAACCAAAAATTTTTATGCCTCTCAGATCAAGAAAATACAAAAAGATTAGAAAACAAACCTTCTAGTATGGAAGCAATGGATTCTTGTTCGGATGTTGACTCTCAGATCCAAGTTGTTCTTCTTACTGACACTCAAATCTTCAAATCCCTTGAAGAAAAAACTAGTTCTTGTTTAACTTCAATTTGGTTGATTATGTTGATGCTGCAAGTATGATCGACCAGACGAACAAGGGAAAGAAAAGAATGCATGTACAATGCATGCAGGGGGAAGAAATAGACAGGGGAGGGAATATTTGTATTCTGTTATAAATCTTGTTCTGCCTGTTCGTTTGTTAGGGAATTTAAATACACTTTCTGCATGTGCCAGCTTGGCATCGCCTATGTGGCTATTTCACTAGAATTAAGTAGAAGCTGCTCAAACGCAGTCGTTTTGATTATTTACTAATTTGAAATTGAAATGCTGCCTTTAGTTTCCCTCTCGTCACCTTCCCAGTGTTCCCCTTCTTCGATTCGTGAGTTGAACAATGTTTCATTAAGGGCAAGTCCAACGGAGCATCTATATCAAGAGCTAAATGCAAAAATGAGTACTTTTATTTCTTATTTTAAAATTTTTTAACATCAACGCAAGAGGTATTTAAAGAGGCAAAATGGATATTCTCATTTACAGCAGCTATTTCTACATATTTCAACCAAGAAGCTAAAAATAAAATAATATAGGTATATTGTTAAAATACTGTACAAATTAATTAAAATTCTTCATTGATTTTCTTCAGCCCTGCTGTGTAGATAATTTTGTAAGCCTTGTTCAATGTTGCAAAAAATTTCTCCAAATTACAAAATCAACAGAAACGACGACACAAATCTGAACTAAAAACAACAAGGAACATGGCAAAAACAATGTAAAAGAAGCACAGATCTAATAAAAAAAGACATCTGCATATTACACTTACACTTGACAAGGTCAAGAGGAGTAACAGTCGTTTGAGTAAGTCCACAGCTAAAAATACCACTAACAGCAGGCTTACTCGATGCCTGGATCACAAATCCATCGCCGCTCTTCTTCCCCATAGTGGGTGTTAGCGATGGAGAAAGAGATGGTTGTTAGGAGTGGATGAGTGGAGAGAAAGAGATGGTTTTGGCAGAGGAATAGATGAGTAAAGGAAGCTAGGGATTTGTCTATGAGATTTCATTTTTTATAAGGAACGAGAGAATGAAATGAAGAGAGCAACAGAGAGAGAGGTTTTTAATAATAAAAAACGGTTTTTATGGGGTAATTATAATAATAATATAAAATAAATGGCTTTTTTAAATGGCTTTTACCAATGGACTACACATTAATAAAAAAGCTATATATCTACTATTCAAAAAGTCTTTTTAAATATTTAGCTCGTCGAAATAGCTTTTACCATTGGACTTGCCCTAATGTTTTATATTATGCCTTTTATCGTCGAGCAGCTACAAATAGCACATTAACCATGAAAGAGTCATTTTGCCTTTTGATATAGCTCTTCCGTTGGATTGCTCTAAAACGAAATAAAAGGCTGAAAGAAAAAAAAAATTAGATATGGCTATGCTGATAACTGTAGCGTTGGACGTGCTCTTACACACTTTGTTTTTCTTTTTCACAGGGCCTTGGTTCGAGGCGATGTTTCTTTTACACAGGAAAATGGATACGTGAGCACGAATAAAACTTGATTGTTCTATATTTTTATAAAATATAATAAACATCTTAACATGTATATTACCATAACAAATCTATGTCATGTGTAACCAAAATATTTAAGCTCTCGTTGCTTGCCAAGTATTATTGATATAAAAAAAACCATTAAAAACTTTCACATGACACATATTATGTTGTATTATTAATTAGAATCTTGTGGTATTAGTTAATTTTGATTAGATAAAAGAATGAGATAATCTAAAAAAACTCTCTGAATCTAAAACTTATACATGCTCATGTTATACTCAATTTAAACTTATGACCCTTTAATTATCAAAGCGCAGATATAATATTAAATAACAATTTCAATCTAAAAATTAAAACAATTGACCCAATCATATAATTTATAATATATAAAGTTATCCATTACAGAGCTTGAGCTTTGCCAAAGCACCATGGGTGGTTTGGACAGCATCAGTATTATTGATATTCTCACGCACCAAATTACGATCAATAAGAAGTTGTGTTAACAAATTCTCTAACATAGTCGTACAAAGCCTTCGCTTTTGAAGGATCAAACATCTCCACCGCATGGAAGCCATCCTCGTCAAACTTCGCCACCACGTCCACTCCTCGCGATTCTAACATCTTCACCAATTCCTTCTGCTTGTCAACAAGTGGATCCCCGTGGTATCCTCTGAAGAAACACCTCGGCAGCCGTTCGATTTCGTTCTTTTCAAGAGACCCGGCGCCAGCAATCGGATTGCAATAGCCATGATCACGATCGGTGCCCTTTGGCAGAGACAGCTCCCACATCTTATCACTACTAGCCAGTGGCAAAACCGGATCGTTGGCCAACCTTTTCTCCGATTCAGTCCTGGTGACAGCGGAAAAATAAGGGGAACTCAGTATCAAACCAATGATTCTCAAGGGTTTGATATCAATATTCAACGCATGCAAGTTTGCATGGTAAGCAATATTGCCACCGGCGCTCATTCCCATCAAGAAACACCTTGAAAAATCAAGGTATTCCTTCAACCAGGGTTCGCAAGAAGGGCCGTCGATTCCCAGAGCCTGTTTCTGGACCCACCTGATAGACTCCATAGCATCTTCATATGCAGCAGGAAGGCCGTGCTCAGGAGCGAGACGATACTCAACAGACAGGATGAGAGCGGGGAAATGAGAAGCCATGTCGCAGCATGTTTGATGGAAAACAAGAGTTGCAGCGCTGTAAAGAACAAAGCCGCCTCCATGGAAGTAGATAACGAGAGGGAGTTTGGTGTTTTGAGGGGGATTTAGAGGGCGAAACAAACGAAGAAATGTTTTGTTGGTGGGGTTCAAAGGGATGTCTTTCGAGAGAGAGCCTTGTTTGGAGTCCGGAGTCAGTTGTTCTGATGGTGGCACTTCAGGAAAAGGGCTGTTTCTAGTGAGCGAGCCATCTGGATTCTCCACAAAATCGATGAGATCTTCAAACTTGACTGAGGAAGCTAACATGGTTGAGATAAGACAGTAAATCCCAAGGGGGAGTGAAAAACAGAATGCAGGAAGAGGAATTGGATGAAGGAAGGGTGGTGAATGGGTGGGAAACAGTGAGCTTGTATTAATAGCTCGAACTTATCAACAAATCTCATCCAAGACAAAAAGATGGTGGCAAAACGTTGATTTATTGGCTGGTAAATGGTCCCATGAAAGCCTACTGTTTTTGGCTAGGAGATAAAATGACGAGTGGATCTGCTCTGATGGGGTGTTTTTTGTATTTTATAGGCAAATTTTCCAGCCTCCGGGGCTGAAAATATTGGATAAAATCTTCAATATTGGCACTCCATTTACTTTTCCTTCACCTTTATTTAATAAGGGAAAATTCGTTCTGCAACTTGTCTGAAAAAAATCAAATTAAAGGTTAAAGAAAAGATGGAAAAAGAGATTTTCTATTTTTGAGATAAATTAGCAGCTGAATATTCGTTGCTGATTTGTAGCCAGCAATGGAAAATTTGCTGCTGTTTTCGTTGTGGATAAGGTGCTTACAGAAGCTATGAGAATCTGAAGGGTGACTAAGGTTTCGTGGATTACAAGTTTACTGAAGAAGGAAGAAGGGAAGACCAGTGTTACAGCTGTCAGTTTTTAATTCAAACATGTGTTTTTTCTTTAACTAATCCAAAGAAGAGAATATGTAATTGATTTCTCTTGACCGTCAAGGTTGTGTTTGTTTCCCGGAATTCACTTTTCAGAAAACTACTTTTTAAATTTTTCTGTGTTTGTTTGTTTTCTGGAAAGTTGATCAACGGAAAACACTTTTCAGTCAAAGAAAAATTTGGCTTGGTTTTCAGGAAAGTGTTTTCCGGAAAATTTGGGCGAAAAACACTTTCCGGAAGTTGTGCAAAATTTAGAAATGTCATTATTTGCTGATTATATCAAATTTGATCCTCAAACTTTTGATTGCTATATATAATTTGTTTTGAATATTTATTTTTCAATTCCATCTCTTAAAATTTAATTTTTATATTAATTTTGGTCCTTATTTTTATAATTGCTATTTGCTTTTTTCTTATCATTTTTTTATTGAAATTTTTTATCTATCAAATTTGGTCCTCATTTTTTTTATTGTTAATTAGTTTATTTGAAATAATTTATGAAATGTTAATTATTATTATTTTAATTTATTCACCTTTCATTTTTTTTTAAATTTTTAGATTTGATCTCTATTATTTTGATTATTATTTATTTTATTTGAGATAATTTATGAAATTATATTTTTTTTCAATTTCATTCTCATTCAACTTTTTAATTTGTAAGATTTGTTCCTCATTATTTTAATAAACTTGAAAAAAAAATAATTTATTAATAAATTATTTTCCAGTTCATTTTCCATAACACAAACAAACACTGGAAAGTGTTTTCCAGTTCATTTTCCATAACACTGCCAAACATCGGAATTCACTTTTCAAGAATTCACTTTCCAGGAATTCGTTTTCCCTGGAATTCACTTTTCAAAAAAAAACCATTTTCCAGCAAACAAATAGGGCCTAAGAAGTTATTACGATTCGTTGTTAAACATGTGTATTGCATGCTCTGCTCATAATATATATAAATGAGCTCTTTGTCAAACAGAGTAATACATACAGACACTTCATCTTCTTCAAAAATAATTCTCTTTCTTTCTCTTTAAAACAAAATCAAACTCACCTGCAAAATTAAGGCCTCGTTTGTTTGCTGGAAAGTGGTTTTCTTTTGGAAAGTGAATTCCGGGGAAAATGAATTCCTGGAAAGTGAATTTCTAGAAAGTGAATTCCGATGTTTGGCAGTGTTATGGAAAATGAACTGGAAAACACTTTCCAGTGTTTGTTTATGTTATGAAAAATGATCTGAAAAATAATTTATTAATAAATTAATTTTTTTTTCAAGTTTATTAAAATAATGAGGAACAAATCTTACAAATTAAAAAGATGAATGAGAATGAAATTGAAAAAAAATATAATTTCATAAATTATCTCAAATAAAATAAATAATAATCAAAATAATAAAGATCAAATCTAAAAATTTTAAAAAAAATAAAAGGTGAATAAATTAAAATAATAATAATTAACATTTCATAAATTATTTCAAATAAAATAAGTAACAATAAAAAAAAATGAGGACCAAATTTGATAGATAAAAAATTTCAATTAAAAAATGATAAGAAAAAAGCAAATAACAATTATAAAAATAAGAACCAAAATTAATATAAAAATTAAATTTTAAGAGATGGAATTGAAAAATAAATATTCAAAACAAATTATATATAGCAATCAAAAGTTTGAGGATCAAATTTGATATGATCAGCAAATAATGACATTTCTAAATTTTTCCGCCCAAATTTTCCGGAAAACACTTTCCTGAAAACCAAGCCAAATTCTTCTTTGACTGGAAAGTGTTTTCCGTTAACCGGAAAGTGTTTTCCGTTGACTAACTTTCCAGAAGACAAACAAACACAGAAAAGTTTGGAAAGTGATTTCCCGGAAAATGAATTCCGGGAAACAAACGGGGCCTAAGAACAAGAACTCAGAAAGTTAACAAGAAGTTAGCTTGAACGAAGACTTTTCCATCTCTCTTTCTTCGCTATGAAAACACCTTGGAGATGTGTAAATGGCGGTGAATAAGGGTAGGCTCTCTCCCATTATAATGTTATATATATATATATATATATATTAACTAAAAGATAATTGCCGTGGGTATTTTACTGTGTTGTACTGTAGATTGTGAGAGTAATTACTGTGGATTGCGACAGTGTATTTTTGGGTCGGTTCGGTTCTCGGTTCGGTCGGTTCTCCGGTTTTCCCATTTTTTTTATTGTTTTTTGCACTGTGAAATAGCGTTTTTAACCCTCGAAAAAGACAAAAAAACGATTATGGGTGTAGGGGCTCCGCGGTAATTGTGCAATTTCGGACCGGACCGGTCCGGTCCGGTCCGCCCACCTTTTCTTTATTTAATATTTTTTCAGAAATGGCTAATTATCGGTTTGGCCCCTAATAAGACAAAATTGCTGCCTTATGTTCAGGGGCACGCCGGTCATTGACTATTCTTTTTTTATTTTTTTTCTTTAAACTGTCGGCGCGTGTGTCACACGCGGCCGACAGTGTTTCGCCCCACGCCCTCTTTGAGAGGCGCGTGAGGAGTGATAGAGTTTTAGGAGATGCGCTACCGGCGTCTCAGTCGATGCGCCGCCTCCTTCTCTTCCTCCCGGTACGGCGCGTTTCTCTCTCCAACGTCCGTGGACGCCGCGACGGCCGTTTAAAGCCGCGGCAATATTTTCTCTCTCTCCTGCACGTCAAAGTGCAAGAGAGTCCCTCGAGTATTATTACTTTTTATTTCGGTCTCTGTACTTTTAATTTTGTTTATGGTCCTTATTTTTGTTATATAAGTTTTGATTTAGTTCGATTGGGTCCTTCGATTGAAATTAATTGAAAGCGCAATTTTCACTTCGATCCTCCTTCTTTTAATTTCTGGACTGGGTTTAAATAAATCATTAAATGCGGTACAGCAGTTTCAATTTATTCAATTTTGTCCTTTGATTAAAATTGATAATAAATTTGACTTTCATTTCGGTCCTTATACTTTTAATTTTTTTCGGTACAGCAGTTTGAATTTTTTTTAATTTTTTCCTTTAATTGAAATTGATAATAAATTTGATTTTCATTTTAATCCTTATATTTTTAATTTTTGATTTTAATCCTTTTATATTTGATTTCTCTTCCGGGCCTTATACTTTTAATGTTTTTTTTTAATCCCTTGATTTCTTTTTATTATTTAAATTTTCTTAAAATTTTTATTGTATTTTTACTCTTTCATTTATTTATTTTTTTCATTACTAGCACAATAATAATGATAATAATAATAATGATAATGCTAATAATGATGATGATGATGATAATAATAATAATAATAATATTAATATTAATTAAATTGTTTTTTCTAACTTACTCTATTGTTGATATTTTTGAGAGCTTTTTTTCTATGGATAGTCTTATAATTTTAATTGTTTTAGTAATGATAGCAATGATAGTTTTTTTTTTATTTATTCTTTTATATGATCTTCTGTTGAAGCTTTTAGGATTTTTTTTCCCTTTCATTTTTTCCCTTCCATTTTTTCCCTTCCATTATTAACACGAAAATAAAATAAATAATGATAATGATAATGATTTAATTGTTTTTTCTTACTTACTCTATTGTTAATGTTTTTTAGGGTTTTTTTCCTCGGGATAATTTGATAATTTTTAATTTTTATTGTTTTCACAGTGATAGCAACGATATTTTTTGTTTTTGTTTTATTCTTTTATTTTATCTTTTGTTCAATTTCTTAGGATTTTTTTTTCTTCCATTTTTTCCCTTTCATTATTAAGACAAAAATAAAACAAATAAATGAAAATGATAATAATAATAATAATAATAATAATAATAATAATTTAATTGTTTTTCTTTTTTACTCTTTTGTTAGTGTTTTTTAGATTTTTTTTCACTCATAACAATTTGATAATTTTTATTGTGTTGACGGTGATAACAATTATAATTTTTAGTTTTTATTGTATTTTTTTGTTTGATCTTTTTTTGTAATTTTTACAATTTTTCTAATCTTTCATTTATTTATTTAATCTTTAATAATAATAATAATAATAACAACAAGAATAACAACAACAACAACAACAATAATGATAATTTAATTGTTTTCTTACTTGCTATTTTGTTCATGTTTTTTATTTTTTTCTCTTGGTATAATTTGATTATTTTTATTGTTTTTATAGTCACAACAATAATAATTTTAGATGTTAAGACTGCGATATTGTTATTATTATAATATTTTAAATTAATATTGCTTCCTTTTCCTCTTTATTTTTTTTATTATTTTTATCTGCACAATAAGAATTTTAGTTATTAATTTTTTTTTCCTTATAAAAATATTTTGCTCTTTTTTTAATGTTAGTTTGCGCTTTTTTGTAATCTTTTATGACGCAATGCCTACATTCTAAAAGATGTAATATATACTTGCGTAACCAACCCCACTTAAAATTTTATACATTGTATCTCTTAAACTAGAATTTTTATTTGATTATATAATATAAATTTATCGTTGTGAATTTAATTATGTTAAATTATATACACAAGTATACCCGCGGCAACGCGCGGGGGCACTTAGTTATAATAATAATTTAATTATTTTTTCTTACTTACTCTATTGTTAATGTTTTTTAGGGTTTTTTCTCTCGGGATAATTTATAATTTTTATTGTTTTCACAATGATAGCAATGATAGTTTTTGTTTTTGTTTTATTCTTTTGTTTTATCTTTTGTTGAAGTTCTTAGGATGTTTTTCCTTCCATTTTTTTCCTTTCATTATTAGACAAAAATAAAACAAATAAATGAAAATAATAATAATAATAATTTAATTGTTTTTCTTTTTTACTCTTTTGTTAGTGGTTTTGAGGGTTTGTTTCCTTCAGAACAATTTGATAATTTTTATTATGTTGACAATGATAACAATGATAATTTTTAGTTTTTATTGTATTTTTTTGTTTGATCTTTTTTTTTGTTGTTTTAACAATTTTTCTAATCTTTCATTTATTTATTTAATCTTTAACAACAACAACAACAACAACAATAATTTAATTGTTTTCTTACTTGCTATTTTGTTCATGCTTTTTATTTTTTTCCCTCGGTATAATTTGATTATTTTTATTGTTTCGATAGTCACAACAATAATAATTTTAGATGTTAAAACTCCGATGTCGCTATTGTTATAATATTTTAAATTAATATTGCTTCCTTTTCCCCTTTATTTTTTTTTATTATTTTTATCTACACAATAAGAATTTTAATTATTTTTTTTTCTTATAAAATTATTTTGCTCTTTTTTTTAATGTTAGTTTACGCTCTTTTGTAATCTTTTATGGCGCAATACCTACATTCTAAAAAATGTAATCTATACTTGCGTAACAAACTCTACTTAAAATTGTATACATTTTATCTCCTAATCTAAAATTTTTATTTGATTATATCATATAAATTTATCATTATAAATTTAATTATATTAAATTATATACACAAAAATACCCGCGGCAACGCGCGGGGGCACTTAGCTAATATATATATAGGCGAGGTTATGGGACTAATAATGGAAATAAGATTTTGAATGTGAATCTTATTCAGGCCAGCATGGATATTATTGTTTGTGCATGAATGTATTAGGAGTAATCTATGGAGTAGACATCATAGTTATCATTGTAAATCAATGTAATGAGAAAATCTTTTGGGATTCGAGGACTTTATTGTAGACATATTACCTTTAAATGAGATAAAGTCAAGAGTTGCATGTGGGGGTATTTATGAACTTTCACATTAATTGTATATAGTAAAATTACCATATTATCCTCCAATAATATAAAAAGCAAGAGTTACTTACGGGGTGTTTGGGGCAATTCACTTTTTTCAAAAAAGTATAAACACGAATATGCCTTCATAAAAGAAAAAAAATCTAAGAGTTGTCTATAAGGGTGTTCAGGTAATTGTATTTTATTTTTTATTTTTTTTCTGCGAACACTATTGGTGCATCCACCAAATACATCGATGGTTTTCTTCTTCATGCTCCTTTCAAGCAACATGTGCGGCATCTTTTGGTGGTGAAAAATATCATTCTAGTGTCTCACCTGATGTGCTGCCATATCATATTCCTCACACTCATTTTTTAAAAAAATATCAAATTAATTTAATCTTAGTGTTCTGAAATACTTTTAATATAATAATATCATGAATAAATCTTAAAAAATAAATAATAATAATTTTTTATATAAAATTAACTTTAAACTAAAAATATCTCAAGACACAAGTAGACAAAACAGATAAAAAAACACAAAGATAACAAATCACTAACAATAGAAGATTCACTATACATATATAAGAGCGAGTTTCACTCTCATTTCACGCTACCAAAGCTACACTTACTGTATTTTTTAATGCAATTTGTATTTAATATAAAGATAAATAACAATAAAAACTAAATGTCAAAACTAAGAGTATAGAGACATGAATACAAATAAAAAAAAATATTCCAGAATGATCGAAAATATAAAAGGATTAAAACTAAATAAAAAAAACCGAAATAGAAAATAAAAAATTACATATGTTGAAACAAGATAAAAAAAAATTTCTCATTGTAGCGGAGCGCAGGCTAATGGCTCGATAAATTGATATCTTGTATTTTTTTGTTTAACTGATTAAATGCACTTTTTAAATTAAAGATTTTACTCAATCAATAAAAAAAATATTTACTATATAATTCGTTATTATTAATTTTTCTTTCATTCTTAATAATTTTACTCGCCCTATGTATTGAATAGTTTCATTTTAAATTAGATTAATTGTATTTTTTTCTATTGAAAGGTGTAAATCATCATTTTTTTTTTATCATCTAAGTATTTTTGTTAAAAATTGATAAAGCATGTAGCTATTAAATGTATATTTGACTTTGAGATATTATTTTACCCCATTTTTTGAAAATCTTTTTTTATGAGAAAAAATTATTTTTTTACAAAACAAAATTAGTTTCGTGATAAAAAAAACCAAAATTAATTTAACGTAAATAGATATTACGTGCACATAAATGCTTATTTTTTTTCACAAATTAAAAGGATTGTATTCTTTGGAGAAAGCCTTTAAATTTGAAATAATATAGTATTGTACAAAGCATACCAAACTAGGTTTATTAATGTTTTGCTGCTTCATCAACTTGGATTTGGGATGAGTCAGGATTTTTAATGTAGATTTAGCATTATAATGCATTATATTTTTAAAAAAAGATTTTTTTATTTAAAAATATTTATTTTTAATTTCATCACATCAAAACTCATTTAAAAACACTAAAAAATCAAATAAACATACTTTTTTAAAGTTGAATGTACTTTTAAAACACATCAATAATCAAACTGTCATCAGAAAAAGCACAGTTCTTGCGTTGAACAGTTAACTAGAGACCATACCAAAACGACATGTCGGCCTCTGTGCTTGTACAATACAATCTTAAACCCCACATGAGAAACCAAAAACCCCTGGACTTCATCTCCGAAGAAGCCCTCTCGTTCAAGGTGACTAATTCTTCTTTTTGTGACGAAAAGTTATGGTTTTGATTTCTGTTTTGTAATCTGGTAATAAAAATTCTCCCCCTTGCATGTCTAGTAATTCTTAATGGCTTTAGTGTTATCAGGAAGGCAATACAGAATGAAATGAGAGTCAAAGAAAGAAGCACATGAAAGGCACAAGGTAAGCAAAACATAAAGCAATGAGACTCCCTTCTTTCTCTGTGGACAAAAATTTGTGATTGCGAATTTGTGCTGGATGCTGTTTAATACCCACAAACCAAATTGAACTTTCTATGTTAAAATTGTGATCCTTTCCTCTCTTAAAGGGTTTGTCCTTTAAAGAGTCTTGTTAAATTGTGCTATTAGTTTCTTGAGATCTGAAAGATTTCCTTTAATGGGTCTCATTAAAGGATTTCTACAATTGATTTCTTCTGGTTCTGGATGGTTAAGCATTTGTGAATGGCCTGGTGGATGGTTATTACAATCATTTTAGTTTCTTGAAGGTCTATCTCTTAAAGGGTCTCTTTTATTGTGTTGTTAGTTTCTTGTCATCTGTTATGGCTTAGAGATTTCTTAATGATTTGGTGGGTGGTTGATCATGTGAGATTTTGATGAAATACTTATTTCTTGCATCTTTTGGTGTCTCAGATCGGTGCCAAACTTCAAAAGAAGGCATCTTTCCAAACTTTTCTCACTGTTTCAATCCCATCGAACACTAAATGCGGCAACTGTCACAGATTACTTGCAAGTTACATCAGATGATCTTGAAAGTGAGAGGAAGGGGATTGATTTCAATGCTCTATTCAAATCTTGCACAAAGTTGCAGCAGGTTAAATGTGCTCATACACTTGCTGTGGTGTCAGGGAGATTTAAAGACAACTTCTTTTCCTCCAAGATAGTAAATTTGTATTCTCAGCATGGTGATGTTTCGTTAGCTTGGTGGACTTTTCACCACCTACCAAATAAAGATGTTTATACCTGGAATTCTATGGCATTTGCTTATGTTAGCCACGGTTGTTTCCGTGAAGCCTTGGGTTGTTTCAATCAGTTCTTTACAACCTCTGATCTTCGACCTGATTTTTACACTTTTCCTCCTGTGGTTAAAGCTTGTGGAGATCTGGTAGATGGGAAAAAGATACATTGCTTGGTTTTAAAGTTGGGTTTTGAATGGGATGTATTTGTAGCTGCCTCCCTGGTACATATGTATTCACGATTTGGACTTGTGGGAGATGCAAAAAAATTGTTTGATGATTTGCCAGCTCGCGATAGAGGTTCATGGAATGCAATGATTTCTGGTTATTGTCAGAATGGGAATGCTGCAGAGGCGTTAGATGTCGCAGATGAGATGAGATTGGAAGGGGTAAAAATGGATGCTATCACTGTTGCCAGTGTTCTTCCTGTTTGTGCACAAGTGGGTGATATTTTAAGTGGCAAGTTAATTCATCTGTATGTTATAAAGCATGGATTGGAATACGAACTGTTTGTGTCTAATGCTTTGATTAACATGTATGCCAAATTTGGTAGCTTGGGGCAAGCGCAAAAAGTTTTTGGTCAGATGGTGGTAAGAGATATTGTATCATGGAACTCAATAATTGCAGCATATGAGCAAAACAACAATCCAGTTACTGCTCGTTTATTCTTTCATAAGATGCAACAAGCAAGAGTTCAGCCTGATTTGTTGACTGTAGTCAGTTTAGCCTCCATTGTTGCTCAACTAAATGATAATCGATATGGCAGGTCTATTCATGGATTTGTCATGAGGAAAGGTTGGTTCATAGAATATATTATCATTGGGAATGCGGTTGTAGATATGTATGCCAAAATTGGCATCTTAGATTCTGCACGTGCAGTTTTTGGAGGACTCCCCATTAAAGATGTGGTTTCTTGGAATACTTTGATCGCTGGTTATGCTCAAAATGGCCTTGCAAGTGAGGCAATTGAAGTATATCGTTTGATGGAAGAACACAAAGAGATAACCCCAAATCAAGGGACATGGGTAAGCATTCTACCAGCCTATTCCCATGTGGGAGCATTGCAGCAGGGAATGAGAATTCATGGACTAGTTATTAAAAATTGTCTCTACTCAGATGTCTTTGTTGGCACATGCCTCATCGACATGTACGGTAAGTGTGGAAAAGTAGATGATGCAATATCATTATTCTACCAAGTACCTAGAAAAAGTTCAGTACCTTGGAATGCTATGATATCCTGCTATGGAGTTCATGGGGATGGTGAGAAAGCTCTTGAGCTTTTTAGAGAGATGAGAGCTGAGAGAGTGAAGCCAGATCATATAACATTTGTATCGCTGTTGTCAGCTTGTAGTCATTCAGGTTTGGTCAGTGGTGCTCAGTGGTGCTTTAACATGATGGAGGAAGAGTATGGAATTAAGCCTAGTTTGAAGCACTATGGTTGCATGGTAGATTTATTTGGTAGAGCTGGGGAATTGGAAATGGCATTCAATTTTATAAAAAAAATGCCAATTCAGCCCGATGCTTCTGCATGGGGTGCCCTTCTCAATGCTTGCAGAATACATGGAAATATTGAGTTGGGTAAACATGCTTCTGAACGTTTGTTTGAAGTTGATTCAGAGAACGTTGGCTACTATGTATTGCTGTCAAATATTTATGCAAACGTTGGGAAATGGGACGGAGTAGATGATGTGAGATCACTAGCTAGAGATAGGGGATTGAGGAAGAATCCTGGGTGGAGTTCGATCATATTGAACAACAAGGTCGATGTCTTCTACACTGGCAACCAAACTCATCCAAAATGTGTGGAGATATACAGAGAGTTGAGGGATTTGACTGCAAAAATAAAGACCATTGGTTATGTTCCAGACTTTAGCTTTGTGTTGCAAGATGTTGAAGAGGATGAGAAGGAGCACATCCTCATGGGCCATAGTGAGAGGCTGGCTATCGCTTACGGAATAATTAGCACCTCTCCTAAAACTCCTATTCGGATCTTCAAGAACATGAGGGTCTGTGGTGATTGCCACACTGTAACTAAATTTATATCTATAATTACTGAGAGGGAGATTATTGTGAGGGATTCCAACCGGTTCCATCACTTCAAGGGAGGAACTTGTTCTTGTGGGGATTATTGGTAATATGATTCACGATTGAACAAATTTACATGTGTTGATAGCTTTTAGACCTTTTAAATAACATGTTGGGCTTCGGCTTATTCTCTTCGGCTTGAACCTTAAAGAGGAGTTGTGTCGATTTGGAACGTAGAGAATGCATTTCTTCATACCCTATTTGTATTCTGCAATTAAGGAACCAGCCCTATTAGACATCGCATCCATGCCCAGCCGAAGTGGCCGAAAAAGGGTGTCCCATGTTGAGTTTGAGCTTGTCAGTCTTCTTAGCGGCCTTCTAGAAGTCTACCTGGACATAACTCACGGTCCAATTTGTGTGGACATCAGGCTCCTTGAGTATGAGCATGGCGGCCGCAAGGGAATCTAACATGCTTTTTCAGGGAAACAATAGGATCAAAATTATATATATGACAAAGACAGGGCATGCCGGTGTAGCGCCTAACTATCAAGGAGGCAACAACTTTGCCATCACTAGAGCTTACAACGATCAGATCAGGCTTGCTCGGAATCATTTTGATCCAATTATGTTGGACTCTATCCAATTATAGTTTCTAACATTTCAAGAGAAGAGGAGGGAGTTTGAGTTTGAAGTTGCTTACTTTATCCTGCAGAATGCAGAATGCTCTACTTCAGGGCAAACTCAAACTACATGGTCTATTTGAATTGTCCATAGATAATTGTCTAAAACTTTCTTTAAATGGTTGGATATTTTTGAAAGGCTAATAGATGTCCCTGTGATCAGTGCCTTGTGGAAATGTGTCGTGGTAACTCAAATCACCTCTATTCTTGCATTGTTAGTTTTTAATATTCACGTTAGTATAATGAGAATAATATTTTTCGTTGATGTTATTTTTCTTAAAATTTGATTTTTATAACTTTTTTATATATAATAGTTATATTTAATATCACATACAAAAATATACAAAGTCACATGTATACAAAACGGATGAAAACATTGTGTCAAATTACCTACAATGAAAAACTGAGTCACTCGCCCTACACTGTGCCATAGGCATAAATAAATTTTTTAACATGTAAAAAAATATTAACGATTTAAATTTTTTTTTTATGATACTATATATTTGAGTAAAATAATCACTCTATAAAACTTTCGATTATTATTGTAACAAAATTATTTACAATAGTAGTAGTAGTAGTAGTAGTAGTAATTGTATATTAGTTTTTTATATATTCATTTTATTATATAAATTGTGTTTAAAATAATATTATGATATCAAGGGTATTTTCAAAAAAAAATTCATTTTTATGCACATTACAATAACCATAATATCCTCAAATAAAACAAAAACCAATAATTATCAGCGGGGATATCCTGGTAATTTAATATTTTCAGTACACGGTGAAATAATCTTTGTAGCCTCACACAAGACAAAAAAAATAGGTTACTTGCAGTGGTGTTTCAAACATTTCATGTTTAACTATATATGCATAAGAGAGTTTCACTCTTATTTTATATCACCAAAACTAACTTACAATGTTTTTTAACACAAAATACATTTAATACTAAGAGATCTCGGATCAAATCAGTATATCAATATTAATTCGATAAAAATTAAAAATATAAACTAAGAATAGAAGTGTATAAATACAAATAAAAAATAAAAAATATCTCAGAAAAATAGAAAAAATTAAAAAATCAAAACTAAACCAATAATAAAAAAAACACTTAAAATTAAAATACAAATCAAAAAATTATATATAAGATAAAACTTGATAAAAAAAAATAACCTCAAGGTAGCACGGGTATAACTCGTGATCATCTATAACACGCTGTTCGACGATTTATTTTGTGGCTTCGATGGACATTGATTTCCCTCCCTTCATCGTATATCAAAAAATTAGAAAGCTTTTTTATTTTATAAAGTAAAACTTGATTGATTAAAAACTTCAAAATAAAAATTCTCAAATCCTCAATTTATAGAATATTTAAAAGTGTAGTTATTTTTTAAAATATTTTTTATATATAAATATATCAAAATAATATTTTTTTATTTTTAAACAATTATTTTTAATACCAACAAATTAAAAACAGCAAAACATTTAAACACATCAAACCATATTCATTTCAGCCAAACAGGCACTTGAACGCAAAAACAAAGTGCGTTTGTTTTACATTCAAAAAACATTTCCAAAGTATTTATATATAAAAAAATATATATATGATTTTATACAAGTATTAAAGAGGAAAGAAGTATTTAATATATTCCAAAAATAAAACTTTGAAATAAAAAAGGAATCACAAACAAAAACTCAGCTATGCATGATGTCATAATCCAAGTTAACATCATAGTCAGAGAGATGATCGAGGCACAGTAATTGACAAATTCTTTAGAGCCTCACTGCATAAAAAACATTTATAACATGCCGAAAAACATACTTCAACTAGTTCCAAAAATTATCCAGAACCCCCCTCACGAGGAGGCTGAGAGAAAAATATAACTAGAGAGGACCACCAGCATTAAAATAAAACTAACAGTTAATTTATGCCGCCTCTTAATCGACTTCCTCCATCTTGCTGCCCTCGGCGTCAGCATCGGCGTCTTCCAATGGGGGCATTTCAGCGTCAGCTTCAACTGCATCCTCGTCGATGCTCAGGCCCAGTTTAAGCATTCTGTGGATTCTGTTGCCAAACGTGTTTGGTTCATCTAGACTGAAACCAGAGGTGAGGAGTGCGGTCTCGAAGAGGAGGAGAACGAGGTCCTTGACAGACTTGTCGTTCTTATCCGCATCAGCTCTTTTCCTGAGCTCCTCCATGATGGAGTTCTCAGGGTTGATCTCCATGGTCTTCTTGCTTGACATGTACCCGGCCATGCTGTTGTCTCTCAAGGCTTGAGCCCTCATGATTCTCTCCATGTTTGCGGTCCACCCATACTCACCAGTCACCAAACAGCAAGGAGAGTCAACCACGCGGTCAGACACCACAACCTTCTCAACCTTGTCTCCCAACACATCCTTGATAACCTTGCAGAGACCCTCAAACTTAGTCTTCAATTCTTCCTGCTTTTGCTTCTCATCTTCAGTCTCTTCAAGCTTCAACCCCTCCTTGGTAGCAGAGACAAGCTTCTTGCCCTCGAATTCCTTCAGTTGGCCCACAGCATACTCATCAATGGCGTCAACCATGTAGAGCACCTCATAGCCCTTCTTCTTCAGCTTCTCGAGGAACGGAGAGTTCTCAACAGCCTTCTTGCTCTCACCAGTGATGTAGTAAATGTCACTCTGGCCCTCCTTCATTCTTGTCACATAGTCCTTCAAGCTAGTCAGCTCATCACCACTCTTGGTGGAGTGATATCTGAGCAATTCAGCAAGCTTTGACTTGTTTTGGGAATCCTCATGGATACCAAGCTTGAGGTTCTTGGAGAAGGCTTCATAAAACTTGTTGTAATCTTCCTTGTTTTCAGCAATCTCAAAGAAGAGCTCAAGGCACTTCTTCACCAAGTTCTTGCGGATGACTTTGAGGATCTTGTTTTGCTGCAACATTTCTCTGGAGATGTTGAGAGGAAGATCCTCTGAATCAACAATACCCTTGACAAAGCTAAGGTACTCAGGAATCAAATCCTCACAATTGTCCATGATGAATACTCGGCGGACATAGAGCTTGATATTGTTGGGCTTCTTCTTTGTGTCAAATAGATCAAAAGGAGCCCTCTTAGGAACAAAGAGAATGGCCTTGAACTCGAGCTGTCCTTCAACAGAAAAGTGCTTGACATTCAAGTGCTCCTCCCAGTCATTGGTAAGGCTCTTGTAGAAAGCAGCATACTCCTCCTTGGTAATCTCATCAGGCTTCCTCATCCAGATGGGTTTCTGCTTGTTGACCAAAGACCACTCATGGGATACCTCCTTGATTGTCTTCTTTTTCTTTTCTTCCTTCTCCTTCTCCTCATCTATATCCTCAACCTTTCCTTCCTCATCCTTTTTCTCTTCTTCATCCTCATCGTCAGAAATCTCCTTCTCAGTAGTCTTTTCAATCCAGAGGGAGATTGGATAGCTGATGAACTCAGAGTGCTTCTTGACCAAGTCCTTGAGGCGGCGCTCCTCAAGATACTCAAGCTGGTCCTCCTTAAGATAAAGGACAATCTTTGTACCCCTACCAAGGGGCTCCCCAGAGGTGTCTCTGGTGACAGTGAATGATCCACCAGCTTGAGACTCCCACACATACTGCTCATCATCATTGTGCTTTGAGGTCACAATGACCTTCTCTGCAACTAAATAAGCTGAGTAGAAACCAACACCAAACTGTCCGATCATGCTCACATCAGCTCCAGCGGCTAATGCCTCCATGAACTCTTTGGTTCCAGACCGCGCAATGGTACCAAGATTGTTAACCAAATCTGTTAACAGAAAAATGAGCATTAGCAAAACAATCAATCAACATGAAATAAAGAATTTTATTGGAAAAAAACACTAACCAGCCTTGGTCATGCCAACACCGCTATCAATGATGGTCAGTGTGCTGTTGGTCTTGTCAGGAATGATGTGGATGAAAAGCTCGGGCTGAGCATCGAGCTTGCTCTTGTCTGTCAAGCTCTCAAACCTAATTTTGTCCAATGCCTGAAACCAGATCAAAAAATAATACAATCAATCAAAAACCCATTACCATTCAATCAATGTTCTACTACCAAACAAATTTCGACAACTCAAAACCACATTCTACTTATAAGACCACCCACCACAAACAAAATTACATTTCCTGTCAGCTTATTGAGCCCCTCCAAGACTCGAGCATGTCAAGCAAGCCATCACACGCCACCAAAACCTAATACCAGTTAAAACCCGTGTCCATTGGCACATTAATCTCATTCATAACCGACGCTTCTACCCCACAGATCACACGAATTGACACAAGCAAAATTCAAGAGTAGCTAAAACACATAACTTTATTAACTAGTCAATCATCAGCAATATGCTAGGATATAGAGAGTGAAGTTGTAACGTTCATCATAGGCAAACAGCAACAAAAAAAAAAACTGCATAAAACTAAACTCTCTTAAACAGTAAAATCAGAAATCAGAAACAGCAGACAAACAGGGGTTCTTGATCTTGAACCAAAAAAAAAAACAGCGTAAATGAAAGAGGATATAGAGAGGGAAGTTATAACGTACATCAGAGGCATTACTAATAAGCTCACGGAGAAAGATCTCCTTGTTGCTGTAGAAAGTATTGATGATCAAGCTTAGAAGCTGGTTGATCTCAGCTTGGAAAGCAAACGTCTCAACATCCGCCATCGCTGTTAATAAAAACCCTAACCCTGATTTATTTCAGAGAAAAAATGAGAGCGGGGGAGAGGGAATGAGAAGGAGCAAAGAGTGAGGCAGCACATGAAGGGGTTAAGGAGAGTTTATATATTGCTAGGGTTTCTAGATCCTTCTATTACTTGCCCCCACCCCTGATTTTTTTCCTCTTCTTATTTTTAAGTATTTCCTTATTGTTATTATAATAGCGAGGGGGGAATTAAAGTGCGTTTTGGTTACTATAGTATTCTAGAGATTCGATTTGCACCCTTGATGTTTTTAGATGCCTTGTTTGGTCATGATAGTCTCTCGTTTTTTCTTTTTTTTTGGATTTTTTTGCCTTTGGAAAAAACAAATGTATTATAAAAGTGTAAACTCGAGAAGCAATAGATCGAGGTCCTATTTGGTAATGTGTTTAAAAGTATTTTAAAAAATATATATTTATATTTTTTATTTTAAATTAATTTTTCTTGGTGTTTTTAGATATTTTTATGTGTTGATATCAAAAATTATTTAAAAAATATTATTTTATTGTGTTTCTAAACAAAAAATATTTTCAAACCACATTTTCAAACAGATAATTACTCTAAAAAAATGATTTTGTTTATCTACTAGGCTACTATTTAAATTTTGAATCAACAAAAAGATATAAATTTATTTTATTTTTCTTCTCAACCACATTCGAATATGGCATACCACTTGGACAAACAAGATTTTAACTTGAGACCTCTAAAAATATCTACAATTTAAATTGTATCATACCACATGGATAAATAAATTCTAAATCTTTAGATAAATTATTATTATTATTATTATTATTATTATTATTATGATATGAAATTTTGGGCATAAATTTTTAAAATTAATATATTGTTATTTAATTTTTTTTTCATTTCCATCATGGTTTTAATCTTAGCATATCATATACAAACAAATATTTAATAAAAAAAATCCACAATTTGAACCAAGATATACCTCATGGGCAAAAAAAATTATAAATCATGAACCTTAAGATAAGTTTAAAAAACATTATAAAAAAATCATGTGAAGGCATGGAAGTCGGTGCATAAACGCATGAAACTATTTTAATTATATTATAAAAAAAATAATGTGGAGCCCTTGTTAATTTTTGTAGCTTTAGAAATATTGGGGGGAGGGAGTGGATTTCATTGGGAATTTAAAGGTAGGGACCGAAGTGAAATTTATTCAGAAGTACATGGAGTGACATTTATTCAAAATTTAGTCTTCCTTTTTGGGGTTTTGGCCGGTCTACGTGGCTGCTTGTCTCTAGAAAAAGTCTAACGACATGAGATTTTGGCATTTTCTTTTCCTTAAAATTTGGATTGATTAAGATTGTGTTTTGCATGGGATTTTGATATTTAATTCCTAGCTTTAAAATCATAATAAATTGATTTCTAAGGGATTTTTGTGTGAGCAATTAAAAAAATCATAATCTATAATTCATTTTTAGTTTCCACTATATCCAGCCCTTTTAGTTAGATTATTGGGTCACAAAAATGAGAGAATAAAATAAAAATCATGTGCTATATATACACATGTGATTATATAACTTTTTAAATCACATTATTTTTTCTTGGAACAATCAAGATTGTCAATTATACAATTCTTTGAATTCAAGATGAAGCCATGAGTTTAATGATTCACGAGCAAAATCTATTTGTCGGTTATTTCAATCTGAATAAGAATTTTTTTTTTATTAATGTTGATATTTAAATCAATTTGTATGCATTTCAACTGCTTTACAATCTTTGAAATTAACAATCATGCAAGTCTTCAATATATATCATATTAGTAATCACATGACTCGAATCTAAAATCACGGGGATAATAAATCTTTTGATCCCATGCCCTAATCATTGAGGCACATACTAGATATTTTCTGAGTAGATAAGGATAAAATCATCTTACACTCCATCGTTAAATTTTAAAACTATTTTATATATATGTGTGTGAATTGACTTGACTTGACTTATAAAATTAACACTAAACAAATGAAAATAGAAGAAGAAAATATGCACAAGGATTTATAATTTAAATTATTGCTATTAAATTTCACCAAATAGCAAGATATTTTTTGTAATTTATGGGATTGTAAACTAAATTAAATGAAGAATCACTTGATCTTAAAATGTGTTTGATATTGTGATTGTTTTTGTGGTTGAGGTTTTAAAAAAATAGTTTTATGGAAGACACTTTCAACTATGGTTCATAACTAAAATTAAAATGTTTGATTAAAATTATAGTTAAGTTTTGAGGTTAATTAAAAGCAGTTTCATATATTTGATTACCATGCTTTTAATATTGCTGTCAGCTTGTGAAATTATTTTAAAGGGTATGTACACATATACTTCTTGTTATCAAATTTTATTTTTTGATTTTATCAATTATTTTTTTATCCCACTTTTCTCTCTCGTTTTTTAATGTCAATTAATTAACACATTTTTTTATGTTATTTGTTCAAGATTCTATTTTTTTTTTTGTGTTTATTAATTATTTTGGAACCTACTTTTTTCCTGTTTTTTTTCCTGTATAATTATTGGTCAACTAGTTTATATACAATATCTTTCTTAGCTTGTAACAGAAGAGTTAGAAATTGCTAATGTTTTCTTAGCTTGTATCACAAGCATCACGACCAGAAAATAATAACCCCACAGTTTATGGTCGATAACTTTAATTTACAATGATGGCGCGCACCCACAATCAAACAGAGGAACTGGAGTGCAACTTGGTGTTGTGATCGTTTTTAGCGGGCACACATTCGATTGGATTCGACTAAGCATCTAGTCATTATCTAACTTTTAGGTAAGCTTTCAATTCCATTTTCACTTATGAAAATGCTATAGATATCATTACAAATGGTTGTTGTACTTGACGAGAAAGGGGACGGGTGAGTGAGAAAGAGAAGGGGATAGCATATGAGTTTATTATATGGGTTTTGTAGAGGATGGCAAGGGACGGGAGGCAAAGTGTGAAAGTGAATGGGAGAACGAGGGTTTATTTTGGAATTAAGTGATAACAATATTATTTTTATTGGAATTAATTTATTTACAACTTCAAAAGTTCATCACAGGTCGAGAAGCTATGAAAAACAACTTTTTACTACTTTTCATCAAATGTCATTTCACTCTTTTTTTTTAAGGTGGGACCTACCAAATATTTTTTTATCTTTTCATCTTTATCAAAGATGAAACATCAATTTATTTATAACCTCATATCACACCATACTATCAAATACCCCCTTAGTAACTCTAACACTTCAACCCGCGATCCAGCTGAAAAATTGCTAAATTATTTTTATTTTAAAAAAGCATTGCTTTAAGTTCTTACTCAATAAATAAATAAATAAAATTGTTGTTATTTTAAATTGATATGAGCTAAATGTATTTAAACTATTAACTGGCCCTATTCCAAAAGGCCCACATTAATCTAACAAAAGCCCAATTAACTCCCATTTCTGCTCCGTCTTCACCCCCACATCACCACTGCCACTCCTTCACTGTTACAACTCTCTAAAACCCTAAATCAAATCCCCCCCCCCCCCAAAAAAAAAAAAAAAATGCCACCAAAAGCATCAAAATCGAAAGAAGCACCGTCTGAGAGACCGATTCTCGGCCGATTCTCTTCTCACCTCAAGATCGGCATTGTAATTACTCTATTCCCCCTCTATCACCCCGTAATTTGATCTCTTTTTCGTGTTTTTATGTGTAAAGTTGTTTTTCTTGTCAGGTTGGATTGCCGAATGTAGGGAAATCGACCCTTTTTAATACGCTGACGAAGATGTCAATACCGGCTGAGAATTTCCCCTTTTGCACAATTGAACCTAATGAGGCTAGAGTTAATATTCCTGATGAGAGATTTGAGTGGCTTTGCCAGCTGTTCAAACCGAAAAGCGAGGTTTGTGGACTTCAAGATGTTAAAGTTATGAATATTATTTCTGGGTTTTTTCGTACTGATGATGTTGCCGGCTACTCCGAGTGTGAACCTAAAATTTTAGTTGTTTTTTTATGTAGTTGACTGATTAGGCATATTTTAATTGTCAAATCATGAAGTGAAAATGTATAGTTGGTTGGAATATGGGTAGAAGTGAAAAGAGTGAGAGTTTATTAGCGGGGTCTCTTTAAAAAGATAAAATTTTATATTTAGAAGTCTGTGTTTCTGGATGCTGTTGATTAGTTACATTGTGTGTTGAACTTTTATTTAAGCATTTTATATTCGGGGGTTTTATGTACTAATTTAACCGGTGCAAACAGAACTTCAATCTGAGTTGGCTGTTATGAATTTGCTGGGTTTAACATGGCTTCATTTGCTGACGAAGTAAATAAAGAAACAGTTGATTGAAAATACAAGGGGGAAGTGAAGGAAATGACAGTTTATCTAGGGGTTTCTTTAAATGCAATTTTTTTGTTTAGAATTATTATTCAGTATCTTTGATTGAGTGTGATGATTAGTTATGTATGTTTTTCTTTATTGTTTAAGTACTTAATGCAATATTTATTGAAATGTTTTAATGGTCAGGTTTCAGCGTTCTTGGAAATCCATGATATTGCTGGATTGGTTAGAGGTGCACATGCAGGTCAAGGACTAGGAAACAGTTTCTTGTCTCACATTCGTGCTGTTGATGGAATTTTTCATGTTTTGCGTAAGGTTTCTAACTTTTCATATGAGAATTAGACCCATCACTTAAATAATGAAGTTAATGTCTGGTTTTGATAGCAGAACCACTATTGCATGTGTTAAAGAGTGGAGTAAGGAACATGGAAACATGGTGCTTTGCTTTCTATGGGGAGAGCTTTATAAAAAAAATTCATTGGATATAGTTAACTGTTCAATGTTGTCAGAGTTATATTAGAAATTAGAAATAGGATTGGAACCTAAAACTTGAGTTTATTTCTGCTTTTTGAACTTGATGTTAAAAGTGCACTTGAAGTGGAATTAACTTGTTGTATCTATGCATGTATAATAGGAGCATTTGAGGATCCAGATATTATCCATGTTGATGACATTGTGGATCCAGTTAGAGATCTCGAGGTTATTAGTGCAGAGCTCAGACTGAAGGTGTGTTATGGATATACTGATGCTGTTTGGCAATCAAATATTGTCTGTAATTCTTATATTGAACATCAAGATATCCATTTTAGAATGTCTATTGATTTTTAAGTATGCTCCATAATATGTTTTTTTAATATAGTGTGGGATAACAACATTCTGTAACATATTTTTGGCCATTTACTGTGAAATTTTTCAGTTGAGGTGAATCAGTTTTTTATATTCTTTGTGACATTATTGTAGGATATAGAGTTCATTGAAAGGAGGATAGAGGATGTTGAAAAGAGCATGAAGAGGAGCAATGATAAGCAGTTGAAAATAGAACTGGAGATGTGTCAAAGGGTACGTATTTTTGTGGTGGAGCTTTGGATAATTTCTGAGCTTGAGTCTTCATCCAATCATGCTGGTTTGAGAGGTCCAGCTACGGGTTTGTTCTTCATTTGCAATGGTCAATAAGGGACGTGGCTTCCTTTTTTGACAATTACTCGCTTGTTCTTGTGACTGATGTCAAGCAATGACGGTGCATGTTAGGTCAAGGCATGGCTTGAGGACGAGAAAGATGTACGTTTAGGAGACTGGAAAGCTGCTGATATTGAGATATTGAATACTTTTCAGCTGCTCACTGCCAAGCCTGTTGTTTACCTAGTAAGGTTTTTACCAACCTGCCCTTCTTAGGCTCTTCATAGACAGTTTTGATGATCTTCCTGGATGAAATGCATTCATTTTGCAGGTTAACATGAATGAAAGGGATTACCAAAGAAAAAAGAACAAATTTTTGCCCAAGATTCACACATGGTATGTCCAAATGTTTCTTCAACTTCACCTGTGTTTCTCTGAACTCTTATCACCCCATCCCTGTGTCAGTCTTTGTATGCCTTTTGCCCTGCTTGACAACATTTGCAACAACTTATTGCTGCTGCTTTCAACATTTAATGATTCACAAATCTCATAACATTTTGATGGTCACACACATTTATGTAATTGTCCATAACATTTGTCTTATATGTTTATACAGTGTTCTTGGACCTTAACAATTTACATCAATAACACTAACTGTTTTTTCATACTTAAAGAAAAAAAGAAAGCATGCTTATATGCACATCACCCTATTCTTTTTTCTTGATAATGATATAACTTTCAACAGTGCATTCCAGCACCATCATTCTGTGCTAGCCATCAATTTATCAAAAATATATCTCTTCTAGTTGTTTGTCTACGAATGAAATAAGTCAATTCTTTTCTTTCCTAGGGTGCAGGAACATGGGGGTGAAACCATTATTCCTTTCAGCTGTGTCTTAGAGAGAAATCTTGCTGATATGCTACCACATGAAGCAGATAAATATTGTGAGGAGAACAAGGTACAAAGGTTAGTATTGAGGAGCCAGTGGCTTGTATTTGTATCTTTAGCTATTTTCTCCTTTGTAGATCTTTATACTCATATGAGAGAAAAACAATTGTGTTTTTAAGACCTACACAATAGCAATTGGCAATAAAAAAACCAATCCCCACCTTCCTTCCACTTGTATTTTACAGTAAGCTGAGCTGTGCAGAATATTGTTTTTTACAAGTGATGTACTTTCTTTTTTCTTTTTCTTGTAACATTATGCTATGTTGACCAAATCTCACTTTGATGCAGTGCCCTTTCGAAGATCATAAAGACTGGATTTTCATCGATTAATCTCATATACTTTTTCACTGCTGGCCCTGACGAGGTAACAAATACCAATACCCTTTTTTATTATATTCCCTTTTGTTTTCTCTGATCTGTTCTGGAAATGTTAGCTAGAAATTTATTGCAATTTGAATTGAGTATGATACAGGGGTTATGTATTGTTTGTAGTTATATGTTGTCTTGTCTTCATAACATGTTTGATGGGCATGCCATCTTACAATAAAAAAAGCATATTGTGCTTTTATATGCTATTTCATGTTAATTGTTATTCAACTGATCACATTACAATGGCCTAGTTAATTAATTGAAATTTGCTTGTGAAACAATATTGCTGCAAGTGTAGGCTGTCATTTAGGAAGTTATGCTCAGACTTGGATTTATGACCTTAGAAAAATGTGCTTTCTCTTGAGAGTTTATTTCAACATCAGTAGCCATTATTATTGTATATTTCCTGCTTGACTCTGATTTTCAAGCTTCGTTAGTTTTTCATTTTCTGTTTGCAACACTCTGGTACTACAGGGTTGGTATTGCTGTGCACATTTTCCAGTTTGGAACTTTGTGTTCTTGGGTCCTGCAGGGTTGGTATTGCTGTGCACATTCACTTCTTCCACAATGATTAAAGACCTTCCCATTAAGGCCATTTATAACCTTTTGTTTATCAAAAAACTCTCCTAATGTACCCTTTTTTTTTATCCCATATACAAGGTTATTATTTCTCTTTGTATGGTTGTCTCGTATCAGAATGGTTTTACATCCTGTTTATTGCACTTATTTAACCAGCCAGTCATTTATAACCATTGTTCTGACAAAATTAGCCTAATGTCCAGAATTGTTTGCTCTTGCAGGTGAAATGTTGGCAAATCAGACGTCAGACAAAGGCCCCTCAAGCTGCTGGGACGATCCATACTGATTTTGAGAGAGGATTTATATGTGCTGAGGTTTGTTCCTGGTTCATGCCTTTTGATTTACTTGACACATCTAGAGGTGTTTTTATCAAACTAGTCAGTTTTACCTTTTCAATCTTAACTGCCTCTGCCCTTTACTAATTTCAAAGTCCATTAATGGTCTTGATGCATATTTATTTTTCGGTGGTTGCAGTAAAAAATTTAACATTGAGATTTCAAACTTTTGGATTTTTTGGCAATACTCAGGTCATGAAATTCAATGATCTAAAGGAGCTCGGTAGCGAGCCAGCTGTTAAGGTATGCACCCTGAATGAAACATTGTTTGTTTTTTTGGCTAACCTCAAGGGTTTGGGGGTTGTGAATGAGTATTCCATGCTCCAATATTTTCCCTTGGTAACTGCGTGGAGTTGGAATTAGACAGAGTAATAGCTACAGCAAGGGGAAATTCAAAGATAGCAAAAAGGAAGCTAAATGGGATTTAATTGTCTGTCATAGAAAGCCAAAAGCATGCAACATGATGAGCAGTCCTCGGATATGGTTGTGGTTGTATAACTGACAACGAAAGGTTGAAAATGACCTAAATGCTCTAAAACCATTCACTGAATAAATTTCATGATATCCTGCTGCCAAGGGCTCTTTGGGACGGACCCATGTGAAACCCATTAGGTGGGGTTCTATTAATCCAACAGCTGTTTAAATTCGTTGCGTGCTGGCGCTGTAATTTTGTGCAAAACATGCATGCTGTGTAGCAGCACTCTTGCAAAAAGATTCCTTGCATTGGGTGGTAGTGGTGCTCTTAATATGGTCAATGCTGGTCTGGGTCCCTCGCAGACCATTTATTTTCTGAGCTTTTAAAGTTGAAACGTGGTATTTGAGGAAATTTGAATAGTAAAGTCCCTCAAATTACTCCCCCATCTATGCTCCTTTTTTTAAAAAATATGCTAGCCTATACCTTTTTTATGACGGATTGAATTTCCCTTGCAAATTGGTTCAGGCTGCTGGGAAGTACAAGCAGGAGGGAAAGACATATGTTGTCCAAGATGGAGACATAATATTCTTCAAGTTCAACGTGTCCGGGGGTGGAAAGAAGTAAAGATCATAACTGCATTGAGCAATGAAGTTAGAATATCGACACTGTAATCGGATATTGTTAACTCAGTTATATCTTGAGGCGCTATGCCCCCACCATTTTAAAAGATAAAAATATATATATCCTGTTTTTGCTTTATGTAGTCCTTTCATCGAGTCGATATTTCGATGTATGAAGGAATGTAATTGCAAACATCTTAGAGCCAATATATCAAGGCCCTGAGATTGATGTGCAAGTTTTCCATTTTATTCTAAAAGATAGTCTAGATTACACTTTGTTTTATGCTTTCAAACCCGCCAGTGAATTGAATGGTGTATTTTTGGTGGTTATGTTATTTGGTCTTAGTATTATTCTTTGATCATTTATTTTTAGGATTCTTCCCTTAATTACTACAGAAATTTGAACACTTGTAGTGTAGTGGTATACTTGCATTTCATAGGCAAAATCATTATTTTACAAGGTTTATTTGGCATTGTAAAATTGAATGGGGTTAAAAGAAAATCATGGTAAAAGGCTAGATTATCTCGTCTTGACATGGAGAAGTTGCTTGGTATTTTTATTTTTTAAAAATAAAATAACTATGATATTTGTATTGGAAAAAAAATAAAATACTAGATTATCTCGTATTGATATTTTTTTAGGTTCAACTTTAATTATTTTGTTTGCTGGAGTTGATCTCCAATTTTTTTAGTTTTTTTTTTTTTTTGTATGAGATTATCTCATTCAGTAAGTTGATTGTATATTTGATGTTAACTTCTTCTTCTTATCTTTTTTGAATTTATATTTTTTTAATTTGTATTTCTATTTTTGTTTTGTTGGTGAATGAGCTTCAAAAATCTTTTTTCTTATTTTTCTTTTGATAAGGTTGTCTCGTTCTCATATAATGTTTACTTTGTTATCAAATTAAAATTATTCAAACATTTTAAAAATATTTATAAGATGTCTTCTATTAATATTAGGTTTTTCATTTGCTATTATTGTTTTCATTAATTATCATTGGTCTTTATATAATCTTAGTTTCTGAATTTTCTTACTCTTCTAAAAGCATTATCATCATTTGGATATAATTAATCTAGTCTCCAACATAACACAAATCACCTATTTAGTTCGTGATTATACATCATTCTAACATAATAACATACAAAGAGGTACAAGCTCTTCTAGTACCAATGCAATTGATGGTAGATGGTTGATGAAATAACTTGTAAAACGAACATAAACAATATTTCAATTATTGAGTGTTTTTCCTTTTAATTAAAACAAACCTAACATTCCAAAACTTATGCATTATTTGACCCTTTAAACTTTCATTTATTTTTAATTTGGTCCATTTACAAAAAAAAAATGTCATTTTGCCATCAAATTTCATTTCCATTCATGTTTGATCCCTCCACTTTATTTTTTAATTTGATCCCTTTACTTTTAAGTCAATTTTTTTTTTGTCATCTAACATCATTTTCATCTACACTTCAATCCCTAATTTTTTTAGTTTTTCATTTTTGCTCATGGTACTTTTAAATTTGTTCATTTTGATCTTCATTATATTTTTATCATATTTTTGTTATTATGTTCTAAGGTAGGAGATAGGGATGCCAAAAAAAAAAGGAGAGGTGAGTTTAATTGACATGATTTTATCTTTTTACTATTTCAAAAGGGTAGATTAGGTCTCAAAAAATGTTATTTCTTAATTTGCATATTTTTTTAGTTTTTATATATTGAAAGTGTGTTTTGGAGTTAAAAATGAGTTTATTAAGTGTTTTTAGGTCACCACCAATATCATTAACAAGATTAAATAACATATAATGTATGTATTTGTCTTCTAATGGATTTACCATTAGGATCACAGAAGGATTTGAGTTAATTTCAAGTTTACTTGTGATTGATTTGCATGGGAATACATCATAGGATTATATATATGAGAATTATTTTCCAACAACTAAAGCCAAGCATGTTGATCTAATTGTATGTTTATACATGCGAATAACAACTATTCAAACTATGGCTGGTCATGCAAAAAGCATCAAATAATGCTCTTCCATAACCAGTTAGTTTGAAAGACTGTTAACTGGATAAATAAATTTGCTCTGAGAATAAAAATAAAAATCTTTTAAGGTGTTTAGTGCAACATCATGTTTCTTTTATTCTTTAACACTATATCATTATTTTGCTATATAGGATGTGATATCATGTAAGATATAAAAATTTATATTTGACATATAAAAAATACTTAAACTACGTCTTCATTTTACTTTTTTCTTGGACTTCTTTTATGTTTATTAATGTATTATTCATAGAATCCCTGTTTAAAACTTATTATTAACCAAACATATTATTAGTTCAATTTCATATTATTTTCATGATCAAAATCTAAATATAAAAATATGACCTAAAGGTCAATAATCTCTCTTTTTATGATGAAAATTAATATTTAACTTACATATGAAATATATGTCTCCCATCATTTTTTGCAATACAATACATAAGAATCATTTAAACAATCTAGAATAATATAAGTATGTGCAATAAATACTTATGCATTAAAAAATTATAATTTCTCCCCCTAAATATATGCATATATTGTTGAACTACAGTGCAATGATAATCTTATAGCCTTTATCACAAAATTTACTAATACTGAGCGACTTATATTTTAAGTTATTAATAAAAAATATATTTTCAATTGAAGGTGAATATTTATCTCTAATATTGTCAAATCCAATGATTTTTCAATTTGCCTTTTTTTTTTTAATTTTAGTAATGCTTGAAAACATTGAATCATTTTTGATCATATGCCTTAAGCAAGTAAGCATTATCCAAAAAACATTTCTTATACTTCATTGATTCCTATACCTAAATATCAAGTTAAAGTTTCTGGTACCCATACTTTTTTAAGGTTCTTTCTGGTTAAAAGGTTTGGAAACCAAATCATATTAAAAGGCTTGTCCTTCTTAATAGGACATGTGTAAATCAAATGGTCTATTTCTTTACAATAGTTGTATTTATAATCAGAATCATTTAATTGTCAAGCTTTAACAAAGTAATTTTTAAAATACATTTAATTTTAAATGTATTTTATCGTAGTATCTAAATGTTTTTTTTACTAAATTCTTCTTTATTTCCATCTTTATTGAGGTTTGAAAATTTTATATTTCCTTATTTTTTTCCAAAGAAATTTTAGAATAAACTTGTGATCAATAAAATATCCTCTTCAACATTATCGTCATTATCTTTTTTTTTTCTCTTCAATATGATTAACACACTAATTATAGAATTATTTGGAAATATTTTGTAACTTATATTGATGAACTAACATATCTATTTTGGATTTTTTTAACTTAGTTCATTACAATGGTCAAGGAGGTTGCTTTTTAGGACAAAGAGGAAAGCAATGCTTGCCTTGTGAGGGGATAATGGTTACTAGAGATGCTCTTGGTGTTACAAAAAAGAATGTGGATGGTTTTTGAAGATGGTGGGATCATTGTTGTTGGACTTTAAATTAATGATTTGGATCAAATTTTAGTTTGTTTTTTAAACTTTTAATTCTTTTTTATTGCACATCAAATTGACTTCAAACTTTCAATTACGTGCATTTTTATTTCAGTCGAACTTTAATGTTAATCCTGAATTTGCATGTTTTTTCTTTATAGTTCCTCGTTCTGGATTTATGCAATTTAATATATAATTGATCATTAAAGTTTCAATTCTTTTTAATTTCACCTCTTTGGTCAATTAAACCCCCATAGTTTGGTGCTTTTTATAAAATGATCATTGGCTGAAAATTTCTTTAATTAGCTTTTAATTGAACATAACTTTTTAATTTTCTTGCAATTATGCCCTTGATTTGAATCAATTTCTTTGGTATAAATTAAATTTGAGCTCTCAAAATTCCAATTTACTTGATTTGGCTAAAATTAGGCTCTCAAACTTAATCTTTCATTGATTAAGCTCCTAATAAAACTGATTTGAGCCATTCAAGATATAATTAAGTCTTTGCATGTAACTAAACCCTTCAATTGGACCTAAATTATTTCTTAAACATAATTAGATTTTAATTTGGCATATAATTAAATTAATTTAACGTATTAAAAATCTAATTTTTCCATTGTACTTAGTTTTTTATTTATTTAAGTTTGTCTAATAATTATTTATTTTTACTTTGAATCTACATTATTTCTCCTTTTTTTTGGCACAATATGGTGCAATTGGACTCCCAAAATTGTCTACAATTTATGGCTTTTCTCTCTCTCTCCTATTTTTTCACCATGTCAATTCTTTTATTTTTTTTTGGATAGCTTTGGAGAATAACTTAAAAATGAGTTATGACATTGCTTCCTTTTTTAACTTGTGTCATGCTTGTTGATGTATTTTTCATATAAAACATGTTTAATGATGTTATCAACCAAACATATTATTAGTTTAATTTTTATGCTAATGTTATCATCAAAATATTCGAGTTTAAGGCCAATAATAACTTAAATGTAATGTCAAGAAAATATCATTCACCAAGTATATATTTGGTAAAGCGATGCAAAATGTTTTTTTAATTAAAAGTGCATTAAAATTGTCGCACCCCAAAAATGATTTGGTTCGCGGCGTCGTGGCGACCTTCCCCTGTGTGCGGGGAGAATTCATGTGTCAGGGGTCTAATCTTTATTTTCGTAAAAAAGGGAGTCGCCACCTAGTATTATGGTTACTAGGAAACCTAAACTGGTCTTTCAGAGATTCTAGGGTAAGGGACTGGTTGCGTAAAGGGAAGGTTTTAGCACCCCTAGTACGCCCTACCTAAGGTAAGCTGCTTGGTGTTTCTGTTTGGTTATGATTTGTTATGATTTTGATTTTTCCAAGAATATATTGGTTAAATGATGAATGGGATATTACTTCGCCGAATATTTTGGATATTAAACCCCTTAAGATTTATTTATCCAAACACCGACAGTGAATAATAGCATATTATTCCCGTCGAATATTTTGGACATTAACCCCTTAGGATTTTATTTATCCAAATACCAACAGTGAATAATATCATATTATTCCCGCCGAATATTTTGGATATTAACCCTTTAGGATTTATTTATCCAAATATCAACAGTGAATAATAAACAAAAAAAATTTTTTTTTTAATATTTTTTGAATATTGGCCAATACCCTTTGGATTTTTACAAATATGTTGTAAAATCCAAGATATATATTTTTCTCTTCAAAACCCAAGATAATATATATATATATATATATATATATATATATATATATTTTTTAAAACAAAAACAATTTCTTTTTCTTTTAAAAAATGCTAGTGTATTGGCCGTATGCAAGAAAACAACATATTTTTTTTAATAAAAATATTTTTTGGAAAATTTGTATTTTTATATATTTTTATTTATTTATTTATTTTTTCTTTATTTATGGCTGGGCTGGCCAGCCCACCTACATGGGGGCTGGGCTGCCAGCCCGCCCATTGTGTAGCTGGGCTCGAGGCCCAAACAATCTGATGTTGGGCCTCGGCCTGCTTATTCTAAAGATGGGCTTCGGCCCATTTAATTCTTGGACTGGATTTTCAATCCAGATGGGCCAGAAAACCCATCTTTTGCTCGGTCTGGGCTTCGGCACATGGGCTCCCAGCCCAGCCACTTTGCCTGGGCCTTATTGTTCATGGATCGGGCCAGGCACAAAGCCCGGCCCACAAGGGGGCTGAATGCATGCAGACGCAGAGAAGACAATGAATAGTGGACGCGTGATTTTTCGAGTGTGACGAAATGCTTACCTGTTAACACCTTTGTGTAGAGGAGATCGAGGTGGTTCTTCTGGTCGTTTTCTCGTCGGAAATGGTGGCCTGAGGTGGCCGGAATGGGCTTCGGAAAGTGCACGGTGGCGTTGCAGTGGCTGTCGTTTGTTGCTGCTTCTTCGCCGGAGATGGCTGCCTGAGTTTCTGGAGTGGTGGTGGGGATGCTGGTGACGACGTAGAGGTGTGAAATGACCAGATTTGGTGGTCGGCGTCCGCTTGCAAGAAATGTTAACCGAGAGGGAGAGAGAGACAATAGCCTGTTTTTTTTAGAGAGAGAGTAGAGCAAAAACGAGACAGAGGGAGAGCAAAAGAGAGCAGATGCGATGGCAAGATATATTCCAAAATTCACGTGAAACTTTCCTTGTCTTCTCTCCGTTTTTCTCCCCGTTTACTCTTCACTTTTCTGCAGAAACTTGTGTTTTTCTCCTCTGTCCTCTCTTCTTCACGTCTCTTCTCCTTTTTGTCCTCCTTTCACCATGCACGTATTTATAGCAGACAGAAGACCCACCGTTTAATGCCGTTTAATGCAGCGGATTGATATCAATTTAGAGGAGAATCAGGAGGAGAATCAGGAAGTCGATTTATGGAGAAAAATCAGGCAAGATCACGGTTGATGGTGATAATTTTGGGAAGAAAACCACGACTGATTTTGGAAGAAAATTTGATTGATTTGCTTTGCTGTGAGCAAATCTTTATCTGAAAATTTAAGACGCCATGCATGCCGGAACAGTATGATTTTTTTTTATTTTTTTTTTAAAATGCAGATTTCAAAACAAATTTAGAAGGTAAAAATCTGATTTGGTCCTTTAACTTCTTTAATTGCACATAATTGGATTTAAACTTGATTTTATGCAATTATATCCATCAAAAATTCAATCTCAATCTTGGCTTCGCGCGACTTTCTAATCTGGTCCTTGGCTCCTGATTTTCACGATTTAAACCTCAATCGACCATTAAACTCTTAATTTGCTCAATTTTGCCCGTGTACAAAAATCTATTTTATTATTATTTATTATTATTATTATATATATATATATATATATTTTTATTATTATTATTATTATTTTATATATATATATATATATTTTTTAGAAAAATAAAGAGTAAAAAATTGGGTAGCAACAAAAATGACATGTTTTATGTTTATTGATATTAAAATATCAAAATCATAAAAAAACACACACCTAAAATAGCATCAATTTGGTTTTTTATGTGTAAAATACTTTGAAAAACAAATTTAACCTCAAAACAAACACATCCTTACAAATTATTTGTTTCTTTTTGCGTTAGAAACATTGTTTCATGATTTTTAATTTTTTTTTACTTGAAAATAATATTTTTAGATTAATAAATCCGAATCGAGGTAAGTTCAATAAATGTGCACCGAATAGGACGAAAGAAATCCATTGTGGACCTCGATTTTGTTGATCAGCTCTCATGTGGTCCTCTTCTGGATTTGCTTACTTCATACCGATTCATGCACGCAAGCAAGATGGTACCATCCCATTATGCATTGGGAGTTGCATGGGAAATTCATCGCCCACGTGTCACAACATCAGTGGCTGTTCGAAAAATGGGACCCAGTTCAAAATATTCCGCCACCAACCTCACCGCTTGTGAGCTCTTATTTATTGGAATTTGTAGTATGAAGTGACCCTTTATAGACCCTAGTCAAAGGGCCCCAATAATTTTTTATTTATAGTGCTTCCAAGCAGTAAACAATCCAAAACTAGTTTTGATAAATCTTTTGAAGTCCACCATGTTGGTGAAAGATTCCATGTCTTTTTGGCGGGTGAATCCCTAATGTTTGCCCTAAAAAATGCGTGTACCCCTTAAGAAACCCTAGCATTTTTCCCTCTATTTTTTTCACTCCCTGACACTAAAAGTCTAAAACCCTAAAAAGTACTGAAAAAACAAATAAAGAGGGTTGATTTATTTATAAAAAAACAATTATTAATCAATGCAAACAAATTAGGGTTTTTGTTTCAGTGAAAAACTCACATGCCTACAGATGGGGTTTTGTTGCTTTCTAAATTAAAGAAAAAAGATATCTTTTTAGAGTACAAAGCTGATTTTAGCAAAAGCTAAAATGGACAGTTACAACTTATTACAAGAGGGTTTTAAGGCCAAAATATTTTATGGGCCCCTTTATATTTATGAATTCTTACTTTCTCGGGGTTTTTTAATTTGTTGTCCCATTTCCAGTTCTTCCTCACGGTTTTCTTAAGATAAAATAAAACCCATGTATGTTTTGTTGTAAAGCTCTGTTCTTTGCTACAAAGTTGGTTTTTTTTCTTTCATTAGTGCTTTAAAGTTTTAGTCTCTAGAGTGTGAGATTCTTCCAAGCCTACATTGCTAGAGTTGGAGATCTTGTGAGGGAATGCTAAAAGTTTTTGTTCTTCTTAGATGATTAGATCTCTCAAAGAAAGGGCCCATTTTAAGTTGTTGTAGCTCATTTCCGCCATTTAATGTAGGTCAGTTGAACACAAAAAAAACTCTTTGTTGAAGCTGAGTTTGTGTCACTGGAAGCAGGAAAGGGTCCTTGGAGCTCCATTGTAAGGTAACAGCACTGGAGTTGGTGATTTTTTGCTGAGTGGTACTGTGTTATGCTCTCTAAAGTGGTCACTGCTCTTGTTTCTTGAAGAAAAGGCTTTCCAGGTTTCTTGTTCTTACTTTTAAATGGTTAAGACTTGGTTGAAATTGCTGGCTCATTTAGCTTGACAACTTTTTTCCCCTACAAGACTGAGCTTGTTTCTTCTTGTTATAAGGCTTGTCTTCTTGTAACATTCAAGTGGCCATTGTTGGGTCTAGTTGTTGAGTTTGTAAGGTCTGAAATTTAGCTGGTTCGGTTAGAAGCTAGAAACCCCCTTTCAAGTTTTTGATAGATTGAATATGAATCTCTTAAGGCTTTTACTGTTATCCCTATTTTTCCTTTCTGCCATGGGGCAATTGCCTTCACAGGACATATTGGCATTGCTCGAGTTCAAGAAGGGTATCAAGCATGACCCCACTGGTTATGTTCTTGAGTCATGGAATGAGGAGTCCATTGATTTTAATGGCTGCCCTTCTTCTTGGAATGGGATTGTCTGCAATGGTGAAAATGTTGCTGGGGTTGTTCTTGATAACCTGGGTCTCTCGGCTGATGTAGATTTGAGTGTGTTTGCAAATCTTACATTGCTTGTCAAACTCTCCATGGCAAACAACTCTATAACCGGCAAGATTCCAGATAATGTAGGTGACTTTAAAAGCCTTCAGTTTATGGATGTGTCGAACAATCTGTTTTCGTCATCATTACCACCAGGGATTGGTAAATTAGGGAGATTAAGGAACCTCTCGTTGGCTGGGAACAACTTCTCTGGCTCACTTCCAGATTCAATTTCAGGGTTTGTATCTATCCAGTCTTTGGACTTGAGCCGCAACTCGTTTTCTGGGCCATTGCCAGTGTCATTGGCAAGGCTGAATAACCTGGTATATCTGAATCTGTCTTCCAATGAGTTTACCAAAAGGATTCCAAAGGGATTTGAGCTGATTTCAAGTCTACAGGTGTTTGACTTGCATGGGAATATGTTTGATGGTCATCTAGATGGGTTGTTTTTTCTTGAAACCAATGCTAGTCATGTTGATATCAGTGGGAATATGCTAGTGAGCTCTAGTTCTCAGAGATTACTTCCGGGTATGTCTGGGAGCATTAAACTTTTGAATCTTAGCCACAACCAGCTCAGCGGGTCACTGTTAAATGGAGGTGACGTGCAATTGTTTGCAAGTGTAAAGGTGTTGGATTTAAGCTACAATCGGTTGTCAGGAGAACTGCCAGGATTTGATTTTGCTTATGAGCTTCAGGTCCTTAGGCTCAGCAACAACAGGTTCTCCGGGTCTGTTCCTAATGACCTATTGAAAGGAGATTCTTTGCTCTTAAATGAACTGGATTTGAGTGCCAATAATCTCTCAGGTACCTCTTTAATCACTGCTTTAGCCTTTACCTCTTTAATCACTGCTTTAGCCTTTTATGAGTTACTTGTGCTCAGTTATAATAAATTTAGTGGCGTAGTTCTGTTTATTGTGTTTTATGATTGCCTCTCACATTGTAGCTTCATCTTTTAGGGCCAATAAGCATGATTATGTCAACAACACTTCGTGTCCTTGATCTGTCATCAAATGTGCTTGGCGGGGAACTTCCTTTGGTTACGGGAAGCTGTGCTGTGCTTCATCTATCAAACAACAGGTTTGAAGGAAATCTAACCCGAATGGTGAAGTGGGGGGACATTGAGTATCTTGATCTAAGCCAGAATCATTTGACAGGGCCAATCCCTGAAATAGCTCCACAATTTTTGCGTTTGAATTATCTCAACCTCTCTCATAATTCACTTACCAGCTCTCTCCCCAAAGCTATCACTCAGTATCCAAAGCTTAGAGTCCTAGATCTTAGTTCAAACCAGCTAGATGGATCTATGTCAACTGATTTACTAATGTCGCCTACTCTGCAAGAAATCCACCTTGAAAATAATTTACTCGATGGTGCTATTGTATTCTCTCCCCCTCCCAATAGTAAATCCAATCTTCAAGTTATTGATCTTTCTCATAATCAGCTTGATGGCTATTTTCCTGATCGTTTTGATTCACTTTCTGGTCTTCAAGTGCTCAATCTTGCAGGGAATAATTTATCCGGTTCCCTCCCCAGTTCCATGGCTGACATGAGCTCGCTTATTTTATTAGATTTATCTGAAAACCATTTCACAGGTCCTCTGCCAAACAACTTGTCAGAGAACATTGGCAGCTTTAATGTTTCATATAATGATCTTTCTGGGGTTGTCCCAGAAAACCTGAGGAGGTTTCCATCTTCTTCTTTCTATCCTGGAAATAACAGATTACGCCTTCCAAATGGTCCTCCTGGACCAAACAATCTTCCTGGTGGACATTCTGGGGGGAAACCAATCAAAACCATTGTCAAGGTGGTAGTCATAGTTGCATGTGTGATTGCTCTGCTCATTCTTATCATGCTTGCCATCTTCATACTTTACATTCGTACAAGGAGTAATCCACCAAGTCAAGTTACAAATACAGGTACCCGTAGGCACAGGCAAACAAACCCCTCTGGCACTAGTGGAACAGGCAAAGCTGGTGCCTTGGTTGTTTCAGCTGAGGATCTTGTGGCGTCAAGGAAAGGATCATCATCTGAGATTATCAGCCCTGATGAGAAAATAGCTGCAGTAACTGGCTTCTCACCAGCAAAACACAGCCATTTATCTTGGTCACCAGGGTCTGGGGATTCATTTGCTGCTGAAACCCTTGCACGACTGGATGTAGGGTCACCGGACCGGTTGGTTGGTGATCTGTACTTTCTCGATGATACAATCACGATGACACCAGAGGAGCTGTCAAGGGCTCCAGCTGAAGTGTTGGGTAGGAGCAGTCATGGGACTTCTTACAGGGCAACACTGGATAGTGGGGTCTTCATTACTGTGAAATGGTTAAGAGAAGGGGTGGCAAAACAAAGAAAGGAGTTTGCCAAGGAGGCCAAAAAATTTGCGAACATCAGGCATCCGAATGTGGTGGGTTTGAGAGGATACTACTGGGGCCCCACACAGCATGAGAAACTCATTCTTTCTGATTACATCTCACCTGGAAGCCTTGCAAGCTTTCTTTATGGTAAGATACTAATCTTCTAGCTTCAATCCTTATAGTTGCACTTCATCAGATTCTAAGAAACTGAGTAAAATACTCAGAAAAATAAAGACCCCCTCCCCCGCAAGAAGAAAAAAACAGCTGAAGTGAAGTGCAACTGTTTTATGCTATCAATATCTTTAAAAATTGAGGCACCAGGACAAAGTCTTCTGAATGTGAAACTTAATTATCATTATGCAAATTATGCTATCAATACTTGCATCAATCTAAGTGGGAAGTTTGTCTGCCTGAAGAGTGGTAGAGTTCAACTACAACTTGTATTAGAGCAACTTTAATGGCAAAAGCTATTTTGGAGAGCCAAATCTTTAAATTGGCTCCTTGAATAGTGTATATATGGCTTTTTTGTTGATGTGTGCTTCAATGGTAAAAACTATTTTGGAGAGTCATTTTTTTTTATATTATTTTAAATATAGTGAAATTATTTTGTATGTAGTTTTATTATGCCATTGATTATATAATTAATAGGAATATGTTATATAATTAAATAATTTCTTTTAAAAAAACCTCCAACAATATAATTATTAATTTTATATATAAATTTTTACTCTTATTAAGGTATTTTTAAATAAAAATAAATATTTTTGATATAATTACATTATTTTCTATATATATATATATATATATAAAGTGGGCCCCAAAGTGGGGCCGAAATTTTAACATTTTATCCTTAGCTGCATAGCAGCTCAGGGAGGCTGGCACCCCCGTTGCAGTAGATAAAAACATCAAAACTAGCTAAACAATTATTTTTTTAATTTTACATGCGGGGATAGCATCCCCGCTGCAGTTGCTCTTATGGCAGAGAAAAAGTAATCCTGCAATACATACATGTTTATTTCCCAAATCACATGCATGGAGAGAATCATCTGCTCACCACTCAATAACATTGTGTTTCCATATCATAGGATCTTCAAAATACATTGGTGAAGTTATGGATTTCATACACTGAACAAAGTTGTCTTTTGATTTCTATTAACCTGACTTTTCAGATCGACCGGGAAGAAAAGGCCCCCCATTAACCTGGGTTCAGAGGCTTAAGATAGCAGTTGATGTTGCACGTGGCCTGAACTATCTCCATTTTGACCGTGCTGTTCCACACGGGAACCTTAAAGCGACAAACATACTTCTGGATGGGCCTGATCTCAATGCACGTGTTGCTGATTACTGCCTCCATCGACTCATGACTCAATCTGGCACCATTGAACAATTACTTGATGCTGGGGTCTTGGGTTATCGCGCACCAGAGTTGGCTGCTTCCAAGAAACCACTTCCCTCCTTCAAGTCAGATGTTTATGCCTTTGGAATGATAATGTTGGAACTTTTAACTGGAAGGTGTGCTGGTGATGTGATTTCTGGTGATGGGGGGAGTGTTGATTTGACAGATTGGGTGCGGCTGAGAGCGATGGAATGCTTTGATCCTGCATTGGTGCCGGAAATGGTGAATCCAGCAGTTGACAAGGGAATGAAGGAGGTCCTAGGAATAGCTTTAAGATGTATAAGGTCTGTCTCTGACAGGCCAGGCATCAAGACCATATATGAAGATCTTTCGTCGATATAGTCTGCAGACAGTTGCTTTTTGATTGGACTTAAAATGAGGTTTAATCTCTCATTGGCCTCTATTTTTGTATCCCTGCTCCTTTTCTTTTGCATTTTAGTGTTGTTAGCTACTGAGATTAACCATTGTTGTATAAAAGGAACGGATGGAAGATTTTCAGTTCTAGGCTATTTCTTGATGATCATGTGGTCAATTGGATTAGATGTGTAAAAACCACATCTCTTGTTGTTTTTACAGAAATTAAAGAATTAATTAAGAACATTAAAGTTATGATTAATCAAACCACACGATTCTAATACCAATTAAAAACAAAGTCTCAAACTAAACTGTTAACTTGCACCATATAATTAATCGGGATTTTAGGGGGTGTTTGGGAATATGATTGCGGTTGTTTTTCAAAATATTTTTTATTTAAAAATATATTAAAATAATATTTTTTTTTTTTTAAAAATTATTTTTAATATTAGCGTATTAAAATGATTTAAAAATATTAAAAAATTTTTATTTAAAATATATAAAAAAAATTTAAATTTTGATCAAATGGCGTTTCCACCGCTAAGCCAGCTTGCAAGCTCCAAAGTTGTACGCTGCCTCAATTCCACAAGAACCGAGTTCTTGCCCCCCACAGAACAGAAAAAATATAGCCATGAACACCCTCATTATTTAAATTATTATTTCATGAAATCGATCCCCTCTACACTCAATTTTATTCTTCTGAATTTGATTCGTTGAAAATTAAACTTATTGTTTTCTTTTTTTTACACGCATCTTGATTTAGATTCAACGACAAGTGTCAAGAGGTTTAAAAGTTATTTATGACATAATTTATAAACCTAACTTGAGGGTTGATCCAGGGTAAATTCCACCAAGTCACGGGTCAGGTGGATTGACCCAAGATAGCCTGGGTTAACCCATTTTTTATTTTATTTTATAAAAGTGTAAAAATGAATCATTTTGAAAAGAAAAAAAGAAAAAGGTCAGTGTATTTTGACCGAGTTTTTTCAAAGCTAATTGAGTTGTAGAACCTACTTTTTTCTTACTAGATTATACCAGGTCAATTCTCCCCCTATTTTTATTGGAACCCAATACGACCGGGGCCCCAGATCACCCGGGTCACAAGTCAAACTATCCGGCCAGGTCAGGTTCTTAAACAGTAGTAACTCATGGAGTTATCCGAATCCTATTTCCTCATATGTTTATTACATGTAATAAACTTTTTTGTTACTGTTGTAGTCGACTTTCTTGTCCTAATACTGAAGAACCGATTCCGGGCCAGCGCGGAATCATTTCATTTTTATTTATTTTTTAACGCGCAGCTGAGCATAAATATGTATGCACAAATGAGGGTCCATGATGGTGTGTGGACCAAGTGCAAGTGTACCCTAAAACAGAACAAAAGTTATATTGCTGAAAACTTAGACTAATGCTTTTTTTTTTTTAAATATTTATGGATTTATCTTGTTGGGTTCGTTCCAATAATTTTAATGGTGCATTTTTAGTGTGTTTATGAGTTTTATTTTATTTTATTTGTGTTAATTTCTCATTAATTTAAAAAATAAAATAGAATAAATTGGATAGATTGGTTGACGGAGGTCACCATCACGGTTAGCATTCCTACATTAATGAGGCATATCATAAAGTCTATGGTGAATCAAAAACTACAGTCCATCCTTCAAACGTTAAGCACTTAGATTTGAGGTTAATTCATAGCATTCTGGCAGCCAGATTTAAACATGCATGCATGTGTGATGCTTAATTTGAGGTCATTTTATTAAACCTAGTTTGGCGGTGAATTGGATTTTCACAGTTTTTTTATTATTAAAATGATGCAATTTTTTTAAATAATTAAAAGAATATTATTTTCGGTGATGAAAAAGGTCATCATCCCTCTCAACCCTTGACATGCATGTTTAGTGCTTGAGGTAAACAATAGGAGAGAGTAGTGGGAGTAGTAATAAAATGCGAGAATGTATACTGGATTGATTTGCCATGTGAAAATTTCATGCTCTCTTCTAAAGAATCTCTTATATATATATATATATATATAACACTGTCAGAAGCCAAAACACATACTAGATAGTACTAAAAAACCAGTCGAAGCTTTGTCTGACAAGGAAGAAAAAAAGGCGTGACACTTATCCATGGCAATCTGCAGAGCGAGAGCTTCACTGTCTCTATTGAAAACCAAATCTCCATTCTTTCAGTATGTTCCACTTCATGGATTCTCTTCTTCGCAATTCTCATCCCAGTTTGAGGTAACCCTTTTAGCATGTCTTTCAATAGTATAATGTAAAGTGTGATTACTCTTTTTGCTGGGATCACTGATTTGGCATGCTTTGGAGTAGAATCAAACTTCTGGTTCAACTGGGTTGGGTGATGATAAACAACTCAATGAAAAGGTTGGTTCTTTGGTTTCAAACATGGTTAAACAAATGAGAAGAATTTTAAAATCTTGATCCAAAAGAATTTTAAAGCTTGCTTCCTGGGGTTCTAACAAATTAATTAGATGGCTTGGATGATCATATTATCTGTAAGAGAATGAACTAGAAAAAAATATAGAGCTGTCACTTTCACATGTAGTTCGGAATTCCACGTGTCAAGACTCAAGAGGGCTTTAAATTCTCGTTTATAGCTTTAAAATTCAAAATTTAAGCTTGTCTAGCGTATAAATTTCACTGGAGGCTACAACTTGTAATTCTTAAAATAATCAGTGGTTTGAAAATTACTGGAGAATGATAATTGACTGAAGGAAAACTAAAATATTATTCAACTTCAACAGATAAGTAGCAAGGATTTTGCATTCTTTTACGAGCCGATAGCCTGAAGTAATTCGAGTCTTTCTCCCTCACTGAATGTTCCGCAGGGTGTTTTGAGTGAAAAAGGAGGCATAATAAAAGTACTGTTATGCAAATATGGAACTGGGTGTGAGTTTTTATTATGCTAATAGCATTTTTTATGACAATTCTTCTGTTGCCTTTATGAAACCGAGTTCAAGGGAAGTTCAGTTCAATGTTGAATGACTGGTTTATTTCTAGCCCTGACCTGAACCCTTGAAATTGAGAATGACCTCAATTCTTTCTTTGTTTTTTTCCGGTTACGTATACAGTAAATGGTATATAATTAGCTTGTTAAATCACATGCACTATGCTTCAAGAAGAATGATTGGCTGTTGAAATGCCTATTTCAGTTGAAGCAATGTAATTTTTGCATCATGTTTTTTTCTTGTCTTACAATTCTCTTCTTGCCCTTGCCAATTGATTGGTGTACTACAGAGTGTAGGATTCATAGGGCTGGGAAATATGGGGTCCAGAATGGCGAATAACCTGATCAAGAATGGATACAAAGTGGCTGTTCATGACATGTAAGTCATAAGCCTTTTCCCTTCTGTCGTGGTCATGGCTTCTGTAAATTGATTGAAACAAAGTTCTGTAAATAATAAGTTGAGTTTCATAATCTTTTGGCAACGCTAGCTGTTAGAGGTGTTGAACTTAGTTAAAATGGTAACATATATGTTCTGAGAGGAGATGGCATGCCTCAAATTGACATTGAAACTGTATTGTCTGTGCTATAAACTTAGTTGCATAGTTTAATATTTGGAAGTTATTACATACATATATATAATCACTTGGAATCAATGGTAAAATTCGATTTTAATTCAGAAACTGTAATGTCATGAAGATGTTTTCTGACATGGGAGTTCCAACAAAAGAAACACCATTTGAAGTTGCAGAAGCAAGTGATGTTGTTATAACGATGCTGCCATCTTCATCTCATGTAAGTATTGTAGTTCCATTCAGTCATATGCAGCTCTGTGGTTTCATAGCGTTGTCTTCATATAATCTACTAACTTGTTAAGACATTATTTCATCCTCTCTGTTACGTTACTGAATCTCTTAAATACAAATATGAAAGCCTCTGCATTGCAACCCATAAAGTAGAAAGAGCTGGTGTTCCTTAGGTAAGGGAAGAGAATGAGCTCATTGAATCCCACTATTAGATAATTTCCAGTGGATGACATTAGGGATTTGGAAAAGAGTTCTTGGTTCTTAGAGATAAGAAATGAAAAAAATTCATATGGCATTCAAAAAATATTGAACCGCAGCATATGTTGAATGCTATCTTAGTATTCCTAACATGCTAAATCAACCTTTTCATGTAGCTTGTTTGTATGTAATTATTATCTCTATGGTTCTTCTTTACATGGAGAGTCAAAGTAAGCCTTTGATAATGTGCTCGTAGATATGAGGCTGGAAACAAAATCATCCACAAAATGTTTTGACATGCTTGCAAGGAAAAAAGAATGGAGAAGCTGGATAGCAAAGCTAAAAATTTAGGAATTTAAACCATTCATGCTGCTGTAGCCTTTCATGAGAGATTTTAGACAACAATGAGCCCATTGCCATTGCTTAAAAAGCACCGATCTTCTGGATGATGACATCGAACAATAGCACTTCCTGTGAAAAACTGCAACTTCAATCCCAAAGGAGATAAAAGTGTACCGCCAAAGTAGCTATAAAACACACTTCTATAATCTATAAAAAATTATCCTGTGTATGGATGCATCCATATTTCTCCCTGCATGCTGCTTAATTTTAATAGTTTGAAAAATCAGATGTCTCAGTAGTATGTTATTGGTCTGAATCCGTACATGCTTTTTGGAAGATTCCACTTTCTTCTTTTGTTTACTCTGTCAGTATGAGAGCAGAAGCCTAAATGATGCAGGTATTGGATGTGTACACAGGACCAAATGGTGTGCTTCGTTGTGCAAATCTCATGAGACCACAATTGTTAATAGATTCATCCACAATTGATCCCCAGACATCGAGAAAGGTTTCTGTAGCAGTATCTAATTGTATTTTAAAAGAAAAGAAAGGTATCACTCTGTAGTATTTTCTGTTACAAATCGTTGATGCTCTTCCTTCCTGTTCTAACAACGAATTATATATATGTCTTATGACTTATGCAGATCACTGGGAGAAGCCTGTCATGTTGGATGCTCCTGTTTCTGGAGGTGTTCTTGCTGCCGAAGCTGGTACACTTACTTTTATGGTGTGGTTTCTCATCTTTCTCAGAATCCCTTTTCACTTTCTCTTTTTTAAGTTCCATAGTTCAGTTTGGAGCTAGTTGGGCTTAAGGCAGCAAGATTAGAGACCAGGGACCCCATACTTGGGAGAGTATGGTGGTTTAAATTGCTATTATTCCACATAACATCATAAATACCATCTTGTGCTCTTCTTATAATTTCCCTGAAGGGCAAAAGATTTTTTCATTCAGGTTGGTGGCTCTGAGGATGCTTATCTTGCTGCCAAACCCTTATTTCTTTCAATGGGCAAAAATGCAATTTATTGTGGTGGAGCTGGAACAGGTTCGGTAAGCTATCGCTAGCACTCTAAGCTAGTCCTAATAAGTTTATTTCTAATCATGGGTATTTATTTTCCAATTTATCAGATATTAAAAATCACTTGGGTTCAATTTAAGTCCTGCAAATGAGATATATAAATGGAAATGCAATCAATGAAAAAGGAACACTATATTTCAGCACATTAGTGGAAAATGTATTTAGGGGGTGTTTGGGAGTACGGTTGCGGTTGCTTTTCAAATTGCTTTTCGTACCGAAATACATCAAAATGATATATTTTTTTATTTTTTAAAAATTATTTTTAACATCAGCACATCAAAATGATCTAAAAACACCAAACCGCAGTCATTTAAAATGAAAAAAAAAAAAAAAACCCAAACGCAGGTATGGCCGCAATGCCAAACAGGCACTCAATCTTCACCTGCTGGAGTTCACTTTTCATGCATCTGATATCTCTGGTGCTGCATTTGTTGTTTAGGCAGCAAAGATTTGTAACAACTTGGCAATGGCTGTGAGCATGCTAGGGGTATCAGAAGCTTTTGCTCTAGGTCAGTCACTTGGAATTTCTGCTGGTACCCTGACAAAGGTTATAAACACTTCAAGCGCTCGGTGTTGGAGCAGGTATCTGTCTTGACTATTACAGGTTTTACTGACATTGGACAGCTGGCTTCAATTTCGAGTGAAATTGTGAAGAAGCCAGCCTTTTAAACCAACGACAGTTGCTTGTTTGGGTTCAAGTTTGTGCTAGAGAGCTAGTAGGAGTGACTAACCATCAAAATACCTAAGAAATGAGAATGAAAAACAAGAATCTTCAGTTTAAAATCTTGAAATATGATGAGTAGTTACCTGGAAACCACATATATTAACTGGATGAAATTCCCCATTTGCAGTGATAGTTATAATCCAGTTCCTGGAGTGATGGAAGGCGTGCCAGCTTCGAGGAACTACACTGGCGGATTTGCATCTAAGCTCATGGTGGGTGATTTAGCCTATTTCTCCGGTACTAGAACTATTATTGAGAAGGAATTTTGAAACCTGCCTGCCGAATGGCTGTTGTGTCCCTACAATATTTGAGTTTTTGGCCTGATCATGAGCATTTTCTTGTGTACGATGCAGGCTAAGGACTTGAACCTTGCGGCAACATCAGCCGAGGAGGTTGGTCTTCAATGTCCTCTGACATACCAAGCACATGAGATGTAACTACCTCTTCTTCGTACAGCAAACAACGACATTTCCAATTTTGAATCATGCTTTTCTTATCTCATCTAACATGCAACTGTCTCTCGTCAATTTGGACTGAGTGCTATGATTTCTGCTGTCCTTTATCTTCAATGCATTCTGTGCAGATACACAGAGCTCTGCAAGGATGGACATGAAAGCAAGGACTTCTCCTGTGTTTTCCGCCATTATTACAGTGGCAAGGATGAACTTTAGCTGACAAAAGAGTGGTATTTCTAGTTGCAGGCAACAAGGGCCCTGGTGTTCAGAAACTTCTAAAATGGAACCATTATTAGAGATGGTGAACCGATTCCCTCTTTCTGTATGAAATAAATCGTGGCTGACAAAAACTGTCACCGCTGTGAAGTGCGGTGACTACATTCATCGTGAATCACAAACTCTTACAATACAGAATGCTTCATATAGAAAAGGGCTTTATGGTTTTGCTCTGTTCAACTTAATTTCCTCGACAAAGGGCAAGAAATACTCATTTTGGAAAATACACTGGTATGTTCCAAATGAGCAAGTATTTTTTTTTGTTAAAAAATATATCAAAATGGTTTTTTTTTTAAATTATTTTAAATATCAGTACATGAAAGTGATTTAAAAATATCAAATATTTAATTTAAAATAAAAAAATATTTTAAAAATACTTTTAAATCCAAACAAAAACACAGTCGATTTTCATACACACACACACTTAGATGAATAAGTTTACACTTAAAAAATAACTTGGTCGCATCAAATAACTTTTGACAAAAACTAGCTTAATTCTTTTATATAATTGTTCAACCAGATTTAAATTTCTCTAGTAGATTCTAAATCTAAAGTTGAAAAGGCCTTTAAATTATCTTGTTTCGCTAATTTTATTATTTTTCTGTTTTGTTTTAATTTTTTAAAATTTAATGTAGTACTTATTTGAGCTTAATTTTGATAAACGTGAATAAAAAAATAATCAAAGATTATGCTACATTTTTTTTTAATGTTTGCGCTATTAAAAGAAGCATGGTTGTTTTTTGGAATGCATTACTTTTAATAGCACGATCGCTTCTTCTATTTTTCGAACTTCCTACTTTGATATTTTTTTATCATCTATTTTTAAAAAATAAAAAATAAAAATGCTCAAGCATTGTTCATTTTCTCACATATTATTATGGATAAACTATGTATAAATTTTAATTTTTTTAATTTGTTCATCAATATTTTTTCTTATCAATTTCATCCTAGCTATAGACCAATCAATTTTGATTTTCTAAGAAAAAATGAGATTAAAATAAAATAGATAAAAAAAAAACATCAAACATAAGTGATGTCATGAATTTTGAAGTAAATACACTTTGATCCTAAAACTTCAAAAATCATGAATATTATATAATTTTGATACCTCAATATGTTTCAAATTTATTCTAGTCATTTCTTTGTCTCTGACTGAGAGAGATCGTTTAGTTCTGACTGTAGTGAGAGAAATATATCATTATCACTGAATTAGACCACAAGATTTGTGTCAAATTATTTCATGTGAGGAGAAGAGTTCATGTTAAGTGTTATTTTACCTTTACAATTCCTCAAGAAAATAGATTTGAGCCCTAATTAATTTTTAATTTTAGGTTAATTTTATTTTCTACAGTGTTTTCTTTATGTTATCAATAGGTTTCTCATAGTTTCTAAAATTTTTGTGAGTGTTTTCAGTTGAAAATGGTTATTTTACCTTTACAATTCCTCAAGAAAATAGATTTGAGCCCTAATTAATTTTTAATTTCATGTTAATTTTATTTTTTACAGTGTTTTTTTTATGTTATCAATAGATTTCTCATAATTTCTAAAATTTTTGTGAGTGTTTTGAGTTGAAAATGGTCAAAATATGGACAAGATTCTGATTATCCTTTTCAAACAATTGGGCAGGCATTGAAAATAAAATGGGTCCAGTCCTATGAGCATGTATGACCTTTTCCCCTTATTTTTTAGTTATATATATATATATATCTATGAGCATGTATGACCTTTTCCCCTTATTTTTTAGTTATATATATATATATATATATAGTTAGTTAGTTAGTTAGTTAGATTAACACCCCTCTTTTTTATTTTGATTAGGCCTATTTTGAATTATGTTGATTTTTTGGTTATATATTTAATTTTTAAAAAAGGTTTTTCTAACTCATTTGTATTTTTTTTTTATCATTTGTATGGATGGGCTATATTTTTTTAAATAAAAAATATTTATTTTAAGATAATTTTCTAATATGTGTAGTCATGGATCATATTTTTTTAAATAAATAAAATGTAGCAAATTGTCTATAAAATAAATGAAATGATTTTTTTACTATAGAGTCTCTTATTGTTCACCTCTCATAATTATTTGTGAATTATAATAGTGTCTTTTTAATAAAATTTTATTTTGATCCTCAAGTTTTTTCTTTATATAATTAAGTCCGTCCTTTTAAACACCCAATCTCATGTTTTTTTTTTTTTTAAGGGAGGGTTGCATTAAAATATAGAAGAGCGAAGTAAAAAAATTGAGTAATATAGATGGTTTTTTAGAATTTATTTAAAAAGTATATTTTATACCTAAAAATTTAAAGATACGGGGAAAATATTGTTTTCACACACCTATTAGCACCGTGGGTTATAATAACAATCTATTTTTTTCCTTTTTATTTTGAACCCTTGTTTTTATCTTTGTCTATTGTTTTTCAATTTGTTCCATATATTGTGTGTTTATTGATATTTAGGGGTGATATTGGTTGAGAAATAAACTATATGATTTTATTATTCATTCTTCATTTTAGTTTATTTGAATTTGATTTTTATATGATTTTCTAGATAATTGATATTTTTTATTATATACCTCAACAAATCCTAATTAGGGAAATAATAAAATTATTAATTTCAATATTCAATTTCATGTTTGACATGTTAAATAAATTATATTTAAACTCATTAAATTAATTGATTCATTTTGGATCATTTTCACATGATTTAATTAGAAATTCAAGTTAAACATGAAGTTGAGTTAGAAAAATTTAAGATCTAATAATTTGCAATAAAACCTAGAAAAGAGTTCGCCAATGACAATTTCTCTGGCTAGGTTTTTATCCTCGAGATGATCTCAAGAGGCAAATATTGGATTGTGTTTTGACCTAAACAAACAAGGAAGGCTTTTGGGTTAAGAGAAGATCATGGGCATGTTTGTTTTTAGTTCTAAACTAGTTAGATTGCCCACACTACGTTGCGGGCTGAACAAATAGTTTTTATAACTGTTGAGATTGAGATAATTTTTATAACTAGTTCAAAAAGAAAATATAACATCTATACATGCAAGGTTTGATATAATAAAACGCATCAACACATCCTATTATAACAACAACAACATCTAAATCTTAACATATAAAATTATCATGATTATTATTCTTAAAAAAATAAAAATTATTAAATTATTTTGAGAGAAAAAACTCGAAAACATTAACAAAAGAGAAAGCAAGAAAAAAAACTAAAATTATTATTATTATTAATATTATTATCGTGTTAATAATGAAAAAAATAAAATTAAATCAAAGAATAAAAAAAGCCTAAAAACTTTAATAAAAGAGTAAACAAAAAATAAAAAAAATGATATAAAAAAAATTATTAGTTGAAAAAAATCATTTGACTTGAAAATAAGAATAAAAAACTAATAAAACTAAAAGAAAGAACAAAGAGAAAAGAAAAAGAAAAAATAATATCAATTTTCAAATAATCACGCACAAATTAAAATTTAAGAATTAATTTTTTTTAAAAAAACCACCTCGACAAACTAGAAAATAATAAAAAATTAAAAATTAAAAGTAAGAGTACATATGGACAGAAAATAAGAACTATTTTAAAGATATAAAAAAATATAAAGGAATTAAAAGAAATAATTAAAAGTATAAGGACTGAAATGAAAATAAAATATATTATCAATTTCAATCAAATGATGAAATTGAAAAAAATCAAAATTTTTGTACTAAAAATATTAAAGGATTGATAATCAATCCTAAAATTAAAATATTAAGAATTGAAATGAAAACACAATATATAATCAATTCTCATCGAAGGACATAATTGAAATAAATCAAAACTTATATAACAGAAATCGGGACTATACAAAACAATTAAAAGCTCAGGGACTGAAATGAAAACACTATAAACACAGGGGTCTGCCCTGTAATTTAGAATGCAGGAAAGAGAAATGGGCCAAAAAAAGTTAAATCGACCACAGTCATGTCTCCGACCATCCCCTAAGGAAGATTACAGGGCGACGCATTGGGTGAGACATCGAATGGATATTTTATATCACCAGACACCGCCACATGCATCTCTCAAAGTGGGCGTAAGGCCGAATACTATCGGCACGTATGTCAGACGTGCAACAATATTCAACAGAAAAGAATAATAAAAAATGATAAATTATCTAAACACCCCTATATTCAACTCTTCTATTTTGTTTTATTGGAGTATATAAGTATTTATATATTTTCAAAAAATATGAAATAACCAAAACACCCCATGCAGGCAACCCTTGTTTTTTTCCCTCATTAGAGGGTAAAATGGTTATTTTAATGTGCATTGGAATGTGAAATTACTATGGCATCCCCTACGGCAGATGCTGTTTTTTTGTCATATTTGAAGATAAAATGATTATTTTATTGTGTAATAAATATATATATATAAAATTGTGACGTGCTTGAACTAATCCAATCCAAAAACAGAATTGACCCAAAAATACTATTACAATCCACAATAAAGCACTAATAGTGAACAATAACACCCTTATTTCTTTTAGTATATGTTATAAAATATTTATTTTTTTTAAAAATATATTTTGATTATTTTAATAATTTAATGTTAAATATAAAAAATAAATAAAAAATTAATTTTAATTAAATTTTTTTTGCTAAAATATGTAGCACCACATTACTAAACATGCAATATGATATATGAGAGCTGGGGATTGCATTTTCCATCAAATTTCCATTTAAAAAACAGAAAAGAAAAGTAAGAGCTTGATGAGCAAACTACAATAAGCTCCAAAAATCAAAAGAATAAATTCTCCAATCTCCATCTATGTGATTCCATGTTCGTTTATTTAATTTATTTTATTTTTTTCAAAAAGCTTAAGTTTCAGCTTGAGTATTGATTGTGTTTCACAAATACCTTACTTGATGATATTATTCATTTGATATCATATCTTAACCCTATTTATCTTACTTTAAATATAAGAAAATTATAATAAAATCTATTTTATTTGCTTTCAGGCAATGTTTGGTTTGACGGTATGTTTTAAAAACTCTTCTAGGAAAATTTGAAAATGTTTATTTTTATTTGAAAATGTTTTTTTTTATATTTTATATATTAAAAATAATTTAAAAAAAATATTATTTTAATATATTTTTAAATAAAAAAATATTTTAAATAACTACTTGATTATAGACACGTCTAAGTTGTTCCATTTCCTTTTCATTGGTTTCTTTTCTCCCTTTCTTTCTCTAACCTCATGTAGCAAGTCACAAGCATCAGTAACGCACCAAACAAGTTACAATCCCCCCCCCCCCCCACCCCCCCAAGGTTAACTAAGTTAGTCTTAATCAAATTAAATGAATTTAGTCTGACCCAAAATTTATCAAGCCGACTAGAGTTAAGCTTCAGTAATACCTATATATTCGAAATAAAACAAAATATGTCTCGGAAACCAATTTTTCATCCCAACCCAGAAACCCACCCAACAGATTCCAAGAAGAAAACCTCAGCAATTTCCTAGCAATTCCTTTCATAAGAAGTTACTCATGACCTTCAAAGATAATAATTTTGTTTTCAAAAACGGGTACCGAAAAATCAAACTTTCATTTTCGGAAGTCACTACAAACACTACATTTCTTTCCCTCCCCCCCTCTCTATAGAAACGAACCCGTAAGGCAAACGCACTCATCTTAGCAAAGAAAGAACTCAAGAAGCCAAACAAACCCACAACCCCATTTGCATACATTGCTCCTTTTCACAGGTACAACCCTCTCTCTCTCTCTCTTTGCCTGCCTGATTTTCTTGTGTTATTGTTTTTGAATGTCTCTATGCGTGCGTACTGTACATTATCTGTACTCATACACTACAAATACGTGTATACATACGCATATAGGGTGACTTTTGAGTGTGGGAGATAGTAAAGTTTGCGCCTTGGAGAATTCTGAATTCTGGGTCATTTATATTTTTGTTTTGTTTCAAGAACAACTTAATTATTCGCTTTGTTTTTCATTGATTGCATAAAGTTCGTGTCTTTTTATGTATGGGGCTGTTCGGTTATTGAGAAAACTCAGAAACAGGTGTTTACTATTCCAATGGCTTAATTGCTGTCTTTTTTTTTTTTTTTTTTCACATTGATTGCCTGAGGTTTGTTTCTTTATTATAATTGCTGTTGTTATTATATTTACTAACATTATGATAAAATTTGGTCTCCTTATTCTATACCACCTGTTTGGTTGATGAGAAAAGAAAAGTAGCAAATTGGGACTTTTCATATTTTGCGTTTTTTGATAAAAGTTTGATTCTTTTTTATTTTTCACTTGTAAATTTTTAATAATATGTGTGCTTGGAACGTTTATTAGATCCTTTGGGGGTTGTTTACGGAAAATGGAGTGAAGCAAATTTATTTTTCTTAAGAAATTGCTTAAGTATGCTCTTTTTCCTAAAGTTTGTGTCTTTTATTTATTTGTTTTTATGTTCGTGGCTGTTTGGTTGCTGAATAAAGACAGAGCAAATTGGCTTCTAAGACTGTGCATTTCATGATAAACTTTTATTTTATGTAATTGAATTTGGTTTCATTATTAGCAGTTATATGTGTGGTTGTGACTTTTATTAGAACTTTTGGAGGTTGCACATGGAAATTGGAGTGAAGAAGACTGTCTTTACACCCAAGGCTATCATACACCAAAAGTTTGGTAACAAAGCATGCTATAAGGTCGAGGAGGTAAAGGAGGAGTCAGCTCAGAATGGATGCCCAGGATTGGCAATTCCTCAGAAAGGCCCCTCTCTATTTCGATGCCGGTTAGAACTTCCAGAATTTACTGTTGTTTCTGATAAATGCAAAAAGAAGAAGGATGCTGAACAGTCTGCTGCTGATTTGGCTTTAAAAATGGTACGCCTCAGCTTCCTTATTAAAATTTTTGCCAGCATTTTTCCAATTTGATTGAACTTGCCTGCCGTGGATGAGTATGTAGCCTCATGATGAATGACATACATTCGTTTTCTTACTCAGTGATTGAATATTCTAATTTTTTCAGTTTAAAAATGTTGCTAATAATTTGCAACAAATCCAGATGGATGTGGAATTGATTATTTGTTAACTGTAAAGTTTTGATGGTTATCTCGGCTGCTTGAATGTAGATACTTATTCTGTTTGACTATGTGAGGAGATTAAGTTGTTCTTTGGACAACACAGTTGCTTATAGAGAAGCAATTGTATTTTTACACGTTTGCTCTTTATTCATCATGTTTTCTTTGAGATTAATTTAACATGTGGTTTTCAGCTTTTCTTGGGCTAAAGTTTAGTTCATCATGTCCTTGCCTTCTTTTTTTGGCAATGTAATTTTATTACTTGACTGTTTATTTACTATTTATCCTGCAGCTAGGCAACAATCCCACAGATGAAAATCCATCTGAAAAGGATCCTTGTGATGCTTTGATTGCTCGAATCAAATATCTATTTACAGATGAGGTTGGTAGTTCTTATAGAACTGAATTGTATAACAGTTTGTGTTCTCCATGTAATACTTGCAGGTCACTTGGTTTTTTTCAGTCATATATATGCAAGTATCCTTGACTTGGTATGTGCAGAATGACAGTCTCAAACCTCTCCTCCTTTATTTTTGTGTCTTTGTTAGTTCCTTTCATCTTTTCATCCGATGAGTGGGCACCTTAGAGCTGCTTTGCAGAGAAAAGGTGGTCTGTACGGTCTGATACCTGCTTCTGTAATTGCTGCCTGTGATGCAAAGACAAGTAATCTGTGTAAATTACTCAACCCTGAGGTGGAATCAAAACCCTTTTTGGCTTTGTCATTAATTATGAGGGCTATACCAAGATTATCAGGGTTTGTTGTAACATCCAAGGGGCAGCTTTCAATTCAGAAGCAAAATCCATATCCCACTGAGATCATAGAGTCATCAGATATCCAGCAATGTTCCACAGACAGCATATTAGTTAAAGCAATACAAATTCCAGCTTCATTGGAGGAGACTATTCAGCCAGTGACTCTTGATATTTCTTCTTCTGGATATTACCTGGATGTTATTGCACAAAAACTTGGTGTAACAGATGCCAGCAAGGTTCTGCTCTCAAGGTAGGTGGAATTTGTTATAAAACAGAATGCCTGAGATGATGTATTTTTTCACCTAAATTGGGCTCGTCATTCCTTACAGATATGACATGAGGTGTTGTTGTTTTCTTGTTTGGATGGTGTCTTATTCTTCTTTGTGTAGCATTATATTCTGTTTTATCAAATAAAATCTTTTTTTCCCTATCAAACTGGAGAAGAGTGACTATTTTTTCGGAACCACTACGTACTTTGTCTCCAACAGGACAATTGGTAAAGCTTCTTCTGAGACAAGAGTGTATTTTGCTGCTTCTGAGTCACTTGTGATGGAACTACTGTCAGACCATGCAAATGTGAAAGATTTTCATGTGAAAGGACTTTTGAATGCAAGGGCAAGCTACTTCTGTGGTCAAGAAATATATGGAGATGCAATTATGGCATCTGTTGGATACACATGGAGGTCTAAAGAACTTTTCCATGAAGATGTGTCCCTCCAATCATATTACAGGTCTCTTTTTGAATTCTTTTCCATGAATCTCTTATTTTACCATCATTAGTCTTTTCTATCTTCTCTCTGCAATGTTGCTCAAACCTAGGTTTTGATGCATGTTTGATGTGCTTTTGTAGTACAATGCTTAATTCATGTTAAATAATGTCACCAAAGGTTAAGCTTTTTCATTGTTGAAATAAAGCTCTGAGTTATCCATTCTCATATGATGCCATTTTATTGTTGCATTTTCAGTTGCTTGTAATTTGGTTGATATTATACATCCATCTTCTTCTCTTTTTTTGCTTCTTGCATGAAGTTGAATACCAATTTGTTTTTTCATTCTCACATAATATTTTTGCTGGATATTTTTCCCCCATAACTTCTAATGTGAAGATGAATACCAAGATTTGTTCTTTTTAATTGATCAACTGCTGTATGGTCTATTACTTAGGATTTAAACCATTTTATTGCTCCATATTAATTGTTGTGGCTATGAATGCCTTCAACCATTCATTATTTAATCAGTTTAGATTGGCTTATTCAGGATGCTTATAAGCAAGATACCTAGTGGAAATTACAAGTTGTCTAGAGAAGCAATACTTGCTGCAGAGTTGCCCTCAGTATTCACTACAAAAGCAAATTGGAGGGGTTCCTTCCCAAGGGAAATCCTATGCACATTCTGCCGTCAGCACCAGCTATCTGAACCTATCTTCTCCACTAGAAGTATTCCCTTAAAGGCATCATGCAAGTTACCAAGATCACAGAAGAAGTTGAAGGTTACTGAGGCAGCTGAACTAGCAACTGAATACACTAATGGAGGAAGTTTAAATGCTGGTGATGGAGAATCAGTTGGACTGGAAAGCAGCTTTAGGTGTGAAGTAAAAGTATTTTCTAAGGGTCAGGATTTGATCATAGAGTGTTCCCCTAAGGAGATTTATAAGAAGCAAAGTGATGCTATCCAGAGTGCTTCTCTGCAAGTTCTCACATGGTTAAATGCATATTTTAAGGACCTTGGCATGCCTTTGGAGAAGCTAAATTGCTCTGCTGATGCCTTCGACATTAGCCTAACTTCTGAAAACTTTCTTAAAGAGTTTGCTTTATGCCAATCTCTTCATAAAGTTAAGCAATGTGGGGATCAAGGATCCAAATTACTTGAATCAAAAAGTACTAATATGGAATATACTTTGTCAGGACAAGATGTTTGCTTACCAAACATCGAAGGTTCATTTTCTGGTGTCTGTCCCTCCAGTGGATCTTTGTTGTGTATAAGCTACTCTGTGTCCTTGGTGACAGAAGGTGGACATACAAAAGAGCTTATTGAAAGTAAAGATGAATTTGAGTTTGAGATAGGGAATGGAACAGTGGTTACCACTCTTGAAGGAGTTGTGACACAAATGTCGGTTGGCCAATGTGCTCATTTCAACATGAATTTGCCCCCTCATGAGTTCATTTTAGCTGCAGTTGATGATCCTGCAAGGATTGTTTCATTGTTATCCTCAGGCAATTAACTAACACAATTATCATTTTTTTATGTGGATGCATAAAGACTTTAACCGTGCTTCTTGACATCTGGTTGATATGATTTTCTCAACCTGGATTTTGAATTATTGGTTTCTATTTTCAACTTGGATCAAAAAATAGCTTAACTTAGTTAGTGTACTGAATCAAGACAGGGCTGACTAAATTGATTTACTTTCCTAAAACTTTGGATTTCTCAATAAGGAAGCATATCTTATCAATTTATTTATTTATCTTTGGTTTTGGAGATTGAGATTGTTGCTTTTTATTAATTCTTGAGATGAATTGATCTTTTGTTGTTAATTATTTCTTCTTATAAAACTTTGGATTTCTCAATAAGCATGATTTGTTTCTCCCATAATTCTTAGAAACAGAACTGACTCACCAAAAAAGAAAAATCTTAGTTTATGACATAAATTTACTTTTAAAAACTAGATCTGACATCTAACTTATTCTGAAAAGACATTCTGTGTTCCTGTTTTGGCAGAAATTTGCAGCTTGGAATACCATGTAACCTTGTTGCGAGTGACAGAACCATCAGAAGAAAGAATGGAGCAGGCTCTTTTCAGCCCCCCGCTCTCAAAGCAACGGGTGGAATATGCTGTGCAGCATATTAAAAAATCCAGTGCTACAACTTTGGTACACATTTTCTGTATTTGGGCCCTTATTTAACAGTTAACAACAGTCCTCTACTCTCAAAGCAATTTTTATCACTCATCATTATCATCTTCTTTGTCTCCAACTATTTATTTTCAGGTTGACTTCGGATGTGGTTCTGGTAGTTTATTGGATTCTTTGTTAGATTACCCAACTTCACTAGAAAAGATTGTTGGTGCTGATTTATCACAGAAGAGTCTTAGCCGTGCTGCAAAGGTCTGAATCATCACTGAGCAGTGTTTCTCCTTTATGATCTATGCCCTTTCTTTGTTTGTTAACTACACCCTGGAATTAGTCATATGTCTTGGGCATGTTAATGATGCAGATACTACATACGAAACTGAGCGCAAAGTCAGATGCAGGTATCAAATCTGCTATTCTTTATCACGGTTCCATCACAGAGTTTGATCCTCGATTGTGTGGATTTGATATTGGCACTTGCTTAGAGGTATTTACCATCCTCCTGTTGTACATTTCTTGCTAGATTTGAGCTCTTGGGTTAGCATGCTAGTTTGATTCCTTTTTGTTTCTTTGGCTGGGATATCATACAATGGTGACAGTATCTATCAGCAAATATGTTTAGCTTGGCCTTTGATGTTTTGCATATTACATAATGTTGAACATTTTTAGAAAGGCAATTCACGTGCCTTTGATTGTGCCATGTCTTGGATTCCCAGAATTTTTGGGGCCATTGACATATTTTTAGCTATATTATCGTGCCAGTCTACAACCTCTGATTTTCTTGTTTTCTCCTGATGTCTTTGAGCTTTTACAGGTAATTGAGCATATGGAGGAGGAACAGGCCTGTCTTTTTGGTGACATTGCATTGAGTTATTTCCGACCGAAGGTTCTTATAGTTTCCACCCCAAATTACGAATACAATGTGATTCTACAGAGATCCAGTCCCACAACTCAAGAAGAAGATCCAGACGAGAAAAGCCCGTTACAGTCATGTAAATTTCGCAATCATGACCACAAGTTTGAGTGGACAAGAGAGCAGTTCAACCATTGGGCATCAAATCTAGCCGAGAGGCACCATTACAGTGTCGAGTTCAGTGGGGTTGGTGGTTCTGGTGATGTGGAACCAGGCTTTGCTTCACAAATTGCGGTCTTTAAACAGGAGAGCCAACTTGATGACGATGATCTTCCAACACAAGAAAATTCCTCTCAGCATTGCAAAGTTATATGGGAGTGGAACTGCGATGATAGATCAGTACCCTCTTCGAACTAATATTTTGCGTTTCTTAACCACACCCTGACAAAGATATTAGTTAATGAGTACAGCCCTGTACTGATATATTACAAGATTTCTAGGAAGGAGAAGGTATCTACCAGATTTAGGCAAGTGCAGGCTCAGAAAGGATGCATTTTTTCTCGCCGCTGGGCCAAATATTTTGGCAGGGAAATGAAGGGATTGCATGTTCTCATTCAAAGACCCCATGCCATTTATGAATGGTTTTAGAGATTTCCTGCCTAATTAATACAGGTCTATTTTGATAGTCTATATTTAAGATGGATAAATTCTTTGCCTGATTAGATTCATATTCATAATCATATCTTTTTGGATTATTTATAAATAAATAAATAAATAAATAAAATGGATAAATCATAGGGATTTTCAGAATAGTGATTAAACTCGATCCTGTCTAGAGGATTAAATTTAGAGAATTCACCCACCCCGAGCTTGATTCATGTTTCTTTAAGTTGAATTGGTTTTTGATACCAATCTAGCTAAAATTAGATGATTCAAAGAGTTCATCTTGATTTATTTTGCTAAACTCAATCTAATTTTATTTTTCTAAATAAATAAAAATAATTACAGAATTGTAGTTGATTTTCAAAAAATTGAGTCCTCATTTGGGTTAGACCCTAAAATTATTATTATCAAGAAAATGTATACTTTTTTTTTTTTTTTAAATCTTAGCGTAAAAAAATCCAGGATCTGTAAAAAGAAAGTGTAAATAAATAAATAGGAGTGATTTTAGAAAAATAAAATAAAATTACAGAAACACGTGCAAAACGCCACACGAGTGAACTCAACGGCTAGTTATTATAAAACGGCTAGTCTTTTCTTTTTTCACATTCCCTTTTGCTTCTCTCAATCATCACAACTCTCCATGATTTCTCTTCTCACTCAATAAAATTTTTCCTTCATTTTCCCTCTAACCAAACAAAAACGAACCTCCTATCATTCCCTTCACGAAAAACCCCATTCTTTGAGTTCTTTTCTTATATGACTTTCTTGAAAAAGCTCAAGAAAAATTCAGGGTCTTAAAGATTAGTACTCTCTTGAAAATGTGGTCTTATAACAACAACGACAAAAACTCTCCGGCAAGGGGATTCTGGACGCCTCCGGCTTCATGGAGGTCTCAACATTCTCCGGCGGTTGCCATGATGCCAATGTCAGAGAGGAAAGAAAGGGTGTCTTCTCCTAGTTGTAAACGTGATATTTTTCATGTTATTCATAAAGTTCCTTCCGGTGATTCTCCTTATGTCAGAGCCAAACATGTTCAGGTAATAACTTTTAAGGGATCTTTTGTTGTTCGGATTAATAATTTTTTGAAGAAGTTTTAGTCTTGGCAGGTTTTGAGTTTAGTTTCAGCCCTTGTCTCATATGTTGTTTTAGTTGGAAAATAACCGGGTCCATGAAGAGTATTACCTGTCGAACTTAAGGTTCATGAATTTTTGTGGGTTCTTCTTTGTTTTTCATGTATTTTTTATTCTATATTTAGCTACTAATTATCTGTTTGGTTGAAATTGAGAGAGGAGATTAAAATATGTCTGTTTTTTTTGTTAATTAATAAAGACTAAATGCCAAATTATCCCATAAGTTCATTTTAATCTCTCTTTTTTAGAGAATTTATTTTGAAATTTCTGATTCTTGAAAGTTAAATGTTATTGATCTTTGTCTTGTGAATTTCTGGGTTTGGATAATACAGGTTAGAATGAGAAATCACTCGATTTCTCATGGTAAGAAATGTGAGAAAAGGAAAAGGGAATTGAAACAAATAGAATCATGCATTAGACATTGTCACTTGTTAAGGGGAATTAAGGCACTAAAGTAGTAAAGCGTAATACAATTAGCCACTGTGAGTGTCTGTTAGATTATTTGTTAGCTTCCTTGGGAATGAAGATAGGGTTAATTAGTCTCAAGGGTGTTTGTGTGTGATTTTGATATTTGAGTCTTTAATTACAGTTAATAGATAAGGATCCAAGCAAGGCTGTTTCCCTATTCTGGGCTGCTATCAATGCTGGGGATCGAGTTGATAGTGCCTTGAAAGACATGGCAGTGGTGATGAAGCAATTGGATCGAGCTGATGAGGCAATTGAGGCGATCAAATCCTTTCGTCATCTCTGCCCCTATGATTCCCAGGAATCTATTGACAACGTGCTAGTTGAACTCTACAAGGTGAAATGCTACTTTTTCTATCTTTGCAAACTGTAGTAATTTGGCAATAATTTACTCTGATGATTTGGTACTGTGATTTGTCCATTAGCATATTGACATTTCATGAGGAAAATCTATGTAAAGAACCATCTTAGATCATTCATGAGTTGTCTTCTTGGCAAAGCGTCCTTGTAAGGTCTACTAGTTTTCTGCACTAACGTTGAAGGAATCATCTGATTCAATGGTGCTGTTTTAAACAAAATGGAGCTAATTCAGTTTCAAATGCAGTTAAGGTCTGGAGTTTTCTTCTATAAAAGGCTTTTTAATGAATGCAAAGGTTTTCTGCACTAATGTTGAAGGAATCATAAGTTTCAATGGTGCTTTTTTAAACAAAATGGAACTCATTCAGTTTGAAATGTAGTTGAGGTCTGAAATTTTCTTCTGCATCAGGATTTTAAATAAATGCAAAGGCGTCCACATTTTAAATTTTCTTCAGCTGTTTTTCTTAGATAGTAAAGATAAAATTTCCATGTTCACCAAGAGACCTAAGAAATATTGTTGACTTAGAAGCATGCAATTGCGATGTGTGGCCAAATAATTTTCTGTTTGTTTTGAGGAATCTGGTTAGTACATCCATTTAGCTCACTGAGGCTGTTTTCACAGTACATTGGATCATGATGCATATAACTCAATATTTCTCTTTTTTTACAGAGATCTGGAAGGATTGAAGAAGAGATTGAAATGCTTCAACGCAAACTGAAGAACATAGAAGAGGGTATTGCTTTTTCTGGCAAGAAGACAAAGACTGCCAGATCTCAAGGGAGGAAGATTCAAATAACTGTCGAGCAAGAAAGATCAAGGTGATCCCACTTTTTTTTACTTCTTTCCTATTTATACTGTATACTTCTGGTTGTTATTTCATTTTAACCAATGCAGGATATTAGGGAATTTGGCATGGGCATACTTACAGCATCACGATTATGGTTTGGCTGAACAATATTACAGGTAACCTTTTTTTCTGCGTTCGAAGATAGACCTAGACATGAAAATGGCGATCTTCTTCATGAAATAAAATATGGTTCTCAGGAAAGGTCTATATTTGGAGCCAGATCAGAACAAGCAGTGCAACTTGGCTATCTGCTTGATGCACATGAACAGAATTCCAGAAGCAAAATCTCTGCTTCATACTGTAAAAGCTTCATCTGGAAGTAAACCAATGGATGATTCCTATGCTAAGTCTTTCGAGCGTGCTTGTCAAATCCTGACTGAACTAGAGTCACATTTGATAGTTAAACCAACCAAACAAGATGAAAAAGTTCTGGCATCGCCAACCACCGGAAATTTGAAAGAGGTTGCTAGTTCCCTTAATGGAGATGTTTCGGGATTCGTGGACTCTAGAAAGTGCACAGGTGTATTTAATGACGATAGAGTGCTGCCAGATGAACATGATAGAAGATCTTATTGGCAGAATCAGTCTGAGAATGCATCAAATAATGGGAGTTCTCAATGCATATCACCTGGACTGAGAGGTCCACAGTCTTCTCCACAAACTGCAGTTGACAATAGCTGGAGGAGAAATTCTTGTTTTTCAAGTCCAGGTGAAAGGCTTGCTTTTGCCAGCAAAATGAAGGATTATCAGTTTAGTTTTGCTGAAACAGGCCCAAGTTCAGAACACAAAAAGACATTTACATCTCCACCCGTATATACACAACCAAGAAGATTTTGCTGGGGGTTCGATAAACGAGATCAGAGAAGGATGATAAGATGGGGAGAAGATACATCTGAGACAGAAAAAGAGAATGCAATCCGGAATCTCTCTGGAGAACTATTAGACTCAACTGATAATCATACAAGCTGGAAAAGAAATGTTCAGGGAAATGTTGACCAAAGGAAATCTGCAACAGAAGACAGTTGGGATCAATCAGCAGAAACTGTTGGAAATAAATATGTTGGAAAGGACAGCTCACTCAAATCTCGTCGCAAGAGTTGGGCAGATATTGTTGAAGAAGAAGAACTGGACACAGACCTTGGCCAGAGTTTCCATAGTTGGAACTATGAAGAAGCATGCAGTGATGAAAATCTAAATGTCAACACATTTAATCAGAATTCTCACCAAAAGAATCAGCTAGGATCTATATGTCAAAAACTTGAAGCAGCTGATCTTCAAGATGGCTATGCTACATCCATGAATGCAGTTTCATCAAGGAATTCCACAGCGCGACGCTCACTGTCTTTCGAATCTGCAGAGGATGTGAATACAAAGAGGAAAAACAGGTTGCAGGTTTTCCGAGATATAACTCCTACTCCAGATAGTCCATGAGCTTGAATCAAAATACGTCAGGAGTGGATATAACTCAGTGATGTTTGAGTGTTTTGAACTGCATTGATCATTATCATGTAATATGGAGTGTTCATTCTTTTTTCTATCTCATTGTTTTTTTCCAGCTTGGTGAGGTACTGTTGCATCAAGCATTCTTCTGTCTTTTTTAGACTTTCTTCCTGCCGTCATTGTTTTCTTGTATAGTGCTATCCATGCCACTCATCTGCAAAACTTTTATGAAGATGGTTCTGATTAGTTGCGGATCTTGCATGACTCGGCTATGTAGATAACTTTGTTGAAATATTTATGGAGCGAAAGGATCAATTATTTTCCTTTATAGTATAATCTTTCAAGTTTTATACTATGCATAGATCAATTATTTTGAATTTATTTAAGTAATTATAGAGAGAAACAAATTATTTGAAAATATTTTTTTTTTAAATTAGGGTTTTTATATAAGAATCATAACTAGTTGAGGTTCATAAAATTTATAAGTGTTTGTTTTTTAGTTCAAAAAACTCATTTGAAAATTGTTTTTGTTTCAAATTATTTTTGTTTATGATTTTAAATTATTTTAATATGATGATATCAAAAGTAAATTTAAAAAAATAATTAAAAAATATTGTAATGCATTTACAAGTAAAAAATATTTTAAAAAACAATTGTTTCTATAATTCTAAACACTACCTAAATTTTATTATTTGTTCTTTTTAAATTTCTTAGTTTATCAAGAATTCTTATAATATTTTTTTTTTCTAATATAAACTTTTAAGTTTTCTACCTTGCTTGGATCAATTATTTTGGATTTATTTAAGTAATTATAGATATAAACAAATTATTTGAAAATATTTTTTTTTCAATTAAGGTTTTTATATAATAATCATAAATAGTCAAGGTTCGAAAAATTTATAAATGCTTGTTTTTTAGTTCAAAAAACTCATTTGAATATAATTGTAGATTATTTTAATATGTTGATATCAAAAATAAATTTTAAAAAATAATTTTTTTTTAATAAATTTACAAATAAAAAACATTTTGAAAAACAATTAGTACTATAATTCTAAACACTACCTAAATTTTATTATTTTTTCTTTTTCTTTTTAAATTTCTTAGTTTATCAAGAAATCTTATAATGTTTTTCCTTTCTAATATAAACTTTTAAGTTTTCTACCTTGCTTAGATCAATTATTTTGGATTTATTTAAGTAATTATAAAGAGAAACAAATTATTTGAAAATAAAATAATCAATTCTTTTTTTTTTAAATAATTAAGTTTTTTTATGTAATAATCATATTCAACAGGGTTTTGTGTTGTTTATTATTTTCTTGAGAAGAAAATTCTAATAGAATTAATTGATAATTATAGTTTTTTTTCTTTGATTTAACCATTGATTTAAGGAATAAAATATCTTTTTAAAATGGATTTAATCTCAAACATGCTAAAGGTGAAAAAAATAATTCAATATTTAGAGGAAGAGAAAAGGTATAGAACTATGGAGGGCCAATATCAATATTTCAAACATGCAATATGCAACTCCAACTGAAAAAGTGAAAAATCCAAATTCTTTTTCTTTTTTGTGAAATCAATTTTTTTAACTGAATACCAGCTCCATCACCAGCACCAGCGCCGCCGCCGCCACAACTCCTCAGTAACTATCACCACCATCGTTCTCACCTAATAGGTAACTCTATAACAATCTCCTCCATTTTTTCTCTTATAATGTTCCCATATTTAATTTCTCACTATATACTCTAAATTTCTACATTCTGATAAAACTTGTAACTTTATACTAAAATTTTCATTTCTCATTATGTCCTTTATCCTGATTAATCTGATTGATTGAAGGTGATTAATGGGCTCCCAGCTTCTGTTACTTAACAAGAACAACACTTTAACGAAGCCTCCACAATTCGGTTTCTTTGCTTCTCCAAAACCCAGATACAACCCCTCTTCTAATTTATTGGGTATGAATTTCAATGAAAAAGTTTCAATTTTGCTTGTATTTTTTATTCTTCTTGTTATTGTTAATTTGATGGGTTATTTTTCTTCTCTGTTGTTGTTGAAGGGTTTAAGTTGAAGAGTGTAATGTGTGCAATGAAGTCTTATAGGTTGTCAGAACTTAACAATTCAGAGGTTGAGAGTTTGAAAGCTCGGCCTCGTATTGATTTTTCTTCCATTTTTGGAATTGTAAGTGACCCTTTTGTTTTGTTTTGAAAAGTGTGTACTTTTTTTTCTTTAAATTTAAGATTGTTGTTTTGAAGTTCTGATAAGCTAATTACTAATAGGTAGTATTGCTTTTTGTTGGTTTTCAGGTTAATCCTATTGTTGATGATGTTCGTCAAAGAGGTGATGCTGCAGTTAAAGAGTTAGTGATCCTTTAATTAGTATCTTTATCGTTTTACCATTGAGCTATTTTTAGTAATGAGTTATTGTTTATATGTTTTTTGTAGTTATACTTCAAGATTTGACAAAGTCAAATTGGACAAGATCGTTGAGAATGTTTCCGGGCTTCCTGATCCGGAGGTGAATTCCAATAACACATCTTTTAGTAAAAGAAATTCCTGGCACTTCTTATTTTATTTATTCAGTAATTTGTATGTTTTTCTATATTTGGTCCAAATGTAACTTCAAATATACCATTTTTTTGGCTTTTGCTGTATTGCAGCTTGAAGCAACTGTTAAAGAAGCATTTGATGTGGCATATAACAACATCTATGCATTTCATCTTGCTCAAAAATCAGCTGAAAAAAGTGTTGAAAACATGAAGGTATGTCAATACTAGAAATTTCTTCTTTCTTTACTGCATATTGTGTTGATACAGAGCTTAGAACATTTCAAAATATTTTAGGGTGTTAGATGCAAACGTGTGGCTCGGAGCATTGGTTCTGTAGGTCTTTATGTACCAGGGGGGACTGCAGTTTTGCCATCCACAGCTCTGATGCTTGCTATTGTAAGTTGATTGCATTGTGTTTCGATTATTTTGGCTGGTTCAAGTTCTATTCTTTATTATGATTGCCACATTCTAGTTAGGTTTGTTTGGTTGACAGTTTAGTTTGTTTTGTAAACCAGCCAGCACAAATTGCTGGGTGTAGAACTGTTGTCCTTGCCACTCCCCCAGCTCAGGATGGCAGCATATGCAAGGTACTTATGTATTGTTTTTTTCTTTTGCATTTGAAATGTTATACTCCTACAAAGCGTGTACTCAATGAGATGGTCTTCTGTAGGAGGTACTGTATTGTGCCAAGAAGGCTGGTGTCACTCACATCCTTAAAGCTGGTGGAGCTCAGGTTAGAAAACAAACTTGTGATCAGATCTCTTGTGCACTTGGCACAAATATCTTATATTGTTTTCATGTTCCTACTGGTCTTATGAACTTTTGATTTCTAGGCCATATCTGCAATGGCCTGGGGAACAGAATCGTGCCCTAAGGTATTTATTTCTCACCATCTTATCTCTCAGTTGCTAGTAGCTGAAGCTGATAAGAAGAATACATAATCCTTTTACTGGTCCACTGTGGTCTTTATACTTGTGGTTTGCATTTTCTGTTTGCTATCAGAATACGTTGTTTATTATGGATTGATAAACAAAATAGGCTATTTTATTTTCCATCTCAAATGTGAAATGTATGCTCTTTAGGTGGTCTTGCATATATTGGGTCTCTCTCCATACTTCACTGTAATTCTCCCAAATCTGTTAAAAATCTTTTTGAGAAATCTGCAAAGATAGTTTTGTTGATAATTTTTCAAATGAGAAAGTCAACTTTTAAACATGTTTTGTAATAACGCAACATATAACAAGCTTCAATATTTAAAAACTTTTTAGTTACTGTAGAGATCTAATTCCTTTCTAATTGTAATGAGCTAGCTTTTTTGGGGCTGGAATTTGTAGGTTGAGAAGGTTTTTGGACCAGGAAATCAGTATGTGACAGCTGCAAAAATGATTCTCCAAGTATGGATACTCTCACTAATAGAAGTTGATGAAGTCTATTAGTCGAAGTAACTTTATCTCTTTTTCTGTCTGGCTACAAAATACTGGTCCTTTTTCCAATTTGACTCATTGTTTTAGCTTTTATTTACATAACAGAACAGTGAAGCAATGATTTCAATTGACATGCCTGCTGGGCCCTCTGAAGTTTTAGTCATTGCTGACAGATATGCCAGTCCTGTTCATATAGCTGCAGATTTACTATCCCAGGTGCTTAGCCATGTATATATATATATATATATATTCATATTCATGTTATGCGGATAACACATATTTCTCTGCATACAATCCTCCCTCGTTAATGAAATCTACTTTGTGATAGATTTGTATGGAAAGCATAAGAAAGCAAAATACCCCCGAGATAAAGCAGGATAAACTGATATATCAAAATGTATTGTCTTATACTCTTAGTTGTATACTACATTATGCAATATGAAAGGATTTTTACGATGTATATTTATTTCTCCTTGTAGAAGGTTGAATCTGTGCTCCATATCAGGGGCAGCATACTAAAATTTTCACCTTGTCACATTTTTCAATTATCAATGTAAAAAATTAAATCAAAATTTCCTATAAGACCTTTTTCAAAGCCTTCATTTTGTATCATGGAATATATGTTTGTGGCTCTCATTTGTGCCAGAGATTATCTTTTCTGATGTTTTTATTAAATTCTTTGAATTTTTCAGGCTGAACATGGCCCTGACAGTCAGGTTGTTCTTGTAGTTGCTGGGGATGGTGTGGATATGAAAGCCATTGAAGAGGAAATTAGCAAGCAGTGTCAAAGCCTACCGAGGGGTGAATATGCTTCAAAAGCCCTGAGCCACAGTTTTACTGTCTTTGCTCGTGACATGCTTGAGGTTAGTCCACTCTTTGAAAATTCATACCTGGGTATTTGTTGCTTCAATCCTATGAAAGTTGCTTATATTGGGATCTAGAATTATATAGGAATCAATTGGATAAGTTCTTACTGTTTAATAACATGCAGTTGTTGAATCATAATTATCAGAATCCGCTTCATGCTACTAGTTGTAGAGGCTATGTTGCTAACAAGCACGAAAAATGTTTTTGACTAGCTCAAGTACACTACCTCCCTCCCAGACATGGATTGTTTGGCAGTTTAGGAATTTCTAAAAAAATGTTTTGTTTTCTAATAACTTGATTATTGGGTCTTTTAGGCTGTCTCCTTTTCGAACCTGTATGCACCTGAGCATCTGATCATTAATGTAAAAGAAGCTGAAAAGTGGGAGAGCTTTATTGAGAATGCAGGTATGGTCTTTCAATGCTATCTAGCTATTGCATCTACTCTAGTATTTCTCTCCAGCTTTGTTGCCATCTTTGTTGACATTGTTACTTTCACCTTTGATGCCATACTCTATCTCTACAAACATATGACACAGCCTTGGATAATAATTTTCACTGCAGGTTCTGTGTTCCTGGGTCCGTGGACACCAGAGAGTGTTGGGGATTATGCCAGTGGGACAAATCATGTCCTTCCAACATATGGATATGCACGGATGTATGGTGGGGTATCCTTGGACTCTTTCCAGAAATACATGACGGTGCAGACTCTGACAGAGGAAGGTCTTAGAAAGCTTGGCCCGTACGTGGCAACCATGGCAGAAGTTGAAGGGCTCGACGCCCACAAGAGAGCTGTAACTCTTAGACTTCAGGATATTGAAGCCAGACAGGTTTCCAATACGAGATAGTGTTTCGATGAGGCACCTGATCTTCTACATAGAATTATTTTTTTGGGACGAAATTGTTAGCCTACTTGAGTTGACAAAAATCTAACGTTGTCATATCCCTCAGAAGTTTTGGCTTGTAATGTAACTTTAACCCTTAGAATCGTAAATAAATCACTTTTGGATCAGGTCCTTGAATGGAGCATAGAAATTGAATGGTACTATCTGATGCTATTTCGTGTTGGGTGACGTGCAGATTCTATGCCTCACAAATGCAAGGAAAAAGAAAAGGTAGAAATCTTTTGTTTTTAAAAGTATTATTTTGTTCATTCAAATGATATTTGAATGTAAAGGAAGAAAAAAAAAAAAACAATTAATGAATCTAAACTAAAATCTTTGAATAAAAAAGCATATTATATAATCAATAGTTAAACAAATTAGCTAACAACTAAATAATTATAATTATACAAATGACATATAGACCATGAAAATAAATGTGGAGGAGTTTCAATATGTAGTTCTACATTTTTCTTAGGGCCTATTTATTAGTATTGCATCTCACTTTTAATAAACGTATTGGGGAAAATGAGGACTAATAAATTCCTTCTTGAAACCTAAGAGATAAGAGTTAAAATTGATAGGGTTTATTGAACATGGATGAACTTAAACTTGTTGTCAAAATGAATTTGAACACTTTTCTTAGAATATAAGTTCATGGTAAAATTAACTCAAAGAAACAAACTAAAACCACACAAGTATGATAACATTAAATATATATGGGTGGGTTAATTATAATCATATAAATTAATAGTAGGGAAAACTATCATCACTTTAAAGTTTATGGCATATTGGTTTTCCAATTGAACCTAAAATGTTCACGTGGAGGATTTTTTATTCTTTGTCTAAACTTTAGGGAGATTAATTTTTATTTTATAATCCAAACTTCAAAAAGATTTTTATTGACTGGTAGAATCTGATAAAATTCTATAATCTATTTGTAAGTATTCTTAACAATAAAGGGTTCTAAACTTGTTGATTTTTGTAATCCAACAATTATATAGGTTGTTTTCCAACAAGGAACAACTTTGTTAGAAATTGGTTTGTTGGATCTCTTAAAACTATGGTCCATGAGATCTTTTATATATTTTTAATGAGGTTGAAGATCTTGACAAAGCAGAGGAAGAGTAGGAAAATATAGATTTAAGGAAAAGGTCATGACAAGTTTTAATAGGTTAACTAGTCGACCACATGAAGCAAATTGGTTGACCAATTACATTGAAAATGGAAATTTAAAATTTAGATTTAACAAACCAAAAGTTAAATGATACAATTTTCAAAAGGTAAAGCATTATGTTAGAGAGAAGACAAGACAAAGAGCACATGTGATATCTATAGAATGAAGCTAACAATCACATGTGTGGAGATAAATAATTTCATAGAGCTTGATGAAGCAATTAGAGGTAATGTCACCTTTATGAATCATTAAAAGGGTGTCATCAAAGAAAAAATTATGATTTTGATTAAATTAAAAGATTACACTCATCTATTATTGGGGATGTCAATTATATACCAATTATAAAAAGGAAAATATTGAGCTTAAGACAATTATTGAAGAAAGGGTATGAGATTACAATGAAATACTGTACTTTGACATTATTAAATAATCTTGTAGCTATGATTGCAAAGATAACCATGACAAAGACTATATTTGCTAAATATAGTGATGAATGCACCTAGATCCTCACAACAAAATGCTGTGAAATGGAGAAAGAATAAAAGCATCCTTAATATGGTAAGGAGCATGCTCAAAACCAAGAATATGCCTAAAGAATTTTAAATTGAAGCTATAAATTATGTTGTCTACTTGTCAAATAGATGTCCTAATAAAAGTTTGAATGACATGAATCCATAAAAGCATGGAGTGGAAGAAAGACAAGTTATACTCACATAAGGTTTTTAGAAACATTGACTATGTATATATAAATGATCAAGTAAGGACCAAACTAGTTGAAAATATATAAAAAAGGATATTTTTAGGCTATGATTAAAAGTCCAAAGGATATAACCTCTATTGAGTTTATATCTACCAAACTAGTTTTTCCTAATATAGGAAAAACGGTGATTAGTAAAGCTATTGAATTCCATAAAGAAAAATATAAGATTAGAAGCTTGCTGATGATGAGAAATATGATATTCTATTGGTTCTTGATGAAAGGAATGAGTGATATAAAAATCATCAAGAACAAGTTACATACTTTCACTATCACCAATGAGCTCACTTCACTTTTATTTTCTTTTTCTAGTAGGAGTTCAAGTAGTGACAACCTACCAAGAAAGATGAGGAGCCTTGATGACATATAAAAGATAACTAATCCTATTGATAATAATGTAACATTATATTATCACCTTGCTACATATGATCTTATAGTATTAGAAGAAGCAATAAATGATAAAAAAAATAGAGAATTGTTATAAATTAAAAGATTGCATCAATTTAAAAGAATGACACATGGAAATTGCTATTGATAATGATGTAACATTATACTATCACCTTGCTACATGTGATCCTATAATATTAGAAGAAACGATAAAGGATGAAAAGTAGAGAATTGCTATAGATTAGGAGATTACATCAATAAAGAAGAATGACACATGAAAATTGGTTCTTAGACTAAATAGGGAAAAGTCAATAGGTTTCAAATAGATCTATATAGAAAATAAGAATGTCAAAGGAGAGGTATTATACAAGGTTAGTGGCAAAAATCTATAGTTAAAAGCAAGGGATTAACTATGATGAAGTATTTGTGCATAAAAGTAAGCACATGGACATAAAATCTCATTAACTAAGAGATTAATTACATTATAAACAAGGAAGTTAAAGTAAAGTATGTAAATACTTAAAATAAGGTAAGATGAGATATTTTCAAAAAGCCAATTAAATATGAAGTATTTGCTAAGATTATAGATTTTTTAGGAGTTATGAAGAAATCAAGTTTATGAGAGGATGTTAAAAGTAAACCAAATATTGTTTTTTCTTCTAAAAACAAAGGATTTTACCTATGAGTTGAGAACTAATCAATGAATTTGTTTAAATAGAGTGGTAGCATGGAGAAATCAGGTGAAATAAGTTAAAATAGTCAATTGATTGAGAAACGATCAATCCGTTTAGTTAGCATAATACAATCCGTTTGGATTGGGATTTTCTTATATTATTTTAATTTCTTAATTATCTAGGATCTAATTCATATAAAAAGCACGAGACAAAACATTAGAGTTCCTGGTGAGGGTATTTTCAGTTTTGTATCATTTGATGAACAATGAAACTATAGATGTGCCATCGGAAATTATAAAATTGAAGAGTTAGCATTGAGGGTATATTTGTATTTTTATCTACATTCTATTCTTTTTTTAAAAAATTTATGGGTATGTCTCATTGACTTGCTAATAGTTGTTTTCCGTCCACGCCTTGTAGAGGCCGTGTGCGATGTTATTTGGTGGTGAAGAATATTCGTTTGCCATCTCATCCGATACACCATTGTGACCACTTCAACACGGGGGTGTGCATGTCATTGAATGGTGGTTAGAGACGTACTGGTGATTGGTTAATCCTTTTTCTCCTTTTCTCTCTCATGTAAGCGAAACTGCATATCATTCATTTGTGTTTATGGTTTTTTTTTTCCTTTCAGTCCTTTGACTTTTGATTTGTTTTTTCCTCCTTATTTTTTCTATATAAATTTTGATTTATTTCAATTTTATCATTCTATTGAAATTGATTATATATGTGATTTTTTATTTTAGCCCTTATTCTTTTGATTTTTGGTTAATTTTTTAGGTCCTTCTACGGCAGTCGCTATTTTTCACTTATTTTTATCTAAGTATATTCTTAGTTTTAGTTTTTTATTTTTATCATTTTTTTTGTTGGGGTTTTATTTTCAATTAAATTTCATTGTAAAGTTTTAATTTATGTTAATAATCATTCTAAAATTGATATATCTTCCGTTTTTACTCTTTGTTTTTTTTTTTCTTTCCATTATTTGTATTTCTTTTTCAAATGAAATGATTTTTTGTGTAATAATATCTATTTTAGTTTTTTATTTTTTTTTGCTCTTTTATTAAAGTTTTTGGATTTTTTTTATTCTTCGAGATAATTTTATAGTTTTCATTGTTTATGCAATAATAGTTTTTATTTTTTGTTCTTGTTTATGTATCTATACTCTTAGTTTTAGTTTGTAATTTCCATATTTTTCTGCTTTAATGGGGTTTTATTTGTATTCAATTTAGTCCTAAAATTTTAATTTATGTTGATAATCATTTTAAAATTGACATTTCTTTTTTTTTTTTATCCCTTTGTTCCTTTTTTTACTAGATTATTATTTTTATTTATTCTTCAAGTGAAATGTTTTTTTTAATGCTAATAATATTTATTTTTTTTTCATTTATTTTAGTTTTTTTATTTTCTCTTTTGTTAAAGGTTTTTGGATTTTGGTTTTATTCTTCAAGATGATTTTATGGTTTTCATTGTTTGCACAATAATAATAATAATCTTAGTGATTGTGTTTTTTATAATTGTTTTGTTGCTTGCTCTTTTGTTATAATTTTTTTATTCTTCAAAACAATTTAATAATTTGATTATTATATTCATAATGATAATAAAATTAATTTTATTTTTCCTATAATTATTTTCATTTATTCTTCAATTCAAATAATATTTTTTTATGGTGCTAATATTTTTTTTCTAGTTTTGCCTTCAATCATAATAATGACAGTGAGAATAATAATTCAAATAATTTCTCATTCGATGTGGTATTTATTAAATATTATGTTTTGCAATATCTCTATATATAATATTTTAAATCTACTATCTCGGATTAATAGTTTGAGAAAATTATGACTCAATATTGTCTTTAATGATAGTTTTGTTGATTTGTAGTGCAAAATTTTATGTTTATGAGTATTGAATGATTAGCCAAATAATTAAATCAAACCCAATAACCAATTAGTTTGTTTTTGAAAGCAAATAACTCATCTTTAATGGAAATTATCAATTGCAGTTTTACTATTGCAATACATTTTATGCATATTCTCTACGTTGTTTACAACCAATTGAATGATTAGTCAAGCAGTTAAAATAGGCTCAACAATCAATTAATTTGCTGCAGAAAGAAATTAATAGATTTTATCAATTATAATTTTATTATCTTCCCATTGAATATTTAGTCAAATAGTTAAAGCAAACCCAACAACTAATGAGTTTATTGCAGAAAACAAATAACTCATCTTTAAGTAATCTTGGTGTGGAAAATATGGTCCTTGAATTTTTTAAAACTTTATGATGGTCACTATAATATTGGGCAGTTTCAATTAGGCCTCTTCTAAAATTTATTATTTTATTTATGACCCAGTTATGCATTTCATTTTATCTTTATCCTTTTTTATTTTAATTTTATCCCTTGTAACTCATATAATATTGTTGGATTATTGCATTTGAAATAGTTTATAGTGAATATGGTATGTTAAAAAGCAACTACATTCCTAAAAAAAAGCTCTTACATGTTATTTATTCCACATTATTATACTTAGCATCATTATTGTTTATCTATAAGCCAATTTGTATGATTGAGGAAGTATTGATTATTTATAATACATTTTGATTTAAGGATATGTATTCATATTAATTATGATTAGTAAGTTTAAGTATATAATTAGGTTCATTATTGTTTAGTATAAGCCAATTAACCTAATTAAGCTACTATTGATTATTTACAACACTTTTAGATTCAAAAATACTAGTTCAAGTTTATTTTGGTTATTAAGTTTAAGTGTGTATTGTTCTAAAGCTTTTATAAACTATATCTTATATCTTTACGGTCTTTATTATAATTAATTGCATTATTATTTATGATAATTTAATATGCTCTTAGATAGAAGATATCTCTTCATATTCATTTTAATTAGTAGGTTTAAGTTTGTATTTATCTTTAAACTAATTTACTCCATTGAGCTACTATTGATTATTTGCTACTTTTAAATTTGAAAATAACTATCTAGATTTATTTTGATAACTAAGTCTAAGTGTCTTTTTTATGTGTAGAGTTTATACATTACAACATATATTTATCTTGTTTTAATGGATTTGTAAGTCCTCATTGTCTCCATATAAATTTATAAGATTTTAATATTAAAAATATTTACAAACAATTGTAGAACTACATTTGAGTCTTTAGGCCAATTAATTTTATGTTTATGAAAAACAAAAATATATTGGTAATGTAATATATTTTATATTTTTTTATTTTTGTTAAAATATTTTTCTTATTCAGTTTTTGGGAAAAACATGAAAGCGTAATGATTGTGTTCTTATTTTTGTTTTAAATCCACTGAATTCTACATACATTATCATAGGATGTACATTATGCTCTTAAGTGTTTATGACATCTTGGTTGGTGAGATTGATTCTACTATTCTAATTAATATTTTTCTTTATTTCTTATGATATATTTTTGTCATTGTCAATTATAGTGTATAAATTGCTCAACGAATACCTCGGTAATAACAATGTCAGCTGATTCGCATGATAGCTATTTATGGTATATGTGTGATTACCACCAACTGAAAATTTATGTATTCTATTTTTAAATGGTGCAATTTGTCGCTATAAAAAGCAACAATATTTGCATGTTCGATGACAAATGTAAGTTTTTTGCTTCATTTTGGCCTATATATAGTCCCATTAGTTTACCATTCCACTACACAATTAAGCTTTCAACCCCTTTTCTCTCTCCATAGAGCCTCCATTTAAGTAACTTTGAGTTTGCTCCTTTCTTTACTTTGAGAATGGCTAACACTCCCTTGCGCCAACAACTTAGCACCATGAGGCAATCATTCTTTGATGAGGTCTTTCTTTATGTTTTTTTTTCCCTTAATCCATAAATTAACTAAGATTACACTAACATTTTTTAATTTGCATGTTGATTATTGTAGGGACTTCTGGATGAGGAGCAAGTGAGTTATCTTGAGACTCTCGAAAATGAAGATGATCCTGACTTCATTGAAAATCTTTTTACCATGTTTTTAAGGGATTCATCAAGATATATCGATTCTATGGAGAAGGCTTTGTAAGTAAAATACTAATTAATTGAAATTTTGCATCTGTCTTTGGTTTTTTGGTTTTCCTTGACAAAGATTTGCTATGCTTTCTTAGGGAGGCAACCCCAGTTGATTATCCTGTCATGGAGTTAATGATGTATCGACTTAAGGGCAGTAGTGCTAGGTAAGGAAAACTATATTAGATGATTTATTACAAAATTATATTTTTATATGGTGTTTCATAAGCACAACAAATTTCTTGTAGCCTTGGTGCATCAAAAATCAATGGTGAAACCAATACACTCAGAAAATTTTTTCATGATGGGGATATGGAAAGGTAAAATTCATAATACTTTATAAGTTTTGGAGTATGATTGACAATGTTTCGTGTAAAAAAAATATAGTAAATTATTTATCCATATATGTTATAGTGGCAAGGCATCTCTTCAAAAACTCAAAGCAGAACATGCCACTTTGAAGGAAAAACTTGTTGTTTATGTTGGGGTAATTCTCTTAATCTAATAATTTCTTTTTTGGTTTATGAATCACACATAATTTTCTTCTATGTTTTTATTCATTTTCTTCTTATTTTTCAGTTGTTGAAGCAAGCCAAACTCTCTGAATATTGAGCAAAACCATTAACAAAAACAGAGAATCTATGGAGATATGGTTAAGTAATTGGCGAGGAAGGAAAATTAAATCCATGGATTTACTTTTGCTTAATATTTTTGTCTCTTTTATATGTATGTTGGGTAGTCAAGCCTTTTATGGGTAGTTCAGTAGGTTAATAGAATCTAGATATCTTGTAGCTTTTCTTTATGGAGAAAAGATGAACAAGTAATCAGATTTTATGTATTATCATCGTATCCGTAATAAAGATTCTCAATCTCATTCTAAAAAGAAAAGAAAATTATTCTGAGATATTAAAAACTAATATTGACGCGTGTGAATCAACAAATGAGTTGATTCTTCATATATAGATTATATAATATCTTTCAACAATTGTTATTGCATGAATCTTAAGATGCATTTTGTAGAGTTTTTCAAAATATATCATGTAATGTTTTAGAAAAATCACACAAAATTCTAAAGAAGAAGTTGATACTATTTTTAAATACTATTTTTTAATATTGTTTTGTCGAATTTAGAAGGATGGATGTATGTTATATAAAAATGGTAAGTTGATAGTGTTTAATAATGATACTATCACAAACAATATAAATGTTCTATAATCCTTCAAAAAGGACACAAACTAAGGCAAAAACATTCCATTATAGTGTGAAGGAAGTCTAAGTGATATGCTATTGTATGGTAATATTTGAGAAAACCACAAGATTAAAACATATATGACCATTTTCAATTGGAAGACACAATTAAAATAAATCAAAATAAAATATATAATTAATTCCAATCGAAGGAAACAATTGAAACAAATACAAACCTTCAGACCAAAATAAATAAAATGATTATGTGTTTTACATACTCTTGCAATGATTTAAATAGATTTACAACATTCAAAAAATCATCAACAAGAAAAGAAAGGATTCACGAAAGCTAAGAACAAAAAACTTGTAAAGATAAAAGGATTATTGACTTTTTCAATTAAGATTTTGTAATAATTTTTTTTTATAGCACTCTACTTATTTATGACACCTTGTAATATTCATGCAACCTAAACAAACCTAAACTAACCAAAGAAAATCAAGACAAAAAACAAGACATTTCTTAACAGTAACCAAAATAATCCGCTAATTTTGAAAACAAGACATTTCCGATAAACAATAGATCTATCTATTAACAAGAAAGCTAAATTTAAACTTAAGAAAAATATGTTTTGTGCTTATTTTTTTTTAAATTAATTATTGTTCTATAATTAGATTTAAAAAATAGAAAAGTTACACGCGATATAAGATCAAATATCTTAACATGCATATTTATCTCATCTTCTTGACTTAATCTTTGGTTTAGGTCAATATATTTCTTATCATTTATTGACACATATAATTCTTGATTTATTTTATTGAATATAAATATTAGATTTTTACTTTGCAATGAAAATCTTTCTTGATGGACAAGAGTTTTTAAAACAATCATATTTTCAAGTTTAATAACAATACCAAAGAATTCTTTGAACCCTTAAATCTTGGTGGATCTATTTTTTTTTCAATATTAGAAACAGAAATATAAGTATTGTTAAAGCATATAAAATTTTAATTGTGTGCTAAAAAGTTTAATAAAATATCAATTATCAAATATAAGTTGAAAAACTCTGGTAAATCAATTTAAGATATTTGATTTCACGCAATAAGAAACTCATCAAAATTATTTTATTTAATTATGTGAGAATAAAATTATTTCTTATAGAAAAATAATAATTTAAATCTCATTGAATAAAAATACATTTCTAGTGTAATTCTTAGTATTCTTATTAATATATTTTTTTCCACAAAATATGTAGTTTTTTTAGCTTCGTTGTTTATTTTTATTTTCATTCTTACAATGTTTTAGCATTTTTTAGTTAAGTTTTTGGAATTAAAGAAGTTATAATGTCTGGGGAAAGTACTATAGAGGCAGACAGAGATTACTGTAGATTGTAATAATATAATTATTGTTTTGCTCTTCAGTTCATAAATTTTAACTTTTGGTCTTGGTGTATTTTAGAATTTTCCATTGAGCCTGATAATATTATCTAATTTTTTAAGGGTATTTGAGTATTTTCTAAATTATTTTGCACAGTGAAACTATGGCTTTACCCCTGGTATTAGACAAAACAGTGTTGACTAGTAACAATATTTTAAATATTTTGTTTTGCTGATGAACAGTGAAATAACTATTATACCATTTAATGAGACAAAACATTAGAGTTCCCCATGAGGGTATTTTTGGTTTTGTATCGTTTGATGAACAATGAAACGATGGATGCATCCATACAAAAATCAAAGAGTTAATGTTGGGGTATATTCATATTTTCATCTATGTTCTATTTGTTTTTTAGAAAATATTGCGGACACGTTTCACTGACACACCGACAGATGTCTTGCATCATTTGGTGATGAAAAATGTATGTCCACCATCTTATGAGATGTGTCATCGTGACTTCTTCAACATGATGGTGTGCGTGTCATCAAATAATGGTTGGAGACGTGTCAGTGGTCAGTTGATCCTTTTTTCCATTTTTCTCTCTCTTACAAGCAAAATTTTATATCATTCCTTTGTGTTTATAGTTTTTTCCTTTCACTCATTTGACTTTTGATTTGTTTTTTCTTGATTTTCTCCATATAAGTTTTGATATGTTTTACTTTTGTCATTCAATTGAAATTAATTATATATGTGATTTTTCATCTTGACCCTTATTTTTTTAATTTTTTTTGTTAATATTCTGGTCCTTCTAGGGTAGTCGCTATTTATTTATTTATTTTTATGTGACTATACTCTTAGTTATGGTTTTTTTATTTTTATAATTTCTCTTTTGTTGGGGTTTTATTTTAATTTAATTTCATGCTAAAACTTAAATTTATGTTAATAATCATTCTAAAATTGATATATCTTGTGTTTTCTCTTTGTTCTTTTTTTCCCCATTATTTGTATTTGTTCTTGAAATTAAATGATATTTTTCTAATAATATTTATTTCAGTTTTATTTATTTTTTTGTTTGGTCTTTTGTTAAAGTATTTGAATTTTTTTATTTAATTCTTTGAGGCAATTTTATAGTTTTCATTGTTTATGCAACAATAGTAATGATTTTAGTGATTGTATTTTTTATTGTTTTCTTACTTGTTGTTTTGTTAAAGGTTTTATCTTTTTTTCTTCTTTAGGAAAAATTAATAATTTCATTGTTTAAGCAGTGATAGCAATTGTAACTTTAGTTGTTATAATTATAATAATAATAATGACATTACTAATGATAATGATAATAACAATAATAATTCATTATAATGATTGTGGTGCTTAAATTAACAATAAATTATAAAATAATATTAAAAATATCAATAATAACAAAAAGCTTTACCATAATTATATTCATAATGGTAATAATATTTATTTTGGTTTAGTCATTTTTATTTTTACTCTTTTGGTAAAGTTTTTTAGATTTTTTGGTTGGTTTTTAATTCCTTTAATTTTTTTATTCTAAGGTTTTGATTTGTTCTAATTTTATCTTTCAATTAAACTAAACCATATATTGTGTTATTAAATTCGACCTTTATTCTTTCAATTTTTAATTGTTTTTATTTTTTTTTAATTTTTTGTCCTTCTAGTATACTCACTATTTTTTTTTTGTATTTATGTAACTATACTCTTAGTTTTGATTTTTAATTTTAATTATTTTTTCATTTCATATTTATTTGATTGTTTTTTTTTCATTCTTGTAATTTTTTCAGTACTGAGATTTTAATAAGTTTCAATTGTTTCCTTCAATTTTGTTTTTCATACTCTTAGTTTTTATTATATATTTTGTCTTTCATTTCACCATTTATTCTTTTACTTTTTTGTTTGGTTTCAATTCCTTTAGTTTTGGTTTGTAATTTCTATAATTTTCTAATTTAATGGATTTCTATTTTTATTCAATTTATTCCTAAAATTTTAATTTATGTTAATAATGATTTTTAAATGGGTATCTCTTGTTTTTTTTTTCCTTTGTTATTAATTTTGGTTGATTTTATTTGCTTTTTTGTTTAAGTTTTTTGGATTTTTGTTTTATTCTTCAAGATGATTTTATGGCTTTCATTGTTTGCACAATAATAATATTAATCTTAGTGATTGTGTTTTTTATAATTGTTTTCTTGCTTGCTCTTTTGTTATATATTTTTATTCTTGGGAACAATTTAATAATTTTATTATTATATGCATAAGGATAATAATGCTAATTTTTTTTTTGTCCTTTAATTTTTTTCATATCTTCTTTAAATCAAATAATATTTTTTTTATGTTGCTAATATTTTTTTGATCTTGACTTCAATGATAATAACAACAATGAGAATAATAATTCAAATAGTTTATTATTTGATGTTGTATTTATTAAAGATTAAGTTTTGTAATATCTTTATATATAATATTTCAAATATAATATCTCGGATTAATGGTTTGAAAAAGTTATGTGACTCAATATTGACTTTAATGATAATTTTGTTAATTTGTACAGTAAATTTTTTGTGGTTGTGGGTATTGAATAATTAGCCAAATATTTAAAACAGAACCAATAACTTACTGCTTATTACTGAAATCAAGTGACTCATCTTTAATAGATTTTATTAATTGCAGTTTTACTATAACAATATATTTTATGCACATTGTCTGCAAAAATTAACATGATATCAATTGAATGATTAGCGAAGCATTAAAACAAGCCCAACAATCAATCATTTTGCTACAGAAAACAAATAACTCATCTTTAGTGAATTTTATGAATTGCAGTTTTATTATCTGCCCATTCAATATTTACCCAAACAATTAAAGCAAATTCAATAATCAATGAATTTGCTGCAGAAAACAAATAATTCATGTTTAATGATTTTATCAATTATCTGCTCATAAATATATTGGTGTAGTTGTCTTTACTTTTTTTTATCTTATTTCTGTAAAATTATATTACTTCACATTAGTATTAAACACACAAAAAATATCTTATAAATAATTTCTTTAACATTACTTAACACAAATTCTATCCAAGTGGATTATTAACGACACTCTTAATATTTTTTTTTATATTTTAAAAAATTTGGTTAACTGAGAGGACAAGTGCCTCGTTCCTCTCTTTAACTCGTTCAATGCTTTATTGGTTAATTGGTTACAATTTTATTTAATGATAATTGATTATGATTATGCTCTTAGATTATGTAACAAATATCTCTTTTGTTCTAATGAGTTCTCAAATACCAAATAAGTTTGTGAGACTCTAATATTAATTCTATGTAATGAAAATGTATAATTGTATTTAAACTGAAAGACGTCACTATAATTATTGGTGAGGGAAATATTGTCCTTTGAATTTTTTTAAAACTTTATTTTGGCCTAATATTAGTTGTTTCAATTAGACCCCTTCTAAAATTTACTATTTTATTTATGACCCAGTTATATATATCATTTTATCTTTATAATTGTGTTATTTTAATTTTATTCCTTGTAACTCATAATACTTGTTGTATTAGAACATTTGAAATAGTTTATAATGAATATGGTATGTTAAAAAGCAATACATTCCTAAAAAATCTCTTGCATGCTATTTATGCCACATTATAATAATTAGTTTCATTATTGTTTATCCATAAGCCAATTTGTATGATTGAGAAAGTATTGATTATTTATAATGCATTTAGATTTAAAGATATGTGTTCATATTAATTTTGATTAGTAAGTTTAAGTATAAAATTAGGTTCATTATTATTTACCTATAAGCCAATTAACCTAATTAAGCTACTATTGATCATTTATGCTTTTAGATTTGAAAATACAAGTTCAAGTTTATTTTGGTTAGTAAGTTGAAGTGTTTATTGTTCTAAAGAATTTATAAACTATAGATTATATCTTTATGGTTTTTATTATAATTAGTTGCATTATTATTTGTGATAATTTAATTAGTTGCATTATGCTCTTAGATGGAAGATATCTCTTTAGACTCATATTAATTAGTAAGTTTAAGTTTGTATTTATCTTTAAACTAATTTACTCTATTAAGCTACCATTGATTATTTGCCAATTTTAACTTTGAAAATAACTATCTAGATTTATTTGGATTAGTAAGTTTTTGTGCATGTCATTTTTTTTTGTAGATTTTATACATTGCAACTTATATTTATTTAGTTTTAATGGATTCTTAAGTCTCATTTGTCTCCATATAAATTTATAAGATTTTAATATTAAAAATGTTTAAAGACAATTTTAGAACTACATTTGAGTCTTTAGACCAATCAATTTTATGTTTATGAAAAACAAAAATATATTGGTAATGTAATATATTTTATATTTTTTTTATTTTTTGTTAAAATATTTTTCTTATTCAGTTTTTGGGAAAAACATGAAAGTGATGATTGTGTTCTTTTTTCTTTTTAAATCCATTGAATTCTACATACATTATCATAGGATGTACATTGTGCTCTTAAGTGTTTATGACATCTTGGTTGGTGAGATTGATTCTACTATTCTAATTACTATTTTTCTTTATTTCTTATGATATATTTTTGTCAATGTTAAATATAGTGTATAAATTGCTCAAGGAATACCTCGATAATAACAATGCCAGCTAATTCGCATGATAACTATTTATGGTATATGTGTAATTACCACCAACTGAATATTTATATATTCTATTTTTAAATGGTGTACTTTGTCGCTATAAAAAAACGACAATATTTGCATGTTCGATGACAAATGTAAGTTTTTTGCTTTATTTTGGCCTATATATAGTCCTACTAGTTTACCATTCCACTACACAATTAAGCTTTCAACCCTTTTTCTCTCTCCATCTCCATTTAAGTAACTTTGAGTTTGCTCCTTTCTTTACTTTCAAAATGGCTAACACTCCCTTGCGCAAACAACTTAGCACCATGAGGCAATCATTCTTTGATGAGGTCTTTCTTCACCAAGGAAATTTCAAAGTCATTTATGCTTTTTCCCCTAAATCCACAAATTAACTAAGATTACACTAACATTTTGAATTTGCATGTTTATTATTGTAGGGACTTCTGGATGAGGAGCAAGTGAGTTATCTTGAGACTCTCGAAAATGAAGATGATCCTGACTTCATTGAAAATCTTTTTACCATGTTTTTAAGGGATTCATCAAGATATATCGATTCTATGGAGAAGGCTTTGTAAGTAAAATGCTAATTAATTGAAATTTTGCATCTTTCTTTGATTTTTTTGGGTTTCTTTGACAAAGATTTGTTGTGCTTTCTTAGGGAGGCAACCCCAGTTGATTATCCTGTCATGGAGCTAATGATGTATCGACTTAAGGGCAGTAGTGCTAGGTAAGAAAAAATATATTAGATGATCTATTACAAAATTATATTTTTATATGGTGTTTCATAAGCACAACAAATTTCTTGTAGCCTTGGTGCATCAAAAATCAATGGTGAGACCAACATCCTCAGAAAGTTTTTTCATGATGGGGATATGGAAAGGTAAAATTCATAAATACTTTATAAGTTTTAAAATATCATTGATAATGTTTTGTGTCAAAACAAAAATATAGTAAATTATTTATCCATAAATGTTATAGTGGCAAGGCGTCTCTTCAAAAACTCAAAGAAGAACATGCCAATTTCAAGGAAAAACTTGCGGTTTATGTTGGGGTAATTCTCTCACTCTAATAATTTTTTATTTATTTATGAATCACACAATTTTCTTGCATGTTCTTATTCATTTTCTTCTTATTTTTTAGATGTTGAAACAAGCAAAACTCTCTGAATATTGAGCAAAACCTTCAACAAAAACAAAGAATCTATGGAGATGTGGCTTAGTAATTGGCGTTGAAGGAAAAATAAGTCCTGGATTTACTTTCGCTTTATGTTTTTGGCTTTTTTATAAGTATGTTGGGTAGTCAAGCCTTTTATGGGAGTTGAGTAGGTTAATAGAATCTAGATATTTTGTAGCTTTTCTTTATAGAGAAAAGATGAACAAGAAATCAGATTTTATGTATTATCATCATAACTGTAATAAAGATTATCAATCTCATTCTAAAAAGAAAAAAAGTTATTTCGAGATGTTAAGAAGTAATATTGATGCGTGTGAATAAAAAAATGAGTTGATTATTCATATCTTTTGGCAATTCTTATTGTAACAATCTTAAAAAGCAATTTGCAGAGTTTTTCGAAATACATTATGTAATGTTTTTGAAAAATCACACAAATTTTAAAGAAGAAGAAGTTGATATTATTTTTTAGTTTTGTTTTGTCCAATATAGAAGCATGAATATATGCTATATAAAGATGATAAATTGATAATGTTTAATAATGATACTATGGGAGCAAGAATATAAATGTTCTATAGTCCTTCAGAAAGGACACAAACTAAGGTAAACAATTTCCATTATGTTATTGTATGGTAATATATAGGAAAACCCAAATATTGAGCTATCATTGATTCTAATATATGATCCGTTCAAATTCATTTCGTATTTGGTTGAAAAATATAGAACTATATTCTAACTCAAAAGCTGTCCCTATGGCCTGTGGTGGTCCCTGAAAAATTCTAAAAGTTTAATTTGGCCCTCACATTTAAAAGTTATAATTAATTGAATCATAATTATTAGAATCCGCTTCATGCTACTAGTTGCATGCTACAACAGTAAGAAGTAAAGACAAGTGCTCGGATGTATTTTCCATCTTTCTTCAAAATATTTGTCATGTTTAATTGTGTTAAATTGAGGTTTATTTTGAATTGATTTTCATGATATGTTTTGTGTTTGGTCCTGTATGATTTATTTGTTATGATTTCTTTTTACAATATTATTCTGATTTGATGATTTAAATCATAATGAAACACAAACATATGACCCTACTTGTATTTTATTATATATAATCATCAATTTTTGTATTCATAATTATAGTTTTTGGTCCATATAAAAAAACATATTGGCAGCACTTGAATATCTTTTTTTTTACACAAAAAAGAAAGATACTCTAAATTATAAAATATACATAAAAAGAGCCCTTTTGATTGTTATTCATATCTATCTAAATTTAAATTTAGCGAATATAATCCAATCTAAACATGCTAGTAAACTAAAATGGTTCTAAGAAGAGTAGGAAATTAAGTATTATAGGAATAATTGAAAATATTTACTTCTTGAATTCATTTTAAACGAAAAAATATATACAAATAAATCTTTAGAATGTATAAAGCAAGAAATTTTTTAAACTTATTAATTTTATTACACACGCGCGCGCCCACACACACTAAATTTTCATTTTGCATTTATATTGTTTTTGTTAACAACGTTATACAAAAGCTAAAAGAGAACACAATTTTAAACAATAATGCACAATGTTTTACATTGTCCATCTAGACTCAGAGGCACTATGAATTGGACCTCTCACAAAACCACCTCACAAGAGAGATCCCCATGCAGCTAACAAGCTTAACTTTCCTATCTGTTCTTATAATGTACTAGTGGGGAAGATACAAAGAGGGAATCAATTAATTTTCTACTTTCAGCAATGATTCCTATTTGGGAAACTTAAGATTGTGCTGGTTCCCGGTGTCAAACAAATGTGGTGATGTTGAGAAACAACAACCATCAAGAACACTAAAAGGAGGCTCTCCTACGGATTCAGGTATCTATTCAGTTGGAAATTTGCACTGGTTGTGATGTAGAACAAGTTGCGGAAGCATACATGCTCAAGAGGGATCACCCAAAATTCAAAGGCAACTGATTTTCGACAGCCGGGTCGTCGAAGTCGGAATGACACGAAACTCACCCTATCAATACGTTTCGCCGTTTGCGGAAAAAGTCAGTGGCTATGCCCCTGTTGTCCACCAGTTTTTGGCCAAATTCCATCGTTTCGGCCTCGAAATCGGCATTTTTGCTATTTTAGGAAAGTTTCGTTTTAGCCATAACTTTTGATTTAAGAGTCCGAATTGATTTTCGTCAATTGGTACCCTCTCAGAATTTATTGGCCTTTCACATTCTGCATTTATCTCAAATTTGCCATTTATGGCAAATTTAATGTTTTATGTCATTTCCTTTTCTGTCTTGAATTAGGCTAGGGTTTTTACTTTAAGTATCAATGTAAAACCTGCAGCCGACTTATCTATCATTTTATTGAATAAACGTTGAGTTTGATTGAGATTTCTTCTCGTTATCTTTGATTTACGGAATATTGACGTTGGTCATATTCCCTTGTGATTTTTTGTTGCGTCAGGTTGGATATGCCTATGGGGTGCTTGTAGGAGCTGTCAGCGGTCTCAGAAACAAGCGATGCAGCAAGTGGATTGAACAAGCATTCAAGGCAAAGAAAGGGCTTAAAAATGTACAGAACTGAAGAAAAAGACGAATGATATATGTTATCTTACACTGGCATAACAATATTGTGAGGGAAATATATATAGCATCGAAACAGAATACTTGTATATTGTAAGAAAAAAGGAATTGAGAAGAAAGATGCATAACAGTCAATCCGAAACCAAATATATCCACAAAATTATCAAACCCCATCTACAATCTAACTTGGAAAAGAACTTGGGTCACTAGATCAACTCATTGGGTCACTATGCCATTTATTATAGTTAAAATGATGTTGTTTCATTTCTAGAAAAAAATTCCTTATATGCTAAGTTTGAACGGGGTTTGTTCAAGTAAATCAAATGATTATAAGAACTTGGTTAGGTCAAACATGTTTTAGTACCGGATCAAATTTTTTTCTATTAAACTTAAAACTTGATTGAGTTATTTGAAGAAAAAAAATCTACCAAAGTAGCTGTAGCCTTTTCACATTTTCTAGATTTCGAGGAGCAAAGAGGGATCACTGATAGCCTTATCTAACTGCAAATACATGCAGCAACCTGACAGGAAGAAATTTACTGAGTGTTAACAAGGCCGGCACGTAGTTTTCCAAGTTCGATCAAGAGTAAGAGACTTGTTACTGAAAATAGGGATTAACTGCTGAAACAGTTTTGGATATCTAAACCCATAATCGCTTCCAGTAATAGGATGTAGGAAATTTTCTACAATACAGGAATCAAAAGGCAACAATTCTCAAGAATAAAGTAATATCAATATCATCCAGGCAACTTAGCAACAACATTATATGAAATTTAATTGGCTTCCCCTTCCACACACACACACACTCATATCATATATTATCATATTCTAACGAATAATTTGCTTTCAGTACTGTTTTTTTTTTTTGGCTCCACCACTATAGACTGCAGTATTTATTTTTCGTCTTTGACACGTTCTAAGACTAGAGTTCTGGTGGTTGAGCACTTGATAGGCTATTCGCGTTCAACGAATCAAAACACCATCAAATGAATCCAAGCCAAGTTTCTTTGAGTCAAGAGTGATGTAGGTCAAGTAATTAGAGGAACGTGTTAGGCTCTTAAAGGCTAAATTACTTGTTTAATAAAATTCTCATAGTTTGTAAGAAAAAAAGAATTGATAAATTATATTGAAGAGAAACCAACAACTCCTGTGATGTGTGAGTGTGCGAGTTTGTACGTATAAAACCTTTTTTTACTAGCTCTGATTGAACATTTAAATCTTAGGAGGCATAAATTTCTCTCGAGAGTTTCAAGATCTTATTAGATTGATCAAGAGTCGTTTAGATCAAATGTTTATTTTGGCTTTGAATAATTTCTTCAAGGATGGATTGTCATAAATTAAAAGTCATTCAAGTATCTAACTTCTAATAATAACTCATACAATTTAGTGCAAATATTAACTCACAAACACTTATATATTAGTTTATAGTATTCTTTATAACTCAATCTATGAGAAAATTACTATCCAATTTTAACATTTATAACAATGTTTTTAAGTCTAAAAAGTCACTTTTCAGTGGACCATGACGAGTGTAAGAAATCCTAGCAAAAAAGAAAAATAAATAAATTAAATAATGAAACAACACGGAAGTTGTACTTTTAATATAGTATTAAGAAGTTGATTTTTTTGGGCTCCACCACTCTATACTGTAATAATGTTTTCGTCTTTGACCCGTTCTAAAATTAGAGCTCCTTGATGAGATAATTGCATTCAATGATGATTCAAAGCATGATCAAGTGAATCCAAGCGAAGAAAATTTCTCGGAGTCAAAGTAATTAGAGGAACATCTTAGGCTGCATTAGTTGTGTTAAATCACTAGTGGAAGTGCTTACCTTATCTTTACGAATTTTGGTAAAATACCTAACTATGAATAGGAGATTCCCACTTGCTTATCTTGTTGTTGAAGTAAATTGATTTGAAATCAAATAACTTTTTGTTTTTAGTATGGTATCCTATTTATTTCATAACTAATTAAATTTTATTAGAGAGTTAAAGTTTACAAACTTATTTCTTCAACTACTATGTATGTCCATGTCTAAGGCAACATGCAACAGGCCTCCCCCTAGAAGAAATATTAAATTTGGCTAGTACTTGATAAAATCATATGCATGAATTGAAAAAAAAGGAAAGCAACCTGCTAGGCTTCTGAAAATTATTGTTGAAAATTATGTATCATCACCTTCTTTTCATGCTTTTTTATTTTTATTTTTATTAGGAAAGAAACTTCATAGGAAGTATGAGGAAAATCTAAGAGTTCAAGATGTTTCGTAAATTATATATAAGGAAGTGATGCTATTTTTAGGATGATTTAAGTTTTCCATTAAATGATTTGATAGTCTTCAAGGGGTGTGATATGATGATAGAGAGCTTACGATCTATGCAGCAAGTCTTAAATTCGAAGCAGAGCATGCATCCTTTGTAAAAACCTGTAATAACTAGGATTTTTCTTGTTTATCGAGGCTCACAAAGTGTGCTATTTGAGAGTGGGGTTTCCTTATATTTGGAAGACATTAAATGAAAGAATAAGTTGAGGAATAAATTAGACTTTGAGGATTGAATTAACATAATGTGACACATCTAATATACAAGTCCAAGAAATTTCATGGAACCTTTTCATACAACCTAGGACAAGTAACTTCTCCTAGTCAAGTCTCTATTTAGTCATAATTTGAAAGATAGAACCAGACTTCTTCCCACCCTTTCTTGGGCCAAAAATGCGAGATATTTTTCTTTAAATCAATAATAATCCAAATTGTTGAATGGTTATTGGAGGTATTCCTTACGGTGATTATGAGATTGTGTGCTAATTTCCAAGTACATGTCCTGGTTTTCTACATTCTAGCTAGTGCAGGAATTTTCTTTATAAATTCACTATCCCACTATCAGTTTATCATACTAGACAATACATTTTTTTTCCAAAAATGATAAGTTACTTGCGAATAGCTTGTTGCTTTTCATTTCTACCCTAGAAAAACCTGGAATAACTAGGGTTTATCGAGCTCACAAAGTGTGCTATTTGAGAGTGGGGTTTCCTTATATTTGGAAGACATTAAATGAAAGAATAAGTTGAGGAATAAATTAGACTATGAGGATTGAATTAACATAATGTGACACATCTAATATACAAGTCCAAGAAATTTCATGGAACCTTTTTATACAACCTAGGACAAGTAACTTCTCCTAGTCAAGTCTCTATTTTGTCATAATTTGAAAGATAGAACCAGACTTCTTTCCACCCTTTCTGGGGCCAAAAATGCGAGATATTTTTCTTTAAATCAATAATAATCCAAATTGTTGAATGGTTAATGGAGGTTTTCCTTACGGTGATTATGAGATTGTGTGCTAATTTCCAAGTACATGTCCTGGTTTTCTACATTCTAGATAGTGCAGGAATTTTCTTTATAAATTCACTAACCCACTAGCAGTTTATCATACTAGACAATACATTTTGTCCAAAAATGATAAGTTACTTGCGAAAAGTTTGCTGCTTTTCATTTCTACCCTAGAAAAACCTGGAATAACTAGGGTTTATCGAGCTTACAAAGTGTGCTATTTAAGAGTGGGGTTTCTTTATATTTGGAAGACATTAAATGAAAGAATAAGTTGAGGAATAAATTAGACTATGAGGATTGAATTAACATAATGTGACACATCTAATATACAAGTCCAAGAAATTTCATGGAACCTTTTTATACAACCTAGGACAAGTAACTTCTCCTAGTCAAGTCTCTATTTTGTCATAATTTGAAAGATAGAACCAGACTTCTTCCCACCCTTTTTCGGGCCAAAAAAGCGAGATATTTTTCTTTAAATCAATAATAATCCAAATTGTTGAATGGTTATTGGAGGTTTTCCTTACGGTGATTACGAGATTGTGTGCTAATTTCCAAGTACATGTCCTGGTTTTCTGCATTCTAGATAGTGCAGGAATTTTCTTTATAAATTCACTAACCCACTATCAGTTTATCATACTAGACAATACATTTTTTTTCCAAAAATGATAATTTACTTGCGAATAGCTTGTTGCTTTTCATTCCTACCCTTTGTATGTCCAGCAAACTCTAGTTTCACACCCTTGTCACAGACTTCTTCCCACCCTTTCTTGGGCCAAAAATGCATTAGCAGTGAAAAAACAACCTTGCTCCAACTCAAAAGGGATTTGTCTGCAGCCAAACCTGAATCCTCTCACCAGCCTTCCTCACGTTCTTTGCTTACTTCATGGAAGCCTAACACTGATTGTTGCTCATGGGAAGGTGTCACTTGCCATGAACTCACAGCACATGTGATTGGCCTTAACCTTAGTAGTCACAACCTTTCTGGTCTTGTTAATTCAATCAATTTTCTTAACCTCCCCTACATTGAAAGGCTGAATCTTGTCAACTGTAACCTTGGAGAAATCCCGAGTTTCGTGCAGAGACTAGGTGGGCTGGTTGAGCTTGACCTTTCTAACAACAAGATCCATGGTAATGTGCCTAAATGGGTTTGGCTGTTAGAAAGCTTAGTTTACTTCAACGCGTCTAACAATTTTTTGAATGGATTTGAAGTACCACCTTCTGCTCCATTTTTAAGCTCTTTGTCCTTTCTTGATCTTACCTCCAATTTACTAGAAGGATCGATTCCAACTCTACCAGTCTCTATCAGCTTCCTCTCACTTGCAGAGAACAAGCTCACTGGAGAGATTCCAGTATCGTTATGTCGCATGAGCAATCTGACAATCTTGGATACTTGTTATAATTACTTGGCAGGCCAAATTCCGAAATGTCTCGAGGTCCTTGGTGATACCCTCATCGTATTGAATCTACGGAAGAATAGATTTTTTGGATCGATGCCCTGGAATTTCACTAAAGAATGCAACTTCGAGACACTCAACTTATTTGGTAATCAGTTGACAGGGAAAATTCCAGAGTCTCTGACGCACTGTAAGCGCCTTCAAGTTTTAGACCTTGGAGATAACCAGATTAATGACACATTTCCTTTCTGGTTAGGGATGCTTCCCAATTTGCATGTTCTTATCCTACAGTCAAATAGTTTGCATGGTCCCATTGGTGAGCCGTTAACATCAAATGACTTTACAATGCTTCAAATCTTGGATCTATCCTCGAATTATTTCACTGGAAATTTGCCATTGGGTTACATTGCAATATGGAAGTCAATGAGGATCAAGTTGAATGGATCAACAATGTATATGGGATCGTACTATTACAGGGAGTGGATGTCAATAACAAACAAAGGACAAAGAATGGATGATATAAACATCTTAACAATTTTCAATGTCCTGGACCTGTCAAACAATCTTTTTGAGGGAGAGATTCCTGAAGTGATTGGTGATCTCAAGTTGCTTGAGGTGCTCAATCTGTCTAGAAATAATCTGACAGGTGAGATCCCAGCATCTCTATCAAAGCTGACATTGCTTGAATCCTTAGACCTCTCAAAAAACAAGTTCATAGGTGAGATCCCAATGAAACTATTAAGCTTGACATTCCTATCGGTTCTCAACCTTTCGTGTAATAGGTTAGTGGGGAAGATTCCAATAGGGAATCAATTTTCTACATTCGCTAATGATTCCTATGAGGGAAATATTGGGTTGTGCGGGTTCCCATTGTCAAAGAAATGTGATGAAGTTGAAGATCATCAGTCATCAGCAGCTCAACAAGAAAGCATCCTTTCGGATCTTGGTAGTCCATTTAGTTGGAAATTTGCTTTGGTTGGATATGGATGCGGGGTGCCTGTGGGAGTTGTCATTGGTTACATCTTGTTTTGGAGGACCAAGAGATGCAGTAAGTAATAATGCTGTAATTATTACTATTAAACCAAGAATCGAAGAAGAAGGAGAAGAAGAAGATGAATGCTGTAATAATGGAACAAATAGTAGAAATATGTATAATATGCTCTCTCTCTTCTTTTTTGGTAGCGTAATTATTGAAATTCAATATCAACTAGACTTAGGTTAATAAGATTTAGAGTTTGTAAGAGTTTATTTGTCACTCTATAAAAAATATCTAAATATTATTTTAAGTATACATTAAATTATTTCTGAAATTAATTTCTTGTTTTTTAACACAAAATAATTATTTTAGTTTAAAAAAACATTGTATTCATAAAATTTTGTTTTGTGCTTATTTTTTTTAAAATTATTGTTCTATAATTAGATTTAAAAATAGAAAAATTACACGTGATATGAGATCAAATATCTTGATATGCATATTTATTTTCAGCTTCTTGACTTAATCTTTGGTTTAGGGCAACATATTTCTTATCATTTATAAACAATACCAAAATTTTGTAATGAAAATCTTTCTTGATGAACAAAACTTTGTAAAACAATCATATTTTCAAGTTTAATAACAATACCAAAGAATTCTTCAAACCTGAATTTTTTTTACGTTTAAAAACCTTCTCCCCAACAACGTACTAAAACATTGCTTTCAAAATTATTATAAAACCAATATAAATCACTTAATTTTTTTCCTTTATACAATGACTTTTCAAAAAACTAGCATATTTTTTTTAAATGAAAAAACAATACAATTTAAAAAAGAATTGATGAAATAATTTGTACATGTTGCGATTGAGCTTGGAATTCTCTCACAATAAGCTTTACGAGGAGATCCCTCAAGAATTTGTTCAGTTAATTTGTTTTTTAGTTTTTCAGCTAATTTTTTTTATTTTTATCTTCATCCTTATATGGTGTTAACATTTTTTAGTTAAGTTTTTGGAGTTAAAGAAGTCATAAATTTTAACTCTTGGTCTCGGAGGCATTTTAGAGTTTTCCATTGAGCATGTTGACATTATCTTATTGTTTAGGGGTATTAGTCTTTTCCCAAAAAATAAACAGTATAACTATGGTTTTGCCCCTGGTATCAAACAAAACAATATTGATTGGCAAGGATATTTAAGGTATATTGGTTTGTTGATGAACATTGAAATAACTATTAAACCCTTTAATGAAACAACACATTAGAGTTCCCGGTAAGGGTATTTTTGGTTTTGTATCGTTTGATGAACAACGATACTACGGATATGCCCTCAGACATGAAAAAAATCAAAGAGTTAATGTTGGGGGTGTATTCGTATTTTAATCTATGTTCTATTTGTTATTAGAAAATGTTGCAAGCATGTTTCATTGACGCGTCGACAATTGTCTTTTGCCATTTTGTAGTGAAAAATATTTGTCTGACATCTCACTAGATGCGTCGTCATGACTTCTTCAACATGGTGGTGTGCGTGTCATCGAATGGTGGTCAGAGACATGCCAGTGGTCAGCTGATCCTTTTCTCTCTTCCAAGCGAAACTGCATATCATTCCTCTATGTTTATGGTTTTTTCCTTTCAGTCCTTCGACTTTTGATTTGTTTTTTCCTTTTTATTTCTTCTATATAAGTTTTGATATGTTTGAATTTTTTTCTTCAATTGAAATTAATTATAAATATGATTTTTCATTTCAACCCTTATTCTTTTGATTTTTTTTGTTATTTTTTTCGATCCTTCTAGGGTAGTCGCTATGTTTTGTTTATTTTTATGTGATATACTCTTAGCTTTGGTTTTTATTTTTATCATTTTATCTTTTATTGGGGTTTTATTTTCATTTAATTTCATTCTAAAATTTAAATTTATGTTAATAATCATTCTAAAATTGATATATCTTCTATTTTCTCTTTGCTCTTTTTTTTTGTTTTTCCATTGTTTGTATTTGTTCAAATAATTTTTTTTCCAATAGTATTTATTTTTGTTTTGTCATTTTTTGTTTTTTTTTTTATCTTTTGTTAAAGTTTTTGGATTCTTTGTTTTATTCTTCAAGATAATTTTATAGTTTTGGAATTCTGCAGCAATTAGTAAAGAAGCCAGCTATTATTGTTTCAATGGTTTGTTGTAGTTTGATTTATGGAACTAAAGAAGCAAAGAACAAGAAGAGTAATTGACAATCATTACACAAAGATCAATAGCATAATCAAGGTCAAGTTACTATCATCCCTCTAATTTTATTTATAGTAGAAATCAAAACATTACATGCAGAACCCTAATGCAATAATAGTAATAATTTTACTAATTGTTTTTTTTTTTTTTTTTTTCTGTTTTCTTACTTGATCTTTTTTTAAAGTTTTTGGCTTTTTTTCATCAGGATAATTTAATATTTTTTATTATTTAAGCATTGATAGTAATTGTAACTTTAGTTGTTACAATCATGATAATAAGAGTGACATTACTAATGATAATTATAATAACAATAATAATTCATCATAATGATTGTGGTGCTTAGATTAATAATAACTCATAAGATAATATTAAAAATATCAATAATAACAAAAATGATTACCATTATTATATTCATAACTGTAATAATATTTTTATGTAACTATACTTTTAGTTTTGATTTTTGATTTTGATTTTTATCATTTTCTTTTTTGTTATAGTTTTATTGTTTCATTTCATATTTATTTGATTTTCATTTTAATTCCTGTAATGTTTTTAGTAATGAGGTCTTAATGTGTTTCAATTTTGTCCTTCAATTTTATTTTTCATACTCTTAGTTTTGATTATATAATTTTTTTCATTACTCCCTTAATTCTTTGGTTAATTTCAATTCCTTTAATTTTTTTGGTCCTTCTAAGACAACCCCTTAACTCTTAGTTTTGGTTTGTAATTTCTATTATTTTCTTTTTTATTGGGGTTTTATTTCTATTAAGTTAAGTTCTAAAATTTTAATTTATGTTAACAATCATTTTAAATTGATATTTCTTTTTTTTTCCTTTGTTCTTTTTTTTTTTATTATTATTCTTCAATTCAAATGATTTTTTTATGCTAATAATATTTATTTTGGTTCGTCACTTATTTTTGTTGTTTTTATTTTCTCATTTGTTTAAGGTTTTTGGTTTTATTTTTCTAGATGATTTTATGGTTTTCATTATTTGCATAATAATAATCTTAGTTATTGTGTTTTTTATAATTGTTCTCTTGTTTGTTATTTTATTACAATTTTTTTTAATTATTCAGAACAATCAATTAGTTTGCTAGAAAAAAAGCAAAAACTCATCTTTAATGAATTTTATCAATTGTCTGCTCATGAATTTGTTGGTACAATTGTCTTTAATTTTTTATCTTATTTTTGTAAATTTATATTACTTCACATTAGTATTAAACACAAAAAAATATCTTATAAATAATTTCCTTAACATTACTTAACAAAATTTATGTCCAAATTGATTATTTTGGCCAATTATATAACATTATAAAAAAACCCACACTCTTAACATTTTTTTTTAATTTTAAAAAAATTGGTCCTACCTGGGCGAAACACATGGAAAATGCCTCATTCTTCTCTTTAACTCATTCAATGGTTTTTATGCCACTTTTACAATTGGTTTACTATGCATTAATAGTTAATCAATTGAAATTTTACTTAATCACAACTAATTTTGATTATGCTCTTAGATTATGTAACAAATATCTCTTTGGTTTGTATTAGTTCTATATACTTTAATTAGTAAGATTAAGTTTGTATTTATCTTTAAACTAATTTACTCGATTGAGCTACCTTTCATTATTCCCACTTTAAGACTCGAAAATAACTATCTACATTTGTTTTGATAAGTAATTTTAAGTGCACGTCTTTTTTAGGTTTTATACATTGCAACTTATATTTATTTAGTTTTAATGGATTCTTAAGTCTTCATTTGTCTTCACATAAATTTATAAGATTTTAATATTAAAAATGTTTAAGGACAATTGTAGAACTAAATTTGACTCTTTACGCCAATCAATCTTATGTTTATGAAAAACAAAAATATAATAAAAATGTGCTATATTTTATATTTTTTTATTTTTTTGTCAAAATATTTTCCTTATTGAGTTTTTGGGAAAAACATGAAAGTGTGATGATTGTGTTCTAATTTTTGCTTTTTTAAATCCATTGAATTTTGCATACATTATCATAAGATCTACATTATGCTCTTTAGTATTTATGACATCATGATGGTTGGTGAGATTGATTCTACTATTCTAATTACTATTTTTCTTATTTTTTATGATATATTTTTGTCATTGTTAGATATAGTGTATAAATTGCTCAATGAATATCTCGATAATAACAATATGAGCCAATTCACATGATAGCTATTTATGGTATATGTGTGACTACCAATAACTGAAAATTTATGTATTCCATTTTTAGATGGTATAATTTGTTGCTATAAAAAGCAACAGTATTTTCATGGTGGATGAAAAATGTTAGTTTCTTGCTTCATTTTGGCCTATATATAGTCCCATTGGTTTTCCATTCCACTACACAATTAAGCTTTCTACCCCTTTTCCTTTCCATAGAGCCTCTACTTCAGTAACTTTGAGTTTGCTCCTTTCTTCGCTTTCAGAATTGCTAGCACTCCCTTGCGCCAACAACTTAGCATCATGAGGCAATCACTCTTTGATGAGGTCTTTCTTCACCAAGAAAAATTTCATTTATGTTATTTTTTCTTCAATCCAAAAAATTAATGAAGATTACACTAACGTTTTGAATTTGCATGTTGATTATTGTAGGGATTTCTCGATCACAAACACGTGGGTTATCTTGAGACTCTTGAAAATGAAGATGATCTTGACTTCATTGAAATTATTTTTACATTGTTCTTAAGGGATTCATCTAGATATATTGATTCTATTGAGAAGGCTTTGTAAGTACAATGTTAATTAATTGAAATTGTGCATGTTTCTTTCATTTTTTGGTCTTGTTAAAAATGGTGATGATGATATTTTTTTTGTTCTATTTATTAGGGAGACAAGCCCGGTTGATTATCCTATCATGAAGAGAATGATGTATCGACTTAAGGGAAGTAGTGCTAGGTGTGGAAAAATATATTAGATGATTTATTACAAAATTATCTTTTTATATGGTTTTTCATAAGCATAACAAATTTCTTGTAGCCTTGGTGCATCAAAAATCAATGGTGAAATCAACATTCTCATAAAAAATTTTCATGATGGGGATATGGAAAGGTAAAATTTATAATTCTTTATAAATTTTAAAGTATCATTGATAATGTTTTGCATAAAAACAAAAATATAGTAAATTATTTATCCATAAATATTATAGAGTCAAGGCATCTCTTCAAAAACTCAAAGCAGAACATGCCACTTTCAAGGAAAAACTTGTTGTTTATGTTAGGGTAATTCTCTCACTCTAATAATTCATTTTTGTTTTATGAACAACACAATTATCTTGTATGTTCTTATTCATTTTCTTCTTATTTTTTAGATGTTGAAGCAAGCCAAACTCTCTGAATATTGAGAAAAACCTTCAACAAAAAGTCGAGATTCAATGGAGATGTGGTTAAGTAATTGGTGTGGAAGGAAAATGAAATGCATGGATTTACTTTTTGCTTTATGTTTTTGGTTTTTTTATAATTATGTTGGGTAGTCAAGCCTTTTTGGGTAGTTCGGTAGGTTAATATACTTTAGATATCTTGTAGCTTTTCTTTATAGAGAAAAGATGAACAAGTAATCAGATTTATGAATTATTATTGTATCCGTAATAAAGATTCTCGATCTCATTTTAAAAAGAAAAGAAAATTATTTCAAGATGTTAAGAAGTAATATTGACGCGTGTGAATCAACAAATGAGTTGGTTTTGCATATACAGACTTTATAATACTTTTTAGCAATTCTTATTGCACCAATCTTAAAATGCATTTTGTAGAGTTTTTCAAAATACATCATGTTATGTTTTTGAAAAATCACATAAATTTATAAAGAAGAAGAGGTTGGTATTATATTTAATTGCATTTTTTAATATTGTTTTGTCCAATTTAGAAGCATGAATGTATGTTAGATAAAAATGGTAAATTGACAGTGTTTACTTTTGTATTGCCTAATGTTTAGCTAGACAACTCATGAAGTCCTAATTAGTAGGGAAAGTTTGTTACTCTCCTTGTATAAAGTACCCGATTGATGATCAATGAAATACATCAATACATTCAATATTTTCTTCCATCTTTTCATAGTATCAAAGCTGGATTAAAATCCTTTTTTTTTTCTTTTTATCTCTACACTCTTTAAAAACTATTGTGTAGCATTCCTCTCCTTCCATCCATCATGGCCCAAGATGATATAACACCTATTCCTTATGTCCATGGTAAAGAAGCTGCCAATTCCAACAATTGCTCTTCGAGATTGAATATCTCAAGTCCTTACTTCTCCCATCACTGATTTCCAAACCCTTGAATGGGAACAATTTTTCTACATGGAAGAGGGCCATGACCTTGGCTTTGAATTCCAAAAATAAACTTGGATTTGTTGATGGTTCAATCAGTCCACCTTCCAAATCAACAGACCCAGATAATTATGCAGCTTGGTCCCGATGTAATGACATGGTTCACTCTTGGATCATCAACACCCTCAATCCAGAAATTCCAGACAGTGTCATATACTATACTACCACTAATGAAGTCTGGGAAGATCTTCACGAACGATTCTCTCAGAGTAATGCACCTTGTATTTTCGAGATTTAACGAGACATTGCTTATTTTCGACAGGAACAACTCTCTATTTTAAAGGGCCTTTGGGATAAATTGAGTTCCTATAGTGATGCAGTGCACGGAACATAACAAGATCAACATAAATTGATGCAATTTCTAATGGGATTGAATGACGCTTACAGTGGTATTCGTGGTCAAATCCTCTTGATGAACCCTCTCCCTTCGGTTCGCCAAGCATACTCTTTTGTTTCTCAAGAAAAGAAACAACGTCTCCTGAGCTCAACCCACATTGTAGACAGTTCTGGTGGTAGCGCTGCCATGGCCGTTCGAAGCAATAATGACAGTAGATTCATCCCATCAGCTAACACAAGAAGGGTCAACAAATCACATGGCTCACACAATTTCAGATCACCATCTCTAAACACTTTCAATAAGGGACGCAGAACAGACAAAGAGAAGAGATGATCTGGCTTTAGCAAGGGACGCCCACATTGTACACATTGTGGGCAAATGGGCCACTGGGTCCAGACTTGTTTTGAATTGCATGGATACCCAATGGCCCACTAAAGAACAAAATCCATGGGCCTAAATCATTTTCTAAGTAAGCCAGCCACAAATCATGTATCTGAATTCCTTTCTAAAGAGGATAATAGTAGCTCAGTTATTGGAATTTCGGAGGCATAGATAAAACAACTCTTATCATTGCTTGACAACAAAAATGAAGGATCAAGTTCTCAAGCACATGTTGTCACCAAACCAGGTTTGTCTAAAATCACCTCCCGCAGTTGGATCATTGACAGCGGAGCGACGGATCAAATTTCTTCATCATCCAAATTATTTTACACAAACAAAAATTGCTCATTGCCTCTTGTATTATTGCCAAGCGGAGACAAAGCACAGATTGCTGTGAAAGGATCTTTGCCTCTTAATTCATTTTATTATTTGAAAAATGTACTATGTGTACCTACATTCAAAATGGATTTGATGTCGGTTAGCTGTTTAATGAGAGGACTGAATTGTTCAATAACCTTTTTTCCTTATTGGTGTATCTTGCAAGATTTGGCTACGAGGAGGATGATTGATTTGGGTAAATAACATGACAGACTATATTATTTGGTGGCATTGGCAACACAGAAACCCGACTCAAATAGCTCACCTACACATCGCCCAACCTCTAATCTTATCATCTCATCCACTAATCTCTGGCATAATCGTTTAAGTCATGTCTCGCCATCTTGTTTGAGTTTTATTGCGAAGAATTTTTTAAAATTTTCGATTCAGTCAAATAAAGCTTGCCTCATATGTCCTTTGGCAAAGCAGAGTCATTTCCTTTTTTCTTCTAGTGTCATTTCCTCTGTAAAACCTTTTGAAATAATTCATTGCGATGTTTAGGGTCGCTATTGACACCCTTCATTTCTTGTGCTTACTATTTTCTTACTATTGTTGATGAGTATATACGTTTTACATGGATTTTTTTAATGAGACACAAAAGTGAGACTCAGTCATTTCCACAAAAAAAAATTAATCATGTTCTCACACAATTTGAAACTCCCATTAAAAATTTTCAAAGTGACAATGGTGGAGAATTTATCTCTCTCCATCCTTTTTTTGATGATAATGGTGTCATTTTTCAACATTCTTGTGTCTATACTTCTCAACAAAATGGCGTTATGGAACGCAAGCTTTGTCACATCTTACAGGTGGCATGAGCTTTGAAATTTCAAGCTTATCTTCCTACCCATTTTTGGGGACAATGTGCCCTTACCGCTATGCACCTCATCAATCGACTTCCCTCTCCAATACTTTCTTTCAAATCACCCTTCGAACTCCTTTATTCTGAACCACCATCTTTTTCTCATTTACGTATTTTTGGTTGTTTTGCCTATGCTACCAGTGTCCACCTGTCGCATAAATTTGACTATCGTTCCATACCCTCTATTTTTATTGGATATCCTATTGGTCAAAAAGCTTACAAATTATTTGATTTATCAATTAATAAGATTTTCACAAGTCGCGATGTCAAATTTCACGAGTCTGTCTTCCCTTATGCTTTTATTCCCCATTCTGACCCCTACACTATCTCTGGCCCTTACACTCAGTCCAGCCTACTCCCTCTTTTGGCCCATGACCACTCTAATTCTTTCGAACCCACTTCAACCAGCCCATATGAAAACATGCCTTCTCTCCATCCAAACACACCCGACCCATCTCTCATCCACATTCAACTCCTCCTCCAATTCCACCATCACCAAACCCTTATAACCCCTCACTGGAATCAGACCCTCCTCTTTTAGATCCCACTACTCATCCACCTCCTTCACCTTGTCCTTCCTCCCTTGCTACCAGCAACCCACCTCTTGACCTAGTTCCTCTTCGGCGTTCCACTCGTATCACTGGTCCATTAGTCAAGCTTTGTGATTATGTTTGCTCCACCGTTTCCTCTGCCCAATCATCCTCCTTGCTGCCTGGTCCGATTAAAGGCACGAGATATCCCATAACCAATTTTATCTCTTACCATCGATATACACCTGACCTTCACTCTTTTATTGCTCATATTAGTTTGGCTGCCTCTCATCCTGCATGGCAAGAAGCCATGAATTCTTATTGGTTGCCGATGGGTGTTTAAGATCAAGCACCATTTAGACGGTTCAATAAAGCGAAACAAGGCCCATTTAGTCGCCAAAGAATTCACTCAGCTGGAGGGTGTTGATTATCAACTATGAAATATGTAAACTCTACGCATCAGATGGCAAACGTCTTGACAAACCCTTTTGGGAAAGATTTTTTTGTTCCTATGATTCACAAGTTGGGAGTGCAAGATATCTAGTCTCCAACTTGAGGGGGAGTGTTAGAAGATAAAAACATGTATTTTACCTTTCCTATTTGCAGTTATTTGTTGTATATATTCTTTCCTATTGTATTGCCTAATGTTTAGCTAGATAGCTCATGAAGTCCTAATTAATAGGGAAAGTTTGTTACTCTCCTTGTATAAAGTAGCCGATTGATGATCAATGAAATACATCAATACATTCAGTATTTTCTTCCATCTTTTCAAGAAGTTTCTATCGTTCATTAAAAAAGAAAAGTACATCCAAGGCCATTGATCATTTATGCCAAATGCCACTAAAATGCTGCTGGCATACAAGTAACGGCGGATATAATGTTATAAAATTTATCTATCATAAAATACAATAACAGCAATTGTGACATGTTAGCGTAGCATCAATTTTGTTGTAATACTTTTGGCGTTGCTCTTCCTTTACGTAGACTAATTCCATCTACGATGATTTGCTATGAATCTTCAGGGTTTTTTTTATCTTACTAAGAAGATATGAACGATAAAAGAAGAACTAGAGGCAGCAAAAAAGGATTTCTGAAATCTTGACATCTTTAATATAGTTGAAGAGTAGATATTGACGCATATTATTGTCTCTACCAGAACCTGAAAAGGCCTGTGAGTTGGTTTTGGAGACGAGGAAGAGTCTCGGGGTTGATTTGAAGGATATTGGATATGCATCCATGAGCAAGCCAGTAAGATGTTTTTTGTTTAATTAGAAGTTACATCGAAAAAGTTCAAAATTTATTTTGGCTTTCAACGAATATAAATATGATTAATTTATTCCAAGCTACTGTATTTTATTTATTTATTTTATTCTCATAAATTAGGAATACATATATTAATCAGTTATTTTGTCAGGATAAATTCAATTAGTCGAAGATGTGGTATTGATGAACAAAGAAAATCAGCTCCAAGAATTGCACTTGCCTCAATATCCTTCATGTTTTTGGAAAGGTACTGGCCTCTATATTTTATTCCCACACACACATATGGATATCAAACCCGGCATGACCCCATAGTTTGACCAAGGACCAAGGTGATTTGAGCCTTGGCCGGGTTTTGAATTAGATAGAACCTGAGCCTGTAATTGGCCTGGTGAAATTTGATTTACCTGATGAGCCAACCTCGATTCCGGGTGACTCGGCATAACCTTTAAGGCAACAACCTATTTTATTTTACATGTTAATATTTCTTGAATGGTTTAGATCCTCTCGTTTTTTACATATTCTTATTTTTCTTAACAATCTGAAAAAACAAATTGTAGTGGTTTTAGTGGTTGTTTGGTATTGTGGTTATGGGTGAGGTTTTAGGTGTTATGATCATTTGGTTATTTTACAACCACAAGTTCTGTTTCTATGGGACTCGCCAAAAAATACGTTCGGACCACAACTTGCAAGAAGAAGAACCAAGTTGCTTTGCTAGCTTCTCATTACTTCAAAAAACATCTCCATATCTGTCTATTAACATCTATGCACCAACTTGAAGGAGAATGTTAACTTGTATTAGGATTCCTACAATTTGCGGGATTCCTATAATATTTGGTTTTCTAGTTTAGAAAGTAATTTGTCTTTCATTATTCTGTTAAAGAAAGTGCAGGGACAAATATATACCTGTCTATTGTTTGACGAAAATAGAAAATAAGAAAGCACTAATTACTTCCTAAATAGGAAACCAAATATTGTATGAATCCTAATACAAGTTAACAAAACAAGAGGTGAATATTCTGCTCGTGATATGGGAGTGATCGTCTGAGAGCATCAGGTAAGGTGGGTGGCATGCATTCAATGTCATGAAGGCAGGTCGCGTATACCAAAGTGCATGAATATCCTACTCTCTTCTCTACAATTGATCTCCATCTCTCTATGTTTCTCAACATGCAAGTAGGATAATTTTAATGATCAATTGCGAGGTCATATCTTATCTTTGATGAACATTTAGAATTGCATTTATTTCAAAAGCTCTTTAATTATTATGTAGTAAAATGAATTGTCCAATATGGACCTTAGAAAATGAAAGTTTAGTGTACATGAGAAAAAAAATTGAAAATATTTTTTGAGGCAAATATTGCTTTGATCTCTCTCTCTCTCTCTCTATATATATCTCTCTCTCTCTCTATATATATATATATATATAAATAGATAGATAGATAGATAGATAGATAGAGATATAGATATAGATATTAATCACTTATAGTTTAGTTATTACTATTGGTCTACTCTTGTTAATGTTAAGTTGTAGGGGTTTTTTTTGGCAAAAAATAATGTCTTGGAATCACCAGCACAATTAAAAAAAGAACATAAAAATTGTGAACTTGACTAAATTGAATAAGCTGGTTTTATTTTAATAAAATGAAAAAAATAGGAAACAATAATAGATAAACTAATTTTTTTAAAATAATCATGATAATTTCTGAAAGAGATGTTTTTTATTAAAAAAAAATGATATATCTAGATTCATAACCCATTAAATATGGAAGGATAAGACAGGGCGAAAAAATAATCTAAAATTTTTTTGGCCCTAGTTAACCCTAGTTAGAATGACAAACTTATTGTCCTAGTAATCAGGGTCAAGCCAACTTGGAAAATCTTGTCAAACCCTTGAACCAAATCATGAAATTGCAATAACCCAATAAAAAAAAAGTTAATTTTTTTTTATAAAGCCTATTTTTTTCAAGAAAAAAGCATCAAATTGTGTTAACTTTTCAAACCTATGACCTGAGTTATTAGGCTTGAAACGCCTTTTTTTTTTAAAAAAAAAAAGCATAAAATTGAATTTCCAATAAGTTAAATATTGAATGATAAAATTAAAAAAAATAATTTTAGTTATACAAAAGAATTAAAAAAATAGTTGGTAGAAAAAAATGCCAAATATCATAAAGTTGAAAGGAAAATAAGTACAAAAAAAAAAAAAAAACATAATTCTTTACCTTTCAAACCCATGACATGCGGCATTAGATTAGAAGCACCCTATTTGAAAAAACCACAAAGCCTAGTTCCTACCAATTATATTTTGAAGGATTAAATTGGAAAAATAATATCAATTATATTAAAAAATTAAAATAAAAACAATTAAAAGAATGAGACTCAAGATTAAAATACAAAACAAAATTTATTTTTAATTGAAGAGTGTAATTGAAAAGAAAATCAATTGAACAAAAGAACCCAAAAAATATGAAATAAGAAATAAAAATAACTTTTTGATTGAAAGGTGAAAAACAAATTTAATAAGAAAATATAATATTTGATAAGTCAAAGTGAGGAATAAGATTGAAAATAAATCAAACTTCTATCAAACTTCTATCAAAGAGCTAACAATAATAAAATTAAAATATCAACTAACAAAAAAAAAATCTATTATTTCAAAGAAAAAACACAATCAAACTTCCATCAATATAACAAAAACGTTTGCGAGTGTGTCCCCCGAAATAGAATATCCATCATCAACACAAGACAATCATAATTACAAGCCAAAATCCTAGACTCTCTAGAAAAGCTACAATGATTTTTCTATGTGTATATACTCTTAATAAAAAGATAAAGTTTCGATGTATCTAGACTTGTAATATGTTTTTTTGGATGCAATGAAATGCCATCTCCTAAAAAGCGTACTTTGTGGAATCAAGTGAGCAATCACGCCTCAGCCCTTGAAAACCTTCTAATATGTTGATTATCGTACATGTAAATTTGATAAGAAAAACTTATTTGTGAGATTTTGTCTCTCTTACTCCCGGATCAATTACTTCAGGACCACTTCAATTACTAGAACAAAAGCGATGTTCCATAGCATGAACGTCTGTACAGATCTTAGCAAGTTTAATGCAGAGAGATGAGAGAAAGAACTATCTTCTTCAATTATGAAAACTGTATTCTCCCATGAGAGGGAAGTCCATATTTATATATAGAGAGGAGTGGTTACCTAGCGGTTACTAATTAGTAACACACCTCTAGATAAATAGACCAGGTTCATCCCTCATGAGCAAACCAAGTCAAACCACACCTCTAGATAAATAGATTGGGTTCATCCCTCATGGGCGAACCCAATAACCTATATCTTCCACTCGCCCATGAAGGGCTAGATTTTTTTAATACATTATTTTTCAATCTTGCACAGAAATTTCATAGTTGATGAACGGACTGTGCAACTTGAAGCACACATAGAGAGGAGCTCCAACCTATATAAACCTAATATAGGCCATATAAGATATATCTATTTTATGATTAATTATTCCTTAGAGTGTAGGCGATTGTTCATGTGAGTCAGCTAATCTTAGTCTATCGATATACTTTAACAAATTGTACAATAAGATACTTAATATATCCATAAATAAATAATGAATAAAATGATATTCAAATGTCATTTATTCATTACTTAATTATATTCTATACAGACTAAGGGATTTCATATGTCTAATAAATACATCCCTTACTATTGGGTTTGTGAGTAGGTTTGCAAAGTTTGCCCGAGGATTTTCCTGAGTCATTTGGACAACCCATTTAATCTGACTCACGGTAATTTATATATGGCATATTGACAAGTGCATAATATACATCTTTCAAACTTATTTCAACATATTGAAAGTTATTTTATAGGTTTGACATGTTTAAGAGACTTTGTGGATTACATGCTATAAAATAGAAAATTCGGCACTTTATATTTTGGACCTTTGTTGCATGTTTCAGATTTTAATTCCTAAAGAGGAGTTTCAGAATTCCTAGGTAAAATAATATAAATCTAGGTAAAATAATAAATTTGTGTAGAATTCCTATTAAGTGCAAGTTTTCTATAAAATATATGAATTTTAAATCGATATAAATTTATCTATTTAGTAGGTTTCAACGAAATAACCAACATAAAATTATCATCATCATTAAAAAAGCGAGAAAATTGGGATATCTGAATTATTGAATTCACTGTATTACGATTAATTCATTTTATAATTCAATTTAAATTCAACAAAAAAATAAAATATAAATTGTGAAAAATCCTGCAATAATTAAATAACAAAACTAAGCAGTTAATTTTATATCTACAAAAAGAAAAAAAAATAAACTAAAAATCCATCCCTACGTTACCATCATTATCATTATTATAACAATTAAAATTATTATCAATATTGCTACCCAAACAATTAAAATCATTAAATTGCCTTGAAAAATAAAAATAAAATTTTTTTTACAAAAAACCAATAAAAAATAATCACTAAAATTATAATTATTATGGCATAAACAATAAAATAATAAAATCATCTGATCCAAAGAGAAAATAAAAATAAAATTAGAATATATGAAAAATTTCAATTGGAGGACCTAATTAGAAGTAATTAAAACTTGCATTCTGAAATAATTAAAATAACCAAAAGCAAACCAAAAATCAAAAGAATAAAGACTAAATTCAAAAGCAACATATATAATCGGTTTCAATTGAAGGGCACAATTGGAACAAATAAAAAACTATATTGAAAAAAATAGTAATAAAAGCGAAATAAAAAAAATAGGGACCAAAATAAAACTTTCACAAACCATAAGGACTGAAGCATATTTCCGGGCTGTAGGAGAGAGAAAAGGAAGAGAAAAACTTAAACTAGTCCACTAGAGCTTCACTGGCTACCGTAACTAGACATGCACCGCATCGGGAGGAAGAGGACATGTCGGCGTACCATGCGACACGGTGGAAGTCTGTTTTTGACCACCAAGATGATGTGCACACGCCGTCCGAATGACGCGTGCACATGAAATACTGCAGATGAGTTCATATGACATGCCTATAGTGTTTCTAAAAAGAAATAATAAAATAATGGACAATTACCTATACAACTCTAGACCCATCGATAACTACCATAAAACCCACCGTGAAAAATACAACAATACCCCCAGATCCAGAGACTATTTTTTTTCCTTTTGAGGGGATAATTTCATAGTTTTACTGTGCAAAGAAATCTGAAATACCATCCATATTTCCTGGAAATTGCTAAAATACCCCCAGTCGGGGATGCCTACTTTTGTTATTTTCAAGGGCTATTTTCATAGTTTTACTACGTAATAAATCCGGAAATACCATTCATGTCTCCTGGAAAATTCAAAAATACCCCTACTCTTGGGGGTTAAAATCTTCCGATCTTGAGGGCAAAATGGTCATTTCATTGTAGCAAGTCATAGTGAACTGTGTCTAGATGAATAGTAGAGAATTGCACAATATTTTCACCTCACGGTTTATATTTTAGTTAATATTACAGGCACAGCTATGGGCCACCCTTGATTGAAACATAAATCACACATACCAATAGCAATAGCACAACAACTTAACAGGAAATTATGACACGAGCTTGCCTGTGGATGCACACTACTACTCAAGCCCAAGCTTCTTCCTCAGCATCAAAGCGAAATCATAGATTTGTTTTGGATCTTCAAGAGACTTGGATACACTCTCTTTCTGCAAGCACCTCTTACTGTAAGCATTCAGCTTAGGACAATCAGCCTCTATACTGAAGTTGAGGATGTTTTCATAGGTATAAAACCAGCAACAGTAAGGGAGTAATGCTACATCAACGTAGCCGAGGGTCTCGCCCCCAAAGTAAGGTTTGTCTCCAAGCTCTCCTTCCATCAGCCTGAGGGTGTCTATGAAATTCTTCTTGGCGGCCTCTTGATCTTCTACTTTTGTTGTCAATATCGTCCTCCCATGTTCATATATCTGCAGATTCATGTCACCCCATTGTTAAACAGATTATAATAATGGTCACCGCACTCAGACTTTCTGGAATCTCATGTAGGTGAAAGTCGGTTCCAGTACGTCATTCCAAATTGTGATGCGTAATCATAATTTAATAATAGTCTTAGGGATAATTATACTGGTGATATAGGATTCTAATTAATTCTTTCAAACTAATCAAACTGTAACGTGGGAGTAAAACACAAAAAAGATGAAAAACAAATACCTTCCTGTCAACAAAATCTGCCCACAACCTAGACTGAGCTCTCTGGTAAGGATCAGAAGGCAACTAAGGAACCTTGTCCTCCTATACCTCATCAATTTACTGAACAATAACAAGGGGCTCACAAACAGGTTTCCCATTATGGACGACGTGTGGAAAACAGGTTTTATAATCATAAAAGTATGACTATAATTCTTAGAAGTTGTCATCTAGTGTTAAGATCATTAGAAAATCTAAAGGTCTGTGAGAGTTTAGATAAGGGGACTTGTTATGCAAGTGGAAGACATATTTCCCTGAGTGCACCTACTTAAGGTGAATTGCAATGTTATTTGTTTGTCTTTTCTTTTTTTTCCAAGTTAGATTTTCTAATGATCAATAATTCCTAAGGCTCAAAGTACACTTCTCTTCGTAAAAGAGTCTCTACCTTACATGGGTCGAAAACCTAACCATTCTAAAGTCTGAAAAAGTTTACACTACATTTACAAACCCTTTTTTTTACTATCTTCAGGCGAACTTTACAATATAATTTTACACCCCAATAGCTAAAACAAAGTATTTGTTAAATGCTTTTGATAATTTGGCTGAATTTCAATTGATAATCGTAAATCGGTAACAATATCCCATTTTTGTTTCAAAACATGAGAAAGATACTATATTTTTTTTTTTTTACGAAATATATGCTTGGAAAAACCTTGGAATTCGACAGTAAGCAAAAAAGCAAAATGTTTTTTTTAAAAAAAAAAAAAACAAAGAAAAAAAAGATACATTTTTGTATTTTTTTTTTATTTCATCAAGATTTTTGTATTTTTTATTTTTTTCTACTTTTTATTATTATTTTTTATATTTTATGGTGTTACTATAATTATTTTTTTTATAATTTTTTTTTAAAAAAATTGATAATTAGGGGAAAAAAGGAAAGCACATGAGAAGAAGACAATAACAAAATTAAATGAAGAACTCTCTACCACTTCCAAGGATAAAACTAGAGATGTATGATTTATCCCAATATCCCACTCAAGGAATATGATCTGCCCTTAAAGAAATATAAGAGAAAAATGAAGATGACATTCCTTACTTCAAATTTGAGTTACTTATAAAAAATACCAGAAGTTGTAGAAACTTCAATGAACAATAAAAATATTTTAGTTTTTTCTTTTAATAAATACAAGCATCATAAAGTATGACTCTACTTGATGGATCGATAAAATAACTCAACGACTCAAAAAATTATTTGTTTCTTACAATATTAATTTAATATTATTTAAAAAAAAATATAAATATGTTTTATTATGAATACACATGTTTGAGTTTCAATGACATACTCTAAATCCAACAAAAAATAACAAAACTACCCCTGAGCTTTATGAGAAATTTGCAAGTCTAATTGCACGCCAATAGATATCTTTATTTGCATGATCTCACATATAAATATTTGTGTGCATGTGTGGCCAGTAAATGGTATGAAATACAGAGAAAATAAGAAAATTATAAGCAGAGAAATTAATTAGTTCATATGCGCCAGTATTATGGAAGTGAAATAATTTTGACCATTTAACTATTTATAATAATAAATTGTTTGGTAATTTAATTATGTTATCGTGATTGTGGATGCATTGTTAATTATAAATATTTCTGTTTACATTATCATGATTGGGTTTAACCAAAAATAGTAGTATACTATAAAATATTTAAATGTTATTAATATATTTTTCTAGAGTAAAAAATTAATTGTTAAAGAATTTACCAAATATAAGTCGAATGACTTTACAAGGCTAAAAGAAACAATTTCAAGATAATATTTTTTTATTAATATTAAGATAACTACATATTTTATTGAACTTTCCTCAATTAACATGTTAAATCCACGATCTAGTTTATAAGAAAATTATAACCATGTAGAAAACAAATAAAAATAAATTATGAAGCCTAACTCGCAGTCAATCTAATGTTAAAGGATCTAAAAAGTTAACCTATTGAACCTGTAACCCTAGTCATAAGATCAAGATAATCCCATGGAAAACCAATCAAAATAAAGTACGAATCCTAATTCTTAATGTTCAAAATTAAATGATGAGATTAAAAAAGAAATTAATTAACCCAGATTAACAAACCAAGATAACCCCATAAAAATATTTAAAAAAAATATCTGATTTAACTCAGGTTAATCTATCTGTGAAATTCGAGAGAAAAAATAATAATAATACAAAGAGGTAGGAAGTTTAAAATAAATTAAAATGTTATTATAATACAAAATTTATGAAAATAAAATAAAAAGCAAAGCAAAAAAAAAAACCGGTCAAAAATATAATTAAGAAGAAATGGGACTATAAATACCCATTTCTTCCCTCAGCCATATCTAGCTGAAATGAGAAGAAAGAGGGGAGAGATAACCCAAAATTTCTTCACAAAATCTTAATTTAACACCCAAAAGCTTGTAAACCCATAAAAGTCTTGGAATTCTAAAGTAGAGGAACACAATTTAGGGGAGGATTAACAAGAAAAAGGTGAAGAATTTGGGGAAGAAAGGAGTGGATGTTCTTAACAAGGAGAAGAAGGCTAAGATTCTTCCAAAATTTTGAACTAAAGTCAAGATTTCATCCAAGTAAGGAGTTCTAATTTCAATGTCTATTAAATTAACCTCAATTTGATTAAAAATTCATGATTCTTCTTGAATTGGGAATTAGGGTTTTTAATACAAAATATTGGGGAAATGTATAGATGAGTAGGGTTTTCATGAATAGAGAGAAAAACATGGCTGTGATTGATAAGGAAGCAAGGATTGAAGATGAATTGGTTATGTTTCCTCCATTTTTGCAAAACAGGGCAGATTTGTTGCCATGTTTCTTAGGAGAATTTGGACCTGAAAAATACATAATCCAGGTAGGGTTCCTTCATATAACTTGTATCTGAAAGTGTTATCTTTCCAACGAGTCCAACCCCGTGTAATTTGAAGTTTTGGAACTCCAAATATGGGTAAAAATCTTAGGAGAGGTCAAGCTGTCACCTGTGCTGACAGTTTCTGCCAAGTTGAGAAAATAGCAAAACTTTAACCATGTTAAGGGTAGAAAATTATTCCTTGTCCTTTATAAAATGTGTCTTGATCCTCAGAAAATAAAAGAAGAGAATAAATGGTGATTAAAAATTAAATTCATGATGTTCCACTTGGACTATAAATGAGCCGAAAACTTAGAGGATGATAACGAGGAATATAAATGAGAAAGAAAAGATTTGGTAAAGAGAAATGAATATTATTACCATTTTTATTGTTGTTGTGTGTGATATGTGGATTAATATGAATAAAACATGATGGGTGTTTGTGGTTTCAGGAGGAACCACGGGTTGAGGGCAACAACAACAAGGGAATGCAAGTCGAACGTTCACAGTAGGTAGGTACTTGGTACCTATGTTTCCTTTACCTAATAATTATTTTTGTTGCTAATTATTGAACAATAAGAAACGAATTGGTGCTTAGTGATGAGGGAAAGAAAAGGGGTAAAAGAAAGGTTAGGGGATGGAATATATATATATATGGGTATAGGAAAAAACAAGCACGTCGATATTGGCATAATTTATAAACTTGATTAGCTATTTGGGTTCAGAATAGTTAATGATATCGACGGGTGACGTCGATATCGGCATAATTTATAAACTTGATTAGCTATTCAATTTCAGAATAGGTAATGATATCGGCGGGTGACGTCGATATCAGCATAATTTATAAACTTGATTTGCTATTCGGTTTTGGAATAGTTAATGATATCGGCGGGTGATGTCAATATCGGCATAATTTATAGACATGATTAACTATTTGATTCTGGAATAGTTAATGATATCGGCAGGTGACGTCGATATCGGCAAAAATTATAGACTTTATTAGCTTTCTGAGATGAAAGAAGAGGTTTCAAGATTTAACACTTTTTGCCTCTACCTATCTTCCCACGGAGCACCACAGAGTAAACAGGTTTCGTGATGGACTAAGACAGGAACTGAGAATAATATTGATGGCTATGCAATTTCAGTCTATACGAGATCTGGTACGGGCTGCTCAGGGTATAGAGATGGTGATGAGGGATACGGCAAAGCCAGTTGTTGAGCAAGGACAGACGACAGGGTTAAAGAGAAGAGATTCAGGGTTTTCATCGGGGAGACCTCCTTTTCAAAAAAAAGGGAAGAATGCACAGATGTCGGGGTAGTTTCAGAAGAGAGGTGGGGGTGTCACCCATGGAAGTAGTTCAAAAGGATTTCGACAGACTGGTAGAACAGGATCCTTGGAGGTCAGGTCAGACAGGGAGCCATAACTACTGGGGGGTCTACAGAGTAGAGGGGACCCATGTATCCCTTGTGTTAGAGGTGTGAGCAAAGGAATCCTGGGGATTGTTCTACGATGTCAGGAAGATGTCATATTTGCAGGGGAGAAGGACATCGATGGAGGGATTGCAAGTATTTGGGAAAAAAGTTGTTTCCATTGTGGGGAAGTGGGCCATAGAAAGAAAGAATATCCACATAGAGTTATTAAAGGAGTACCGGGACAGGGGATGGCCACTCAAAGCCAACAACAGTTAGTGATAGTTGATCGACTTGTACGACCCACTCAGCCAGGGACAAGTGCTAATAAAGGCCGACCCAGATTGCCGGAGGAAAGGACTTGGGACAGAATATACCACATGACCCAGGAAGATATGGGGGCAATGCCAGATGTTGTAGCAAGTACACTATAATTGAGTTTAATACAAGTTTATGCTTTAATTGATCCTGGGGCTATTCATTCTTTTGTGGCCCATCGAATTACTAGAAATTTAAATGTGTTACCAAGTAGATTGAATGTGGGAATGGTAGTTAGTACACCTTTGGGGAAAAATATAAACATTGATGAAGTATATAAGGGAGTGATACTAAACATTGAGGGGGTAGAGCTAAGGGCAGACCTCATGCCCTTAGCATTAGATGATTTTGACTTAATACTGGGAATGGATTGGTTGAGTAGACATAAAGCACAGGTAGATTGTTTCACAAAGACTGTAAACCTCCAAGATGTGAGTGGAAAAAGGGTAGTATTCAGGGGAGAGAGGAGGGTGATTCCAAACTCCATAATCTCGGTCATGACGGCTGGAAAATTGATTAGAAAGGGATGTCCTGCTTAGTTGTCTCATGTGAGAGAATTGAAGAAGGAGAGCTTTGAACTAACAAATATTCCTATTATAAAAGAGTTCCCGAATGTGTTTCCAGTAGAACTACTAGGGCTGCTTCCAATTAAGGAAATTGAGGTTTCTATTGAGACTCTTCCAGGAGTCAACCCTACAGCACAGTCCCCTTATAGGATGGTCCTTATAGAACTAGCTGAATTAAAGATCCAGCTTCAGGAGTTGTTGGACAAAGGATTTATACGGCCGAGCAACTCACCCTAGGGAGCCTCAGTGTTATTTGTAAAAAAGAAGGATGGTACAATCAAGTTATGTATCGATTATCGTCAACTAAACAAAGTGACGGTAAAGAACAAGTATCCGCTACCACGGATAGATGACCTGTTTGATCAGTTGAAGGGTGCGAGAGTATTCTCGAGATAGATCTAAGATCAGGGTATCATCAGTTAAGAATCAGAGAACAGGACATCCAGAAAACTGCCTTTAGAACTCGTTATGCTCATTATGAATTCTTAGTAATGCCATTTGGGTTAACAAATGCCCCTGCAGTATTCATGGATTTAATGAATCAAGTGTTTCGAATTTATTTGGATAAATGTGTAGTAATGTTTATTGATGATATACTGGTATATTCGAGCTCTTATCTAGAGCACGAGAAGCACTTGAGAAAGGTATAAGAAATATTGAGAGAAAATAAATTGTATGCAAAATTGGATAAATGGGAGTTCTAGCTCAAAGAAGTGATATTTTTAGGACATGTTATCTCAGCTGGGGGAATATGTGTGGACCCAGGAAAAGTAGAGGCAGTTCTAAAGTGGGAAAAGCCCACAAATATGACCAAAATTTGAAGTTTCTTGGGCCTCGCAGGGTATTATAGGAGGTTTATTGAAGAATTTTCCACAATAGCATCGCTTCTAACTAAGTTGACTCGTAAAGAAGTGAGGTTTAATTGGTCAAAGGAATATGAGGAGAGTTTTCAAGAGCTGAAAAGAAGGCTTACATCAGCCCCCGTCTTGGCCCTTCCTTCTGGAACAAAAGGTTTCATTGTTTACAGTGATGTCTCAAGCAGGGGTTTGGGATGCGTATTAATACAGCATGGAAAGGTGATTGTATATGCTTCCAGACAGTTAAAGCCAGTCAATATCACGAATCACAGTGAAAAAACATTGAGAAATAAGAGAGTATCAATAGTTAGAGTGTTTTGGAGAAACTCATAAATTGAGGAAGAAACGTGGGAGAGAGAGTCAGAGATTAAGCAAACATACCCCCACCTATTCCTTGAGCCAAGTATGTGGTTTAAATTTCGAGGACGAAATTTTCTATTAAGAGGGGAGAATGTGAAATCCAAGAGAAAAAATAATAATAATACAAAGAGGTAGGAAGTTTATAATAAATTAAAATGTTGTTATAATACAAAATTTATGAAAATAAAATATAAAAAAAAAAGCAAAAAAAAAAGATCAAAAATATAATTAAGAAGAAATGAGACTATAAATACCAATTTCTTCCCTCAGCCATATCCAGATGAAATGAGAAGAAAGAGGGAAGAGATAAACCAAAATTTCTTCACAAAATCTTGAATTTAACACCTAAAAACTTGTAAAACCATAAAAATCTTAGAATTCTAAAGTAGAGGAACACAATTTTGGGGAGGATTAATAAGAAGAAGGTGAAGAATTTGGGCAAGAAAGGAGTGGTTATTCTTAACAAGGAGAAGAAGCCTAAGATTCTTCTAAAATTATGAACTAAAGTCAAGATTTCATCCAGGTAAGGAGTTCTAATTCCAATTTCTATTAAATTAACCTCAATTTGATTAGAAGTTCATGATTCTTCTTGAATTGGGAATTAGGGTTTTTAATACAAAATATTGGGGAAATGCATAGATGAGTAGGGTTTTATGAATAAAGGCAAAAACACGGCTGTGATTGATAAGGAAGCAAGGATTGAAGATGAATTGGTTATGTTTCCTCCATTTTTGCAAAACAGGGCAGATTTGTTGTCCTGTTTTCTTGGGAGAATTTGGACCTGAAAAATACATAATTCAAGGAGAGTTCCTTCATAGAAGTTGTATCTAGTAGTGTTATCTTTCCAACGAGTCCAACCCCGTCTAATTTGGAGTTTTGGAACTCCAGATATGGGTAAATATCTGAGGAGAGGTCAAGCTGTCACCTATGTTGACAGTTTCGGCCAAATTGAGAAAATAGCAAAAATTTAACCATGTTAAGGGTAGAAAATTATTCCTTGTCCTTCATAAAATGTGTCTTGATCCTCAGGAAAAAAAAAAGAGAATAAATGGTGATTAAAAATTAAATTCATGATGTTCCACTTGGACTATAAATTAGCCGAAAACTTAGAGGATGATAATGAGGAATATAAGTGAGAAAGAAAAGATTTGGTAAAGAGAAATGAATATTATTATCATTTTTATTGTTGTTGTGTGTGATATGTGGATTAATATGAAAAAAATGATGGGTGTGTGTGGTTTCAGGAGGAACCGCGGGTGGAGGGCAACAACAACAAGGGAACGCAAGTCGAACGTTCACAGCAGGTAGGTACTTGGTACCTATGTTTCCTTTACCTAATAATTATTTTTGTTGCTAATTATTGAACAATAAGAAACAAATTGGTGCTTAGTGATGAGGGAAAGAAAAGGGGTAAATGAAAGGTTAGGGGATGGAAAAATAGATATATATATGGGTATAAGAAGAAACAAGCATGTCGATATCGGCATACTTTATAAACTCGATTTGCTATTTGGTTTTCGAATAGTTAATGATATCAGCGGGTGACGTCGATATCGGCATAATTTATAAACATGATTAACTATTCGATTCCGGAATAGTTAATGATATTGGCAGGTGACGTCGATATCGATAAAAATTATAGACTTGATTAACTTTCTTAGATGAAAGTTAATGATGTCAAGAATCCTTGACATCAACATACTCTAAAACCTCCTAAGGTAATAATGGAACAAAGATTTACTATTTTGGTTTTAAAAAATAGTTAATGACACCAACGGTTACGTTTGTGTCAGCATTTTCATGAAACTGATTAGTTGATTTTCAAGATGGGCAACTAGAGACACTATTGGAGGTCATTAGTGTCGGCTATATTCTCTTTGATGTGGAAAAAAGGAAAGAAGCAGTCAAAAGAAATAAATTTTCTTTTATATAACCTTAAAAAGGGTGTATATGATTGTGTTTAGAATCTCATATGATTTAAGTAGATTAAGGGATATGTTGTTTAAATTCTTCTGTAAATTGCTAGTATTTACTTAATTGTTTTTGCTTATATGGAAAAAAAATCTATATTTTGCAGGTTCCTCCCATTCTCGTCAAGAATAGATTTTAGGCCCTTAATCCTTCTGTATAAGTTAGGAACTTAGGAAGTTGTGATGTAATTTTGGTTATGCAAAAAAAAAAATATGTAAACTGTATAGAATAGCATATTTGTGAATTTTGGTTCTGAAATATTAAATTGTGTAATGTTATGTGTGTGTGTGTGTGTGTGTGTGTGTGTGTGTGTGTGTGTGTGTATGAAATCTTCATGTGCAAATTGGCTCTTTTGATTTGTACCTTATGTGTGTGATGTATGATGGAGTTTGGGAACGAATATGGTCCTGAACATATCTAGAATGAATTATGCAGTTGATTGTATTAAACATGGATGAGATTGTGGATGAGATATGATTCAAACTGCATGCAGGTTACATTGTCGATAACTTGGGATCTCCCAATATAGGGGAGACTCTGCTAAAATTTCGTTAGAAATTTCGGGGAGAGAGAACAAAAAAATTATGCTCCAATTACCCTTTATAGGGGAAAGATTAAAATTTTTTTAGGGTTGTTACACTATCATATTTATGACTTTGATCATGAGACTGAAATAACCTCATAGAGAGCAAGTCAAAACAAATTATGAAGTTTTATTCTCAAATGTTAACCTAGGTTAACCATTAAGCCCTATGTGCATGTCATGACACTAGGTTAATCTATTATAATAACAAACCAAAAAAATTATGAGTTCTAATTTTCAATAGAATACAATATTAAGTGATGAAATAAAAAAAAAAAGAGAATCAATTGAGTTATACCATAAAACCCACAACCAGACCATAATAAACAATATGCAAACATTATGCCCTTGGTTTTTAAGGTTCGGACACTTGAACAGAAACACAATTGGGCAAACAAACACATGGCCTTATTTCTCACAATACTTAATGACAAAACATAAAACATTACTTGGGTAGACAACAGAGATATCCTTCTTTTAGCAGTTCTTTGGCAAAAAATACTTCCACCAATTAAAAATATTTGCAGCCTTGGCTCTCACAACACCATCTTCACCTCCATCTTCTTCCTTGGCTCGGAGCAACCAGTGCTTAAATCCTCAACTACTTTGAGATACCTGCAAAACCAATTCAAGCATGGAATACAAATTATTATTGAGTGAAACAAAAACTCTAAGATAGAGGAAAGAAATCAAGGTAGAACCAATAGCACCTCTTACTGAGCACTCATTGAAACATTTGTTTTATTAGTGAATTTTAGGGTCAGCTTTGGACATTCATCCACCATCAAATCCTCCATACGAGGGAATAAGAAATCATCACATCCAAGACTGAAGCAGACTATACTTGGTAGTTGATATAGCCTCAAGAATGACAAATTAAGAAACACTATCTGCTTCTCAACATTGACATGTGAAGCATGATCATCCTGCCCAAATACTCCCAATAATTGAGAGGAATTTGTTACTTCAAGTCTTTGGAGCTTCGGGAGACCTGTAGCCATGGCTACTGGGAACAAACTCCTCAACTTGTTGCATCGATAGATTTCAACTTTACACAAATTAGGGAAGCATAAAGATTGGAGATTACTTCCAGACAATATCTGATCCTTTTCAATATTATTATCCTTAGCTATGATTTGCTCCAATTCTTCACAAGCTAATATAACTAGTAATTTCAGTTGAACTAGACTAGCAACCATGCTGCCTGTGAATACATAAGTCAGTTTCTCACAATAAGACACCTTCAAAGTAGTCAAATGGCTTGCCTCCAAACTCTTCCATATACACCTCATGTCAGGCAAGGAGCTCAAGTCTAATTTTTCCAAACCCAAGAGTGAAAGTTCATGCCTAGTTCTTCTATTAGTTCCAAAACTTCCAACCTGCAGTAATTCTTGTGCTCCTTTGCAGTCAATAATACGTATTACTCTCAAATTTGTAATCCCCTGCATCAAAAGAAAAACAAATTATGATAATCTAAATATAAATTATTATTTTATTTTAGTTAAGTTAAAAGCAATCATGAAAGAAATTAAACTTAATAACTAGAAAATTAGTTTTTATAGTTTATTTATAATAAAAAAAACAAATTATGACATTAAGAAAAAAAAAACACTTAATTTTACGTATTACTAAAACTTCTTGTATGTGTATATAAAATAAAAAAGATTTGTTCTTGATCATTTATAATTATTTTTTTCATATGAAAAAGGTTATAACATAACCCAAGTTCTTTAACTTTTATCATAAATTGCAGCATTGAAGCAAATAATTTAATAATAGATGGAGAATGTTTTTTTTAGTTTCCATTAATTGGCGAAAGAGCCTCAATTTCGCATATCCATTACTTTAGTTTTAGAAATCTGAAGGAAGAAATCAGAAATTATCACTATGTATTGAATTTGCAAGTTTAAATTATTCAAGAACTTACTTGGAGGTGTGCCAACAAATCACCTAATTCTTTGTGTCCATTAATGTATAACACTTGCAAAGAAGGTAATTGGGCAGTAAAATTCCTTGGACCAAAAAAGCTACAACCACTTGGAAGAGACAATTCTCTTAGCCGAAGGAAGTTGATGATACCATCACTGGTGTGTGCATCTCCTTCTCCACTGTAAAATATCTGCTTTAAATTACAACCATAATAAATCTTCATCTCTTCTAAGTTTAGTAGACTTGGAGACACAGAGATAGGGAAGACATATTCCAGTTTATCACAACCTCTTATAAAGAGAGTTTTTAATTTTGGGAAGCTAATAGAGTCTGGAATTATTTCACTTTCGCCATCCTTTTCTCTAATAAGATGCTTCAATCCACTGCAACGATCTATCCATAGTGTTTCTAGATGAGCAAGAGTTTGAGCTAGGGACGGTGTGAAGATAAATGTCAGCTTGTGAAGAGACCACAACTCCATATGAATAAGACTTCGGAGGCTGACATGTCTGGTGGGCCCCTTCCATATGCATTTGAGCTCAGGTAACCTTCCTAGCACTAACCTTGTTAAAGATGATAGCAATCGCGGCTCCTTCACGTCCCTGCTTCCTTCATCAACCTCACCCAATTGAAATACCTCTTCCAATGATTTGCAGTCCTGAATTTCCACACTTGTTAGATTATTCAAAGCTTGCCTCCATTTTGCTGGAAACAAGGTGCGAATATCCCTACATCTATACACTTGTACATCTTCTAATCTTTGTAAGAAGTCCTTTTGCAACCTATGGCTGGTCATCTGAGCATCGGAGAATGCTATATTTTCTAAACCCTTAACGGTGGTAAAACCAATTTGAGACACAGTAGGTAACAACTGCTCAAATGTCTTTGTGTTTAAGGATGCGGTGCTGATATGATGCAAATATAATCTTGTCGAGGTTGGGTGTTCTGGTCTTGAATACCCATTCCCCAACACTACATCATATCTGAGCAACCTGGGAAAAACAAAATCTTTGGGAATGCATTCAACCCTCGGTATCTTCAATGATAATACAGCTAAATAAGATAACAAATTTAGTTCTGTTAGGCTTGCATTCATTTCTCCTATGCTGTCACCTCCAACAACATCCCATCCCTCGAAGCTGTAACCCCCGATCAGCAGTTCTTCTAATTTTTTTAACCTTCCAATCAAATTCACAGGAATCCTTTTTAGACTATAACAACCTGTCACATCCAACAACCTTAACTCCTTGAGCTCCCCAATTTCATCAGGTAATTCCTCAAGGGAAGACCACCCTATAAAACCAAGAATCTTAAGTCTTTGTAGCTTTCTCAACAAAATGAGGTCATTGCATTTACACTTGATCAATAGCAACGATTGAAGGTTTGTTGAAAATTCAAGTGATTGCAATGACAAACACCCTCCCTTTAGAGACAAAACTTCAATTTCTTTCATCCCTTCAAAAAACCTCTCTGGAACATTCAAATCATCATCTAGCTCTAATAATAGAACTTTGAGCTGTGGAAACGCCAATCCTTCAGGAAGTTCTGCTTTTAGTTTATTGCCCATTAACGAAATTGTTGTACAAACTTCAAAACTTTTAGTGCTCATTGGCCACTCCTTCAACCCAACACCAGCCTTCACTATGAAACCATGTTTTTTAGATGATGCTATCTGAATAGCAACATCACGAACCAAGTCATGCATTTTCACTTCCTTTTCATTTTCAGTGCCTAACAGCATGCAACAATCTATGAGCGTCTTTATCATCACATAAACTTGTTTCCTTGCATCTTCAATGGACTCCATATCTTGATGTAACCCATAACCAACTGTGTATCTCGTCAAGTCCTCAATTCGAATGTAGTAATCTTCTGGAAATAAACAGCATAGCAAGAAACATAACTTGGTTTTCTCGTGCTTCAAATAATCATAGCTTAACTTAAGACATGCATATGCATTTTTTTCTTCACCAATTTGTTCCATGTGCTGAAATTGAGAGTTTTTGAGCTGTTTAGACGCTACTTCCCACTCAATAGTAGATTTATCTCTTAGAGCCCTTCCCACTGTCACAAGTGCTATTGGCAATCCTTGACATTCTCTCGCAACCTTCTTTGCGACTGTGTTCAAGTTAAAGTCCTCTTCATGTAAATCTGCATTGATTTTGAATAAAACCCATGCTTCATTTTCTGATAAGATTCTTAAGAACACTTTTTGTTGGCAATCCATATAAGAACATATGTCTCTAATTCCATGTGCTGAAATTGAGAGTTTTTGAGCTGTTTAGACGCTACTTCCCACTCAATAGTAGATTTATCTCTTAGAGCCCTTCCCACTGTCACAAGTGCTATTGGCAATCCTTGACATTCTCTCGCAACCTTCTTTGCGACTGTGTTCAAGTTAAAGTCCTCTTCATGTAAATCTGCATTGATTTTGAATAAAACCCATGCTTCATTTTCTGATAAGATTCTTAAGAACACTTTTTGTTGGCAATCCATATAAGAACATATGTCTCTAAGACGTGTTGTTAGAATAACTGTACAACCCTTGTGAGCTTCACCAAATGGGATCCCAATCTCTTTCAAGTTAACAACTTTCCAAACATCATCCAAGATTATAAGCAACTTCTTTTCTCTCTTCAGTCTCTGCCATAATAGATCTGCTCTCCCTTCTTTGGTCTTTACATCAAACTGCAAACGTAGACGATCTGCTATTCGATCTTGGATGTCTATCACATTTGGATTATGGGAGACTGTCGCCAATAAAACTTCATCAAATAGTTGCGTCTCTTTGGCTCTCCTGCCTACTTCTTTCACTAGGGTGGTTTTACCCACCCCTCCCATGCCGTACAATCCGATCATATTGACGTTGTCATCCTTTAGAGCTTTCATAATCTGTTCGAAAGCTTCTTTTGATGATTCTGAGGGTGTGAATTCCTTTGATGGAAGAAATTCTATGTCTTGAAGAGGTACTTTGTGAGCCACTTTTTGAAACTTTTTGCTCTCTTCTTCTAGTTTTCTCAAAGTCTCCGTCTTCTTTTCCAATGCCTTGCTTAACTTGAATTGGCGAATCCATTTTGGACACCAAGTGAAGCATTTTCCATTTTTTCCTTTCTCATTTTCCAAACTATTCACACCTTCCATTTCGTTTTTTGCATCTTCCAGCCATTTAATGACATCAATCTCAATTTCTTCAGCATTCTTTGTAGCAACGTTGACAGCATCTTGCAGACCATGAAGTGCCAAAGCTTTTTTTGCATCTTCCAGCCATGTGTTGACATAAATATGAATTTTTTCAGCATTCTTTGTAGCATCGTCTACAGCAACTTGCAGATCATAAAGTGCCAAAACCAGGCTCCTCACTTGTTCATTGAATTCTTGAACAAAATTGTTGTAACAGAACATATAACGGAATTGTTTTTTTACCGGTCTTACCAAGAGTTCTGCTATCTTAGATACAAGGGATTCCACAACAACACTTTCGAAAGTCATTTTCCACGAGCCTGAAAAATCAAAGAAATAAGAATTCTGATGGTGAGAGTGAGTCATTACAGGTAAAATAGGTACTGATTGCTCATTACTGTGAGAAATAGGAATTTCATTACCTTAGTTTGTGAAAATATGCGTGAAAAGCATTGGTATTGATTGCTCAACGATGAACAAAACAAGGAGGCCTTTAGCTCTGTTTGGAATCCAACTTCAAAAGCAACAAGGCAAGGAAGTTATAAGTGTACCAATGAACAATTAATTCCTTGAAAATGAAAAAAAAAAGTTTGAAGAATTAGAGGAAAAAATGACATCTATGATAAGGAAAGAAGGGATAAAATGCATAGAAGTTTGATTCAATTCATTTTCAAATGACACTTTTTCAATATTCATCACTTACAAAAAATCTGTAGGCGCGGACTTGGAAGAGACTGGTGGACGGGTAACGAGAGAAGTTGGATCTGGTTGTCTGCCTCTCAGAGCAGATAATTTCTTATCAGGAGAAATTATGAATACCAACTGGTAGCTGAGAACGGTGAGTGGGTTCATTTGTTCTGTTGTTTTCCAATCACGTGATATGCATGCCATTCATTCATTTGTTTTTTATTTTCCGCTTTCGAGGGGAACTTTTGTCTGTCTTGTGAAAAACTACTGGTCAAACCTTGACTGAAAATCTTACTCGTTGATCCTCTCGTATGTTTAGTTTGGTGAGCGCTAATACACTTGGAGAAATTATGTTTACAAATATACTTGATTTTACTTCCTAATATCTCTCATGGTTTAAAAACTTATGTTTACAAATATACTTGATAAATTAAGTTTAATTGGTCTTTGTATTTTTAAATAATTTTAATATCAAAAATAAAATAACTTTTAAAACATTTGGTGCAGATCAAAGCATCTCCATCTCTTGGTAAGGAAACAAGATCTGGTAAGGGAATTTTGAAATATCTTGTTCAAATTCTGCAGGCGGATTTTCCAAATCAGATAAGCATGAAAGGTATTCAAAAATATTTTCATTTGCTTCAAATTATTTTTTTAGATCAATATTTTAATATAAAAATTAAATTTGTAAACATAATAATTAAAAAAATATTATTTTATTTTATAAATACCACCTCATTAAAACTTTATAGTTTGTATACCTGCGAGATACTTTCGTGATAAGATAACTCTTTTATTTTCAAAATTATGTAATTAAAGAAAGAAAAATATGTAAAAAATAATTAATATTAATTAATTAGGTGCCGTGTGTATTCTTATTTCCTTGTACATGGTAACAGTTTTCTAAAGAGGATTTATCTTGATGATAGAAGATATGTATATTTGTTTGATATTATGTTTCTAATTATATTTGAGTGTGTTTTAAAAATATATTTTTTAGAAAAAATAATCAAGCTAATATTTTTTTTAATAATTTCTGAAAGTTTGTGTTTGGTACGTGGAAGTAGTTTAGTTTCATCTCTTAACATCTTCAACATTGAATTAATTAGAAATTATATTTATTTATTTTTTTGCTTTTTTTTTTTTAGCAATGTTATCCTGATATCATGATTTGAGTCATGAGTTTTTCAAGTTATTATAGGTAAACTCATGTCATTTATATGAATTTTTTATTTAATTTTATTATTCAACAATGAGTTTATTATAAATTTAGTTTTGTAATCTATTTGATTTTTTTCTATGAGGTTATGTGTAAATCACAACCCTAACAAGTTAATCTAGGTTGACTCAAGTTGTTTATTTGGTTTATTTTATATAAACTTATTATGATCTTATGACTCATATCATTAGTTTGGTAAATCAACCCAAATTAACTTGAGTTATTATTAAAGTTGTTGAGTTAACCGGATCATATTAGATCAAACCTCATATAATTTATTTATTTTTACAAGAAAATCTCTACTACAAGAAAATGGCGAATCCATTTTGGACACCAAGTGAAGCATTTGCTATTTTTTCCCTTTTCATCTCGTTTTCTGCAACTTCTTGTGGACGATAAAGCGCCAAAGCCAGACTCATCACTTGTTCATTGAATTCCTGAACAAAATTGTTGAAATAGAACATGTAACGGAACTGCTTTAGATACAGTGGATCCACCAACACCTTCGATAGCCATTTTCCACCGGTCTAAAAATCAGAGTAATAAAGATGCCGACTGTGAGAGTGGGTCATTACAAGTAAAATAGGCGAAAGCACCAGTACTGATTGTTCAGCGAGGAACAAAACGAGAAACATATATTGAAGGGAATGCCCCATCAGACATAATAATAATAATAATAATAATAATAATAATAATAATAATAATAATAATATAACGAAAACAATTCTAAAAAAATATAAGTCACTATAAAATTAACACCCTATATGAGATAGAAAATTATTGTTATAGTGACGAAATAATACATGTGTTTCCAAGGTAAGATCTCATCCATGTTAAGTTGTATAAATATGCTAAGGATCTATAATTAGATGCAAGATTGTAAAAAGGTGGTGTAGATTATTTAACTGTGTGCTATAGTAGGCTATTTTGAAAAAAAATATAAATTTATATGTTTGAATTAAACATATTTTATAATTAATTAAGATTTAATAGTCTATTTCAGCTATATTTTGAGATATGGAACTTGCAATGATAAGAAACTATTTTATAAAAAAAAAACTATTAACTGATGATTAGACTAAATATTAGGGCATGTAAGTCTAAATTTTAGAGTTCACTAATAATGTTATGGGTGAAGCCTATTGTTCTTAATGGAGATCAAATATTGAGTAATAAAAATGTGCTTCTAGTACTTAGAAAATAGCATGAAGTTCATATTAGTGATTAGCTCATACAGCCAATCAGGTGGTTGCATAATTATGTTTAGTGATTAATTTAGAGTCAATTGAAGGATTTAATTAAGCACAAGGACTTAATTATACTTTAAATGGTCAAATTAATTTTTTTAAGGGCTTAATTGGTAAGAAATTAGGTTTAGAAGCCTAATTTGGGTTAAATTGAGAATATCAGAATTTTCGGAGATTATTTGTGGCGGGCATAAGCTAGCCTGGACACCCTAGTTATAAAACAAATATATATGTGGGGAAAAAAATTATGGTGTACGTAAGCTGGCCCGGACACTTCGGTTATCAAAAGAACCAAAAAAATATGTATAAGTGGCAAAAAATAAACAGGATTTAAAAAAAAAAATAGGTCTAGAGATTATTTATGGTGCGTGTAAGCTGCACCGTATACCCTGTTTATAAAAAAAAAAAAAAACATGGTTATAAAAAAAATACAAGAAAAAAGCACCTTTTCAAAATCACTTTTCATTATTGTTTGAAAGTGTGATTTTTCAAACAGTAATGAATTTCAGAGGCTCAATTTACTCACAAAAATGGAGGATCTAACTCTCAAGCAAATGTCGTCACCAAGTCAGGTTTGTCCAAAGTTGCTTCCTGCAATTGGACCCTTGATAGTAAGGCGACAAAAAAAATTGCTACATAACTGTAATTATTTCTCTACAAAAATAAAATTGCTTATTACCTCATGTCCTATTACTTAGCGGAGAAAGTGCTAATATTGTTGCAAAGAGATCATTGCACTTAAATTCCATTCACTATTTGAATGATAAAAATTTGCTTTCATTTAGTCGTCTAATAAGAGGTCTAAATTGTTTAGTAACTTTTTTTCTTTTATTAGTGTGTTTTCTAGGATTCAGCTATAAGGAAAATGATTGGTTTAGATAAACAACGTGATGAACTATACTATTTGATGGCACTAGCAAAAAATATCAAATTCATCACCACTCACACATCGACCACCCTGCAAACTCACCATTTCATCCACTGACCTTTGGCATAAACGATTAGGTCATGTATCCTATCCTTGTTCACAAAGAATTTTTTGGATTTTTCTGTCCAGTCCAATAATGCTTGCCCCATATGCCCTGTGGTCAAATAAAGTTATTTTTTTCCTAGTGCGATCTTTTCTATAAAACCTTTTGAAATAATTTATTGTAACACTTGAGGTCATTATTGATATTATCCCCTTTCTGGTGCTTATTATCTGCTTACTATTGTTGACCATTATATACATTTCATTTGGATTTTATTAATATGACAAAAAAATGAGGCACAATCGTTTTTAAAATGATTTTTCAATTATTTTCTCACACAATTTGAGTCTCATGTTAAGATTTTTTAAAGTGACAATAGTGGGGAGTTGATCTTCCTTCATTTTTTTCATGATAATGGTGTCATTTTTTAACAGTTTTGTGTTTATACACCCAAATAAAACAAGTCATAGAACTCAAACATCGTCATATCCTACATGTGGCTCCAGCTTTGAAATTTAAGCTCCACTTCTGCTTTACACAAAATCAATAGACTCTCATCTTCAGTTCTCTCGTACAGGACCCTTTTCCATCTCCATGTCTTCGGTTGTTTAGCTTGTGCAACCACCGACCTTACTATTCATAAATATGATTAACGTCCAATACCTTATATTTTTTAAAAACAAATTTACTGTACACGATGTCATATTTCATGAAAATGTTCCTTATGCATCTATCAGCCCAAATACAAATTCTGGCCCAATCCCTCTTATGGTATGTTATTTGCTATCAGTTTCTCTTGATCAAAATTAGAAAGAAAATACCTCATTATAAACCCAAACAAATCACATTATGATCAATTGGATTTCAAATTTATTTTAAAATTTTATAATAAAGAGGTTTAAAATTTAGATTTTTTAGGTTCTGTTTGGAAATGCCGACTAAATGAATTGTTTTTTTTTCAAAGACCAAAATGAAATCTCAGTTGATCTTAAGTTAAGCACAAGTTAACAAAATGTGTATACACATTTTTTCGAAATTACTCTGTTTCCACTCTGTTTCATCAGCTTTGTTTGTCCTGTGTGAAATGAAAGCTATATGCTTTCTGCTCTCTGTTTTCTTGTCTTCTCTGCTTTGTTCCCTATCTCTTTCTTCTTCAATAATACAAAAGAAGCATAGAGATAAATGCTTCCTTGTGTTTCTCAGATGGAGCTGCTCCTTCCATGTCTTTGTAAAACATATGTTATTCACTCAGATCATATGCACAACTTTCACAGTCAAGAAAAATTTCCTATTTCAAGATTTTGAATTTTTGTTACTTCAAATGCACAACTTTGTGATTCTGAATTCTAAATGATCGAGCAGAAAATTTGTAGTTCTGCAACACTCAAAAGAGCAAGTGAACCCAGAATAGACCTCCGGCTAAACCCCTCCCTTCAAAACCATTGATCGGCTCCCTTTGATCACCAAGATGAGAGATACTCTGCTTGTTTCTAAAGAAATTGGTGGGATCAACTTCAGTCTTGACGCTTACCAACCTGTCGAAGTTGTTCTTGAAATATTATTATTATTATTAGCATTGATCTTGTTTTGACCTAATGTATTTGTAGATGAGAGAGACGGCATACCCTGCTCGTTTCTAAACAAATTGGTGGCATCAACTTCAGAATTTGTTGTATTACTACATTTGAAATAGTTTAAGTGAATATGGTATGTTAAAAAGCAACTAAATTCCTAAAAATATCTCTTGCATGTTATTTATGCCACATTATTATAATTAGTTTCATTATTGTTTATCTATAAGCCAATTTGTTTGATTGAGAAAGTTTTGATTATTTATAATGCATTTATATTTAAAGATATGTGTTCATATTAATTATCATTAGTAAGTTTAAGTATATAATTAGGTTCATTATTGTTTATCTATAAACCAATTTGTTTGATTGAGAAAGTATTGATTATTTATAATGCGTTTATATTTAAAGATATATGTTCATATTAATTATGATTAGTAAGTTTAAGTATATAATTAGGTTCATTATTGTTTAGCTATAATCCAATTAACCTTATTAAGCTACTATTGATTATTCACAATGCTATTAGATTCAAAAATACGAGTTCAAGTTTATTTTGGTTAGTAAGTTTAAGTGTGTATTGTTCTAAGGAATTTATAAACTATAGCTTATATATTTATGGTTTTTATTATAAATAGTCGAATTGTTATAATTTAATATTAAAAATGTTTGAGGACAATTGTTGAACTAAATTTGAGTCTTTAGGCCAATGAATCTTATGTTTATGAAAAACAAAAATATAATGATAATCTACTATATTTTATATTTTTTTTATTTGTTTGTCAAAATATTTTCCTTATTGAGGTTGCGGGAAAAACTTGAAAGTGATGATTGTGTTCTTATTTTTGCTTTTTTAAATTCATTGAATTATGCATACATTATCATAAGATCTACATTATGCTCTTTAGTGTTTATGACATCATGGTTGGTTGGTGAGATTGATTCTACTTACCATTTTTATTTATTTTTTGTTATATATTTTTGTCATTGTTAGATATAGTGTATAAAATGCTCAACGAATACCTCGATAATAACAATGTCAGCTGATTCGCATGATAGCTATTTATGGTATATGTGTGATTACCGCCAACTGAAAATTTATGTATTCCATTTTTAAATGGTGCAATTTATCGCTATAAAAAGCAACAATATTTGCATGCTGGATGACAAATGTTATTTTCTTGCTTCATTTTGGCCTATATATAGTCTCATTGGTTTTTCATTTCACTGCAATTAAGCTTTCTACCCCTTTTCCCTTTCCATATAGCTTCCACTTAAGTAACTTTGAGTTTGCTCCTTTCTTTGCTTTCAGAATGGCTAGCACTCCCTTGAGCCAACAGCTTAGCATCATGAGGCAATCACTCTTTGATGAGGTCTTTCTTCACCAAGGAAAATTTCATTTATATTTTTTGTTCTTCAATCCATAAATTAATGAAGATTACACTAACATTTTGAATTTGCATGTTGATTATTGTAGGGACTTCTCGATCATGAGCACGTGGGTTATCTTGAGACTCTTAAAAATGAAGATGATCCTGACTTCATTGAAAATGTTTTTACCTTGTTCATAAGGGATTCATCTCGATATATCGATTCTATTAAGAAGGCTTTGTAAGTACAATGTTAATTAATTGAAATTGTGCATGTTTCTTTCATTTTTTGGTCTTGTTAAAAATGGTGATGATGATATTTTTTTTTTTCTATTTTCTTAGGGAGACAAGCCCGGTTGATTATCCTATCATGAAGAGAATGATGTATCAACTTAAGGGCAGTAGTGCTAGGTAAGGACAAATATATTACATGATTTATTACAAAATTATCTTTTTATATGGTTTTTCATAAGCATAACAAATTTCTTGTAGCCTTGGTGCATCAAAAATCAATGGTGAAACCAACACACTCATAAAAAATTTTCATGATGGGGATTTGGAAAGGTAAAATTCATAATTCTTTATAACTTTTCAAATATCATTGATAATGTTTCGTGTAAAAAAAGTATGGTAAATTATATATCCATAAATGTTATAGTGGCAAGGCGTCTCTTCAGAAACTCAAAGCAGAACATGCCACTTTGAAGGAAAAACTTGTTGTCTATGTCGAGGTAATACTCTCACTTTAATAATTTTGTTTTTGGTTTATGAACCACGCAATTTTCTTTTATGTTCTTATTCATTTCCTTCTTATTTTTCAGATGTTGAAACAAGCCAAACTCTCTGAATATTGAGCAAAACCTTCAACAAAAATCGAGAATCAATGGAGATGTTGTCAAGTAATTGATGTGGAAGGAAAATGAAATCCATGGATTTACTTTTGCTTTATGTTCTTGGCTTTTTTTATAAGTATGTTGGGTAGTCAAGCCTTTTATGGATAGTTCAGTAGGTTAATAGAATCTAGATATCTTGTAGCTTTTCTTTATAGAGAAAAGATGAACAAGTAATCAGATTTTATGTATTATCATCGTATCCGTAATAAAGATTCTCGATCTCATTCTAAAAAGAAAAGAAATTTATTTCGAGATGTTAAAAACTAATATTGACGCGTGTGAATCAACAAATGAGTTGACTACATATACATAATTTATAATACCTTTTGACAATTCTTATTGCACCAATCTTAAAATGCATTATGTAGAGTTTTTCAAAATATATCATGTAATATTTTTGAGAAATCAAACAAATTTCTAAAGAAGAAAAAGTTGATATTATTTTTTAATAACATTTTTTAATATTGTTTTGTCCAATATAGAAGCATGAATGTATGTTATATAAAAATGGTAAATTGATAGTGTTTAATTATGAAACTATCACAAAGAATACAAGTGTTCTATAATCCTTCAAAAAGGACACAAACTATGGCAAAATAATTTCCATTATGGTGTGAAGGAGGTCTAAGTGATATGTTATTGTATGGTAATATCTAAGAGAACCCCAAGATTGAGCTATTATTGATTCTAAGATATGATCCGATCAAATTCATTTCATACTTGGTTGAAAAATGTAGAACTATATTCTAACTCAAAAGTTGTCCCTGTGGCCTGTGGTGGCCCCTGAATAATTCTAAAAGTTTAATTTGGCCTTTACAATTAAAAGTTGTATAGGTTGGTGCTTTTCTATAGTTGTTACAATATTTATTGTTTTTACATTGACAAATTACACCACTCAAAAATAAAATATACAAATTTATAATTAATGGTAATTACATATATACTATAAATAGTTATCATACAAAACGGTTGACATTGTTATTATAGAAGTATTCATAAGCAATTTAAATAGTATATATTTTAAGTATGATGAAAATATATCATAAAATAATAATAAAGGGAAATGATAAAATAATAATAAAATATATCATAAAATAATAATAAAGGGAAATTTTGAAAGCTATATAATTTAAACATATAATAAATTTATACGGTTGACATTATTATTATACAAGTATTCATATAGCAATTTCAACAGTATCTGTTTTCACTCTGTTTCATCAAAAAATTATGAAACCATCTTTCAAAGTCATGAAAAAATTCCTATTTCAAGATTTTGAATTTTTGTTACTTCAAATGAATACTTTACTTGTCATGATAACATCCTTGTCAAGAAACTATCTTATCTAAAAGCTTAAGTTGTTAGGTGAAGTCCCATAATATGATTTATATTATTCTCTAGCACACCTCCTAAAATAAAAGCTCTCTGAGTCTCACATTACCTTATGTTTGATTTTTATATGAAATAGAATGGGAGTGGTGAAATTTGAACTCGTGACCATTGAGTCAACAAGATTCTGATACCATGTCAAGGAATCATCACACCTAAAAGTTTAAACTGCTAGGTGAGCTATCAAAATATGATTTATATTATTCTCTAATAATTTTCAAATGTACTTGTTTTTTAAAGTTTGAACTTGCAAGGACTTTGTCTTTGTGATTCTGAATTCCAAATGATCAAGCAGAGAATCTGCAGTTCTGCAACGCTCAAAAGAGTAAGTGAACCCAGAATAGACCTCCGGGTAAACCCCTCCCTTCAAAACCATCGATCGGTGTTGATTTTCCGGAAGACAAGGGAGAAAAACAGAAATTTTAGCAAACAAAAGAAAACATGTCGTTGAAATATCACACTGGATCATTATTACAAAAGGAAATCTTGTCATGAACCTGCATGCTTAAATACTATTGGATCGTGCTGAATCTCATCGATGATGACAAAGAAAAACTTTTTGATAAATGATACATAGGAGAAACATTATGATTATTAGCATTAATCTTGTTTTGACCCGATGTATTTGTAGCTCCCTTTGATCACCAAGATGAGAGAGATGGGATACTCTGCTCGTTTCTAAAGAAAGTGGTGGGATCAACTTCAGTCTTGACGCGTACCAACCTGTCGAAGTTGTTCTTGAAATACTTCCGACCCCAAATGCTTGCTTGTTCATAACTTGTGTTCCCTGTCAGGTTATTTATTCCGAGGTCAAGATCTCTATAATTCACGTAAGCTTCTCGAGGGTTTGTCGAAACATATGGTGTCAGGTAGCTGTAAAGCCTTCTAATCCAGGCCATGTGCCTTTCGGATGCCTCCTTGCTTTCTTCACTCCAAATCACACTGGAGACCAATACGTACAGATTGCCAGCTCTGTGTGGAAATGGAGTGCTAGACTCCGAAACCTCGTCCATTTTCCCCCCATAAGGGATTAAGATAAGTGTAGGCAACTCGATGTGTTCTTCGAAAAACCTCTCCCATATCCCCTCAAATGCAATTTCAGGCATAGGTTCCTTCACGTAATCAGATTTTGCTTTGAATTTTTGTAAGGATAGAGGAGTCCTGTTTAGCAGCACATCCAAGGATGCATTACTTGGGTACCCACCAATGTAGAAGACCGACTCGATCCAACTCATTTCAAAGCAATCATCTTTTACCAAACCAAGCTCAGGGAAGCTCTCTTTCATCACAGGAAGAAGCTGGTCAGCCTCGCCAAGAAACAAGGAAAGGAATACAGCTTGTATTGATTTGTTTCCTTCTTGACTTGAATTAACTCTGGATACTAGCACGTCGATGACGAGATCTTCAGGAAGCTTATTTGCAACATATTGCCACCGATGGAGAATCTTTGTTGCATTTTGTTCCAAGGTTTTTGAAACAGAAAACATTGTCACTGTGGATGGAACTTCAACCAAGCTTATTTTCCACGCAACAACCACTCCAAAGCTTTGCCCTCCTCCGCCTCGAATGGCCCAAAACAAGTCTTCTCCCATTGATGCTCTATCAAGGATCCTGCCTTTAGCATCAATTAGCTGAGCATCAATAACATTATCTGAAGCAAGGCCGTATTTGCGCACGATGGTGCCGTGTCCTCCGCCACTAAAGTGTCCACCAACCCCTATAGTAGGGCAATTACCGGCTGGGAAAGCTAGAGTTCTGCTTTTCTCAGAAATTCTATAATAAAGCTCCCCTAGCGTTGCTCCAGCCTGAACCCATGCAGTTTTATTCGCTGCATCAACATTGATAGTTCGTAGATTGATAAGATCAATGATGACAAACGGGAGAGCTGCCCTGTAAGATAGACCCTCAAAATCATGCCCGCCACTCCGTATTCTGATCTGTAAGTTATGTTTTCGGGAGCAAAGGATGGCAGCCTGGATGTGTGATGCATTCGTTGGTGTAACAATGGCAAAGGGTTTTCGTTCAGAAGAACTGAACCTGAGGTTTCGTATTGAGAACTGCAGGACAGAGCTATACGAGGAGTTGTGCGGGGTGTAATATACAACTGACATGGCCGCGGAGTCTTCAAAATGAAGGGACAGACATTTTGGAAAATCCTCACGAGGGTGAGCTGATGTTAACCATGAAAATGAAAAGAGAAGAACAAGTAGAAATGGAAGCATTGAAGCTTTGAGAGAAGCCATTTTTCTTATGTTTTCTGAGTATGGAATCCTGCAAAGGACCGATCCCTATTTATAGTACCAACGGGATATCTTGCTTAGCAAGTGAAATGAGCGTGAACAGGGCTAGGTTGCTCAATTCCATTAAGAAATTAGCAAAAAAAATGAACTTGCCACACAAGAAAGGTGGCGTGAAAAATCGACTGCTGATATAAGAAGCATTTCCTTCATGACTTTTTCTGCATAAAAAATATTATCTGCAGTTTCTCAGAGCTCGATCAGGATGCATAATTTTCAAAGTATTTAACATATTCTATTTCAATTTATATCAGTCAATGTCGAAGCTTTTGAATTTTGTTTCTCAAATAAGTAGTTTATCTTGTTGCTATAAGCCTAATTAAAACTTCAAATCTCATCGCCTGTCCCAATCTTTCAAAGTTCGAATTTTCCAGGAAGATCAAATCTACACTAGCCATTATTACATATTACAATATATAAAGCTTATAATATTGGAATCCATTTGAATGCCTGGAATTCTCTGGTTTAAATGACCATCCACTTCAAGACTTACCCTTAGTAATTGAAGTTATGAGATTACACCGTCTTTTTTGTTTTTGTTATTGATTATTATAAAATTATTTTTGCTCATAAATTAACTTTAAGATTTTGGATTGATATGGTTGTTTGATATGATATCATAGCTTTCATTATGAATTTAAATTTTATTTTTCCTGCTCAATCTAATTAACTTAATAGAATTAAACTCGAGATATTGATGAACACATAGAAATTTCAAGTCTGAACTTTTAAAAAATATTAGAAAATAATATGAAATTATTGATTTTTTATATATAAAATAGTTTTTAACCTTGAGTTTCTACAAAAAAAAAATTAAAAGTAGGTAACCAATTTAAGGAATTGAGCAGCTATTATTATTAACAATACTCCTAGATTTGAAAATATATTATTTGAAAAGCAACTTTTACCTTCATGGTTCTTGTTATATTTAGTTGCATTATTGTTTATTGATTATTTAATATGATCTCATATTTGAAGATATTTATTTAGATTCATTTTGATTCACAAGTCCGTATTTTTTGTAAAGATTTTATGAACTAAAATTTATATCGTTATGATTTTTATTATAATTAGTTGCATTATTGTTTATAAATAATTTAATACACTCTCATATTCAAAAATATATCTTCCTATTCATTTTAACCAATAAGTCAAGTTCATATTTCTTCTATATGTTTAATGAAAACCAATATCTTTATTATTCTAATTATGATTAGTTACATTATTATTTAGCTATAAGTCAATTTATCTATACAAATAAAGTTCTTATATATATAAAAAAAAAAAAACATGTCTAAGGTATTGTCCTTTGTGAAATATGTGTAAGAAAAAAAAAACAAGTTAAAGACATTGTATTTTGCTACATTATCATAAGATCAACATAAATTATGTTTAATTACACTATGCTCTTTAAGACTTTATAATATCATGGTTTGTGAGATTGATTCTTGTCTTTTAATTTTCATTTTCCTTTATTATTGTGGTATATTTTCATCATCATTAAAGATAGATAATGTTTTAATTGATCAATGAATTTTTTTTTTATAATAACAATATTGGTTGTTTTACATGATAGCTATTTATGGTATATGTATATATATATAATTATCATGAACTTTAATTTTGTATATTTTATTTCTAAATGGTATAAATTTGTCATTATATAAGAATTAATAATTGCACGTGTAGTAACAAATATTAGTTTCTTGTTTAATTTTGGCCTCATTGATTTGCCATTTTACTTCGCAATTAAACTACCAACCCTTTTATTTGTGTTTCCCAAAGTCTTACTAAAATATTTTTAAAAATATTTTTTATTTATCAATGCAATAAAATGATATTTTTTTATTTTTTTTATTATTTTTTACATCAACATATGAAAATGATATAGAAATATTTAAAAATTAATTTAAATAAAAAATATTGTTTTTTCAAAAGTGCTTTTGAAACGCATTGTAAATAAAAGAGGAAAAACAAAAATTACACATTAAAATCTAAAATCGACACATGTACCAATCTTATAATATCTTTTGATAATTCTTGTTTTACCAGTGTTAAATTTAATTTTTTTATATTTTTTAAAAATAAATTATGCAATTCTTTTGAAAAATCAATCAAATTCATTGGTTGCAAATAAATCACCACCTCGAATGAAACCTGGGCTCTGACCGGCAAAAGCAGCAATTGTAGTAGTAGATCCATTGCCTACATTTAACGTAAAGTGAACTTGTCCAACACCCATCCAGAGGATCGATACACATTCCGGTGCATAGTCTCCGCGACCCAGTGTGAGCCTAAGAGTAGGTGGGCCCAAGAGTGTGAGCCCAAGATCAGGTGGGCCCAAGATCAGGTGGGCCCATGAGTGTGAGCCCGAGAGTGTTCAGTCCAGGAATTTGGGCAATACACTTATTCAACTATTTAAAGGAGATATTCTAAATTATCGTTGAGTTCTGATGAAACCAGAATTTTCGTTAATATGTAAATCCAAATAATATTTAAAATGAAATTTTAAATGGATTTTATCTTTTTTTTATTAGAAGTAAATGCGTTGTATTAATTCATATTATTGGTTTGGATATCAATTCATATTATTAGTTTGGATATTAACCTCGTACACATTTTTATTTTGATATTAAAATAAGTAATAAAACTATTATTTCTACTAATATTTTGGATCTTAATTCTTTTTAGGTTTTATATTCTTATATTAAAAATGGATAATATTTTCTTGCCAAAAATAATGTTTGAATATTTTTTTAATATAGGCCAAAATACTTGGGAGTTTTATAAACTTGTTGTAAAATCCATGTAATATTTTTTAAGACATGTCAGGATATTTTAAATTCTCTTTGAAAAATACACTAATAATTGTAGGAATTTTTGTCATATGCATGGGGAAAAAATTATGTTATTGTTTTTTTAGGTTTTGTTTGGTAAAAACCCATTTTTTTTTCTTAAAATAAAACTATTTGAAGCTAGGCTAAAAGTGTAATAGTCAAATACACCTTTAAACCAAAAAAAAAAAAAACTTTTAATAAAAATGTAGCAAACCAAACTGGGTATAAACCTTTTGACCCAATATTGTTTTGACCTTACTTGGTCGAGTCGACCTAAACGAGTTGACTTGACCAAGTTGACTTGAATTTGTTTAGCTCTACTATAATTCAAACCATAAATTTTGGATTAATTGGAAAACAACCCCAAAATAAAACCAAAAAGAGTACAGATTAAACATCCAGAAATACAAAAAAAAAAATAAACAAAACAAATCAAACACTAAGAAAAAACAACAATAATGTAAGTACTATAAAATTTATACATTACTAATGCTATTGGTAGAGATGGGTCAAGCACAAAGATTTTTTAAAAAATCATGTAAATGCTCAAAGAGTTTTAAATTATATAATTAGGGATAATTTTCACGCTGGTTAAATATAACATGATAATTAATAAATAAATAAAAAGAAGGTTAAATTAAACAAAATAGAAAAGAAAAGGAATCCTAGCGCATAGGAGACAGCCCCCATTAACTTGAAAGCACCCAGGGTTTTTTCAACTCTAATTTAAATTGGGCTATTAAATAAGGATAGCTCTTAAGATGTGATTCGGGGATAATTTCAATATAAGAAGAAATTCTTGGGCTACATAATAGAAGAATTGGGCTTAGGAATATATTATTTTTAAATCTAATTATCTAATAGAGATCAGTGTCGATTCCTATAGCTTGTGAGAAGAATCACTATGGATTATAATAGTATTGCTCAGTTTTCAGATCGGTTTGGTTTGTTCGATTCAGTTTATTTGCTTCGCCAATTTACTGATTTATCTTTATATTTTCACAATTACATACAAAGAAACAATTGTAATAAACTAAAACAAAACAATGTCATTTTTTTATTATTGTTTATTCATTTTCCTCTTTGCAATTTTCTCTTTTCAAGTTATATTATAATTGTTTTAAGTGTCAGATTTTCTTTAATCTCTTCCATGCTTTTGTGAAGTGTAAAAGAATATTTCAATATTAAATCAAAATTCATGTTACCAAATAATATTTTTGATTATAGTATAGAAACTTTGAAAGACTATGACCAAATTCACATAAGAAGTAAAACCCTTTTCTCATTTTTAGCATTAAATATCTCAATTTGTTACCTCAAGTTTATCTATTATTTTAGATTTTTATATTTTGGCTCCATATTTTACTTTTTTTCACATTTCAATTGTTAGATGAAGTCATCAAAGAAAATTGAAATTGAGGGAAGACAAAGTGTTTGGTTGGCTATATTGCAATTATAAATAGATTGATTTTGTCATTCATGAATCAATCTTTTAAAAAAATGGTGTTGCTATTTTACCGATTAGGATTAAAAGGGTATTGCAATACTCGGATTTTTCATCCAGCACCCTATATAAGAAGACTTATTACATATAAATCATCTAGTAGGTGTCTCGGTGATAACAGTCTGGGTTAAGGGGTTTATTTCCTCTATAATTTCAGGTTTGAGTCTTGTAGTTAATAATATAATGACTACTAAAGACTTATATGGTCATTAATTTCAGAACCCATAGAATTAATCGAAGTATACACAAGCTAACCTAACATCCACATTAATAAAAAAAACAAATTGTTGAATGTATACATATTTTATTGCTAGTGCCTCAACTAAACAATTGACCACTTCCTCTGATCTTGGAATCTAATCAGAATTATGTAACAGCAAGTGCTCTGTTGATTTTTCTAAAAAAGTAATTAGTACAGCTACTTGTTTTATTCACAACTCATCAAGAAATGATTATCCCCTGATGTTAATGCTAGGTTGTTAGCTGTTAAAGTACATATAGGAACAAACTCAAATTACTTGAGTGAGGCTCTGGGAAAAAAGGAACGACAGGGTTGAAAGCTTAATTGTATGATAAAATAGCAGATTAACGGTGCCAAAATTAAGAAGAAACTAAGGCCCGTTTGTTTGCTGGAAAGTGGTTTCTTTTTAGAAAGTGAATTCCGGGGAAAATGAATTCTTGGAAAGTGAATTCTTAGAAAGTGAATTCCGATATTTGGCAGTGTTATTAAAAATGAACTGGAAAACACTTTCCAGTGTTTATTTATGTTATGGAAAATGATCTGGAAAATAATTTATTAATAAATTAATTTTTTTTCAAGTTTATTAAAATAATGAGGAACAAATCTTACAAATTAAAAAGTTGAATGAGAATGAAATTGAAAAAAAATATAATTTCATAAATTATCTCAAATAAAATAAATAATAATCAAAATAATAGAGATCAAATCTAAAAAAAAATTAAAAAAATAAAAGGTGAATAAATTAAAATAATAATAATTAACATTTCATAAATTATTTCAAATAAAATAAGTAACAATAAAAAAAAATGAGGACCAAATTTGATAGATAAAAAATTTCAATAAAAAAATGATAAGAAAAAAGAAAATAGCAATTATAAAAATAAGAACCAAAATTAATATAAAAATTAAATTTTAAGAGATGGAATTGAAAAATAAATATTCAAAACAAATTATATATAGCAATCAAAAGTTTGAGGATCAAATTTGATATAATCAGTAAATAATGACATTTCTAAATTTTTCACAACTTCCGGAAAGTGTTTTCCGCCCAAATTTTCCGGAAAACACTTTCCTGAAAACCAAGCCAAATTCTTCTTTGACTGGAAAGTGTTTTCCGTTGGCCAACTTTCCAGAAGACAAACAAACACAGAAAAGTTTGGAAAGTTGTTTCCCGGAAAGTGAATTCCAGGAAACAAACGGGCCTAATATTTGTCATAAGAGATGCAATTATTATATATTTTATAATAAAATATACAATATTGAATTGCTGAATTCTGCCACTGCGACCACTGCCGCCACCTCCCCCAAGCCTTCCTGTTGGCTTTGTCATTGCAAATCCAAACGGGCAAGAGATATTCAACCTTTCGATCACCACCATTTATGCTGATGGAAAGTTGAACTGGGTTGCCAGAATTTTTTCCGTTAATTCATTAATTCCACAGATTATTTTAGCGTTATGGTCTGAAAGGTGAAGTTATCGGCACCATCCATGCAAACAACGGGTTTCCTGGTTTTCAAAGAAAAACAAACCCAAACCAGTTCAGTTCGGTCCAGATCAAGATTTCTATAATTAAAAATTCCGGATAGTTTTTTCCCCCAAACCAAACCTGACCGTCCGTCTACACCCTATTGTTACCTAACACTCACCAATCAAATTAAAAAACAAAAGCAGACACCAAAATCCATTCTCCAATACTAATACAAGAAAGAACCCACAACCCATTCACATCAACAGGTCAAACTAATTTGACCCCCCAACAACAGAAACATAATCACTCTCACTCACTTAAATAGAGCAAATAAAATACAAACTTCATACATGCCGAAAAGAATTTCCAGCTATCTTAAGCATCAACTTCCTCTTCTTCCTCCTCCTCGTACTCCTCATCATCAGCAGTTGCATCCTGGTATTGCTGGTACTCAGCTACCAGATCATTCATGTTACTCTCAGCCTCGGTAAATTCCATCTCATCCATACCCTCACCTGTGTACCAGTGCAAGAAAGCTTTCCGCCTGAACATGGCTGTGAATTGCTCACTGACACGCCTGAACATCTCCTGGATTGAAGTTGAATTGCCAATGAAAGTGGATGACATCTTAAGACCTCTAGGTGGGATGTCACAGACACTTGACTTTACGTTGTTGGGGATCCATTCAACAAAGTATGAAGAGTTCTTGTTCTGTACATTTATCATTTGTTCATCGACCTCTTTAGTGCTCATCTTACCACGGAACATGGCTGAAGCGGTTAGGTAGCGACCATGACGTGGGTCGGCAGCACACATCATGTTCTTGGAATCCCACATTTGCTGGGTTAATTCAGGCACGGTCAGAGAACGGTATTGCTGTGATCCTCTGGATGTCAAGGGTGCAAATCCAACCATGAAGAAATGAAGGCGAGGGAATGGGATAAGGTTAACAGCAAGCTTTCGGAGGTCAGAGTTCAGCTGTCCAGGGAAGCGAAGGCAGCATGTGACACCACTCATGGTAGCGGAAATGAGGTGGTTGAGATCACCAACTGGTACATGGTGAAACAAAAACATGGTGCCAGAATCAGATCATGTTGCTTCAAAATCTTAAATTGAATATACATGCATATGCTTGTGTGTACAAATTATGTATCTTTGTATGTGTAATAAATTTGTATTATCTCCAATCAAATTATTGAGCTAAAGATAATGCATTGTTCTTTAGATAGGGATAACTACTGAGAGCACACCACATTATACGATAAAAGTTGTTGTCATCCTTATTTGTGGGGCATAAATGGATGGTGGTTGTCTAGGTTAGAGATATGGAGAGACAGCAAACCATGTGGAGTTACTATCAATAAAAAATAAGTCACAAGCAATCAATTCTCTGGCTACCACCAATGAGAATGACTAGTGAGCAGCCAACCATGGACTAAGCATTTTATTATTGTTTCCCTTCTCAATATTCATTCCCAATCTTTAGGGAGGAAAAGCTAAACGGTTCCTTTAATTAATACTGGATTTAACATCTTTAAATTATGTTTTTCAGTTCAAAAAGAGCATTTTCAATTAACTTACAGGTCGGGGTAGCGAGCTTGAGGGTGCGGAAGCAGATGTCATACAAAGCTTCATTGTCCAAAACCATACATTCATCGGCATTTTCCACAAGCTGGTGGACAGAAAGGGTTGCGTTGTATGGCTCAACAACAGTGTCAGATACCTTAGGAGAAGGGAAAACAGAAAATGTCAACATCATGCGGTCAGGATACTCCTCCCGGATTTTAGAAATAAGAAGAGTTCCCATGCCAGAACCAGTGCCTCCACCCAATGAATGGCAAACTTGAAATCCTGTTCCGCCAAATATATTAAATGATGCTTGAAACAGGCAGGAAAACTGAAACCATAATAACAATAATTGCACAGCAATTAAATGACCATACATTAAGAGGAACATGAGAAATCGCTAGCAAAAACCACAACCATGAAAACGACAGAAACTAAACTTCCAACTGAGAGCGTCAGACCACAATTGAGTATATAAAGAGCATTTGAGATAGTTCACATCCCGGAAGACAGTTTTCTCGTTATCTGTCATCAGAAGTGAAAATTGAAAACACAAGTTTCCAGCTGAAAAAGATCAGAACTATCATAGCATATGGAGCAGTCAGCTGAAGCAGAAAACAGTATTCAGTCCAGCATTAAAGCTTAAAAGCCGTCGAAAACCACGAAAGCACAAAAGACAAGGAGGCACCAGCATAAATGATCAAACATTCATCCCTAAATATCCAATATAAGTATGATTAAAGATCCAGCAAATTTCCCTGGAAAACTAAACAAGATTAAAAAGAAAAGCCCCCCATTTTCCCATTTTCATTTAATAGAATATCAACAGCAAATTTCACAAACCAAGAAAAACCTCTATAAACCTGAAACTTATGTCAGATACAAGCAAAAGCCCGTCAACTTTCTCACAAAACAATCAGAACCCGTTAAGATCCATTCAAGAGAAACAAAAAACCCGCTAATCAAAACAGCACAAAAACACAGAAAAAAGAAAAATTTACCTTGCAAGCAATCACAATTCTCAGCTTCTTTCCTGACAACATCAAGAACAGAATCAATCAATTCAGCTCCTTCAGTATAATGCCCTTTAGCCCAGTTGTTACCAGCACCAGATTGGCCAAAAATAAAGTTATCAGGCCTAAAAATCTGTCCATAGGGACCAGATCTGACTGAATCCATAGTACCAGGTTCGAGATCCATAAGAACAGCACGTGGGACATATCTTCCACCATTTGCTTCATTGTAATACACATTGATTCTCTCCAATTGAAGATCTGAATCCCCGCTGTATCTCCCTGTCTGATCAATACCATGTTCATCACAAATCACCTCCCAAAACTTGGCCCCAATTTGGTTCCCACATTGACCTCCTTGAATGTGAAGAATTTCTCTCATTTTTGGCACCAAAGTTTGGACCTTTTTCAGGTTTCAGAAATGGGTTTTTGGTGTTCTTGGTAGATCTTATGGAGAGAGGGAATCGATGAGGAAGGAACGTGGGGGGAGGATATAAAGGAGGGTTCTTTGAGTCTTTGGCTTTTGGGTTGATTTATCGGTTGCTTATTGGAGAACCTTTTAAAAAAATCCATTTCTTTGTTGTCATGTAAGAGTCTTATGGAAGGAATCTCTTCGATGTTTGGGGGTTTTGTCTTCCAAGTTTATCCCTCGAGAACTTCAGACATCATTCCCTCAACTATTTTGGATAATGTTGTCTTCGATCTTTATTTTAATGAAGGGTTTTTTTTTAAGACAAGGTTAGTTATTGTTAATTTGACTGATTGTTGATCGTAATGCTTAGAATTCTGACTTGCAAAATTTATAAATGAATAAATGATTGACGGTATATACATAGCTTATTCATGGTAATTAGATTAAATTTTGAAATTCAAAGTTTAATAAATATTTGTTTACATGGAGATATAGCAAGAACTTTGTTTGCATGGAGATAATTTTACAAGGTGTTTGATGAAATGAGTAACTTTGTGAGATTAGGGCTGACTAGCTTGGGGCTTACAGTAAGAATTTTGGTATGAGTTTGATGTGTTTTGAGGAGGTAACATGTGATACTGAAAATCATGATTTGCTATAAGACAATAGATATTGAGAGAGAAGTTAGATCAAGAGAATCTTTTAAAGTGAATGTTGACATTTGAATCCCATTTTCTTTTCTTTTTTCAATTACTAGCAATTGTTTTAAATTCTATTTGGGTAAAATGAAGAGTTCATCTAATCTATTAGATATATTTTTATTTTATTTATTTATTTATTTAGATTCTTATTAATTACTCAGGTTTATTTAAGTTGATTTTTTAATTAGATTTGAAAATTATACAATTAATATTATGTAGATTACTCATAGTTTCATGTGTAATCTATATGGGAAAGAAATTAAAAGAAAAAACTCGTAAATCCACTCCAGTCTCTCATTAATCTCAATCAAGAGGGCTATATTAATCATTCACGAAGAATCTTTACAAGTATATATTTATTATTTATCTATACCATGTTTCATGAGATGGAGCTTGGGAAGTTCATTTCTTCCACGTATCATTGGAGAGTAGAATAAGGGTGTGTTTGATATTGTTTTTGTTTTTGTGGTTAAGGTTTTACAAAAACAGTTTTATGAAAAGTGCTTTAGCTGCGATTCAAAATAAGTTTTGAAGTGTTTGGTTACCAAACTTTTTATATTGTTTTTAACTTGTGAAATTATTTTAAAGTGTGTCTATATATATATATATATATATATATATTGTTTTTTTTAATATTTAATAATTATAATAATAAAATATAATTTTATCAAACTACTTATAATTTTATCACGAACTATAAATCCATACGTGAAGGCCTCTACGATTCCGGAACAACATATAGTAAAATATCATCTGAAATAAAATTAGGATTGCAAGACAAAAACTATATTGTGATCTTCTTCTAATATATTTATTTACTGTAATTAATTTTTAAATTATTTTAATATTAAAAATATATTTTTTTATAAAAAAAAATATAATAAATAATAATATATTTTATATTTTTTTTATAATAAAATACATCATATTAATTGCTATCTTTTACTTTACGTTCTGTTTTTGTATGACAAAAATTAAATGGGTAGTAAATTAACCACCATCTTCTCCGGTAAATTAAGTCAATTATCTCTGGTGTTTTGCTGTCATGGCAGCACCACCCACCCTACTGGTGTTAAAGATCCTTTTCTTTAATTTTCCAAGATAAAAATTCATGAAACACACCCAAGCCAGCCAAATATGAAATGAAATACAGGTGAAATTTGCTGTATACATTCAACGAAAAGCAACTATGAGCTGCTTTTCCTCCACCAGCATTTTGATACTTTTATTCTATAGGACCTATAGAAATATTCTAAGTTTTACCATTAACCAAACACTTAAAACCTCAGTTTTTTTTTTAAACTCCAGTTATACCACAGTACCAAACATCCACTAAAGCAACACCAAAAAGCAAGTTGGGTAGTGAAATATAACTGTTGTTCATGCTCAGAAAGTTTGGTTGGGCTTAGTTTGTAATGGCCCCGTACACAAATTATGTTGGATTATTGTGTTTATGTTCGTCAAGAATGACCAAATCCCAGGTAAAAGATGATGAACAAGAGTAAGTTGGGTAGCATTTGGAATGCATATCAATGGGCTAGGCCTGGCCTCGGGTATAGAACTTTAGGATGGTACAGAACATTTCAGGTCACCTCCTACCAATTATGTGAGGCTCGGAGAAATTTGAAATATTAGCAATTTATCAGCAAAAAACAGTGCATCCCATGAGTTTCATGTCACTAATTTAATTTGCATATATAGAAAGAAATTGAGGGTTTATTTAAGTGATATCATTAATTAAAATTAAGTTTTCATCTAATTAGTGTTGACTAAAAAAATCTAATAAATTTATTACAATAAAATGCAAGTTATATTTATTTTAACAAAAATAACCCTCCAAATATTAAATCAGTGGTTATATTTTGAAATATAAAAAAAATCTTTCAATTAGTAGTTGCAATGTAGCTACCAACATAGTTCAAAGTGTTTATTAGATTATTGACCTACGAATTAAATGATTTTTTAATGTAAAAAAAATGTTTAAATATTACTAAAAAAAGATTTAGTGAAAAAAAAATATGTGGAGGTTGACTCAATATGACCGGATTGATTTTGATGGTCCAAAGATAACTCACACACCCCATAAAAATACAATTTGATTCCAGAAGAATTTCAAGAAGTACAATAACAATATTTTTTTTTATTGAATTAGGTCAATTTGAGTTAACATGTCAAATTACTACATGAGTTATGAAACTATGATAGCGAAGAGAAAACAAAAAAAAAATTATAAAGTCAGATTTCCAATCAACCAAATGTTGAACAATGAAATTAAAAAAAAATTATAAAAAAGATCTAAAAAATAAACCCGAGTTAACCTCACAAACTCACGACTCAATTCATGAGACCGAGACAACCCCTATAAAGATAGTTATAATAAATTATAAAATTCAATCTTCAATCATTCCAATATTGAACAGAAAGACTAAAAATACATTAAAAATAACAAGTCAATCCACTTAACTCATTACTCAGGTCATGAAACCAATATATCATTACACAAAGTAAGCAAAACAAAAGGTGACCCTGATTTAACTTGGATTAACTTGTCAAATTCATGACTTTAGTCATGAGACTGAGATAATTCTATAAAAATAAAATCAAAATAAAATATGAAGCTCAATTCTCAATCAATCATAGTGAACCTAATCTTAAACAATAAAATTTCTAAAAATAACAAAAAAAAATAACTCAGCTCAATATGTGTTAACCTGTTAAACACTATTCTCATATCATGAAATTGAGATAACCTAATAAAAATGAAATAAAAATAAATTATAGAACCTAAATTTTAATCAAACACAATATTAAATAATAAAATTGAAGGAAAAATATATATTAAAAAAATGAGTTAGCTAGATTAACTTGTCAAATTTGTAACTTGAGTCATAAGATGAGAACAACCTAATAAATATAAATATAATGTTGAAGAATATAATATTAAGATAACCTCTTTTAAAATAAAATAAAATGACATGACTTGAGCGAGGTTAAAATGAAAAAACATGCAACCATGAAGAGACCAAAACATCCGTATTGAAAATAAATTAAAACAAATTATGAATCTCAAATTCCAATTGATCTATTATTGAATGATAAAATTAGAAAAATATTCAATTAAGAAGGCAACTTTGGTCAACTTGTTAAATATTATTCCTTGATCATTAGGCCAAAATAACCAAATAAAAATAAAATAAAAACAAATCATAAAATCTAATTTTGCATGTTCAAGAAGAATGTAGTCTAATCTTCAATCAATAAAATGTTGAAAGATAAAATTGAAAAAAAAAATCAATTAAAAAAAAAGATGTAAAAAAATAGCCCAAGTTAACCTACTAAACTCACAACTCGAGTTATAAAACTGAGATAATCTTATAAAAAATTTAAAATCAATTACAAATCTTATTTTCCAATCAATTCAATGATGAAGGATGAGACTAAAAAATAATATAAAAACAACTTATGTTAATCTTGAACTCATGACAAAACCAAAATAACCTCATATTAAAAGAAAATAACATGGTTTAACTTGAATTAACTTTTCAAATTCATGAATTTAATCATTGGACTAATATAAATTTATAAAACAAATCAAAATAAAGTATGAAACTCAATCGACTAAAATAACTCCACTTTTATATTGAATGATAAAATTTATAAAATAAATAATTAAAAAAATAATATAAAAAATGAGTTAGGTCACCATAGAGTAACTTGATAAGTATTATTCATGTTCCATGAAGCCAAAATAACTTCATAAAAATTAAACTGACGAATCCTAATTCTTGGTCAAATACATATGTATATTACCTACATTTAGTTTTAGCCAACAAAATAACTCGATTACACCATAAATTATATTAAAAATAATTATCAACTTTAAATAATTTTCTTTTGAATTATTTTTAAACAAAACAATATTGTTTTACAATAAATTAAGATTAATACGCTAATACATACATAAATTAACTAAAAAAGAACTCATGAATTGTTTAATTGTAATAGAGAACCGCGTTCCACAGCTGGAAACAAATTTCGAAGACCAAAACTGGAGTCAACCCATGTGCTTTTTCTCATTTTAACTCCTGTTTCACGCTTAGCTTGGGGTGGATAAAATAATATTATTATTTTTTATTTTATATAAAAAATATATTTTTATAATAATATTTCAAAATAATCTAAAACTATTAAAAAATAAAAAAATAATCTTTTTTCTTAAAAAACTTTTAAAACACAAAAATCCCATTAAACTGCATTAACAAGTGACTAAATAAAAAATATATTTTTATAATAATATTTCAAAATAATCTAAAACTATTAAAAAATAAAAAAAATAATCTTTTCTTTTGAAAAAATAATATAAAACTATTAAAAATTAAAAATAAAATCTTTTATTTTTTTTTAAAACGTTTAAAACACAAAAATCCCATTAAAGTGCATTAACAAGTCTTGGTCCATGCCTTGTCCCTATCTTTCACTCGTTCTCGCTCAAGGGCGTGACTTAGCGTGTTCCATGTACTCGTCCACTTGTGTCCCCTAAATTGTCTTTATTATCTCACTTTTTTAAATTCGATTATATAGATATGATAATAAATAACAAAAATCTATAAAAATGAATATTTTATATTTTCCTTGTCTCTCTATAGTTTTTTTTATACATATATTTAATAATTTGGATTAAATATTTATTTTATTTTATTTAGAAATATTTAAAGCTCTTGTTAATGAGCTTTTTATTATATTATTTTGACTTAACAAAAAAAAACATAGTTTATCTTTCAAAAACTTATCCCTTTATGATATATTCAAACTATTTAATTAAAAAAGTTTTAAGAACTCCCCCTTTTTATATATATTTGATGATTGATTTTCCCAGCATTGAATCTGATCAAAATGGGATTTGGGTCCCATTCAGGAAATATCCAGGTTCGAGTCCATTGATAGGAACTGGTCGTGTTAAATGTGGATTAGGTCTTCTCACCTACTGAGGCGGCTTGCAAGAATGATGGGTTCCATGATTTATATTTTTTTTATATCAAGTGCTTAATCTTTTTCTTAATGGAATCCAGTCATGGCGGACCTGCGGGAGAAATGGGTTTTACACCTTTTTCTTAAATATCTTCTCCTGAATTGATTCTCTCTACCAACACACATGAAGCTTATGCTCAAATTTAAAGCTCCATCGTGTGTTCATGCTTTAAGTAAATGTATTGATATAAAAAATAAATAAAAAATTGTCTAAAAATATTATTTCCATATATTCTTAATAATAATCAATAATAGAGCTATATTCTCCCCCATTTCACCCTGTAATTACACGTGAATACAAAGTACAAATCCTCATGAACTCCAAAATCACCGCTCATGAAACAACACATAATAACAACCCAAATTCTCTACACACAAAAGACAGCAAAACAGAAACAAAGCTTTGAAGTTCAACAAAGCTTTGATGTTCAACAAATCCAACAGTTCACACGCGTCAGCACAGTGATTTCTTGACGTTTTCCACGGCATTTCCTCTCACTATCCTTTTAGCTATCGTGCTTTTGTCTCTCTTTGTAGTTATAATCCCCTCGGTTTCTTTCCCTTGTTCAGAAAAATAAAGCGCAAAACAAGACAATTTCATAGGATGCTTGTCAGGGAACAAGATCACACCATTTCTCTTCAAATTCCTCACTTTTAGTGAAAATCCCCATCTGAGCATCCTTCAAAATCTAATCTTTTCCAACCCCAACATGCCTTTGCCATGGAAAAAGACCAGAGTTTCAAGATTCTCACGTCTTGTGGCAGATCTTCAGTCACCAAAAAGAGGGAATTCCCTTGTTGTCGAGACTGGTTTCCCTACTTCTCTTATTGATCTCTTTCACAAGAACCGTGAAAGGTTAAGGAAACCAACTGCCAAGAAGAAAAAAAGAAGACAACAGCAGTTGCAAGAAGTGGAGGAGGAACTTGTAATCTCTGATCCCATTCCTTTATCAATTCCTCGAGACTTGGTGGATTTACCAGAGCCTATTCAGAATTTGGAGAACGTGGAAAGTTTTGATGCTTGTGAATTGGTGAGTCAGTTATCGCCTGTTGTTGAAGGTGTTGATGATGTTGATAATGTTATGGTTACTGATAAGAAATGTTGGGATGAGAAAAAGAAACGTTTGTTATTTGTTGCTTTGAAGATGTTTTTGGTGTTGGTTTTGGGTTTAAGTACTAAAAGGCTTGTTGTTGGCATAACAATGTCTGCTTTTGTGCTTATTTTTCTCGAATATGTTGGAAAACATGCGTTGTGCTTCTTGAAACCACGTTTGAATGTAGTTCCAGTCTTAGAATTTTTTGTCGAAAGGGTTTCTTCAGCATTTTTTATGTTGAAAGGGGCAAGGAAATGTGAAGATTCGAGTAAAGGATTGATCATTCAAGAAATAGATCAAGAAGAAGATGCTAGAGGGGCTGATTCATGTGACTTGATTGAGACTCTTGAAATGAAGTCTTCTGTTGGGGAAATTCAAGCTGTAGGATTAAATTTTGATATGATTGTGCCAGTCGAAGAAAATAGGGGAACCGAATCAAGAATGGATTTACTCAGTTGTGATGGGATAAAGATGAGGATAGTGGAGATGGGGGAAGATAGAAGTGGAGTTTTGGTATGTGAAAAAGAGAAGAGCCGAAACTCTAAGATCAGAAGAAAGATTATACAGAAATTGGTGCCCAAGAAGTTGCGCGCTGTAAAGAAGGCAAAGAAGAATAATGAAAAAGAACCAGATTTTGGTAGTGAATCATCTAGTTGTTGGGGAGACGATGAGGGGAGAATTGCAGGGCTAGAAGATGGTGATAAACAAGGGTCTGAAAACAAAGGCAAAGCATTGCTATCAGAGTTGCTAGAAGAAGAAGAAGAAGAAGAGGGAATAAATGAGAGAAAAGGAAAACAACCTTACCAGGGAATTTCTAGTTCTAGCACTGGATGGCAGGCTAAAATGGAAGTGGTTGTAGTTGAAAAGGGGAAAATAGAAAAAAAGGGCAGTTCAGATTACCTGATTCTCTTTTTTGTTGCCCTTGCTGGACTTGTAGGAGGCCGGAGTCTATCTCTCGTGCTTACACTTGCATCATGTTTGGTGATAAAATTAGTTGGAAGATACAGATGTGTAAATGAGCCTGTGAATAGGCCCCCTGCTTCAATTTCAAGCTAGGATCTTTTGTGATCTTTTGTTCAAATAGGGTCCTTGTTTTTTACAATATTTTTTTTGCAGTTTTTGCTTCTGGGGAAAGTGTTCTTCAACTCCCAAAGCTGTATCAAAAATGCTGTGTCTGGTCAGCAATTACAACCTTTGTGTTGGGATTCCAACTTGAGTTGTTGTATCCTGAACTGTAAATTTACAGACACGGAATTAAGACTCATAAATACTTTCAGTGCTTAATTTTTGGAAATTTCTGCATCCATACATTTCTTGGTTTTATTTCACTTTAAGAAGCTTCATCAGGTCTACAATTTTAGTTCTGTTAAGTGTCAACTGCTAGTAGACCAATAGAAATTTTCAGTGCAGGTACATGAAGCTTATCTATACTGCAAAAGAACTTTCAAATGCATGTGTTTGAGGTGGTTCAACGTTTCCGTGGACACTTTCAGCCAAATTTGGTCGTCTTGAGCTTTATAATCACTAGCTACTCTAGTTGATTCACAATGTGTTGCAATCTGGTAAAAGGTGAGGCCTGAACTTTAAGTTACAAACATCAGTTTTTCTTCAACGAAATGTCCGGCTTTTACACTCTCTATGATGAAAACATGATTCTGTTGCTTAAATACAGAGAAAGAATGGAGTTCTGTCCTTCCATCTATCAACCACTCAATCCAAGCAACACTCACAACTTCACATCACGGTTTTACATCCACAAAACTCATGCCAGGCTCCTTTCTTGTGTTAAATTCTTCTATGAATTCTCTAGTCTCTGCAACCTGAGCCCATTGACCTGCCAGGGCGTAGAAGTTGGATAGCAGGATATGAGTTTCATGGCTAATAGAACTCAACTTAGACATTTCATTTGCAACCTTCTTTCCGAAATCAAATTCTGAATACTTAATGCAAGCGCTCAGCAAAGTTTTATAAGCTACGAGCCTTTCCTCATGTGGCAGCAACTGAACGAACTCTTCTGCCTGATGCAAAAGTCCCGCTCTGCTTAGTAGATCAATTAGACAGCCAAAGTGCTCCATCTTCAGTTGCATTTTGTAATCGCTGACCATACTTTTGAATAATTGGCAACCTTCAGTAACTAACCCAGAATGGATGCAAGCTGTTAAAACTGAAACAAGCGTGGCTTCATTTGGCCTAATTCCTTGTTTTTCCATCCGATTAAACATACCCAAAGCTTCATTCCCATACCCATTGTTTGCAAGCCCTTCAATCATTGCAGTCCAAGTAAAAACATCTTTGTATTCCATCTTATAAAAGGTAACCAAGGCCTCCTCCACACTCCCACATTTGGAATACATGGTAATCAGCGCTGTTTTAAGAAAAACATCCTGTCTTACATTGCTATTCCGGTTAATGAGCCGATGAACAAGCCGAGCACACTGCAGGTCCGATAAGCTAGCACAAGCTAAAAGAACACTAACCATTGTATTTTCATCTGGTATCACCCCCTCACTATCCATTTTCTCAAAAAGGTCCAATGCCTCATTCGGACACTGTGCCTTAACATACGCATGCACCATCAGGTTCCACAAAACACGATCTTTATCAACAATTTCATCAAAGACATCGCGAGCCAAATCTATCAGCCCCATCTCAACATAAGCATTGATCAAAATCGTATACGAGACAACATCTCCCTCGTGAACAAATTCATCAAACATTTTCGACGCTTCATCAATCTCTTTGCACTTAATGTAAAAATTCAACAACGCATTATTCATTTCCAAAAAACATCCAAACCCCATTTTTATTACATGGCCATGGACTAACCTTCCATACTCTAGACCCTCCATTTTTGCCTGTGCAGAAGCTGACAACACAATTACCAAACTGATCCTATCAGCCTTAACACATCCACACATCAGTTTTTTGAACAAAATCATCACTTCATTGAATGAGTTATTGGTATTATAAGTTCCCATCAGAGAATTCCAGCTTGCCACATCTCTGTTAGGCATTCTATCAAACAGGAAGCAAGCATCAGTTGAGTTTCCGACAGTGCCATAGAAATGGACAAGAGCATTTTGGACATAAATGTCAGAATCTAGGCCAGTTTTTATCACATGGGTATGCACTTGTTTTCCATTAGAATCAGTACGCAAACGTGAACAGGCCTTGAGTAGACATGGGAAGGTGTAGTTATCAGGTCTGGTTGAGCATGTTTTGATGAAGTGGTTGTAGACAAGGATGGCTTTGGTGGGCGTGGTGGGGCTACTAGAGTAGGTTCTAATAAGGCAGTTCCATGTTGGGGTGGAGTAACTGAAGCCAGTTGTGATGGTTTGGGTGAGGATTTGATCAAGAAATTTGATGCTATGGGTCTTTGATTTGAGAGACAAAAGAATTTTTTGCAAGTGAGTGTTGCACATTAGGATATTGTGATTGGTTTTTGCTGTTGTTGGGATAGGATTATAACAGTAGAAAGGGTTATCAAATAATTTAGTTCAGGAAACTTTGGAAAAGTACTTTCTAAACAAATTTGATTTTTATTAAATTAAATTTTTATAATGTTTTTAAATCATTTTACTGTACTTAATATAAAAATTAATTTTTAAAATATATAAAAAATATTATTTTAATATATTTCTAAATAAAAAATACTTTACCTTTTATATTTACCAAGTATATTACTGTCTTTTTGTATTTATATATTTTTTTATCTTAAAATATAATTCAAACAGAATCTAAATATATTGATTTTGGCTGCTCAAGGAAGAGATCGAGAAAGCACTTTCTTGAACATATTAACTCGTGCTGCATACCAAAGAGAGAAAAAATGTAAGAAACCACACATGACATCTTGATGTCGTTGGAATAGCAGAAGCAAAACCTTACAGTAACAAATTTTTATTCAATTAAAGCTACTGTAGTGTGATCCTGTATAAATGAGTACAATCCTGACCTGAGCTAGTGGGATCGGCAACGCAGAAATCTTGCAATGGAATAGGCTCAAAGGAAGCGACCATGGAAAAGGAGATGGCTATGAAAGTGGAAATAATCAAAATGGGATTATCCATTTTGATTCTTCGGAGTATTGTTTGAGAGGAACTGATAAACTAGTACTGCTGCAGTAAGTTTTAGATGGGAAGTTATGGTTTCAAGAACTCTTATTTATGGTGATCGTAGAGTTGCATATAAGCATGGAAGTTATAGTATGGATCCAGAATTCATGAATCAATCTTTGAAGATATTAGCTTCTATTATGTGCTGAAAGAGTATGCTATCACCAATCCAATCTGAATAATCTGAATGGAATTAAAACCATACCTCCAGATTTCTTGTTTTCTATCAGGATGCTCAATATCATATGTGACTCTCCAAAAGACTATTATAGCATGTGTTGCCCATACGAGTCCAAATTCTGTTGTCCCACCGTCTGCAGCCTCGAATTCTCAGTGATTTTCAGAGACTTGGTCAATCAGCCCAGTTATGCAAGTTTTTTACTTTGGTGAATCCATGCTTGCGTGGAAAATAATATGCTGGAGTACTGCCATGGAGTCCTGTTTTTGTGAATCCAAGTATGGTTTGATGTTGTCAAACAGTGCTAAAAACGATTTGACAGGCTTCTGGTTTACCCTAAAATCAGCACAAAGTTTCAACACATGCATGGAAGCTATTGGCGCGTGTCAAGTAAACAAATTACCGGTACGGATTTTTCACAGGCAAGTCTTGCTCAGTGAATCAGGGGAAGGGATGAGATTGGTAGTGGCTACAGAATATTACTGAATCATAGAGTTCAACTCCCATTGTGACTTCGGTAGCTCAGTGATAGAGTGCTCTGCTGTTTAACACTGATCACAGGTTCAACTCCAATCCTATCCTACTTGAGTGAGAATTTGATAAAGAAATTTGATGTTAAGGGACAAAATAACTTTTATGCAAGTGATTGTTGCGCATTAGGATAGGATATTGTGATTAAATTTTGCTGTTGTTGGGATAGGATTTTGACAGTAGATAGTGGAGGTGTCTTGTTTTTCAAAGTCACTGCTGATTCAATAATTCACTTCGGATTCTCATTTCCTGCTAATAAATAAATAAATAAAATAAATAAATGCTAGATCCAAGCTGACTATACCATCGTCGGATAAAATTTAACATCTACAAAATTAGTATAAACTAGCCAATGTCCTCGTCCCGGTGCTATAATTTTTTCAACATAAAAAATATTAATTATATGAGATTTTTTTATTATAATATAAATTTTACAAAATAATAAATCTGTGTAAAAATCCTGTGAAATACAAGCTTTTTATAAAATATATGAATTTTCAATGGATGTAAGGCCTAAAGAATTACAAAAAAATTACAAAAAAAATAAAAAAATTATCACTAAAATTATCACTATTATTTCACAAACAATAAAATCATTTGATCTGAAAAATAGATAAAAATAACAAAAAACATAAAAAAAAGAAAAGAACAAAGAGAAAAAAAAGAGCAATATTAATTTTAAAATGATCATCAATATAAATTAAAATTTTAAAACCTAACCAAATAAAGATAAAACCTTAATAAAAAATAAAATGATAAATATTAAAAACAAAAACTAAAAGTACAAATGAATAAATACAGATAAAAAATAAATATTGTCCAAAAAGGACCGAAAAAATCAAACGAATCAATATTAAATAAAAAAGTAAAAGAATAAGCCCCAACATAATATATATATATATATATATATATATATATATATATATATATATATATATATATATATATATATATATATTTTAATTGAATGAGAAAACCTGCAACAAATCAAAACTTTAGGATAAAAAATATAAAATGTAGTGTGACTAATATAAATTAAAATTTCAGAATAGAACCTAATAAAAATAAAAATCAGACAAAAAAATAAAATAAAAAATCTAAAAGCATAAATGAATAAATATAGATAGAAAACAAACACTGTCAAATAATGACTGGAAAAAAAAGAATCAATACTAAATAAAAAAATTAAAAAAATAAGTGTCACAATGAGAAACATAATATATAATTAATTATAATTGAATGACATAACTGCAACAAACCAAAACCTTGAGACCGAAAAACAATAAAGAGATTTAAAAAAAAACTGTAATATAATTAACATAAATTAAAATTTTATAATGGAACCGAATAAAAAGAAGACCCCAACAAAAAATAAAAAGAAAAAAATTTAAAACAAAAAATAAAAGCACAAATGCATAGATATGGACAAAAAATAAACATTGTCTAAGAAAAACAAAAAAAAACAAAGGAATTAATATCAATTTCTTTTGAAAAAAAAAGTCCAAATAAAAACTTCAGGATCGAAAAACAATAAAGGGATTTTAAAAAATTAGTAAAGTGCAATTGTTTAACAAATTAAAAGAATAAGGACCGAAATGAAAAGAAACATATATGACCAATTTCAATTGGAGGACAAAATTAGAACAAATTAAAACTTGCATACCAAAATTATTAAAGGAACCAAAATAAATCAAAAATCAAAACATGAAGGATCGAAATGAAACTTATCATATACAATCAATTTCAATTGAAGGGCATAATTGAAAATAATCAAAATTTTCATTGAAGAATCAATAAGAAAATCTAAATCAAAACCTCATGGACTAAAATGAAACCACAACAAATATAAGGGACTTGATTGTACTTCCTCGGAAGCAAGAGAGAGAAAAGAGGGTGGAAAGAAAACCTGTTCACCGGCGATGATCGGACCATATTAACAGTACATGCACCACTCAGGGAGGAAGAGGAAATTGAGGTGCACCTGGAGACACGATATAATGCTATTTTTGACCATCTTATGCCACCGCATACGCCGTCCGAATGATGCGCTCGGGCGAAACATGGCAGGCACGTCCGTACAACGCGCCTGCTATGTTCCAGACAAAATAATATTAAAAATAGGTTAATTACCCATATACTCCTATACCCATCAATATCTATGAAAAAACTGAGGGTGCAAGTACTGGAATACCCCCGGTGCCAGACGTTGTTTTTTTGTCATTTTATGGGGCCATTTCCGTCATTTCATTGTGCAACAAATCCAGTAATACCATCCGTGTCTCGTGAAAAATTCAAAAATACTCCCGGTCCGAGGGCCTAAAAATTTTCAAGCCTGAAGATAAAAAGATAATTTTATTGTAGCATTGAATAGTGAACTGGGTCTAGGTGAACAGTGGAAAAGGCCACAGTAAAAGTATAGTTAATTTTGAAACAGAAGCAACTTTGGCATTATATACAAATTGAGTCAGTTAAAAGGGTTTGGTAATTTAGTTATGGTTTTGAAATACTTTTTTTTATCTTTATCTTGAAACAATATAAATTTAATTCAAAACTGTGTATAATCAAATTTATATATCTGATTTTGCTCTGAAACATGGCATTTTATTTATTTATTTCTGAATTTATTATTTTTTTCTTTGAAATACTAACAAAACATAACTTAATAGAGAATATTAATAATTAATCTATCAGGTTATAATGTTCTCTGCTGGGAATTATTGTTGTTCTACGGCTAACAGTTTGAGAGAATCTTGTAGTTTGAGGTGTTATATATGACAGTGAGTCTAGTCTTGCTTCTCTTACACTCCTGGCATTTTAATTCTTCTACGTATGACAAAGCAGTATTTGTGTCGAATTACAGTGAGCAAACATCAGTATCTGATCAAATTATAACCCTTGGAGAACTTATGGAAATGTTAGTACAAGAATGTTGCAGATAAATGATACAAATCGTTGAGTACGAGGACTAAAGAATACTAGACGAACATATTGGTAAGAAAGGAGGAAATCTTTTTCAGTTCAGGATCCTTGACAGTACTCTAGGATTAAGCTTGAAGTTTCTCAACTTCAGACTTGTCCAATTGGAAAGCCTTGGCTAGAATATCATTTGGGATGCTTGGAGCAGACCCAAATAGGGTATTAGCAACGAGAAGAACACCAGGATTTTGGCTGCTCAAGCAAGAGATCGTGAGAGCACTTTCTTGGCACAATTTCTCTGGAAGTGACCACAGCACAAGCAATGGCTAAAGCACTCACAATAACCAAAATTTGGCTTGCCATCTTGATCCTGTGTTATTAGGCAAGAGACTGATAACCTATGGACTTGGTGATGGAAATTTGTTGTTACAAGAACCCTTATATATAGTGAACTTAGAGTTATGAATAAGATAGTGTCCAGTAGGGCTTATCAGTTCAAGAATCAGTCTTCCAAGGAATCTGCTGCCGTCCAGGTCTATATGTTGAAAGAGTCTGCCACCTTTAAATCAAGCCAATACCATTCGATTCTTTCATGTCCTGATTTTGCTGTCTTACTCTTAATAGCCTCATAATTTGGGTATTATTAATGTTACTTCAGTATATCCATACTCTTATAAAACAATAAGAAAATTAATGCTGGATTAATGGTTTTGTATCCTTATTTTGGACATAAGCAGTCGTCTGAGAAAGAATCTGAGTTTTGGTTTGACAAATCTTGTCACAGTTTTTCTGTTGGATTTGAGGGTGTTTGGAAGTGTGGTTGCTCTTGCTTTTCAAAGTGTTTCTCTTCTATCTTTGAAGGAAAGTATCAGTAAGGCAAGTATTTAATCTTAAATACACAATTTCTTTGACCTTGGTAATCTGCAAATATAAATGTGCAAAAATGGAGAGAGAATATGGCAGATTATTCAACAGACTTTACTTGAGGCATGCCCCTTCAACATAATTCACTTGAGGTATGCCCCAAGCAGACTCACTAACTACGGAACAGTGAATTTTGGAACCCAGCAGTAGTTTTATCAGTGGAATACAATAGTGTATAAAAAATTGTTATGGAAATGTCAAAGCCAAGTCTTCATAGGTTTTGTTGAGCTATGGTGCCTTCTTTTTCGCTTCTGATGTTGGAAAAATGAACAGAGAGGATTTCTTGTACACTAAGATTATTAAAATAGTTCAATTTCAATCCTACTAAATTTTATAGGAGATTGAAAGATATGTCTGATCAACCGCATGCATTACAAATATGTGCTATTCTTCATAGCAGAAATGTGATAATTCTACTACAACTTTAGCATTGAAACTTTGAAAAGATTTCTTGAGTATACCACTTTGCAATGTGCTTATGTGATTCCTGGGTCAGATGGAGTCCATCCCAAGAGATATACTTTCGAGGATCCGGACATGACTGCACACCCTGAGTTCCACACATCTTTCTGTGATCAAAATTATATTTACCTCTTGTGCTGCAACAAGCCACCAACACGGATTCAAATCCTACATAATGCAAATTTAAGAAGTATAGATTTCATTTGTTTCTCACTGAGGATATATATATGTAAGAGTGTGTGTACTTGCCAAGTTTCTGGTGATTATCCAAAACTGATTGCATGGCTGTATAATAGTCACCGATCAATATATACATGCCAGCCTGTTCCTTTCTCAATCTTGATATGGCCTCTTGGAGAAGATCATTGTGATGCTTAATGAATTCTTGTAATCTTTCAGACAACTGAAATGATTGCGAGCATCCTGACGCGATAACGTTTTATTCCGCGCTTCGCGCCCCACCATCCCCGGGATTCAGGGATACAACGACACGCATGGAAAATGGAGGTGTGTTTTATAGTCGTAAAAATTACAACTATAAATATTAGGAGTCGCCACCTAGTATTACGATCACTAAAAAACCTATTGGTTTGTGAGAGTCTAAGGGGACTTATTGTGCAAGGGGAAGACGCATCACCCTGAGTGCACCCTACCTAGGGTAAGCTACATTGTTGTTTGATTGTTTTTCTAAGTTCAATTATTTTTTTGACACTGCATTTTCAAAAAAAATAAAAAATTATCTGTGAATTTACTTTACAATGTAATTTTATACCGTAGTTAAATTTTTTTTATCTACGGATGTATTGTACAATGTAATTTTACACCGTAATAATAATTCTTTTTTATCTACGAGTGTACTTTAGAATGTAGTTTTACACCCCGATAGTTAAAACAAAATATTTTTTTTTTGATATTTGGCCAAATTCCAACGGATAATCATAAACTAGTTACGATATCTAAATTTTCATTTTAAAATATGAGAAAGATGAAACATATTTTTTTTTACGAAAAATATGCTTGAAAAATCTTGGAATTTGGCAAAAAAAACAAACACTTTTTTTTGTTTTTTTAAATGCATTTAAAAAAAATTTAAATTAAAAAAAATTTGGGCCAGGTATGGCCCAGCTAAATGGGTCGACCTAGCCGAGTTGGCCTAAATGACCAATTCGATTGGGTTAGGCTTCCAATCCAGGTGGGCTATCAGCCCACCTCTCATGGGCTAGGCCCACTTCTCTTAGGTGTTTGGGCCAAGCACAAAGCCTAGCTCTACTTGTGTGAATATTGGGATGCAAATTACATCCCACTATTCGAATGCAGTGGGTTAAAGAAGACGATGAACATGGAGATTTTTCAAGTGTAATGAAAGGCGTACTTGTTAGTACCGTTGGGTAGAGGAGGTCGAGGTAATGATTCTTGTGGTGGTAGCGTCAGAAATGGTGGCCTGTGGTGGTTGGAGGAGGCGTTGGAAGTCTTCAGGCTCACGTCGTTGCCACTGTTGCCTTGTCGAAGACCGTGGCTGGGTTGTTGGTGTTGAGGGGAAGCTTCCTGTGATGATGAGGGTGGTGTTAGGTGGTTGGGCAGTCGTTATTGGTGGAGAGAGGGAGGGCCTGGCCGGACTGGATTTAGAGAGAGAAAAGGCTTGCAAAACGAGAGAGAGAGAGAGAGAGTTGGTTGCCGAGGGAGATTAGGGATGGTAGTGTGATTTTTGTGTGATATCTCCTTTTTTTTTCTTTGCCAAAATTCTCTGCAAATTCCTCCCCCCTCTGCGTGATTTTTCTGGTTCGATTACGTAAAAATTTGCTTGTTTTTTCCTCCCCTGCATGCTGTGATTGTGATTGTGGCGTTATTTATAGTAGAAGTTTGTCTGCATAGGTGGCTCAACCATTATGGCTATCACTGGCGTGATGGCCTGCAACAACGGTGTGATGGCTGTTAGCGGTGGCACAAGTGGGCTGTCGGTAGGCGGTGTCGGTAAAGGCATGCGACAGACATTTTTGGGAGAAGGTGGAAATGCAATTTGGTCATTCAATTTGTAATTGTTCTAATTGCACTCCCAATTGGCTTTAAACTTTTAATTTTATGCAATTGCATCCGCGTCAGATATTCAAAGTTAGCCTTAAAAAACGCTCCTTTTTTATTTTGGTCCTTGGTTTCTGATTTATGCTATTTGACCCTCAAATGACCGTTAAACTCTCAATTGTCTTCAATTTTACCCCTGATTTCACATGATTGGCTTGGAAACATTAAATTCAGTCTTCAAAAATTCCAATCTTCTCAATTGAGCCCAAATTAAACTTAAGAACTTGATTTTTCATTGATTAAGCCCTTAATAAAATCAATTTGATCAATTTAAAGTATAATTAAGTCCTGGTTCGATTACTCAATTTAAATTCCAATCGTGCAAAATAAAAGATTTACGAGTTTGAGTCAACCAAATTTGTTTATTAAAATCAATAAAAGATAATAGCAATAGAAACCCATATGAAACTGAGTGAATAAAAAAAATATTATACAAAGTTGAACATATAAAAAATATTATTGATAAAAATAGAATAAAATAAATTTTTATTGAAGAATGAAATTAAAAAAAATAAACTTTTAAAAAAAATCAAGGGGAAAATTAGAAATCAAAAGACTAAAATCAAGGAGAAACAAAGATCCATGATGAATTGTATAATTCAACAAAGAAATTGAAAACATCAAATACTTTCCTAAAAAGGCCAAAGACTAAAATAAGTAATAAAAAACCTAAAGATCAAAATTGAGAAACAAAAAGAAAAGAGGATAAATGTGCACTTTTGTCAAAAGAGAAAAAAAAAACACATGAATAAAAAAAAAGAAATCATCATTCAAGCACCACTATGCATCCCATCATGTGGAAAGGGGCAAGACAACACATTCAATGACATGGTGGGACAACACATTTGGACATGAGGATACACTACACATTGCTATAAGGTAATGGGCTCAACCCACATGTCAAGTATTATTTGATTTAAAAATTAATTAATTGAAATAAAAAAATCCAAAGCACCTTTCAGGATTCTAGCATTGACAACAAAACCAATGTGAAAAGATAGAATCAACCTTGATCCTTTCCTGATTTTCTCCCAAATATAAGGGTAATATGATCCTCATAAAAAGTGTGTGGATATTAAAAAAAAAAATCAACCCCCCAAAAGAGTCAAGAAACTGATGACTTAGAAAAAATTAAAAATGTGAGTAGATTGTGATGCAAGTTCTTAAACGGATATCTTGAGATAAATTATAAGACCAAAGAAATAACAAGGGTTGAAGAATCATGGCTGAGAGAGAAGGAAACATTTAGAAAGATGAGGTTTAATGGTTCTTGTAAAAACAAACATCTTATTTCCTAAAATAGACATATTGAAGTTTATATTGTTAAATTGAGTTAGAAAATAGGTATTTGAGTAGATAAATGAATGAGACCTCCTTTAACAATCATCCCAAATGGCTTGGTCCAGCCCAGTCTAACTTGAAAAGAGAGAGAGAGAGAGAGAGTCGGGCCTATTTGGATGAGTCGAGTCCAATTCAATATAATATAATATTTAAAAAAAAATGAAAGATTTCAAAAATTCAAATGGATATTTCAAAATATTTTTTTTATTTTATCACAAGTTTTTCCAATAATTTTGCATGATATTGGGTTATAAACTTTACATTGTAATGTATAAACCCAATATTAAAAACAAAACATGGATTTGACTGAAATTTCAAGAAACAAATTCTAGAAAAACTTGATGGATCATTTTGAAATATTTTCGATTTCATCAAATGTTTTTCTAGCAATTTTATATAATATCATGTCGTTGATTTACATTATAAAATACAAATACATTATAAAATACTTGATTTTCTTTGAATTTCCAAATAATCAAGAAAAAGAAAGAGTTTTGTTTTCATGTATACGATCGAATCTTAAAATTTTTCTCAGCATATTTTTATAAGAAAAAAATTGTATTTTTTCTCATGATTTCAAATGTAAAAAAAGATATGGTAACAATTTTATGATTATTTTATTCATGATTTGACAGGAATTAGTAATAAAGATAATCAAAACCAAGATATTTGACTTTTTTTAAGGAAAAGTAAAGAAGCTATTATGTTTTCCCAATAAACAGTACAAATGAGAATATATCTCCATACCCTTTTTCAAAGAATAGTTATCTTTTGCTAAGAAGTCGGGGGCATATGTTCTAAAGGTATAAAGAAGATGGGGATCGAGATGGAAATTCATCATCTCTAGGCTCCACGTGTTGCAATCTGCATTTCCAACCATACATTAAAGCTAATTGGATAGTTATATATATATATAAAAAAAATATAAAAAAAAAATAAAAAATCAATTCACCATGCGTACAATATGGGCACAATTTTATGGGAATGAATTCAACCTTGTGAAAATTCCAAGGTCCCCTCTAAGAACATGGTGCACCAAGGACTTTATGGCTTGATTCATGCACTCCATGATGCCTGTCCATGTCCCTCATGCCTCAACCACCCTGAAAATTCCAAGGTCCCCTCTAAGAACATGGTGCACCAAGGACTTTATGGCTTGATTCATGCACTCCATGATGCCTGTCCATGTCCCTCATGCCTCAACCACCCTTTTGTTTGCACAAAATAATAATAATAATAATAATAATAATAATAATAATAAATTATTTTAAATTTTAATCACCATGTGAGATTGTTCATTTTATTGCCAAACAAATATTAACATAAACAAAGTTGTGGCCTCTGACCGGTAGTCAACACATGGTATAATTGCCATTGACATGGACGAAGTTATTGATGAAATTCTTCTAATACGTCCGACTGAATTTTAAAATAATTATTTTATTTTATTTAGTTATATTCACCTATTATTTTTATTGAAGATAATGTTGACTGTAAAATGAGATTATTTGCCAGTCAAACACAAGTCAACGATTAAACTTATTAACTACAGTATCTATTCATTCATTTACCAATATTCTAATCCACAAGCCATAATAGTTATATATTTTGTATATTATTAGCTATTTCATCTATGCTCCACGACAAATCATGTATTTTTTTTCTAGCAAATAAAATTGGATATATAAGATTTTGTGATTTTTTTTACATAAAATATTTTTAATTGTTAATAAAAAAAATATATGCAAACATATAATTATATCAATCAAGAATAATTTTCTAAAAATAAATATTTTTTGATTTTTCAAAATAAAATTCATGTATACAAAAAATAATTGAATGAAAGCCTCTATTAAAAAAAGGCTGAATAAGCAAAAAAAAAAAACAAAAATCATAGAAAAGGGATATTTAATGAGGTATAAATTAAAAAAATATTTTAAAAAATACATGCTTAAAAATATCAATTAAAATAAAACCAAAATCAGAATTAAAAGAAGAAGAAGCAATGTTGATAAATTTAAAAAAATATATTTTTTTAAGAATGAAATTGAATAAAAAAATAAACAAACTAAATTTAAGGTAGCGTAATCAATATATAACTTGGATAATAAAATACGAGTTAGCCAAAATTAATTTATAAAACTTGTAATTCGAATTACAAAATCAAATAATCACATGAAAAACTAAAAAAAAAACTATAAAATTATTATTTTTAAATAAAAATATCTAATAATAAAAATAAAACCCTAAAAAAATCCATCCACATGAATATTTTGTTTGAAAATTGACAATAGTAAAAATCCAACTAAATTTATGTAATAATAGCATTTAAACACAGTGAATTAGCCAGGCTAGCAGCTAGAAAAAAAGGCCTTTGAATTGATTTTTTCCACCTTACAAATAAATTTCCAGGCTGGAAACCTTTATATTCCAACTTGATTTTGATTCTTTTATAAGAGAATCAAAACCAAAGTTGGGATCTACTGATTTGATTTTGATTCTCTGATGCTCAAATTAAAATCAACGGTCCACGTTTTTCCTTTCTCTGCTATACATTTTACTATATTCATTTCTTTTCACTGCCACCACTAATCTTCCTCTCTCTTTTTTTTTCTTGGCAAATCACAAAGACAGAAGCTAAAACACCACAGCTTTGGTCTGGTTGTGGTGGTTTTTGTTTTTTGAAAGAGCTAAAGGTGAGAAAGCTAAAGTCTAAGGTTTTTTGAGTCTAGATCCGACCCGCATTGCTCTCTCTCTCTCTCTCTCTCTCTCCTTTCTTTCTAAAGTTTATGTCTTTTTTTTTTTTTTCACTTATTTATTTTTGGATCTGGGTTTTAGTGTTTAAAAGTTTTGGGTTTTTTCTGTAGTAAATTTATGGGGTTTTATGGTTGAAGTTGGGCTTGGATGATAAGTGCATTTTTGCTTTGCTTTGTTTTTGTTTTCTGTTTGGTTCCTGAGAAAATCTTGTGGTTGTTTTGTATTTATATAATGTAATGAAAGACGGGTTTTGGAAGAATTTGTGGTTGGTTTGATGTTTTGAAATTGGATATCTGTGCTGCATTGTTGGTTTGTTTATTATGGTGAAATTTTCCTCTTGTTTCCTGAGAAAATGTGGGAAAAAGGAAGAAATTTTGTATATTGTAATCAGGATTGATAATTTACTGAAATTGAGATGTTGAAGATTTTGTTTCCACGGTCCCATCTAGTATATTTTCATCTATGTAATAGAAATTTTTTCAAGACATTAAAAAAAAAAAATTTCAATGTTGAATAAGAAGGCTCATTTTTTAGGAGGAATGTGAGTTTGAATGTTTGTAATCAGGGTGGAACATTTCTGGCGTTTAGAGCTGGAATTGATAGTATGTGGGACCATTGAATTTATAATTGTTTGCCCTTCTAGTTGGAGTTAGTTGATGCAAGTCGTAATTCTATACGTGGTTGATGATGTTGATGGGATTTTTGATACTTAATGCTTAAGTATTGCTATATTTTTCTCTACAAGTCTTGTTTATATGATAAGGCTAATTGTTTTGAAGGTTCGTATCTAAAGATTACGTTGTGAATGTGAAGTTCAAATTCGATAGGTACAGAATGGTGGGCCCCTGAGGCTATATTTGATTGTAGAAAGTTTGAAGCCCTTTTTTTTTTTTTTTCTTTAGCATTTCTTTTAACAATTTTTTCTACAGGTTTTGTAATTTTCTTCTGTTGCTGACATAATTTCAGCAGATATATCTATTCCAGTGATCTTTATTGAGTATTATGAGGAATTGGATCTAGAAATACAATTATGTAAAATTGGAATTTTTTTGTACCAGAGACTAGTTGCTTATATTGAAAAATGTATAATTCCATGTTGCATTTCCTCTACTAATTTAATTTTTTTATATTGAATCTATTCCTTATATATTTCCTATATGTCTTCAGCTACACAACGAAGTTTCAAGATGGTAGCTCAAGAATTCACTGTTGATCTAGACAAGCCCCTTGTCTTCCAGGTACAGTTGCACCGCCAAGTCTTTCTTAACTTAATCATATGGTAGTTGCATTTGCGAAGCCAAATATGTTCTACTGAACTTTGTGTTTTTATGCTATTTTCCTCGATTCATTTCTATCTTATGTGGTTCAAAATAAGAATCGAAAATCTAACTTATAATTTAGTTCTTGCTTTCCTTTTCCTCTTCTGTTTGCTCAATGAAACTGCTAGCTTTCAACTTCCTATTTTGGCCTCAGCATGATTTTAGAATCCTCTTAATCTTGATTCTTCCTGCTTAATCTTTCAGTTTATTCACATGATTTATATGAGTAACTTTTTTTTTACAAATCACTTTTTATTTAATTCTGTTAGTGATTAGAATTTCCTAAGATTTCTTGCAGGTTGGCCATCTTGGAGAAGCTTATGAGGAATGGGTGCACCAGCCTATTGTAAGCAGGGAAGGCCCTAGGTTTTTTGAGAATGATTTTGTGGAGGTATTGCTTCTTTGTTTCCAGCCTGTAACATGATCACAATTCATCCTTGCATGTATATACATGTTAGATTTTTCATGTTTAGGCATTTTAATTAAGGTTCATAGAATGCATTTGTTGAGAATACATGATTGCATCTTTGACACTTGACACTTGACACTTGACACTTGATACTTCTATTTTGTACAGTCCTTGACACGCACTGTTTGGTGGGCAATTCCTTCTATTTGGCTGCCTGTTGTATGCTATTGCGTCTTAAAGTCTGTAAGGATGGGGCATGCACTTCCTGAGATAGCCTTAATGGTGGTCAGTGGTATTTTCATTTGGACATTGCTCGAATACACTTTGCATCGCTTCCTTTTCCACATAAAAACAAAAAGCTATTGGTTAGTCCTCTCTCTACTTACACCCATGCACTGAGTCTATTATTTTCTATACTGTTAAGCTATGGTAGACTAGTCTACTGATAACGTGAACTTGCTTTAGGGGGAACACAGTACACTATCTTCTTCATGGTTGTCATCATAAGCACCCTATGGATGGTCTCCGGCTTGTTTTTCCTCCAGCAGCGACAGCTATTCTCTTGGTGCCTGTATGTGTATTTTTCCTTGCCTTTACTGGGTCATGTAGCTGATAAAAAGTTGTGTTTTCCTCCACCAGCGACAGGATTTTGTTCTTGTTCACTTGTTGCATTAAGCATGGGTTTTAGATTAACTGGCTATCAGTCATCATGTGCGCACACATTTTCCAGACTTTCTTATGGTTATGTGGGAGTTCTGAGATGGGAAATGCACCCCTCCTGTAAATTTAGAATGTTGAATTATGAATAAGAGAAAGAGAATGAGCATAGACCACCTTGTGAAAGTAGAGTAATACTTTATGCTGGCATATGGCTAAGATGAGCATAATGGCGGTCCAACCTTAATGATAAATGACTATTGAACTTTGTATCAGATGTCATGGTTTCAAGTCCTGTTATAATTTTATCAAAGAATGGCAGATGATTCATTTAGAAAAGCTTTTGTTGGGCAGTTGTCATTTGTTCTGACCTGGCATGAACGTATTTGAACCTCAATATTGAATTGAGTAATTTCAGAGCTTTGTTAATCTGTTTGTACTGATTTTGTGCGTAATAGCTGCTCTGTATATATGATCATACTGGTTTTTACTGTAAAGTTTTTATTGCCAGTTCTGGAATATGGTCTTGTTGTTTGCTACTCCTTCAATTACTCCTGCTCTTTTCGGAGGTGGTTTACTGGGCTATGTGATGTATGACTGCACTCACTACTACCTGCACCATGGTCATCCTGGAAATGATGTACCAAAAAATCTCAAGGTAAGAGCAGCGTAGCACCTATTTACTCTTTGAGTACCAATCATATAATCTTGTAGAATGGTTATGGTAATCTTATTGTCAGTTCTACATGGTTACCCCCAGCCCCATAAATAACTACCTTAAGTTCATAGAAGATTTGGATATAGTTTCACCTGATCAGTGATCACAAAAAAATTGTCACTGGGAGTTAAGCCAGCATATTTTAAAGTTTTTGCTATGTTTATTTCTTTCTTTCTCTTTGTTGTCCCTTCTCAATTTCTAAAAAAGGGTGCTGATAAAATCAGTGCTCCATGAGCCTACTAATGCTCTACCGAATTGTGTTCTGCAGAAATATCACATGAACCATCACTTCCGGGTCCAAGATAAGGGATTCGGAATCACTTCGTCATTGTGGGACAGAGTTTTTGGAACACTTCCTCCATCAAAAATGGGAACGAAAATGTAGATAATATAATTGAAAGCATAGAATTACATCTAGCAAGGGTCAACGTGGAGGGTCTGAAATTCAATTTTCTTTGTTCTTAAATTCGTTCTTCGGCCACCCATTGATTTCAATTATGTTAACCCAAGTGTTATCTACCAGTTTTAGACTTGACATGGACGAAATCAATTTTTGTCGTGCCCATTTCCCCCCTGGGAAGTTCTGTATAAATTAAACTTCTGTTTTTTACCTTGCATACATATATATTATTAACTTGGTTTCTGAGAAAATCTCTTTGCTTATATTGCTTTTAGTTAATTCCTTGAATGCTTGTGTTTCAAAGAGGGCATGGCTTTGTTTTCCTGTATTTGTAATTACTGTTTTATCATGAGAAGCTGATTACATATGAATATTGATGGGTAATTTGAATACAAATGTAAACATTCACTAGTATAAATAGTTGCGTTAACATTATATAGTACACCAAAAATTGACTGGGATTTTGGGAAGGGATACATTATGTTTCTCATGTTATGGTTTCATGGCAGACCCTCTTACTGACCTTTTCTTTCTGTCTTGGACTGTACAAAAACATTTCTTGTATTTTGCATGACCAGCTACTGAAAAATTTAATCTAGTCTTGGAGTTGCTGCTTGTGGCTATGAAGATAAAGGAGTAGTGAACTTGAGATGTAAATTATCTGGCTTTCTTTCATGGGATGCTACCATCCAAATGGCTCTACCTGTTCAAATTGCCCTGCCCACTTCTTGGCCAGTGCTTCGTTCTCTCGATTTTGAAAAGGGTATCCAGAGCAATTGTAACCTTCCAGCATTTGCATGTCAATCCATTTCAATTGTAACCTTCCAGCATTTTGAAAAGGTTGGTGCTTTGTACACACACACTAACCCGTCTTGTCACGAGTAGCATTATATTTTAATTTATTGCAAAAAAATCAAATATATGAGATTTTTTTATTATAATATAAATATAGATTAATTAATAAATTTATGTAAAATTCCTGTTAAGATTAAAAAGCAAACTATTTTTATAAGAATAAAATAAAAAAAAATCATTAAAATTATCATTATTATAGCACTAACAATAAAATTATAAAATTATCTAATCTGAATAATAAATAAATATAACAAAAAATACAAAAAAAAAAGAACAAAGGAAAAAAACAAGCAATATTAATTTAAAAATGATCACTAACATAAATTAAAATTTCAGGATTGAACCAAATAAAAATAAATCCCTAATAAAAAATAAAACAATAAAAATTGAAAACAAAAACTAAAAGCATATATACATAAATACGGGTAAAAAATAAACGTTGTCTAAGAATGACAGAAAAAACCAAATAAATTAATAGAAAATGAAAATGAAAAATGAAATATATTTAATTATTTTCAATCGTACAACAAAATTGAAACAAATAAAAATATTGGGACCGAAACAAATAAATATATATATTTTAAATATTTATTGTAATTTTGTTAAAAAAATTAAAAGAATAAGGATTGAAATATGACTAATTTCAATTGGATGACACAATCAAAACAAATTAAAACAAACTATATAATTAATTAAATTGAAATATAAAATTGAAATAAATAAAACCTTAGGACCGAAATAAATAAGCATATTTAAAAAAATTGTAATGTTTTTACAAAATTAAAAGAATAAGGACCGAAATGCAAGATTGAATATATGATCAATTTTAATTAAAAAATCCAATCAGAATCAATTAAAACTTGCATACTAAAATAATTAGAATAAATAAATAAATAGCAAACTAAAAATCAAAAGAATAAGGACTAACTTGAAACCTAACATATATAATCAGTTTCAATTGAAAGACACAATTGAAACAAATCAAAAACTATATTAAAAAAACAATAATATTAGAGAATTCAAAGCCTAGAGATCAAAATAAACATTTCAAAAATATCAAGGATCAACCCGTATCTCCGGCCAACAGGAGAGAGAAAAGGAAGGAAAAACATAAAATCATCCACCAAAGCTTCACCGGACACTATACCCTTACACGCGTCGCACCGGGAGAAAGAGGACATGTCAGCGTCAGAAGCGGGTTTTTAACCTTTGTATGAAGCACAAGCACCGCCCGAAGGGCGCGTGCGCTAGAATCACTGCAGACGTGTCCGTACGACACGCATGCAGTATTTTTGAAAAAACTAATAAAATAATAGACAATTACCTAGACACCCTGACCCACCCAATAAACATGAAAAAACCACCATGGAAAACATGGGAATACCCCTGGTCTGACGTCTTTGTTTTGTCGTTTAGGGGGGCTAATATCGTCATTTGATTGTACAACAAATTCAAAAATACCATCCTTGTCCTATGGAAAATTCTAAACTACTCCTAGTCCGTTTTAGCTTATTTTGTCGTTTAGGGGGGCTAGTTTCGTTGATTCACTGGGTAATAAATCTGGAAATGTCATCCGTATCCCCTGGAAAATTTAAAAATACCCTCAATCCCGGGAGTTAAAAATTTTCGGTTTGGGAGGTAAAATGATAATTTTATTGTCACAATGAATAGTAATATGAGTATTAGTGAATAGTGGAAAAACCTATAGTAAAATACCCACGCGTTTTACTGTTTATTTAAGACACACACACACACAATACACTAAAAAAGCTTAGAGTCACTACTGTAGCTTGTGTGTATTTTCACTATGGATTACAATAGTGCCGTAGAATTTTCGGGTGGGTTTAGGTCATTCAGTTCACTGGTTTACTGGTTTTTTCTCTTTTTGCATAGTGAAATAACGATTTTGTCCCTCACAAAAGATAAAAAATGACTTCTAGACGGAGGGGTTTTGAAGTAATTGCATAATTTTGATCCGGTCCGGTCCGCTGAATTTTTTATTTTCTTATATTTCTTTGCACAGTGAAATAACCATTCTAGTCCTGTGGGCAGGAGGGGTGTTATGGAGATTTCATATTTTTTTTAAATGACTAAATACAGATATAACCCTTAATAAGATAAAATTGATGACTCAGGCACAAAGATAGATCGATAATTGATCATAATTGCTTATTATTTTTTTCAGAATACTGTCAGCGCATGCTGCACACACAACAAACAGTATTCCGCCTCATGCCCTATTCGGGAGGTGCGTGAGGACTGTTAAGGTCGACGAAAATGAGCTACTAACGTCTCAATCGATTCATTGCCATGTGGTTTGCCTCCTGGTGTGGCGTGTTGTGGCAAGCAGTGGCTGTAAAAATCATTTGTTATTTTAATTATTAACACAATAATAGTAGTAGTAGTAGTAGTAATTTTAGTTTTTTTTTTCTTGTTTACTCTTTTGTTAATGTTTTTTAGTGTTTTTCTCTCGGGATAATTTGATAATTTTTATTGTTTTGACAATAATTGCAATAACAATTTTAGATGTTAAAACATCGATATTGCTATTGTTATAAAATGGTGTGTTAATCTATGTTATTATATTAAATTTTACATATATAAATATTATATTTTAATTTTGAATAACCAAATCCTATTAATTTCTTTAATATCAACAATTATAAAAATTATTTGGTTAACTCGTAACGTAGTGTAGTCATTATTTTATTTTTTTCATTTGGGCTTTTGTTAATGTTTTTATGCTTTTTTAGTCTTTGATTTATTTTTTTCATTATTAACGCATTATTATTATTATTATTATTATTATTATTATTAATTTTAGTGTTTGTTCTTAGCTTTTTTTGTTAATTTTTTTGAGTTTTTTTCTTGGGTTCATTTAATATTTTTTATTGTTTTGGCATAATAATGATGACAATTTTAGATGTTAAGACTTCAATGATACTGTTGTTATAATATAGTATATTGATCTGTTTCATCATATTAAACTTTGTATTTATAAATATTATATTTTAACCTCAATAATTATAAAAATTATTTGCTCAGCCTACAATGTAGTGGGGGCAATTAACTAATATAATTATAAAACAGGTCTCAGTTTTACTATACGAATCCATAGAAAAATAATGATTAATATATATTGTTCAGAATAAAGAATGAGATGTTTATATGACCAAGTTGGTCTAAGATACCGGATTAATCCTAAAAGGCACGTGTTCAAATTCCACACAAACACATTTCTATTTTTCTTGGAAATGAAAATCTTTTCGCATGCACTCATTTCCACACCAAAGCTGGACATTGCACTTGGGGGACAACCATGGATTCTAGGAGGACGACCTTGATTCCACTGTACATAAGCTGTTCGAGAAGATAGCAATTAAATATATATATATATATATATATATATATATATATATATATATATATAGTAGCAATTATATATATATATATATATAAGTTGTTCGAGAAGATAGCAATTTTTAAACAAATATATATATATATATATATATATATATATATATATATAACGCGTCTCCATTTCCCTGTTCATTGTGAGTAAAATCACTGTGGACTGGACATTTTTGGTCCGTGCTTCGCGCGCAAATGAGCGCCCTTTTTTTTTTGCTTTATCCGATTTTGAACAGTGGATTAACGAAAAAACCCCCTGAAAACGATAAAATAGTGCACAGGAACCAGGGGCTTTATCGATTTTTCCGTTTTCTTTGCACAGTGAATCGACGAAAAAAGCCCACGAAAAAGATAAAATTGCGCCCAGTAAACGGGGGTAGGGACGTCCTTTCCCTTCTGTTTTTTTCGTGAATACCGGTTGCATCAGGGGTGAATAGGTAAATATCCAATATTTTATTATTTATTTCGGCGGTACTGCTGGCGCGTCTTCCGGACACGTCAGCGAAGTTCCAGGCGAATGCCCCTTTGAGGTGGCTCGTTCCACCTATTCTGGCGGTCAAAAATTCACTTTCGCCATGTCACACGGTGCGCCTCCATGTCGGCAATCGTCTGGAGTGTCGCGTGTATATACTAGAACCTCCGGTAAGCAGCGGAGGACGGTTTTGTGTCGGCCACCGGGTTTCTCTTTCCTGCCGCAGCAAATTATGGTCCGGTCCTTGGGGTTTGTACAAAGTTTGGTCTGGTCCCTGATTTTTAAATTTCGGTTTGATTACTAATTTCTTTAATTTAAAGTTTTATTATTTTCAATTGTGCCCTTCAATTAAAACTGATTATTAAATGAATATTTCATTTCAGTCCCTATTCTTTTGATTTTCTATTTCTTTTTTGTTCCTGTTATAATTTCAGTCCATATGTTTCGATTCCTTTTAATTTGGTCCTCCAAGTAAAATTGGTTATTTTACAACTTTTTATTTCAGTCCCTCTTCTTCTAATATTTTGATCTATTGCACAACAATTATCATTATTTGTTTCTTTATTTATTTTGATCCCAAAATTTTGTTTTCTTTGAATTTGAACCTGCAATTAAAATTAATTATATATTTTATTTTTCATTTCGGTACTTATTCTTTTAATTTTTTATTTTATATTAATTCATTTGTTTTTTTGAAAAAAAAAGTTTACTAATCTTTATATTTTGTTCATATTCATGCATCTGTGCTTTTAGTTTTTGTCTTTTATTTTTTATTCAGGTTTTATTTTTAATCGGTTTAATCCCAAAATATTAATATATGTTGATAATGACAGTAACATAAGAACAAATTTATAATTTATATTTTTGTCTTTTTCTAAATAGAAAATTAACTGTTTATTTTTGTTATTTTATTATTTGAAATTTTTTATATTAATTTATTTAGTTTTCTTTTAATTCTTATATATTGTTTATTTTTTTATTCGTATTTATACATCTATACTTTTTTTTTTAAAATTGGTTCAATCCTGAAATTTGAATTTATATTAATAATCGTTTCAAAATTAATATTGCTTTCTTTTTCCCTATATTTTTTTTTCCAGTTATTTTGATTTGTTCTTTTAATTAAATAATTTTTATGATTTTATTATTTACGCAATAATAATAATAATTTTAGTCATTGTTTTTTATTGGTTTTTTTATATAATTTTTTTCCTTTTTAATAATTTTTCAGGTCAATTTAATTATTCTAATAGTAATGTTGATAATAATTTTAACTGTTATAGTAATGATAATGATAATAACATAAGAATAAATTTCTAATGTATGTTTTTGACTTTTTGTTGATACAAAATAAACTGTTTATTTTATATTGGTTCTTTCATCAAAACCTCCTAAGCAAATAAATTTATATCCATTTATAATTCATATATACTTAACGAAAATTCTATACAAATTTATTATTTTGTCTAAATTTATGTTGTAATAAAAAAATCGCACATAATTAATATTCGGCCCTTATACTTTTAATTTTTTATTTTCATCCCTTGATTTCTTATTATTTCTATAATAATCCCTACTATTATTCATGTATATATAAATGTGCTTTTAACTTTGATTTTGAATTTTAAATTTCTAGAATAATAATTATTATTATTATTTAATTATTTCTCTTACTTACTCTTTTGTTGATGTTTTTTAGTTTTTTTCCTCAGGATAATTTGATAATTTTTATTGTTTTGACAGTAATAACAATGATAATTTTATTTTTATTTTATATTTTTATTAATATTTTGTGGTTTATTTATTCTTTAATAATAATAATAATAATAATAATAATAATAATATTTTATTGTTTTTTCGTGCTTTCTATTTTGTTTTAGTTTTATTTTTTTTATTATAATATCAATAATAAATATTCCTCGCTTTTTGCCTTTATTTTAGTTTTTTTCTATTATTTTAATTTGCTCTTTAAATTAGATGATTTTACCATTTACGCAGTAATAACGATAATTTTAATTATTAATTTTTTATTATTTTCTTATAAAAATATTTTGCTTTTTTTTAATGATTTTTCATTTCAATTTAATTTTATTTATTATTTTGACAATAATATTGATAATAATTTTAACTCTTATAACAATGATAATGACAATTATGTGAGGATGGATTTTCAATTTATATATTCAGTTTTTTTATCGATAGAAGATTAACTATTTATATTTATTATTTGATTATTGCAGATTTTTATTTCATATTAAGTCATTTAATTTATTTTTTTAATTATTGGATAATATTTATTTTTTTATTCGTTTCTATGCATCTATTTAAATTTAATTATAAAATTCAAATGTCCAGATCTTTTTATTTTTTTAATAACGATGATAAATTAATGCTGATTATTTCATGAAAAACTACTAAACAAATAAATTTATAACGATTTAAAATTCATATATTTGATAAAAAAAATTGAACTTCACAGGATTTCTAGTTAAATTTATGATTTTAATAAAATTTATAATACAATTTAAAAATAGATATAATTAATATTTTTTACAATGAAAAAAATATAGTGCCCCCCGCAGCAAAGCTCGGGGGCATTGTCTAGTTTATATATAAACTTAGCCATTGTCTAGTATATATATAAACTTAGCCATCTCACAAGAACTAAGCTAGGATTAATTAGCTGAGATCAGAAACTTAAATCGAATCAACCATACACATTTTCAAGTACAGACTACCAATATATAGGATGGGTTGCCTAGTAGCCAGACTCATTTCTGATAGTACTATACAAGGCAGTTTTTATATTTTATTTATAAATATATTAAAATATTAATTATTTTTTTAAATTATTTTTAACAGCAATACATGAAAATGATCTAAAAATATTAAATTTTTTTTTCTTTTGATTTTGGATAATTTTATATATATATATATATATATATATATATATATATATATATATATATATATTATCCATTATAACTTTTGATTTTTGGTTTGTTTTTTGTTTCTTTAATAATTTTAGTATGCAAATTTTAATTTGTTTTGATTTTGTCCTCCAATTGAAATTTGTTATATATGCTTAGTTTCATTTCGGTCCTTATTCTTTTATTTTTTTCATCAATTGCACTATATTGATTTTTTAAAATCCCTTTATTATGTTTTAGTCCTGAAATTTTGATTTAATTAATTTTTTTCCTTCAATTATAATTAATTATATATTATATTTTTTATTTTGGTTCTTATTCTTATAATTTTTTATTTGGTATTAATTCCTTTGGTCTTTGGTCCTTCTTGGACAATATTTATTTTTTATCTATATTTATGCATTTATGCTTTTAGTTTTTGTTTTTAATATTTTTCTCTTTATTTTTCGTTGAGGTTTTATTTTTATTTGATTCTGTTATGAAAATTTAATACATGTTGGTTATACTGCATTTTGTTTTAAAAATCTCTTTATTGTTTTTCGGTCTCAAGGTTTTGATTTCTTGTAGTTTTGTCATTCATTTGGAATTAATTATATATTTTGTTTTCCATTTGGAACTTATTCTTTTAAATTTTTATTTAGTGTTCATTACTTTCTTTTTTCCGGTCTTTCTTGGACAATATTTGTTTTCGGCCTGTATTTATTCATTTGTGCTTTTAGATTATTATTTTTTCGGTTTATTTTTTTTCGGAGTTTTATTTTTATTAGGTTCTGTTATGAAATTTTAATTTATGTTGGTGATAATTTAAAATTAATATTGCTCTTTTTTTCCCTTTGTTCTTTTTTTTTTTTGTGTTTTCTTTTATTTTATTTGCTTTTCGGATTACATGATTTTATTGTTTGTGCAATAATAATGATAATTTTTTTCTAAAATATTTTGATTTTGATTTTATTTTTCAGGGTAATTTAATGATTTTAATTGTTTAGGCAATAATATTGATAATAATTTTAACTGTTATAGTAATGAAAATGATAGTAGAGTAGGGATAAATTTTGAATTTATGTTTTTTTCTTTTTGTGAACAGAAAATTAATTAATTATCTTTTTATTTGATTATTGTAGGTCTTTTCATAATTTATATTTTATTTTTAAATGTGATTTAAATTGAATTATAAAATGAACTAATCTTAATACAATAATTTCAGTAATTCAGATATGCTAATCTTCTTAGTTTTTTTTTAATAATAATGATAATTTTATGTTGGTTATTTTGTTGAAATATATTGAACAGATAGATTTATATCGATTTAAAATTCATATATTTTATAGAAAACTTGCACTTTACAATAAATTTATACAAATTTATCATTTTGACTAAATTTATATTTTAATATTTTGACTACAAAAACACAATCAATATTTTTTTATGTTGAAAAAATATGGTACCGTCCACAATGAGACATGAGGGTATTGACTTGTGTGTGTCTATATATTAAGAAGATCCGGTACCTACCAAAATATTTATTTATAGTGCACGTATCCATGACATGATGCATCATGCACATTTCATTTAATATTATAACCTCTATTAACAATAATGTTGGTGCAATTAGTGCTTTAATTTATTGCCTCAAAACAAGTTGCTATCTGATAAGTATTCTTTATTCTTGATAATAATAATAATCATAGAGATAAAAAAAAGTCTTCAAAAAGAAAAGAGAAGAATTCTCGATGAACCTTTATGCAGATTAATCCATGTGAGAGGGAGAGTGTTCTCTGCGAAAAAGAATACCTTTCTAGCTGCTACTACCTGGGCAAGGAATTGGCAAAATCAAACACTAAAAAATAAAAAGAGTCAAACACTAAAAAATAAAAAGAGTCAATTCAAACCCTTTTCATTAATTAATAATTGGTACTAAATATCATTTCTCTAGCCTTGAAGTACAAGATGCAACATCTTTTCTTGACTATCCTCTTACATGCATGGGAATAGATATAAGATAACTTCTCTTTTTAATTAAAGAGTGTTTGATATTGTGTTTTAATTTTTTTTAGATATTTTTTTATTTTAAATAATTTTTTTTTAGATCTTATATATATATTATGTTAAAATTTCATAGTAATAAAAAAATATAATGACCTTACGAGATTGATGTTGATATTCTCGTAATATTATACATGTTCATAATCTTGTCAGAAATATCATTTTATTGTATCTTTTTTTAGATTAAATTGCACAAATCTAAATAATTTTATTTTTGGATTTAAACTAATTTTTTGAGTTTATATATAAACCAATACAACTCGAAAACAACATACCAAAACATTTTAAATCCACAATAATATTGAAAACCTTGGTATGGACCAGCAAGGGACAATGTTATGGAACTAGGTGCAGGGCTCACCAATGAAAACATTGCCGCGACAATTTAGCATGCGTAGACAGTGGCAGCATGCATGGGCAATGTCAAAATCGGCATTGGTGTGGTTTGACGATTTAGCAGGCATGGGGTTCATATTTAGGCCGAATCTAACTTGGGTACTAATCGTCCAAACTTGGACAACAGTACAATTGTCCTAACAATATGGGTGTTGACAGGGTAGAATTTGGTTTGAGGTGATAGACCAAGGAAGGCTACAACAATAAAGGCAATTAGAGTTGGTTTTCGATGGTTATCAAATCCAGACAGGTGTAGTTTCTAGCCTTGGAAGGCAGTTATGCTTGTAAATAACTTTCATATAATGTTTATTTATATGTAAAAATAATGTGTAGCATGCGGGGGAGTGTAGAGCACATGCATAGATATTGTGGTTTTTTTTTGTATATAATGTTTTAATAAAGATTGAGATAATGTTCCTGTAAATTAGTGTTTACATTGTGTTTTTGTTGTCTTGTGTTATTTTTGCTACTTATAATTGTAAAGGACATCGAGAGAATTTATTTGAGAGTGTAAAACACATAGATTATAGGTCAAAATATAAAAGAGATAGCGAAGAAGAAGGTTGATTCTAGTAATGGGAAGTAGACTCAGGAAATTTTTTAACGAAAATTCCCATGTGACATACGGACTCAAGACAAGAGTCAGGCTGATCTTTAATTATTAATTTTGGAGGCACGATAAGCGATGCAATTATCTTGTCAATACGTCAACTTGATGTTTATGAACTGCCCACGATGCCTTATCGGGAACTGTTTTATTATAAAAAACAATTGCTGTGATAACGTAGATCTGAGCATCATCAGGGCTTCAACTACCGTAATTATTTATAAATTTTATAGTATATTTTGAGCACTACTTGAAAGAACAAGCTGCTTTCTCACAGCATTCTGCGATAGAATATTAGAATAAATCCAGGATGCTGGTCCAATCACAGACACATGAACATGGTGATCCAACCACCCTTTTTCCTGGAAATGAATTCCTCTTCAGCTTCCTTACCTCATATGCATCGGAAGAGGTGGAATGCTTTGTTCATGCCTGAAAATGTTTTCAGGATCAACCAAGCTTTTCACTAATGCCAATCTGTAGAAGTTATTCTTGTAGTACTTGGCACCCCAAACTCTTGCCTTCTTAAAGTTCGTGCGAGTATTTCTGTTCGTACCCAAATCAAGATCCCTGTAATTCACATATGCTTCCCTTGGATTCTTGGAAACATAAGTTGTCATGTACTTGTAAAGCCCTCTCATCCACATTATGTGCCCTCCAACATTCCCTGAAGGGTTTTGCCAGGCAGTTACATAATGGATCATGAACAGGTCACCCTTTCGATGGGGGAAAGGAGTCTCTGACTCAGAAATTTTGCTCATCATTCCACCGAAAGGATTCCATATCATTAAAGGAATATCTTCTTTGAAAAACCTTTTCCATATCCCTTCAAGCCCCGATTCTGGGATAGGTTCTTGGACAAAATCTGACTTGGCTTTGAAGTAGCTCCTCAAGGTATTCTTTGCTTGGAGTAAAACTTCAGGAGGTGTAGTGCTCGGGTAGCCACCAATATAGAGCACAGATCCAAGCCATGTAGTTTCGACACAATCCTTCGATGTCAAACCCAATTCTGGAAATCCTTCTTCCATCACCTTGAGGAGTCTATTGGAATCGCCAAGAAACAGGGCATTGTAGGAAGTCGTGATAGTTCTATTACCCGTTTTACCAGCTGTTTGAATGATAACTCTAATGAAGAGATCTTCGTCGAGTTTGTCAGCAACCTGCTGCCACCGATAGAGAAGCTTAGTGGCACCTTGTTCCAAGGTCTTAGGAACTGTAAAAACTGTCACAATTTCTGGCACAGGGACCAGTTTTACTTTCCAGGCAGTAATAATACCAAAGCTAGCTCCGCCTCCTCCTCTGATTGCCCAGAAAAGTTCTTCCCCCATGGCTTTCTTTTCAAGAATCCTTCCCTGAGCATCGACTATGCGAGCGTCGATGACATTGTCGGCACCAAGGCCATATTTCCTCATCATAGGACCATAAGCACCTCCTGTGATGTGCCCGCCAATGCCTAAACTGGTGCAAAGGCCGGCAGCGAAACCATGAATCTTACTTTTTTCAGCAATCCTGTAGTAAAGTTCACCATTTGTGGCACCTGCCTGAACCCAAGCGCTATTATCTTCAATGTCAACGTCAATAGATCGTAGCTTGGCAAGGTCTATAATACTGAAAGGGGATTCAGTTTCAGAGACATAAGAGACAGCCTCATAATCATGGCCTCCACTGCGGACTCTGAAGTGAATTCCAAGCTGTTTACAGCAAACAACAGCTGCTTGGATGTCAGATTCATTGAACGGGGTGAAGATAAACTCAGGCTTTGGCACTGAAGGAAATGTGTACCTGAGGTTTTGAGCTGTAGAAAGTAAAACGGTGGTGAAGGAAGAGTTGCCAATTGGAGAGTACACGGCAGTGGAGAAAGGAAAGGAGGAATGTGAAGTGTTTGAGAGACATTGTAGAAACCTATCCTGAATTGTAAATGAAACTATAAAAGGAGACAAAAGCAAGACTACAAGATTTGAAAGAATTAAAGAGCTTGAAAGCACCATTTTTTGCTTACTTTTCTATCTCCTTGACTTGTTTTTCAAGAACTCAAGTCCCAGGACTACTTATATAGTGGTTTCACGAGTACAGGAAAGCATCATTCAAGTCCTAGTTGAATTTTTTTTTTTTTTTTATCATATTCAACAAGCTACACACAACTTGTGGATTAAAAATTGGTTTTGTAAGCTTTGTCTTGTGAAGACGATAACTTGGCAAAATATTTCAGCCGACTTTACTGCTATAGAGCATTTAGAAACTGAAGAGGAACCTTCCCTGGCCACCATTTCACAAGCATGCTCTTTAGCCATGTCAGGTTCCAGGATCATATAGATTATTTGGGTTCAGACTGTTCACCTACCCTTTGAGATTCTGAAACAACCGACTTTCTGCAATCCTGGAAACTTCAGTCGTTGGAGAACATTACGAGCTTACGTAATTTCCTCCTGGCAGCCAATCAAGACATATTTTTGTAGGTACTGAGGGCTGGCAAAGATTCGATTCCATGGCCAAGCTGTAACAAGAAAGAAAATTATGAATCTTTTCGCTTTGCGTACATATTGTGATGTTTTAAAAGAAAATAGGAAGAGACAACAATGCCTTGAAAGGATTAGAAGTAAATATTGATAAATGAGGGGTATTGTGGTAAATGTATAAATCTTCATAAATATAAATAGGAAGAAAAAAAGAGATCTTATATTTTTGAGATAGAGAACCGGGAGGAGATAAAGAAAAGAGAGAGAAAAATGTTAGTAGGTAAGATTTTGAATTTATTGAAGACTAGAGTTTGAAGATTTTGTTTTGGGATTAATTGATGAATAATTAAAATATTATGGATTATTTGTTATGGGTAATGGTTGATTTGAAAGATTTTACATAGAAATAATTATTTTGCGGATTAATTGATGTGTTGAGTATAGAAATATTGAGAAATTTAAAAAAAAAAACCTTTGCCGGAAGGAAGTCTAGACAGTGGTCTTAAGATTGCAGATGATAAAATTTTAGTTTAGTATGTCAATTTGTGAAAATTATAGTTTTGTCCCTGAACTTTAACAAATAACAGTTTGACACATGCAGTGAAATTTGAGATTTTGGATATAATTAAGAATGAATTATGGGGAGAAAATTTCAGTATAGTTAAAATTTATGATCTTTTCAATTTAGTCCTTCTGTCATGATCCGATTCCCGAATCCATGATCGGTACATAAACATGGTCCCCCCTTTAAGGTTTTATATCTATACAAACCCAAACTTACATATAAATTTACCCTTAAAATAAGTTAATCAGAATTCAACGCAATATTAATAACAAAATTAACTTCATAATATAATTCGATTATCTTAATATAAGAGTTAAATACAAAACTTTTATAATTATAAAGCACTAAGTAGACATAAGGAAATAATATGATTACAAAAAAAAAAAAAAAAGCAGCATTTGAGAGAGTACAACAAAAATGACTTGCTAAAAAGGTACAAGCTTGAAAATGATAAATAACTAGAGGGTGAGTTCAACAACTCAGTGAGTAGAAACGTTTAATATACATATACAAGATAATACAACAATGAAAAATATATTTACGAATATAACTTTAAATTCTTACAATGAGGTGTCTCAAATATATTATAACAAGAATATTATAAGGTAAAACATGTTAGAAAATCAAAATGCAATAATCATGAGGTTTCGTACTATGGGATGCTAAGTTCATATAGGTTGGTGACTCCTTTAACCACCTAGGGTTTTATATCATAATCAAACAAACATATTTATATCTCAAGACTCAACTTATAACATCAATAAATGAGGATCTATCAATTTAGAAATCAATTTAAAAGTGTATATTAACTCATATCAAGAATTTAGATTCATTAGTTGATTATACTTTATTGTAACAAATGTTTTTGGTAATCAACATGCATATTATAAAAAAGCATAATCCAATTCGTATTAGTATTAATTCAAATATTTATAATATTTCTCATTCATACTAAAAATTATCCACTCACCTAACCTAAAAGCAAATAGAAATCAAAAGCAGATACTGAAGGAAATCCTACTCATGTTTCGCATGTAGAATATCAAGATTATATAAATACAAAATGAGACATACTATAAAATGACTAAAAACAAGTAAAACTTATTCAATAAAATTATCTAAGGTTTAACTCAAAATCCCACGTGTTTTTTTTAACCAAACTAGTTATTTTTTTTTATAATATAAAAATTAAATGGATTTTCCCAAAATCTAATTTAGAATAAATAATTTGTAAAATTGATAATGGTCTACCAAATAAACCTTAATTATTTATCAAACCAATCTGAAAAATCTATTAAATTAATTGATTCACTTTGGATCATCTCCCACATGATCTAATTAAAAACTTGAATTTGGCATAAAAATAGAATAATAGATTTTAAAATTAAACCATTTGATCAAATTTAATAAACAACTTTGTTCTTATAATATTTTTTTATTTTTTAAAAAATATTTTAACCTGCAACGGATCACTGGAATTGGGCTGTAACTTCTATAAAGGTAATTTCAATAATTTTAGATTTGATTTTTATATCTTAGATTATTATTTGTTTTTAGATTTGAGTTATAACAAAATTCATCATCGAACGAATTTGGGTCTACCGATGTGATCATGCATGGCCATATCATTCGACAACCTCAGTGCATGGGTTGGAGAATATGGTCCATAGTTGAAGTGTTTTTCTTCTTCTTTCTAAATGCTTTACTTCAATGAAGGAATCATTCATCCCAAGAATGCTACAAGAAGTGCTTGTTTAGAATTGAAGTTTTAATTGTTTTTTAAAGTATTTTTTTTATTAGAATTACATCAAAATTATACATATATATATATATTAAAAATTATTTTTGACATTAGTACATCAAAATCAAGGTTGTAAATTCTGTTTTGATTGATACTTTGTTTTTTCAATGAGAGCAGAATGTTTCGGTTTCAAAGTGTTTTGGTGCACTTTTTTGAGGCTGTACTATTTATGTATATATAGATAATAAAATATATTAATTCAATTTTTTTTAGTTCAAATCCAAAAATAAAATTATTTAAAATTGTACAATTTAATCTTAAAAAAAGACACAACAAAATAATTTTTTTGAACAAAATTATTAGCATGTATAATATTATGAGAATGTCATCATCAATCTCGCAAGGTCATCACATTTTCTAATTGATCTAAGATTTTAATATAATATATATAAATATGTCAAAAGACTACTCGTAAAATTTCATCTCAATCTAACGGTCGGATTAAAAGATATAATTGATATTGTAAAATTATTCATTATTTAAAAAAATACTATTTGATCAGAATGGAACGACCACAATGATTCCGAGACGTTTTGGACAGTATTTGGTCAAAAAAATCAAAATGGACTGAAATTTAAATCGAGGTAAAAACGACGACATACAAAACAAAATTTACAACTATAATCAAAATGATCTAAAAACATCAAAAAATTAATTTAAAATAAGAAATATTTTTTTAATTTTTTTCAAAAACACTTTTGAAACGCAATATCAAACACCTCCGGAATCTAACATGGAATCCATTGTTATTACATGTGAGATATGTGCAAAGGTTAATTAAGAGTGTTTTAGGTAACATAATGCATTTATTTTTGTGCTTGGATTGGAATTCATGCAAAGGATTTTTTATTACTTCTAAAAATAATTCAAAAATCACTTTAAAATATCTAATTGATGCTTTCATATTTTGAAAAGCAATTCCAAATACAATACAAGCACCTGTAAATTGAAAGGCACTTCCATCTGTTCATATTTATGTCTCTGGTAATGTTGTATCAGTAGTATTGGTCTCATCTATTAGTTTATACAAGCCATTATCCAGTGTTTCATCGCTAGAATAAAATATTTTTTTGACTCGTTTTAACAGATATAATTTTTTATTTTTGTTGATATTCTTTTATTCTTTTATTTAGTTTTGATTCCTTGATTTCTTCAGTCTTTTTCAAGATAGTTTTTTATTTGTATTTATACACCTTTGTTTTTAGTTTAGATTGTTAATTTTTATTTATATTAAATGCAGTCCATGTTAAAAAACATAGTATATTGGAATAAAAAAACAACTCAAAAACTCTAAGGAAGAAAAATAAAATAAAATTAAAATTAAAATAAAACCATTATCATCATTGTGTAAATAATGGAAAAAAAAAAGTATAAGCACTATAACTAAAATATCAAACAATAATAATAATTATTAATTGAAAGAAACTATTTCACTTGAAGATTAAAAAAAAAAAAAACAATATAAGCACTATAACTATCATAACAAATTACAATTGTTATTATCATTATGATCAATAATGCCACTGTAATTATTTTGATTATAATGCATAAAATTATTAAATTACCTCGAGAAATAAAAAAACTCAAAACTTTATAAAAAATGAAGCACGAAAAAAAATCTAAAATTCAAACAAAGAGAAAAAAATAAAATAAAATAAATGATAAAAAAATAAATTTAGTTTCCCTTGAATAAAAATAATTAAAAAAACCAATAGAAAGGAAAGAGAAAAAAAAATAAGAAATATTAATTTTCCATTGATAAAAAAAAAAATTCAAGAACAATTTTTTTAAAAAAATATTACCTCAAAAAACAAGAAATAACAAAAACTAAAAACCAAAACTAAAAATAAAGACTATTCTAGAAATTTTAAAAACAATAAAGGACTCAAATAAAATTTTTTAAGTATAAAGGTTGAAATTAAAACAAAATATATAAATTTTTTTAATAAAAGGATAAAATTGAACAAATAAAAAAATATGTACTGAAAATATTAAGAGATTTAAACCAATCTAAAAAAATTAAAAAAATAAAGACTCAAATGTAAACGAATTATATAATTAATTTCACCTAAAGGATACAATTGCAACAAATCAAAACTTATATCACAACAATAAGGACCAGAACGCATGATTCAAAGAACATAGACTAATATGAAATAATCATAAACAAAAGCAACTTACATATAATTTACTATGCAGGAGAGAGAAATGCAAACAACTAATCTCAACCGGGTCTATATGTGTAGTTGCATATTTTTAAAAAATATGAAAGACCGGAAATAGCCCTCCAATCAAATCCTCGATTTTGTCTCATTAGGGGCTAAAATCGATATTGCACTGTGCACTTAAATTGTGCAATAACTGGGATACCCACGCTGATTTATCTTGTGTTTTGTCTTATAAGGGGACATTTTCGGTTATTGCATTGTACACATTAATGAAAAAAAAATAAAAATACTCTTGACTCCAGGGCTTAAATGAAGGCACGTTGAGGGGTAAAATAATAATTTCACTGTTCTAATCCATAGTGAATTGCAAAATAGCTAAGCTTATTTATTTTTTTTCGAAGAAATTTGCTTGAAAAAATCTTGAAATTCTACCGTGCACAAAAGCAAAATGTCTTTTTTTATATATATTTTTTTAAAAAAACAAAGATACTTTTGGATTTTTGCCTATTTCATGCAGATTTTTGTATTTTTATTATTTTACATGATTTATTTATTATTTTATGGGCTAGCTATTCAGTCCAGATGAGCTAGAAGGCCCATCATTTTAGGCTG